>BSAI01000012.1:11747045-11779274 GCA_036245035.1 Adrianichthys oophorus | reverse complement strand
AAAAAAAAAAAAAAAAAAAAAAAAAAAATTAAAATAAATAAATAAATAAATAAATAAAAGAGCCATTGTGGGTCACTTCTTAGAGAACAACAAAACCTTATTGTGTACTCTGCCATGGCAATGCTTCTTCTGCTTAAAATGTCTTATACTTGGAGAACATCTGGAAGAATTGCAGCCACTTGTAGCAAAACAGTGTTTAGTTTAGACAATGAAAATGCATTTGCCATTACATACATTTGGACTATAGAAAGAAGTCCATGGGCAGTTAGTCCAGCTCCATAACGATTACCAGTAATGAGTTATGCTTAAAATAATAGGGACTGACTAACTCACGTTTTAGACAAATATTGATTAATCCAAACAGAAGATAATATATAATCATTAAGTGACCAAAGACGAATGGATAGGCACACTGCAGCTGAAATAGACGGCCCACAGTTGATGTCCTGTTGCATAATCAATGGACCAATGCAGGAGAGCAAGTCATCAAACTGGGCTACAGAGAGATACCACTGAAAGAGGCCATCTTCTAAAAGCAGCAGTAGAAGGTGAAAGTTACTGTACTGTTAATGAGCTCATGAACTCAGACACACAGAGATGCTTAATGTACCTGAGACCCTCCAAAACAAATAAACCGCAAGAAATCTCGCAGTAAAGACGCTGCTCTTCCAGATCACAAAGAGGCAGTTGAGATGGCTCAGGCGTAGGATCTGGATGCCTCCCTTGTTGTTCTTGGTGTTTTGTGCACGTCTCACATGGCGGAGACCATGGGGGAAGAACCAGGAGAGACTGGAGAGACTACGTCCCTCAGCTGACTGAGGGACGCTTCCGGATTCTCCACGAGAAGATGGAAGGAGGTGCCCGGGGAGAGGAAAGTCTGGGCATCTTTGTTTAGACTGCTGCCCCTGCGACCCAGTCCCGGATGAGTGGAAGAAAATGGATTGATGGAGAAAAAGTCAAAGTCTAAAATAAATAATCATTTATGTCTACTGTTATTAGCATTGTCAAAAACAGCGGAGTCAAAAAGCAAACAGTAGGAAGCTGAAACATTTTGTCTCGTCATGTATGCATTATGTCCAGGCCTCTATGTAAGGCAGGGGTGTCAAGCTCCACGCCTCAAAGACCAGTGTCCTACAAGTTTTCCAGCCAACCTGCCATTGAAGCTCCTCATTGGCCAAACACACCAGATCCAGGTGACCAGCAGCAAATTCAGCAGGATTTCTGGAAAACCAGCAGGAGGCCGGCCCTTGCGGACTTGAGTTCGACACCCCTGATGTAAGGCATCTTCTTCTGTTCTCTTCAGGATTTGGGACAGCGAACAATCCCTGTTTGAGATTTCTATCATTGATTATTTGACTTTGGTTTTCATGTTGGATACCCTTCCTGACAAAACCCTCTTTATTAACCAGACTTGGAACTGGCATTTAAAAGCTAAGATTGTGGACCCTTGCAGTTGTATTCCCTTTGTGAATATTGTGCTATTAAAGTTTTTTTGAATGTTCATTTACTTATGTATAAATTGATCTGTTTTTTGTCTATTAATTAATTAATTTAATTATTTATTTATTTATCAGTTTATTTGTTTTATATGTATTTATGCATGCATGCGTTTATTTATTTTTCTATATGGTTATATTTTATTCATGTTAAATACAGCTGTGGGTTGTTTTAGACATACTTCGTATTTAATATTGTTGTTACACACTATTTTGAATTTCAGAGAACCATACCACAGGCAATAATCCGTGGCAAACGATGCCGGTTTGTGATTTGCATGATTGATTGGGCTTTGCTTTTAGGTTGGATGTCCTGTCAAACAAAACCCTCTGCATTTACCCGGACTTGGGACCGGCACAGGAAAGCACAAGATAATGCCCCTTGTGGTTGCATTATTTTGTTTTATTTATTTAACTTTAATATATACATATGTAGATTCATGTATTTATTTTTAATTTAATTTCTAAGTTATTTTTAAGTTAAGTTAAAGTTTTTAAGTTTTTTTTAATTGCTTCCATGTATGTATTATTTTTTTTATTTGTTCATTTTATTTATGTGTATACAATGTTTTTTTAACATTTTTATTATTTATTTATTGGTTTTTAGGTGCATTAAGTGTTTTTTTAATAATATATTTTACAAACTTGTTTAACTAGCTTATGTTTGTATTTAGCTTTTTTGTTATGTATTTTAATTGTACTTACATTTATATATATATATATATACACACACACACACACATCTGTTTACTTTTATGTATGCATCTTTGTGTATGATTTTGTATGATTATCTATCTTTTTTAAGTTAATTTTTGGATTTACGTGCAGAGGTCAAAATGTATTTGTTTTGTGTTATATAATTGTGTGTGTATTTATCTACAGTTTTATTTCTGTATTTGTTTATATTTATTCATCAAGTTTTTATTTATGCATTTTTATT
The DNA here is from genome assembly GCA_036245035.1 of Adrianichthys oophorus. Classification (NCBI taxonomy): domain Eukaryota; kingdom Metazoa; phylum Chordata; class Actinopteri; order Beloniformes; family Adrianichthyidae; genus Adrianichthys; species Adrianichthys oophorus. The sequence continues at coordinate 11,776,838 of BSAI01000012.1, read as the reverse complement.
GTATTTATTCATGTTTTTGTGAGTGTGTTAATGTTGATATTTATCGATCTAGTTATTTATCTGGTTTTTATTTATAAATGTATGTTTGTGTTTTTTTTTCAATAATATTTTCAAAATCGTTTTTAATATCTTTTTTTTTGGTTTGTTTTATTGTTAATAGCTTAAAATCAAACATTCTAACTTTTGATAAAAGGAAGATTTAACTAGAGTTGAAGGAGTTATTAAATGTTGACTCAGAGCTAGGGCTGTCAACGTTAATGCGTTAATGCACACAATTAATTTTTAAAAATTGACACGTTAAATAAACGAAGATTCATTACAAGTCAGAAGAGACTGTCTTCCGATACGCACTTCATCTGGCATTATCCCACTTATAACATGGTCTCCTACAAAAGAAATAAATATGAAATCAATTTTTAGTACTTTATTCTTGTAATTTGTTTCGCTTAAGATCGCTTTTTCACAAAAAGCGGACTACTTGATTGGTGGTGCGGCTCGTTATCACTGTAATCCAAGACTGCCTCGCTGACTTCGACTGCAGTGGCAAAGAAAAAGCAATATGTATGCCGATTGTCACGATATGTTCAATAAAAGATCAGTTCAGAGAAAAAAGTCACCTCTTACCACTTGTTTTAGTCCACATCATGAAAGAAAAATTTGTTTTAAAGAAGTCTGCGCAGTGATATTGAATATTTAGACTATGTAACCGGAATTTCTTTTTTAGCAGTGCATCAACACCCAGCAGCCAATCAGATTGGAGTTTTCACCCAGACAATTTAAAGTGCAGAAACACCATGTTTGTTTCTTATGGATGTGTATCAGCATCTTTGTTTTCTTGGAGTCATACTGCCGACATAAAAGTCTTTAGAGTTCTGCTTATTTTACTGTAGATCTGTTTTGTGCTCACAAATTACATTTCTGGGATATCTGAGTTAACACTTTGCAAATTAAATAATTTCTAACAATAAAAATGAAGGAAAAATGTTCTCTCTGGCCTTTTTTTTGTTCAAAAGCCGCATATTGTCATATTAAATTTACCTAGTGAACATTGTGATTAATTGTGATTAATCACAATCCAAAAGTGTAAATAATCTGATACATTTTTTTAAATGATTGACAGCACTACTCAGAGCCTAAGTAGCTATCTTCATCCTTAGTGTATTTTTACTTCTTTCTTATAATTTAAAATTCTTTTTTAGGGAAAAACTTGAGTGGCTGTTCAAGATTCAAGGATTTCAAAGTCAAATTTGCTGTTATACTGCCGACAATGCCAAGGGTTGATAAACAAGTGTCACCACAGTGAAAGTTTCTCTGTTTGAGCTTGAGAAGGAATCACTTCCTCAGATTCTGATGCTTTGCTTTCAATGATTTTTTTGCAGCACCTCAGGTTCTGAAAGTCTTACTACAGCCTCCTGTTATTCTTTTTTTAATGGAAAACCACTGGAATCTTTTTGATGGTACTTCAGAGACTTGTGACTCAGGTTCCTGAATGTTCTTGCTATCAATTCTCCATGTTACTTGGGTTTTCCAGAGAGATGGCTGATGGATTGTTTTCAGGGACCATGTCCTCCTTTGGAGATTCTGAAACCAACCCTGTTGATGTAAGGAGTATCATCGGTATGGTTTCTTCGAGAGTTTTTTTCTTCAAATGTTTCATTTAAAGTCACTTTTTAAAGACTTAATCTTTCAAAAACCTATTCAAACATTTTCATTATAGCGTTTTTATACTTTTTAAGGGTAATAACCTAATAATGTTTGTTATTTTTGGCTCAGAACTACAAGACCAGCAAGACTATTTATTCTCGGCATAGTCAAAAAGCTGAATAGGTCATTTTTTAATTAGTTTAACAGATTACTGAGATTATGAAGGCAATTTTATGTGTTTTTTGTTTTTCTATGCATTCATGTAATCCCAGTTGCCTTTACATTTTTTTTTAAAAAACCACTACACAAGTACAAAGAAACTCTTTACAACAAATTCTGGTGTCAGAAATGCTAACTACCAGCTTTTCTTGGATCTGTAAAGAGCAGGATCCAACCCTTCATTTCAAATGAGCAGCGTTGAGGCATTTATACCCTGCAACAAAACAAATATACTGGCACTGGGGGTAATGGTGCGTCTAGCTTCATTTTCCAGCACTTCAGTCATGTCTGCCTCTGCCTCCCCCTCCTCCCCTTGCACTAGCTTCAGGAGGCCCCAGCAGCTTAACAAGCCTCTTGGGGACCCAGCCAGCGCAAAGGAGATGATTTTACCTCAGGATAAACTCTGACAGACGAACGCAAACACAAGCGCAGGAAACATGGTGGGCACTGTCAAACAAGTGGGTTTAAAAAATGGTAGATTCAAAAGGCTACAAGCTGCTTGCACACCCACGCTTCTCATATTCCTCACTGCTGATTTAACAGAAATATGCTTGTGCACCTCTGCTTTGACAGTCGCAACATAAAGCCCTATAGATACAGCAGTTCAAGGCAAAAAGTGCTGAAAGAAAAGCCCACTGCGGTAACTCGACTTTAGTTTCACGTGAAAACTATAAGCCATTTATGAGAAGACGCACAAATGAACAAACTCAAAGTGTATCAGGCAGAGTAAGACTGATATTTCTTTACTGTCGAGTGCTAAATGTCAATTTTACATGCTTTTTTTTTTTTTGCATGTTTTGAAGTGTTTGTGTTCTGTGTCCTGCAAACTTGTCAATCAATCTCCTCCGTGCCAAGTCCCCTGTACAAAACGAGTTCATCTTATTATAATTGCTTATATATTTAATTGCGAGAAGATCTTTGTTTTCATTCCACTGGACTTATTTTTCTACAAAGGTGTACATTTTAGTGAGTTTAAACATTCGAAAAAAGTGTGAAAATGTTCATGTCTGTCCGTCTATTAGAAAAGTGTATAGAGTATGTTGTTAATGGTTTAAAATTCAATTATTGCAGGGTATTTATTAGTATATAACTTCGAAGGACAACTGAACTTAAGGTTGTTATCATTAGAAAAAAATATGCCCAATTTGAAGTCCCACTCTGATCCTCTTTTGATCTATTTCCAAAGCGTTCCCAGTGGTCTATGAGTTATGATGATGCTCTTATTAGCCAAAACAAAAAACCTGTGTTGTTTTCTAGAACAAAGTTTCTGCAGAGCGGCAGTAGTTCATCAGGAATTTCTCTTCAGTTGTGGGCGACATCATTGGCGAGGACCAACCCTGTTCCCCCCTTCCCATCCCAGTTGATGAGAACTTTATATTTACACACTCTCCTGCTAGCTTACAGCCCCTCACACCCCCAGCCAGACATGACCGCTGCAACAAAAATGGCGAGCAATATTGTAGCTATACAGCCATACAGTTTTGAGCCAGATGCCAGCTCAGGAGTGGTAAACGAAGACGTACATGAATCTATTCCTCTACAAAGGGATGCTTCAGAAAGAAGCGGAGCACGGAGCTTGTGGCCCGCCCAGTGTATTTTTAATGTTACAAATACCATCTTTTGCAATCTGCATTTTTTTCATCTGCTCCTGATTCGTAACAACTTGAATAAAGAAATACTCAGAAATGCAATTTTAAACTTAATTTTCCTAATATTTGACTTCCATCATCAGAAAAAAGCCACAAAAACATGTTGTAAACAGCAAAAACACCATTTTCATTAGAGTGAGTCTTTAAAACTTGATCAAAGTTTCTAAATTTTCAGGAGGAAAAAAATGGTGGAAAAAAACACAGGCAACAGTGTCACAAAATTACTTTTTAAATAAAATAATGTCAATAATTATATATTAATTAAAGGTAAAAACAAACATGAAATATTCAGCACACGCTGCATCATGGCAGCTTTAAATATATCTTATAAGTCAATCAAACACAGGCATACATCTGTCTTATTTTGAAACGTTCGCAGGACCTTTTTGACAGGTTAGTATGTTTAAAACTTGACAGCTTTGTTGCAGTCTTCCATTATCCCACATGGTGGCCAACTATCTGCAGGGATAATGAAGTCTGCGTTCTCAAAAAATCTGGAAAATTCCCAGAAGTTGCAGTGTGTGCTTCACTTTTATCATCAAACGGTGTGAACTTTACTTTTCTAAAATCGGAAAGAGCCAAGACATAGCCCGTATGACACATGTTAGTATCAGGATGCTAATTAGCCATGTGGAAAATGATGCAACCCCCACCCCACCCCCCCAAACACCTGCTGGTCTGTAGGAATGTTGTCTCCATGACAACCATTCCGTGGAGGGAAAAAAAAAATGCTGGAACTCCTGTTTTACATCCAAATCTGACAGAAACAGGATTCAGTGAGGATTTCTGCACTGAGCCTCACTTAGTCGAATGATTTACTAAATAAATAAACTCCCTTTAATAGAATCCGGAGGATAGAAACAAGAAATTTTACATTTTAAACATCCAAAAGTCACCAGAGATTAGTCATGTAACTGTTTTTTTCTCCACAAAAAAAGGGAGAAAAAGTCAGTAGTTATCTTGATAATACAACTGAAGACAACAGATTTGGTACACCAAGGCTTCAAACGCTAGGAATCAATATTTAATCTACATTTAATTAACCATGAAATAAAAATTGTAATTGCTAAGAAAATTGTTGTGTATCTTTGGTTTTTTTCCAGAACACTAAAAAAAATCAAGGTGTGACAGATGGAGCTTCACCTTCGCAGATCCGGTCCAGCCTCTGTCTCTTCACTTTGTGTTTGTCGGTCAGGGACATGGCGTCCAACACAGGACAGCACAGGACAACGCAGCACAGCGGGGAACCTCTCCTCCTCAGCCACAAATACTGCCACGGTTCAGACTCCTAGTGCACTGTCAGTTCTATTCCCCGGGGCATAACGCCTCAGTACATACAACTGCAAGAAAGAAAAAAAAACACAGAGACACTAGGATCAGAAGATGAACAAAACACTGTTGTGAGAGCAGAACAAATCTCTCTTCAGAAAGGCTTTAAAGAATCCTTGACAACAAAGTCGATCTTGCTTACAAAGCACTGTAGGAAACAGATACGGGAATCACACCTATTCTCACACACAAGCAACCAGCCTCAGTAGGTGACAAAGTGCTCCATTTGCTCCAAAAGTTCATCTCGTTTTTTTCTGTTGTTGTTTGAAGTGCGTTTTCCATCTATCAACTCTGTCAAACTCATCTCTCAACACATTGCTGTCTCACTGCCGTGCCGTTGTGGCGTCTTCAATGAAAGCCTTCGCGTCAAGAAGTCACAGAAAAGGCTTCAGATCAATGCAAAGGAACCTAAAAAAACTCGATTGTAAACAATATAATATAACAATATTGTCTGATGACAAACAGACGTGCAATGGCATAAGGAGACCAACAGGGGGTGGTTCGTTCCTTTAAATACATTCACGTAGGGGTGTAACAATTCATTTTAACAACGATTCAGATCATAAATTGTGGTTGCTGATACAATTCAATATCAGTATTGGTTAAATTTGACTCTCACTGACCTAAAATCGACCCGGGATGTTTTAAGCCAAAAATTCTGGCTATTTGAGATAAATACCTGGTACTGAACAGTGCAGGTGAAGTTTCCAGATTTCTTGTATTTCTTTAAAGATAATCAAGTGTAAATGAAACATGTGAACAAACAAACAAGTAAACAAGAATTAATGACAAATCCATTTTTGTCCATGTTTTAGTTCCATGAAGTTCAGCCCACTGTTGTTTCTCCGTGAAAAAAAATGCAAAGAGAACATTATTAGAACATTCAACCACACTGTAAAGTCACATGTTTTGACAAAACTTAGTGTTGATCATTTTTTTTGCTGCATCATGTGTGTTGTTCGGTTTCGTGGCACTTAGTTGTTTTTACCTTATAGTAAAATAAACCTACCATATCTCAATCCAAATGGTATTTTGCAATATAGATCATAATCGATTTATTTCATTTTGAAACAAATTTCTAATGATATAGGTCGTATCAACTAACAACTAACCTCTTACAGATCGATCTGATTAGATCGTAGGAATATAAATGTCTTAATTGATGAAGTTGATTATTGCTCCACCTCTATGTTCATTCAACAGAGAAGAGTTAAAAAAAGAGAATATTAGACATTTTCCAAAGGTTATAGCAAATACCATGATAAATCTTTGTGTTATCTTGCAAAGCTCTCAGCTGAGTAATGCTGTCAGACTTTCAGGCAATCGTTGCTACAAATGTCTCATTGTTGAGGAGAAAACAGTAGAGTACACATTTCCTCACCGGCAGTACATAAAGATTGACTATCAGCATGAAAATTAATTAAAACAAAGTTTGTGAGGCACAGCAGGGATTGAACGCTCTCCCTCTGGTTTTGCTCATCCAATACCAGAGCTTGAGACTTTTCCTGTGAAGCATCCGGGAAAAAAACGGTTCCTTAAAGACTCAATTACCCATGTAATACAGAAGATCGAAGAGAAAAAAAGGAAATCGAGAAAGCTTTCAGGAGCTGTCAGCTGGGATTGAGCCTGGTACAGATGAGAGGTGACCTGTGCTTCAGCCTTCAGTCTAATTTATCAGAATTGGCCTGTCAAGTGGGGGTTCAGAGCTGGTGTGGGCAGCAGGAAGGACCTGACATTATCAGGGCAGCTAAACACGTATGGAACCACAGACACAGAGACCTTGCAGAAAAGCATTTTAAGGTTCTAAGCATTGGGTTTTTTTATGAAGCAAAAAAATCTGTAATTTATCGGAGAGCTTTTTCACACGTGGTCAACTCAAGCGTTCCCTCAAATTAACCAATGTTTTCAAAAGGTGGAATTGTCCTGCAGCAATGGCCCCCTGCCACCAGGAAAGGAAGTACTGCTCTCATGGGGGCTCTGATTGGTATGCAATTAACCTTTAGATTAACCCTAGAAAGAGTTTTGCAGAAAGACGCATAGTCCGTCTTCTTTTGTAAACGGTGAAAAATAAGCAAAAGAGTCATCTAGAGTAAACAGAAGCTTAAATTTCACGGAGATATCCATACATCTCGGCTATCAATGATTTTCTGTACCAGGAAAATAAAAAAGTTATTCAGCCAGAAGGTAGCTGCGTATTAGCTTACTTCCAGGTTGTCTTTCAAACAATAACACGCTCTGCTCGGGCATGTTAACTGCCCGGGAACAGCCTCGCCCTGTTACTTGATTCATCTTTATCCTTCCTCCACTTCCCTTTTCATTTGTCCATCTCTCAGTGTTGCCGGGGTCTCTCACATAGTCATCAATCACCGGGCTCACTTCCAGAGCTGTGCACTCTATGTGTGTGTCTATGGGAGGGGGGGGGGGGATTAAGGAGGGATAGACCTAGGAAAGTGGAAAAAGAGAGTGCTTACCCAACGAGAGGGCCTAACCTTCACCGGTTCATCTAAAGGCACATGGTGCCGCGTGGATTCCAAAGAAGAAAAAAAAAAAACCCGCTATCGGTGCTCGTAGTGTTGCTAGTAGAAGTGTTTCAAGCAGGGATTCTGCTAAATCAATCCAAACACAAAGGTCACACAATATTTAAGAGGCATAAGATGATCAATAAAACACCCAGGCTTTAGCGGCAGCAGCTGAAGAGAAGCATTTGTGCATGATTGGCGAGCACGACTACCGTGGGAATCCATATTGGTGACAGTTGGCTCTGTCTCCTAAGGATGGCTCAGTTGTGAGCACAACGCCACACCACAAACTCAGTCTAACACAGAGATCACTGTCCAAGGGGCTGTTTCTATAAAGCGTGACAGCATCATTACAGCGGAAACATGCTTTTGTCAGATTTATCGGAAACCTACGATCTTCCACGCGACCCAAATAAGGATATGTAGTAAGTTACCACATAGATGAGCTGGATAAGCAGATTAACCAGTTAAAATCAAACAACAACAAAAAGAAAAAAAAAAAGCTTGTTGAGAGTTGTGTATTTAAGGCAGAGGGAGACCCATTTAGGAAGCGGCAGGAAGGGTCTTACCTAAAGACCCACACTCCATTTTAGCTCATTGCACGCCCTGGGAACCAAACCCAGGTCCCACACCCAGCCAACTGAGCTATCCAGCCACCTCAAACTAGAATGCAAACTCAAATACAAACAAATACATTTCCAATACATCTCAAATGTTATTTAATTCACAAACAGAAGGTCAAATAACTTTTTTAAACGTATTTTGGCATTTACTAAAAAAGTACTTTCATAACAATAAAACAGGCCATGTTGAAACAGTGTTGCAACTATGTTTATGTGAAACAAAATCACTGCAGTTGTTGTATTTCATACCTACAGCAATATGATTGGATACCTCAGAACAAAATACCATAAATATTTTTAAGAACATCACAACCATGAAGAAAAAACAAGCGTATGCTTTTGGCTTATTTATCTGTTGTTCCACTTAAGTTCATTCAGTGATAATGCTTTTTTTGCAGGTAAAATAAATGTTTTTACTATGTTAGTTTACTAATTATAGTAATATACATTTTCCACAATTGGACAGTGTCCCACCACACACACACAGTAACTGGAGCGGTAATCAGCTGTGGGAATATTTTTAAAACTTGTTGAAATTTCATCTTGAGAGAACAGAAAGAAAGTCTGGGTATAATCTGACTTTGATTTTTATTCAACAAACTGAACTAATCAAGCAATCAAGCAAGCTTTATGTATAAAAAGCACTTAAAAATTAAAAACAGACAACAAAAAACAGAAAAACAAAAACCAACCCACCCCTTTACCACCTTTCCTCCCCTCCATTCACACCCGACGCATACGGGCAGGAATACTGACTGGAGTTATCAAAGAGAAGGAAGGTTTGGTTCTGCTGTGAGGAAACAATATATTTCTTCTACCAGGAGCAGCTCAGCCACAGAACATCACCAGCATCCACCCACACCAGACTGCAATAGGGTCCACTCCACAGCTGTGAGGATGTGATGCTGGACCCCAGTCACCCGAGCAAGGGCGAGCACCCGAGGCAATAAACAGAGTCATCCGGCAAGTCCTGGTACAAGGGATTCCCATGTGGAAACAAACCTTACGACACCAAAAACATGACCAAAAAACGTCATAAAGCCTCTCCTTATGACGCCACGGGGGAACAAAGATCTTTGTGAGTAGAGATTGTCACTCTTCAAATTCGAAAGATACGACCATATGACAGATCAAGTGCGTTTATTGGTGTCACACCCAAATGTGGCACGCGTGGCCTAAGTTGCCGACCCGTTATAAATGCTTTAAGGCTGTAAAACCTTAAAACATCTTTTTCCTTTTTTATCAGATAGACATCAACATTTTTCACACTTTTCTCTCTTGTTTAGAGTTTCCAGGGAGTACAAATGGCAGCAAATTAGTAATTGTAAGTTAAGCAGCCAACACAAAAGAAATAAACATGCAAAAGCTCCTGAAGTCCAAAGATTCCAAAATGCAAAATTACCACAAAAATGCTTATAAGCTATAATTACATAAAAAAGAATGAATACTGCATATGTATATCAACAACTCTCTTTGCATGTAGATGGAATTGTCTTTTACACTGATGATCCCAAATGGCTTACAACTGCCCCAACAAGATACGGACTGACCTAGATGAAAAGTGGTAAAACCTGAAGGTCCGCACAAAACATCAAGGTTGTTAACCATTCAGTGAGTCCGTAGAGCGAAAACATAAAGCGCATGTTTTCTATGGGCATGCTGCAGGCGACAGGTCGTAGCAAAAACTTCTACGGCACTTTGGGTGAAGTAAAGGCAAAGAAAGTGAGACGCAGGCGTGTCTTATGAATTTTTATTTTCTTTGGACCCCACCCCCACTAAAATCCGGTGGACGATGCAAAGGGATTTTTGTTGTAAGTGCTGTTGTAATAAGTGATGTCTATCTGCTTGTCCAGTACAGGTTTGCCCACTTTCCCCCCGAACACATCCCGTATCTAACTATAAAGCCACTTGTGACTGGGTTTTCCTAACAGTTAGACTACGGTTTAAGGGCACTATACAACATCATCACCTGTGCATCATAAGTGAGGGCAATTTACATTAGCCTTACAATCCAAAAAGTTTTATTAAGCAGACCACTTTTCATTTAAATATAAGAATAAAAAAAGTTTGTGAACTTATTAATATAAAAGCAAAAAACTGATAATAAAACTATGACAGAAAACAAAATGCAACATTGCGCATGCAAGAACAGAGAAATGGTCATCTTTAAAAAATATATATATTATTTTATTTTCCACTTAATAGTTCAAAGTGTGAATTAGCTGATGTGCAGATATTTTACACATGCTTTGGTTGATGTCACTGCTTTGATACTTGTACCTTTATTCAAGATATAAAAATAGTTTAAAATTGACCAGAAACCATCCAGCAATCAGCAAAACAAGGAGCTTTGATGTAATCCACTCGAGGGTCAAAGATCACTTCAGTTCTATGCAGTTCATTAAAAATATATATTTACTTAACTTTAACAAATCAAAAGTATTAAATTAGTTGCAAGATCCGATCGACACTAAGTCAGACAAGCATTCCTTCAAGAAAAACGTTTGACTTTATCATAAATATTTGGATTGAGCGTGTAGGAATCAAGTCCTGCTGTTTGAACAGAGTCCTGCACTCTCAAAATCCCTTCATGTCTTGATAGAAACCTATAAAGCTCGCCTAAATCCTAATGGCAAAGCTTTTCCTTTCAGCTCCAGACAAGTGGAAATGCTTATGGACTGGTTTTAAAAGCCCAAACTGGAGGCTGGACTCCACTGAGTGACTGAGGATGGATTTAAGAGCCTAAATAATGAAAAAGGTCAGGCTACCTGCCTGCTGTGTGTCACTTCACACATGCAGGAGACCACACACAGTTGTAAGAGGCACAATGCTCACTAGGGCAAGGACTTAGAAGAGACATCATTCGGGGGAATAATCATTTTGCCTCAAACACAGAGCAGTCTGTGAACTAATTGGGTGAATCCATAATTAATTTGCTGACATTAAGCCGTGGGGTCTGCTCCAGCAAGACTTGACTTTCTAAGGATGTGAAGAAGTGGTTGGAAAATGGTGGGCTAACAACTGAGAGGAAGGTGCCTGGCATTGACACTTTACGGGCTGTTTTAGACATTTAAACATCTTACAAAAAAACACTACATTTCAAGTTGCAGTTTATGCAGAACATCACTAGGGTTCTCTAAAGAGAAGATTTCAATAAAAATATAAACACATCCTTTTTATTGGCTACAATTTCCTTCAAGTGCATTTAAACTGCACAGCAAGAAAAACAATGTCTGCTCCATTCCTCCTCATTTGCGCACACAGACGTCCAAGCGACTCCTGCAGGGCTTAGAAATGTGAAGTTCGACTGCCTTTGTGACAAGTGTCTCTGTGAAAACTGCAGCTCAGTTTCAAAGGATTTGATGGGTGCAAAAAACGGAACTATCATTTTACATATTCTCCAAATAGCCTCGTATATTCAGATTTATATCTTTATACTGTATTCTTAATCAAAAACAAAAGTATAAACCAACCACATAGTGTCTTGGAGGTTTCATCATTTGTTTTCCTGTTTTAGCAAATAGTTGTCCATTTTAGCCCCTGAGAGAGAAAAAGTGCTCCAGTGCAGACCCCCAACAGAGACCCCATACATCATTATGATATACAACATCTCTGTATTTAGACTCTGAGCAAGAACTGCAGAAGCTTAAGGTAAGAGAGCTTTTAGGCAGGTTAAAGCCACCAGTTTCCTTACTCCATCCTATTAGAAAGGTACAAAGGATTTTACAGTTTTTAATAGGAGTTTCAACTTTAAGAGGATCCCAGCTTGAGAGAGGGCCATCCATAACATTCTTCAATACTTAACTCAAGGAAGTAGAGGAGTAACTCCTGAGTTAAACTTGTTTGATTACCAGCTCCTGTCAAAGGAATAAACAACTTAAGCATAATGTTAAACACACACCAGTCATGTGTGGCGCGTTCTAGAACGTGCTGAATATGGGTTTTCGTACACGCTTTTACCATACGGTGTGAAATGTCGATGCCTTTCTCGTGAAACTTGCTCCAGGCTTTTTCTTTCACAGCTCTATTCAGATACTCGAAAGACTTTTGTGTCATATCTTTCTGGCCAGCCACAAACCGCAATCAATTTTCAAATGGTTGGTACTGCCATGTTTTGAAACGGACACTACCCAGATGTCACTATCAAAGCCGACTGGTTTAACTTTTGATGTGCGCACAACCGCCGTAAAGCCAAAAAACGGTTGTAAAAACTTGTTTAGATATGTGAAGAGTTTTGAACACAAAAGCTAGAAACGCGCATAGACATGCATTCAAATGGACTTTTCATTGAAAGTGGTTGCTCGAACGCACGTTTCCAAGAACCCGCAGCACCCATACAGGTCAACCCCAGTATGGGGGTTGTGGCTGAGGCAAAACCATTGTCAGACTTGGCTGTGCTCTTATGGAAAGTCAAAAAAGTCAAAATACCAATTAAATATTTCTATTTTTTAATTTGATGTGCTACAAAGTTATAGCAAACATGAATATTTTTATTTCTTTCATGGCTGACCCTTAAAGGGTTATCTGAATACCTCTTAGCTCGTCTTTGAGACATTTTAATTTGATACATCCACTTTGTAAAAAGTCTTTCTTGATCTTTGTTTTTGTTCCAAGTTAATTCATGTTTTATCCAACTTCTTGCAATATATTTTTGAGTTCGTATTACAAGCAGGAAAATTGAGGCGGTGCTTTATTTCAGTCAACCTCACTTAAGATTTAAGTACTTCCAGCTGTAATATTTTTATTCTAGTTCTTGAATTTGTTCTCATTAAGATATAGAGTGATTTTTCCACTACTGCACTTCATGGTTATTTAGCTGGAGATCTGAGGCAAAAAAAGCTTGTTCGAATTTTCTATTATACTAAAGACTGCAGAGGCTTGGCACACTGTGCACACAGAGTTAAATTCAATATTTATTCAGTCATGATGATGAAAAATCTGCAGCAGCTGCTGTGGTTTTCCGAACATCACAAGTTGACTTGCAGAGATTAAAGATTAAAATGATGTAGGAGTGGAAACAGTTCTGGATGTGGATGCTTTTGAGTTTTGCTTATGCAGCTACAAGTCTGTTAAAAAAAATGTAATCCTGAACTGATCTTACAATTGGAAAACACAAAAATAAGTTGAGTGTCATAGAGCCATCAATAGAGAGCGATTAAGAGTAAAGAATGTACAGGAAGTGGCTATATTTATCAGGTTTTTTAAGTAGCCGTGCATCAAGTAAGCCTTAAATCAAGTAGTTTAATGAGTTTTCATATCCACTGCCTCCCTGGAGTGTGTATTTATCTCAGTTTGTTTTCCCAGCTGACGCTACAACGACTTGAATCTGGATTTGATGCTTCAGTGTGAGTTCTGTGGGGAATTCTTGCAAAAGATGTAAAAACACAAGACTTTTTTTTTCTTCTTTTTTCTAAGCAGAGTTGAATAGGTTGTGAAATTCCTCCTCATGACTTAATTTCCCACTGGAACTTGACAAGAAAATTGTGTGAAGGGAGAAATGTTGCAGCTATCTGACGTTGTGGAGCAAAGATGTGTTGAGCAATCTCCATCCCTCCCTGCTGCTGATTCCTATCAAAGAGTGCAGCTCTGTAAGCCTTTTCAGAGACTCTGATGGGAGAGATTCCTCAAAACAAGGTACATTTCTCCTCGAGATCTAAAAAGAATATATTTTTTATCATCTATATCTCAAATACCCTCTTAAATTTCTTCAGAAAAACAAATACAAGTCTAAAAACAATTTTGATTTTGCTTAATCCCCTCAAACATACATTGTGCCACGAAAGTTACATCTGAACAACAGTGACCTGTTTTTCTTTAAGATCCTGGAGTTAGTCCAGAGTTAAATCTGTCAGCACTGTTAGAAAACAAAAAAAACAGAGCACACGCAAAAGTGTAGACCCACTTGAGCAGCAACCTGGCTCCACTTTTGATATCAGCTTACATGACCAAATCCTCCACACCTCAGGCAGAGAAGAGTGTGATTTTCCCTGAACTAAACATGGCTTGCGACGGCGTGGGAGGGTGACAGCCTGACACGTTTTGCTCAGCTCTGTCAGCATGCTAAAACAGCAAACAAGGTGGGATGTCACAACAATTTAAAAGCAAGGAAAAAGTAATTTAATGTGCAGTGGCTACCATCCACTATTTTTAAATCCAATCAATAAAATCTTGTTTTTTTTTTTTTTTTTTAAGTTCTAGAAGGTCATCAGCACATGCCAACGCCAGAGCTGACAACGCTTCCAGTACAGGAAAGAGCCCGCAGTGTGCCAGCCTGGTGAGCATGTGGAAGGCGTGGAGCGCCTTGTGAGGGTGAAGTAAGAGCTGCCTTCGCCACCAGCTTGGTGTCAGCGAGAGGCCAGGCTCCGGCTAAGACAGCCTGCCCGAGTCCAGCCTGCTCAGCCAATCTCCCTCTGGGTTCCTTCCAGGAAGAGCCAGCATGATTCAGAGCTTCCTGGTCCAAGCAGAGTGATGTGCCTCCCACCCAATCCACCCAACATGTGCCCACAAACTCACACAAACACACGCACACCCTCTCCCTTCAGACGGTGAGACGGCCAACTCCAGCTTACTTTGGGAGGAGGCCAAGTCAAACAATGTGTTGATAGAGTCCAGAGTGGAGCGTGAGAGGAACGCAAAAAGAGCATGAGCGTTGTGCTGCGGCACACAAGGCGTGGACTCAGTCAGGAACTTCACTTTGACTCAGAGCTGAACTTCTGCCAATCAGTTTTATGGAAAATAATTGCAACAAGTTAATTGCTGACACATGGGAACATGGTAGTGTCTCTAAAACCAGATTCCTTGTAGGAGAAAATTTGTGCCAGAAACGCACACACTTATTGTTCTTAATAAAAGTGGCGTTAAAAATATGTATACGGTATTTTTTGGACTACAAGTCACAGCAGCCAGAGAACTCATAATAAAGAAAAGAAGATGAAGTATAAGTCACACTGGAGTGAGTCGTACATTTGGGTGCAATTTGTTTCTCAAACTGCGGGAACAAGAACAGACATTTCATCTTGAAAGGCAAATCATAAAAACAGAAAAGATAGCAATAACAGACTGCAAATGTGCCCGCTTCACTACCGTAACACGTTGAAACACAGGAGGAATCTAGCACATTAGTGCAACATTTTAAAATGTATTAATATAACAACAGCATAAAGAACAAGCTTCAAATCACTAAATCCACTGAAATCTTGATCCTCTGTGTTGCTTTGGAACAATTCCGCCAGATCCCGCATAATGCTACGTAAACACCGGGCAATTGATGTACATTCAAGAACGAGCTAAACGCAGATTCTTGAACACGCAAAAAGCCTATTGTGTTTACATTGGACAAGCAGGGAGGAAATCCTTCTTTTCTTTTGCTACTGTTTACTAGCGCATGTCTGCCATCTACAATTTGAAGAAGCTTGGGGCAAAATGTCGAAGAGGTGCAAGTTATGTGAATCTTCCTCCAGGCTTTTTCTTTCACTCTTCCAATAAATGAAAGACTTTGTGTCACATAATCCTGTACGGACACAAACCGCAATAATTAATTTCTTCTCCGTGATCAATTTTTCAAATGGCTGGCACATATGTGGTTTTGGAAAGGACGCAACTTATATGTCACCAAAGCCGAATTCCCAATTGGTCAAAGTTGAACTGGTTTTACTTTCAGCGCACATTCAGTTGCCGTGCCTTTAGCACACGGAGCCTAAAAACGGTCATAAAAACTTGCGTAGATACGTGAACGCAGGAATTTTGAACTTGAAATCCCGAAATCCGAGTTTATGGAACTTTACATAATTTTTCGTTGGATGTGTTCGCTTGTACGCGTGAAGCAGAGACTGAGCAATGCTTCTTCTTCTGCACTGTTGTCAGTAGCAAATACTGATACTCATAACTACAGTGCCATCTAGTGGCTGTTGCTATTCAATTTTAAAAATCACATGTAGGTTGCACCTAATTATAAGACGCACCCCTGGCCAAACAATGGAAAAAAAATGCGACTTATGCTCTGAAAAGTGCAGAATGTGTAAATATCTTGCTTTTTGAAGGCTGTAAATCAGCTGAGCAACACATCTTCAGAGCTAATAGTATCTCTTTAGCTGAGCCCTCTTTGAAGAGCTTACAACACAGAGTTGGCCTCCCTCACGTCTTACCACATCCTATCACCTCAGGCTCTGCTAAAGCGCCATGCTTCAAGGGACCTGGACTGCGAAACGTGCATGTATCCGTGTACAGACACAGCTCGGTCAATTAGCACTGGTCCAACCTTGCAGCTGAGAGATAAATGGTGCAGGGTCTCAGCCGGCTTTCTCGTGAAGCTGGGCTCCTTGTCTGCTGTATGTAGAACAGCTCTCTGGAGAACGGCCACCAGTGAGAAGAGATGTGACAACCGTGAGGCTGAGAGGGGGGCCTAAAACTGTTCAGGCTTGTTTTAAGATATGACCACGAGGAGCCTCAAAGTCCCTCATGAAAGCTGGTGGCAGGAGAAGCTGAAAGAGGTGGGGAAGATCAGGTGGAGAGTAAAACTGTCAGAAGTGTTCAAGTTATACCACTTTTAAGCCATTAACCATATGTTTATTCAACCAAATAACTGTTGTAATCTGTTCTGTTATTCTGCCCTGATTGTGTTTGATTAAGCCCATTTACAGGATGTGTTCTACAAAACTGGATAAATAAAACAAAAAAAAAACAGTAACTGTCTGGATAACATGTCTAATAGAAGCTTGATTTTTTTCCAACTTCACTTAAGAAAGATCAACTGAGTCTAAAAAAAACGTACTGTAGTGTTATTTTGTTGGATTCTAAATAAAACAAATAAATGTAACAAATACTTTAATTCAAAATAATCAATGGACAACACAGACTGGAAAAAATTGACAGTTTTTTGATGTGTGTACATAAAATATTTTTTTCCGACTGGTCTAGACTCAGTTACTTTCTAATGATTTTGAGACGCAAGCCATTTTCTTTTAAAATATAAGAAAAAAGGACTTGAAATATTTCGATTTATGTTTAGTGTTTATAAAATACCAACTATGTTTTTGAATTGATTGACTAAAACATTGAACACATTGAGATATGCCATTCTTTTACACCTATAAATCCTACCAATAAGAAGTATAATACACAGACTGATTAGAAAAAATGTTGGTTCCCCTGATTCAACAATATTCTGAAAATACACAATTAGGCAGGACAAACAAAAGGCACAGAGTCCTTCTATGGGTCGACATACCTACCATTTAAACTAAACAAAATTCTATCCACATTTATGCTTGAATAATGTTTTAAAACTGTCACACACATCCGACAAACAGCAAAAGAAAAAAATCGAATACATTTTTGATACTAGACTCTACACTTGATAAGTTGATATCAACAGTTGCTGCTCCACTGGGTCTGCACATTTGCGTTTGCGTCTGGTGCTTTTGTTTTCTCTCAGTGCAGACAGAGTTGATACAGTCATGTTTGGCATAAAAGTGGACCGTTACATCTGACAGCAGATAGAAGCTGCTCCTTTCTGAAACCAGCCTCTAGTGGTCTTTTGAAGAACTGCAATATTTAAAACTTGTGGGGCAGCTTTTACATTTGGCAAATGGAAATTGGGGATTGGGTCAGTTAACATTCAATCTAACACTAAATGGATTATGACAAATTTTCAGCTTTGTTTAAAAAAGGTTAACTTTTTGTGGCAAGTTTTATGTTTAGGAGTAAACAGACTTCATATGGACGCTATGGAATATATATATTTTTAAATTAAATTAATCTCAAGTTTTTTGTTATTTTCTTATCCTACAAGGGTTTATTAAGGTTTATTAAATTTGACATATAATAACTGTGAATGGGAAACCTGATTGAAAGGTTTGCAGAAGGTATAACAATGTTGTTTTTACTTTTTTAAAACCGTCTGATACAGTCTGTAAAAAATGTACCTATTCAAATTTAATAAAAAACCTGTTTACTTTTTGGAAATATTCTTATGACACAATTTGGGGCGGCTGTGGTGCAGTGGAAGGGGCAGTTGGCCTGTGATCGAAGGATTGCAGGTTGGATTCCTGCCTTGCCCGCCCATGTGTCGAAGTGTCCTTGGGCAAGACACTGAACCCCACATTGCCTCTGATGAAAGGTTGGCGCCAGTGTTTGGCAGCAGAGCCACCATCAGTGTGTGAATGTGTGTGTGAATGGGTGAATGGGACCGTGACTGTAAAGTGCTTTGGGCCTTCAATGAAGGTAGAAAAGCGCTATATACGCTGTATACGCCATTAACATTTGAAAATTGTTTATAATTTTTTGTGACAATATTAAATAATACTATAATAAATATTACTATTTTCAGTACAGTGGTATATAAACAAATAACATCACTTTTTTAAGTTTTGTTTGTAATATTTATGCCTTTTTTTTTTTTCTGGGGAAAAGAACAGTTGCATCATGTTCCATCTAGTGAATCTGTTATGTTTAAAGTATGATAGGAAATAAATATTTAAATTTAAACAACCTGATGATGATTACACATTTCTCTAATGAGCCACAGAGCGTTCACATTTGACATATATAGGTTTTTAGCTTATTGAGTGATATATATCGTTATAGCCTAATGTGAAAAAAACTATATTGTGATATTAAAAATTCACTATCGCCCAGCCCTAGTTCTAATGCTTGGAGACTTCCCTTTTTTCTGCCAATCAAGACAATAATAACCTACTTGGGTTACTTCTTGCGTATGAGACAAAAATAAGTTTGTTCAGCTTAAAGCACTTTTGAAAATACCAGTCACATGCACCAGTAGGGGGTTAAACTGTACGGGTGTGGCTGGTTTTTGGGTTGTAAGCAGGATGCATCTTAAAGAACTTATATAGTAAGACTGATGCTGTCGTACAGTGTCCCTTGTGCAATGTGCAGGGTTAAAAAACTGTACATTGTACTGTGTCTCACCTACTACAACCCTTACTTACCTTTATGTGTTGTTTAAGTGATCTGTATTGCTTGTCACCCGCAGCACGCCCGTAGAAAAAAATGTGCACGAGCATCTTTACTCTACAGGCTCAGCGAGCGGTCTACGAGCTGAAAATTTCATTGAGACCATTATCTTGCTTCATACAGGTTTGCCCATTTTTCACCCACAGTCAGCCCGTATCCACCCATAAGGGCAGTTTTGACTGGGACATAAGAATATTCCCTAGCCAATCCTCCATGCATGAGCCAAAGTGGATTTAATTTGTTTTTTTCTTCTATTTTGCTGCAACTTCAGTATTTTTTTGCTGTACTTTGCTTTCAAAGTGACATTAGTGACACTCCATGAGTGAGTGGAGAAGCTAATATCGACAATGAAATCCGTCCGTGCTCCAACACAGTAGCGGTGTGGTAAACTGTGCCATCTCCATAGAGACAATTATTTAATCTGCACTGTATTTATTGCTTTAATGCTTGAAATTGTGTTTTCCTCAGTTGTGTTTTGAAACAAAGTGTTTAGAATCTGCAGTTTGGTGCCTTGCAGAGTGGTTCGGAGTCCTAAAGGTATTTTTAGAGCCAGAGTGTCAGTGTACATTATTTGACACTGCATTAAACATACACACAGGCTGACATTTGGTGTCATAGCAGTCCTGCTAACATAGTCAAAGTCCTATAGATGTTTTTTTTTTTGCAGAGAAAAGCATAAACTCTACCACGACATCAGAACTGAGTTTGCTGGAGAGAATTCCCAAACAATAGGCGCACACTTGTTGATTTGCATAACACATACAGTGTCTGTAAGTTGTAAGAAAAAATAAAAGGGACTTGGTGTGGCTGTTAAAAATACATTAACAGCTTTCTTCCACAGTGTTGTGCTCCATCTTTGCAAAGATGGGAAGCTTTGCTCTCTAATAAATTCAGGTATGGCAGCATTATCTGGGGGGCTGCCAGCAGAGCTGCACACTACAATAACTCAAGGCGGGCATCTGAGAAGTGTGTGAATTTGATCCTGTGCCAGTGTGATGAATAGCTGTTTTTTCTCTTTTGTTGCCGATCAGCACTTTTATTCTGCAGTTAATCCACCGGGCTGTGTGTGTCTCTGCCGTTGTAATTTTTTACCTTGCAGTGCAGGGGTGTGTATTTTTGTACTGCCTGCACACGGGTGTTTCTGTGTGTATGTGCACTGATAGGATTGACATCTTGTGAGGAGTCAGTGAGGACCTGGAGCCATACATAACAAGTCAACAGACCCTGTTTAGGAGAGGCCCGTGACACTGAGTCAAGTGTTGAAGGGTTGCCAGGTTGTGGCAAATAGTGCAGCTTAAACTGTTGATTTATTCAACCAATCAGGGGCCAAACATTTCATTTAGCCCACCTTCAGCTGAATCAGTTTCAATAAAATACCTTTAAGAGAAGAAGGTGTATATGAGTTTATTTCACTACAGAAGTCTATGGGATTTTGGCTTCTTGGAGCCAGCAGGTACTTCCTGTTTAAACGCGAAAGGAGAGGAGTCACTTTAAAAAAAATTACCTCTTAATTTTTGTGTGGTCGCTTACAATTTAATAACAAGGGAACAAGGTTTGTTGTTTATCCAGCTCTCACTCCCAGTCAGAGGAAAATCCTGTTTTTTGGTGTTTTTAACATGTTCTTGTGGCATTTTTCTAATGATGGAGGTCACGTAAAGAAAATTAAACTTAAATCGCATTTCTGAGTTTTTCTTTATTTAAATTATGGCAAGTCAAGGTGAATCAGGAGTTAACCACAAAGAGGCAAGCCGCAAGCTCCCTGCGCTGCTCCATTCTGATGCATCCACTCGTAGACAACTGGATCCATGTTCGTCTTTGTTTTCCTCGCCCAAGCTGGCATCTGGTTGGATAGCTCCAATATTGCTCGCCATTTTTGTTGTACTGGTAATTTTAGGCTGGGGGTGTAAGGGGCTGTTAGCTTGTGGGGGAGAGTGTAAACAACGGGATGACGGGAAGTGGGGGAAGGCTCACTCCACGCCATCGGTCCTACCCACAACTGAGAAGCAAATTTCTGATAAACTATAAATCAAAGTAAGATGAGTGGGACTTTAGATGATCTTTTAAAATAATTGTTTATGCTTGTAATAGGGCTGGAAGATAGTGAATTTTTTAATATAACGATATAGTTTTTTTCATGTCAGGCAATAACGATATATATCACAAAATAAACCAAATAACTATATCTGTCAAATTTGAACACTCTGTGGCTCATTAGAGAAATGTGTAATCATCAGTAGGTTGTTTAGATTTAAATATTAATTTCGTATCATACTTTAAACACAACAGATGCACTATAGGAACATGATGCAACAAGTTTTTTTTCCCAGAAAACTAAAAAAGACATAAATATTACAAACTAAACTGAAAATTAAAGCAGAGAACATAAATAAAACAAAACACTAAACTGCTTGATCAGTTCTATTTAAAAACAAAGCATTAATTCTACAAATAAATTCTAATGTTTTCAGGTTTTCTAGAACAAAAAATAAAAGATTTGTTTTTATTTTATTTTATTTTTTTAGCTTTTGTTGTTTTTGCCAGCCAGTTGATGTATTTATGTTGTATTACAAAGAGATAGATCTGGTTAGAATAGCTTGATTGGTTTAGCTAAATGGGTCAGAGATAATATGTTTTAATCTTTTTGTCCTCTTTCATTTTCATCAAAAAAACGGAATGTTAGGTAATTTATTGTTGTGTGCAATGAAAATAAGACTAAAAAAAGAAAAAAAAAATGGACAAACATTTTTGTCAACATACTAGGACTAATCTAAGAACTAAAGGAAAATTCTCTGAATTTCTTCCTTTTTGTTGGGTTGATGCTTTGTTGTTTTTACTGGAGAATTATCATTTATTTCAGTCTGAGATTGAGCATGCTTGGTGGCACTGTTTCAGGTGATAAAAAGGTTGATGGTATTTCCAGTTTCGGAAGGAAAATGCCTTCTGTACAATTTGCAGTACACGTTACTCTTTTTTTGTTGGATTTTAAATAACTAAAATACATCCACACAGGGGCCGATAGTTATTTTTTTTAAACACTGGCCAAGTTGGCCTGTTGATAAAAAAAAAAATCTACAGCCCAAATATATTTTTTATCAGCCAAATTCTAACACTATTTTATACAGAAATACCTTAAGCATTTTACTTTTTGGAATTTTTAAAATTTTTTGAACAGTATTATGTTTTGGGTTATTGTCATTATATATCATTATTGAAATAAAAGCTGCAGCTTTAAGGAGGATTGAGCACAACATCTGACAGTTTTCAGTGTAACACAGACTCTTTTATTATACATAGGTGCTGCTAAAACAGTGGCTTCAATTCTGTTATTACTTAGAAAATAATGTTTTTATCAATGTCCCATGAATTAATATTGCTGTATTTATCCTCTGCATCTTAAAGGCCTGTCTGTGAAAATACTGTCTTACTTTTAACCGGTCCGTAATCGCACAGGACACACAGAACAGCTAGTTAGCATCATAGCATTAGCGGATAACAAGCTAGCATCATAGCATTAGTATCTAACAACAGCTCTGTCTCCAAATCAACACATTTTATGAATCTGCCTGTTGCTGCTTTAAGTGAAGCAGCTTTATCCTCCAGTTCTGACTGGATCCTGTTATAACTCGCCACATATTCAGCTGTTTCATCAGCCAAACTAAATGCTGCACAGGTGAAGAGACCACAGAGGTGGAGTGCTGTCTTGTGTCGCGTGTTTGTTTACCTCGCGTGAAGACTGTAGATGAGAAGAGGACAAAAGAAATTCACCAGAAGAAGAGCTAATAAACATTACTACCGGTAAGTTTATACAAACATTTACTCTCCATGTGGTGACTAACCCTCTAACTTTTACACACCAAATAGGAGAAAATGCTTGCGACTGACGAGTGTTAATTTTGGACCCGTCAAAATAAAAGTCTATCGCGATCGGCTCATTTTACTTTAGAGAAAAAGTACTATTGCGATATGTATAGCTATCGTTAAATCGCCCAGCTGTAAATAAAAAACACTATAAAGCATGGGGGTGGAGGTATTATGATTTAAGTGATTTGTGCACTCATTTAAAAAAAATAGATGCCATATTTCTGCAAATATCGGAGCAGATAATATACGCTGCAATCCTCAACATTGAGGTTGGCACTAAACATGTGAGGAGGAATGGCCCAGTGCTGCTCTAAACCCTCCGAACAAGGTTAAATGGTTTAAAGGTAATTTTAACCTAAAGATGACCAACTATGGTTGAAGTTTAAAACTGATGGTTAAAAACTGTAGAGCCCACTGACATGCAACATTTTTGGTCTTCAACTCAATAAATGCAGATACAAAATCTGAAAAGCAGGACATTTCACTAGATTTTCACTAAAAGAGTAAAAAAAAAAATATCCAAAAGATTTAGTCACAAAGGAGTAAATCTGCATGAGCCTTTTGTTCACGATCTGAATATTAAAGAGGGTATTTCCAGCATTTGCTGACAATTTCCTGGTTAGTGCTGCATGTTTAAGAACTCTGAAGGAGGTCAAGTGCATCCACTTGGCACATTCTACCCAATGGCACACTCAAGTGCCATAATTTGGGTTAATTTCCCATTTCTAATTAAATCTCTTAGGAATATGTTAAAAAAAAGTCCAATGAGTAGAAAGAAGACTTCAAAAACATGAATGCTGTAAACAATAATAGAATTGTTATCTTAGAAATCCAATCAAGTTGTGACAGTTGTGAGCAAATAATATTTCGACTAATCTTTTAGACGGCAGCAGAAATGAAGCTTTGTTCTCCAAGCGACCATCTGTTACAGCCCAGTGTTTTCTATCAAAGCCCAGACAAGGAATCATTTTATCCATAATCAAAACATCAAAGACGTACAAGAGGCATTTGTGTAAGGCAATGTCATCGCCTTTATCCATCAGCTGTTTGATAATAGTGCTTATCCAGATAGGCACGTTTAATCCATCAAGTGAATGGTCATATGGTGAAAAGAGGCGTCTGAGGAGGAGCGTGTCTGTAAGCTAGGAGAGAGCTCAATGAGATCTCCTCCCGGGCTTCCATAGTTCATCGCCCCTCACATCAGGGGAGGAAATGCCATAAAAAAAAGGATGAATCATGGTATTGTATTCACACTGGGATCCACTGATCACCTCTGTGTTTAGGTCAGACACGTTGGCCAACCAGCAGCATCCAACATCCGTGACAAAAAAACCACACATGCTAATATCATTTCAACGAGGTTAGAAAATTGAATATCCACCTCCGTTGATTTGATTGTTTTCAACAGTGAAGTGGTTGATGCCAGTGATTCTGGTCCTCCTCTGCTGTCCTCAATTAGGAGTGAAAATCAGAGGTGGCCTCGATTTCAACTCGCCGGGTCACGGGGGTCGTCACGCCTTTTTAAGAAGAGAAAAGCCCCTTGTCACGGCGCAGGCTTTCTCCCCTGCTGCCACAAAATGTCTCCTGACACAAAGCCCTCGCACTCCTCTCAGCGCAGGCCCACAGCCCTGCCAGCAAATGTGACCTCCTTTTATCGTCTTACTAGAAAACTTACTATGAAAACAAAGGAGGGGGAAAAAACACCTACAAAGCGGAATGAAAAAAAAAAAAAAAAGCATGTTTTCTGACAACCAAACTGGGTATGGAAGTTATTTTTCCGTGACTCTTGAGTAAAGGTGGCGACTTTAACTTATAGTTATGTGTAAAGCCTGAGGAGAGAAAAACGTCTCATTGTTTATCTTTAGCTGGTTGATCTGAGCCAAGGCCTGAGAAACTCAGCCAGCTCTACCACGGCTGCAGCCTGCAGGAAACACATTCCTGCAAAGTGATGTTTTTGAATGATGCACAACAAACTGTTATAGCGTGTTTTAGTTGACCTTCTACGTGAGCTATATTGAGTATACATGGTTTACACTTCTAATCGAAGGAAGTTAGCAAGAACGGGTTATGTTATTTCTACAACCAAAACTACAACACAAAAAAACCCCTTTTGTGCTGCTGTTTTTTTTGGTTGCATTTTTCTTTTATTTACTCCTTGATAAAGCAAGTACGTTGAGAGGAAATCCCTTTATTTGATAAAGAGTCCCCATCCATTGGTTCACAGACACATCCAGCAGCATCAGTGCATAGAAAAACAGATTGTGTTGTAGATTCGGTGTAGGAATAATCCAGCGCTCTGCCACTGGAGGAACACACACCTTCCTCTTTTGTTATTGCTTTTGGATGGGGTGAGGGACTTTCATTGCCTCATTGTGAGGTGTTTGAGGTCAGGTGGTAGCCAGGACCAGGTGAGCTCTCTGTTTCCACGCTCTCCCACTAGCTTACAGCTTCCCACACCCCTAACCTAACGTTACCGGTGCAATAAAAATGGTGCAAAAAGGAGCAATCCAGCCGAACAGTTTTGAGCCAGATACCAGGAAGAAAACAAAGCAAAACAATGGAACAGGTCGTCTACAAATGGATGTATCAAGCAACGGACACACCGGGCATGTAACGCGTTCTAGAGCGAGCTAAACACAGGTTATTGAACACATATGTCACATATAGTGATCACACTGGACAATTAGGAGAGGCTTCTTCTTTGTCTTTTTTTTCTACTGTTTACTAGCGCATGTCCGCCACCTACAGTTGGTGTGAAATGTTGAAAAGGTGCAAATCTCACAAATTCTGCTCCAGGCTTTATCTTTCACGGCTCTATTCCGATGTATAAAAGACTTGGTGTCATAGAATTCCGGCCGAGCACAAACCACAATTGTTAATTTCCCCTCCATAATCAATTTTAAAACGGCTGGTACTTCATTGAATTAAAGGGGACACCATCTACCAAGTCTGAGCCCCTAATTGGTCAAAGCTCAATCTGATTTAACTTGCAATGCACGTTTAATGGCTATGCATTTTGTACGTAGAGCCGCCTGAAAACAGTCGTAAAAACTACTGTAACTATGCGTGAACAGGAGAGTTTTGAAAGTGGAAGCCCAAACACATTTAAGCATGTTTATGTAGACTTTTCATTGGAAGTAGCTGCTCAAACGTGCTTTACAGAGGGCGGTGTGAATGTAACATCAGAATGGAGCCAAGCAGGGAGCCTGTGGCCCAGTGTATTTTCGTCATCACAAACAAGCTTTTTTTTTTTTTTCAAACTGCATTTTTTGCCTGCTGCTGATTCATAACAATTTGAATAAAGAAATGCTCCGAAATGCAGTTTTAAGCTTAATTTTCTTTATATATGTCATCCATCATCGAAAAATGCTACAAGAACATATTAAAAACAAAACTAAATTTTTATCAGAGTGGGTCTTTAAAGGTCAGCTTGAAGTAATGGCTGTTTTAAGGGCATCCAAGAACAGTTAAAAACAAAAAAAGTTCTTTACTTTAACAAAACTTACAAACAAAAACGTCACTAATTTTGCAGTTCATTAAGTAGGGAGTGGGGATGGGTTCTTCAGTGGGTGATGGACAGGACATAGGTGTCTGTGTGTGGAGGATGGTTGCAATCTCTGTACAAAAAAATTAACAATCCCACCCCGTGCTGTGTCTGCACAACACTGAATGCATGAATTATTGCAGCAGCCAGGCTGAATTAACTCTATATATCAGCTGTGCTTCTTGGTTCAGGGGTGAGGGGCTGTGTGCTCAAGCTGAGTCCTGGTTATGCAGGCAATGTGTCTTAAAGCAACTCAACATTTCAATCTCCACCCATTATAGACAAGCGCTTCCCTCAGCACAGCGCCATAAAGCTGTCAAACAAAACCCTGATTTATTCCGCCCTTGCCCAGGCTCCTGTCCTAACTATCTCATGCTTCCAATTAACTTTTTCTTTTTTTTTTTTGTTGTGCTTCATCCATTTCATGTAAATGTAATGAGGCTGCAGCATCGAAAAAAACTGCTGACTCCCATTAATGAGCAAGTCCTTAATAACACCAGGAGCAAGCTGTGAAAGGAACCCCGCTCAGTCGGTCGGTCTCCAGAATTTTAAGGATGCAGTTTATGCCGCAACATCTCCCTCTTGAACAGAAACTGACCCTCAAACCTGGCAGACAAAGACTCAAGTGTATGGCTCTTTGTGTTCAACACACTGCTTTATAAGCCTCGGCGCTGCTCGTATTTGTCCACCCACTCTCAATTCCTCACAACAGACGCTGTTCTGATCGATGTGAAAAGTCCAAAGAAATTGCTCTATATTTACAGGAGTGTGTGCTTGGCAGAAGCAGATCAGATAAGAGTAAATCATATTGTTTGACCTAACCTGCATCCTAACCTGCAAACAACTACATTCTGTTATTTGAGTCAAGATTTTAATGATATCTGGCAAAAGCATCCAGCAGACGGAAGAACATACCGTCCTCTTGGACTGGCACGATGGGGCTGAGCGGCAACTTTTTACGGGTGGGCTGCAGGTGCACTGTGGGAGGTTTTAAATCGACTGTTTCTGTCGGCAGCTCAGCTGGCAGGTGCAGAAGTGCAGGGAGTTTATTACTCCATAAACTATCTGAGACAATTCGCTCACACGGTCTTCTGTGGGTGTCAAAAGCCCCGATTCAATTACTGCTGAACCCCAACGGGGAGAGCCTCCAGAGAGCGGGAGGCTGGACTCATTGTTCCTTGTGTCACCTTCCTAAGCAGAAACACAGCAGTGAACTCTGAATGAAAAGGAGACGTGTAAACACAAGGAGGTATATGAGCTTTACGCCCAGCACCTCCAACACCCATATATTCTCATCGTCGACTCTCATATATGAGAGATTCAAGCAAGCCACTGACGAGTTTAGAGCAATTACAAGCTACAGAGACGTAAATGTTTCCTGCTAGCTGTGTTTGGAAGATTCATTAAGCCTCAGCGTGGAGGATTTCAGGCCTGCAGAGAGCTGGGGATCCAGCCCAACTGAAGCATGTCAAATTAGAAGATGTTGGGAGGGGAAAAAATGCAACTGGGACTCATAAGACGATGAACAAACAACGTTTTCTTGTGCATTTGCATGTACCATTAAAACAGGAGAGCAGCATGAGTGTTGTGGTTTCTTCTTTATCACACGCACAGCTTTGAATGAAAATGAGAATCCAGTGGCCTTGTGAGAGCAAAGGTACTGAAAAACAGGTGAGAAGGAACACTGTTGTGCCCAAAAAACCTAAGGTGACTTTGCTAAAACACATCAAGTTTCATGGCTTGGAAAACACGAAGGGAAAGCAGAAGTATCAATCGGAGCGGCTGGAAGATAAATATTTCTGGAAGAAGCAACACATTTCATCCATCCTTACAAATGGTGGTTGTTCTGCTTTTTAATGTCGGTGTTGTACGTATGACAGCTAGTGGTTGCAATTTGCTAAGATTAGATAAATATTAGCTGTCACGCAACGTTCTTCACATTTGAGCCATACCCTAGGGAAGCGGTGGGCTGCAGACACAGCCGCACTCAAGAACCAGTTGGTGGTTTAACCCCCCCAAATCCAACCCCTTGCTGCTGAGTATCAAGCAGGGAGGCGTTGTGTCCTATTTTTAGTCATTGGTATGACTCGGACTGGATTTGAACTCATGACATTCCAGTCACGGGGTGGACACTCTATCACAAGGCCACTGAGCTGGTTAAATGCTCATCATCTCTAAAAACACAACTTTATGGATTAAGTGAAAGAAAAGAAGTCGAAATAAACAAACAAAACCAACAACAATCCAAACAAAATATCACAGCCTACTACAACTACTACAGTTTGTTTTCCAGTTCAACACACATGGACTTTAAGAAATTCATCCATTTGTCATATCTATATTCTGATACCATTTGCATTCAGACATTAAAAACTGTTGAATTAAACTGAAAAACACTGAACTTTTAAGACATGTACAGGTTTTTTCATGCGTAAACCAAGAGAAAATAATTGTTCTGCCTAAAAAACAACAAAAGCAATTGTATTAAGGTGAATCCATTCACGGATAAGAATTTATCAAGTAAAAAAGTACGTTGTTTTCTTTTTTTAACTAACTGCTAACACCTCTAAAAACTATCCTGGACTGTTTAAAAATTAACCTTATTGAGTGAGGAGAAACTTTGAACAGTGAGATGGGAGGGATGGGTTTACCTTGCACTTTGATTCGCAAAAATGAGATCGACCATATCTACCGATCCTCCCTGTGCGTTACTAATCTATACACTGTAGGTAGCTCATTACCACAAACAATAGAAGAAGCAGAACCAAACAGGGAACGGCTATGGACGAAAACAATCCTTTTATATATATATATTTTGGAAATCAGAAGAGAATATGCACCAGGCTTGTGTAAATGACCAGAAAACATAACAACAAGGTCAGGTATCAGATAAAAACAAAAAAAGAACTCCTAATGTCTCATGTATGTGTTTGATTATAGTTGTGCGTTTCTTTGCTGCCATTTATGAGCCCTCTGATTTTTTGCAAACTTTGAAATCAAACAAAACAGACTCTTTAGAATATTGAAAGATTTCTCAGTTCGTGACCATTCCCAATTGTAGGATGGACCAGATATGTTAACACCGGAGCTTTACCTCCAAAGTTGACATTCTTTCAACAATCATAATAGCTCTTTTACGCAATGAAAGTAATTCCAGCAGATTCTGAAGTGGTGAAAAGCAGCTATGCGCTGACATGCAACACTTTACAGTAGTGAAGTGTTTGGACAATCAACAAAAATCACCTGATTCTGTCGTAAAGTGTAGCAGTTAGCAATGATTCATGTTGATCACGTAAAAACTGTCGAAGAGTTACGTTAGATCAAAGAATGTGTGTTATTTAGGTGTCGTCGACGACATTTCTGGTGCTGAAGGGTTAATCTGTGAAAATTGAAATAGAATTTTTCAATTTTAACAGTTTTTTTTTCAATATATA
>BSAI01000012.1:11572227-11746945 GCA_036245035.1 Adrianichthys oophorus | reverse complement strand
TTTTTTTTTTAATTCTTTTAAGTGGTACAGCTCGAAAAGCACAGAGTATAAAAGCATAATTTTGTTGACCACAAAAAGAAACATGTTCAGAAAGTACTAGCAGTACTACTTTCTGCAGTGGAAAGCAAAGCCTGAATTTACTCTTCAAAAGGGACATCTGCTCCACGCCGGATCTTCTGAGACTTGAAGAAACACACCTATCCTCAGGCATTTCCACAGAAAGGCCTTCAACCAACGTACTTTTCCTCAGTTGCTGCTGAACAACAGCTGCAAGGTCCTCAGAAACGCACATTTCAGACAGCTACCCTCCAACTTAAGCACACCCCTCCTTCTCAGTCTCAATCCTCAGATCATTTCAAAAAGCCCTGCAGATCAAAGCAAGGCAGTCTTTGGAATTGGACAGACATAGGGGGATGTATTTAGCTAATCATTTATTAAGGGGGGGGGGAATGGAAACCCTCACTCCTGTCTGTCTCTTAGCGCTCATCTTTTGCCCTTCCTCTTTGCCTCCTCCTGAGGTCACGCCTCCCACCTCTCCAGGCTGCTTTTAATGAGCAGGCTGTACTCTTCTAAGGATGAATAAGTGGGGAAGGACTTGGGAATTCAGTTTAGCTATGCAAGAACATTCTTTTCTGATGAATTGAACGACCACCACCACCCCTCCCAAAAAAAAAAAAACCAGGCCAGACGAAGTGGTGGGTGAATATCATACAGCCTTTACATGACAGACTAAAACCTCATTAGACATGATTTAGGCTGTTAGGAAAGCTATGTTTACAAAGTATGTTTAGTCTTTTTCACTACTTTGCTGCAGAGCAAACAGTGAATCCATCTCTCCAAATTACACTGAGTAAAGTATACATTCAGTTGTTATGATACACCCTCAGATAAATCATGAAATAAATCCACACGGTATGAGAATAGGACTCAAATGCGCTCACCTCAGCTGACCGGCCTCCAGCAGGGAGTGACCCTGTGAATGGGCTCCGTCACACTTCCTGCCCCGCAAATGGACTGAAGCATGAAGCAGATAATGGCATAATGAACCCCACAACAGACTGCAATTACATCTTTTTGGCCACGGGGAGGAAAGATCTACACCCCCTCATAGAGAGTGAAATATCCATCGCACTCATCTACTTCTGTAAAGTTGGATTCAAACAACAGACGAACGTCTGAACATTTGTTTTTTTTTTTCGAGATTGGTTTACTTGAAAATGAGATTCTAACACGCTTGTTAGCAGTTTGGCACCATTTAAAAAAAATGGACATCACTCTTGTGTAATACTTGGCACAAATCAGCATTGTCAAGACAGACAGCAGAGGAACAAACGGCTCAAAGAATTAGAAAACAATGCAGGATTGGAAGAAACCCAAATTAAGAAGATTTAGCTTCATACAATCATTGTGTAACATCCTAACATTTCGAACCTGATCATCAGAGTGAAACGAAACGGGGTGATGTGGAAACAATTATTTTTAGGGCCATATTCAAGAATTCACAGTTTAAAAATTTGAATTCGAATACGAACAAACAGACTTTTCCAGTCTGAAAACACCCTTAAGGTGCATTCACACTGAATGCGATTTGCGCGGTCAATTTGCGTGGCCCGCCCCTCTTTCGCTGTGCTGCGAATTCGCTGCTCGCAGCGTGGGCAAAAATGTGTTCTCTAAGCTTGCCGCCTCGATCACCTGTGGGGGGAGCTAGCAGCAACTGTTGTTGATCACTACATGAAGCTTTGTCTGTATTTCATTTACAATGCATGGAAGACACGGATGATGTTTAGAGATCTTTTTTTTTTTTTGAAGAGCTCCACAAAAACATCGATGATCACGTCTCCATGTAGATCGCGTACCATCAAAAATAAATAACGAATATATAAACCTTCTACCTACAAAAAAAAGTAAAATTCAGCCATCAAATAGTAAACACTCCTTTGAACGAACCTGTACTTGTGGCGACAGCGGTTTGTCTTGCGCTCGTAAATCCACCACTCCAGGTGTAACCTGGTTCAAATGTCAGTATTGTTGTGTTTTACTTTTAACATTTTTATTTGCATTTTACCAAGCAGAAAAAAATACATAATTTTTTAAATACATTTCTATGAACAACTTTTTAAAACCAACAAGAATTTTTAAACTAAAGGTTTCATAGACTACATTTATGTGCGTTAACTATGTATTACTAAAAAAACTCATGGCTATAAAGAAAATATATTCCAATGACGTATCAAATCCAAAGAGTTATCCTGATGCTTTTAACCATGTAAAGTCTGAACCATTAAATAAATGACAGAAAATTCAAATTCTTTGGATTTGGAGCCTTTATAGGTCCACAAAATACAGGCATACATATATATATATATATATATATATATATATATTTAAAAAAAATTTTTACATACAAATTAAATTTTGTATGATATATAATACATCAGGTCACTCAGCTCAAACACATCTTTTTTGCTGAGCCAAAATATTCTAAGACAAAAAACAATTTTAGAAACTTGTATTTCCATTCCATTGCTCTTGCAAAGGGCTGACAGACTTGTTTATCAAATATGATACGTTCGGCTTTAAAGGGTTAATTAATATTGATAGTAATGTGTGTTAAGTAATTTAGGAAAAAAGATCCAACGAACTACAAAAGCCGGGTGCGGGATTCGAACCCTGAGTTCTTTCAGTCGCCTCGAGAGCAGCTGACCAACAAAAAGATTTGTCACTTTATAAAGACAGCTACCTACAAAATGCTGAGTGAAGGGCTCACTCGGTTTGTCACGAAGGGATTTGGTCATCCACGGATTTTTCAGAGTTTTTTAACAGGAATCGTGTTTCTGTTCTAACAGCAAGTTGGTTGTATGTTTGAGCACTTAAACATGAAAACCTTAATGAAAACAATTTTTTATGAGTTTTAAGTGTGAGCACCCCTGACTTAGAGGTTCTCTGGGTATAGTGAGTTTTTGTCCCGCTGTGTCTGGATGACGGACGCTTCTGTGGTGTTTCCGTCTCTCTCTGACTGTGTTTGAAGCCCAAAAGTTGTAGGAAAGGTTCAGGAAACTCTGATGTCCCAAAAGGGATATATCAGGTTACGAAAATGAATGGAAGTTCAGGAAATCAAATCCACCATATTAGATGTGTATTCTACCCGCTGTCACTGAAACCATCACGTGCCAAAAGTTGAGTCTCTGATTGGTTGACACAGACGTGGCGACCTTCCCAGAGTTTAGATTTTTTTACTCTGGCTCGCCACGCCCGCTGCTA
Source organism: Adrianichthys oophorus (assembly GCA_036245035.1). Taxonomy (NCBI): domain Eukaryota; kingdom Metazoa; phylum Chordata; class Actinopteri; order Beloniformes; family Adrianichthyidae; genus Adrianichthys; species Adrianichthys oophorus. The sequence goes on along the minus strand of BSAI01000012.1, from coordinate 11,743,684 downwards.
AATTCGCATTACGTCGCTCAATTCGTGCTGTTTCCAGACTTTTGCGCTGCGCCGGTTGCTCAAGTCACGCCGCAGAACCTCAATTCATGTCTAAACCATTGACTTGTCATTGAAACTGGCCGCCTCCGCCGTGCGAATCCCATTCGGTGTGTAAGCACCCTTGGTCTTTTCCTACTAGTAGTCTAACTAACTTCCTCATTTCTGTCTATTTCTATCAACAAATGTGTCAAATATTTATGCAACAACTGTAGACAACAGAGGTGTGACCTTGGGTATGAAAACATATCCACCGCTCCCTCAGCATAATGTGAAGATGGGAGATGGTAGGTTTCAGAAACATGAATGCCGATGTGTTTATCATGACTGTTTACCTACTGCAAACAAAGACGCTAAAAAACACGGAAGTACAATCTACCCATTTCTCTCCTGTTTTACTGAGGTGCAAAAAGAATGTTTAAATGTGCTTTATTTTGAGATGGATTTTATTTCCTCTGTGCTGAAACGCTCAAAGGACTCATGAGCGCTGGAGGTTTCCCTCATTATTATCATCCTGTCTTTCATTGTGTTGCTTTCAAAGAGGCTCAGTATCAAACAGAACATTTTTAGGAAAACCTGCACAAAAGGACGTGCCATTGTGACCTAGGCTTGTCACGTTTTTATTCTCCTTGTTAGTGCATATCTGGAGAATTCCCTGCCATTGCAACAATGAGAACCAACAGCTGTAATGTGAAGCTGACACGCCGTCCCCACACAGACGCTCGCCTCAAATGTCTGTTTTTTATATAAAAAAACAAAGTTTGTCAAACGAGTGTGACAACTGACCTCAAACACTCGATAATGTTCAAAGTGTAAAGTCGGATGTGGAAGTGTGTTTGAGTAACAGATCGGCTTCTAAAAAGAGAATATTAGAATATTAGAATCTGTTTAACAACTAAATATCCTGTTTATACGTATGTTCAGTAAACAGGAAACACTAATGAGTTTGTGTCTCTGCCACTGGGTGCTCTCTGAGGGTCGAGAATATCAAGTGTGCGTGCACAGGTCATCTAAGCCAGAGGACAATGGCCCCCCACTTAGGTGCAGGTTAATTAAGCCTTTAAGGAGGCAATGCTTTCGGCCTTCGCAGGTTAATTACAGAGCATCAAGCAGACAGGAAGGGAAAGATTATCGTTCAAAACCATCATCGTTTTGTTTCCTGTGCTCACAGTAATCAAAGTAAACAGATTCGGATACATTTGTGCCTGTGGACAAGTGGGGTGATGATTGTGCCACATACAAAGCCACTACCACAACATTGTCTTCATTTTTACGTGCTTAAGCTGTTGATCGTTACAATAGAGTAGAAACCATTGACTGTATATGAGAACTGGACCGAATGAGTGTAAAGTAAACCAATCCAAATGTCTTAATTTTGTTGAAGCAGAAAGTAAGTCAATTCAGATGCCTTTTTTTGCAATGCAGCCATTGCCATGTTGGAGCCAGACGATGTCTGTAAGCAGTAAGTGGTTGGAGTTGTTCTGAGTCAACATTTCTATGGCAACCACTCTCGCCAACCAGGAAGTCCACACTCGAACCCACTTGAAAGCGGGTTTGGGAAAATCTCTAAATCTAACGTTTCAAACGTTCGACATGAGACCACGTGCTTTTATTGAGTCATCCTATTGGCCAGTTTATAACTAGAATAAGTTGCACTACAAAAGAATCTTGTGAAAAAAATGAGGACCAACCAGAACATGCTAAAAAAAAGGTAGCAGAGCAAGAATGATCATTCTGACAAACATGATGACTTAGCAATAACGGTTTATTTCTCTAAAGGAATCTATGGGATATTGGCTTCTTGGAGTCAGCAGGTGGGGTTTGGGGTTTTATCATTTATTGGTTTAAGGACAGGAGCTGCCACAAAACTAGCTAAAACACAAACCAGAGATTACAGCCAAAGCTCTACTGAGGACAAATATTGAATTTGTTTCGCGTTTGTTTTATTTATGCTATAAAGTCAGCAAAGCACAAATCAAATACCTGAGACTCTGCAATCTACACCAGGGCGTAGCCACATTCCCGGGAGACTTACTACCCAACATCTCCTGGGTGGTACAGCTACAAATCAAGTCATTAGGTCTCCAACAGAACCAAGTCCAGGAATTAGCGGAGATTAACGAAACAGAACTAGGCAAAAGTAGTGGCCCAGAGCCCAGAGGCCCACTACAAAACCAACGTTGCACCATGCTTGTAGACATCAGTGCATGAGTAACCCTGACCACACAAAACCCCCTTTCAGGATGATCATTCATTTTAGTTCAGCATTCAGAAAAACAACCTTATTGAAAAAAACTCCAGAAAACCTAGATTTAAAGCAAACTTAAGATTAGTTAAAAACTTATTTCAATACACAAAAGTACTTGATCCTGAGGTTCTTTTTGCTTGAAACAACAAAGTTCACCACTGATTTTTTAATATGTAAGAGAAAGAAGGCTCAGGGTCAATAAGAAATTCTTTGTAACATTAGCCTGAGTACAGACACGCCCACACACAGAAACAAAGATAGAAAGCCGTAACTTGAATGAACCCAGTTCATACATCAGCAGTACACAATTAAAAAAAGAAAACGTTAATTTTTGTATGTTTCTCTGCACTTTAGACCAAGTTAATAAACTGAGCTCCAGTTTTATATGAGGACAGTGGACAGGTATCTGACATGTTTAGGTTGTGATAAAGTTCTAAGAAAATTTTGTCATTAAATGTAGTTTTTGATGCTTAAATTATTCATATTTTTCTATCCAGCCCATAAAATAAAGTATTCCTGTTGCTTTCTCAAATACTAATACTCTGAGAATAGTCATCAAGTGAGAAAAAAAATAGTTTTCTGTCAGAAATGAACAAGGTGCTGCTGTTTGGACTGTCAAACCCTAAAACACAGTTGAGTCAGATTTCACTGCAGATAATTATCCATGCTATATGATGTAAATCCTATTTATATGGTCCGGTGATAGCTGATATAATTGAAAATACTACTTTAATGAATTAGAACTTGAAAACATAGAACGTGAAGGAAAAAAAATACCTCAAAGGAGATCTCTTTAAATCTTGCAAGACATGCTCATTCTAAGTGAAAGTAATTCTTGGTACACAACCCAACAAGTAAGATGTCATCACATTATTTATGATTTCCCACAAGGGCAGAATTAAAATGCATCAATTGTGCTGCATGTATTGCAAGACAAATGTGTGTAATGTGCAACTAATCACTTTGAATAAAAGCATCTGTACAATTCTGTTATTTTAACACAATTCAACACTATCTCAAACTGTCATCAAAGATGAACCCCACTATGGCCTAAACCAGTGTTTCCCAACCCAGGTCTTCAGGGCACTGTCCTGCATGTTTTCCATGTTGCCCTGCTTGATTCTGATTCAGTTTATCATCAAGCTCCACAGAAGCCTGATAACGGCAGCCTTTTCCTTAATGTTTTACATAATGACCAAAAAAAGACAACAATATAATACTTTTTAAATGTATTTTTATCTATTTTTGTCGGACTTTAAATAACTAAAATACCTCCACACAGGGGCCGAAATGTAATTTTTGAAACACTGGTAAAGTTGGCCGGTTGATTAAAAAAAATCTACCAGCCAAATATATATTTTATCAGCCACATTTTGATACTGCTTTACACAGAATTACCTTAGGCATTTTACTTTTTTGAAATTGTTCTGATTTTTTTTCTTTTTTGTTTAATAAAAATGAAATTGCATAAAAGTAATTTATAAGTGGTATGAACACGTCTTTACTCTCATCTGTCATCTGAAACAAACATTTACTCTCCATGTGGTGACTAACCCGCTAACTTTTACTCAGCAAAGAGGATTTAATACTCGCGACTGGAGTGTGTTTTTTGGACCCTTCAAATTTTGGACCCTTCAAAATAAAAGTCTATCGCGATTGCTCATTTTACTATCCACAAAAAGTACTTTTGCAATATTGATAGCTATTTTTTTTTCGCACAGCCTTAGCTGCAGATTGACAAAAAATGCCCTTTTTTTCCTCAATTCTCCCACTAGGTGATTTATTTTTATTTGAAATCATAGCAAAAACAGCCTAAAAACATCATAATGTTTTGGATTCCTGGTACTATGTCATTGACAGTGAAGAGGCAGCGTTCTCGTGACGGGTGGCATTTTCAGCTCAACACCGGCTCTGTAATGTTACACAAGCATTTCTAATAAAAGGTCCATTCATAGTGGATTCTTGTCTGTTATTATAAAATATATTTATAGAATACAGTTTTCTATAAATATTTTGTTGCATTCATCCACCGTGTCTTAAAGTCTAGTCTGTGAAAATATTGTCCAACTTTCAACTGGTCAGTGATTACAAATAGGTGACACACACAACAACTCATTAGCATAGCATCATAATAGTATAATGGTGTCAGTCTCTAACAACACCACTGTCTCCAAATCAGCACTTTTTTAAAACTTTCTGTTGCTGCTGCAAGTCCAGCAGGGTTATCCTCCAGATCTGACTGGATCCTCTTAAAAATCACCACATGTCCCGCTGCTGCATCAGCCAAAACTAAACACTACACGGAGGAGATAGCAGAAGTTACAGAGGGGTGGGAGGTACTTTTCGGGGTACGTGTGCTTGTTTTTGTAGCAGAACAAGCTTTTTTTTCACTCTCTCTGCCTCGCAGGAGAAGCTCCTCTTTGAGTGCTGCTGTTTTCATGTCTGGATTTGCGAGCTGACCTTACTCCAAACAACAGAAGCTCAAGAAAGCATAGTGCTGGGAATATAAAATCTAGATTTTCCCAAATAAATCGTCTATTTTTTTATTTAATAAACATTTTTTTCGCCCAGCCCTAGAATGCACACTTGTCATGTGTGTGGTAAGTGTATTGGGAAGCATCTGTACAGCTAATTTAAGTAGCACGCAGTTATGATAAAAGAGTAACACTGCATTAACCTTTTTCACTGCTGAAAGCTGAAAAATGAACAAGACAGCACTGTTTCCACCAGCAAGGGCAGTTGTGACTAAGCTAAAAGGTGTCGAATTTAAAAATGTTGTGCCTACTTGAGCCATACTTTCCAAAAAGAGATTTTGTTATCATGGGGGGAATTCCCACATTCTCAGCCCATCAGTGACAGTGTTTGCTCAATAAACTAGTGAACTGTTTGTAGCAAATTCTAATCATGTTAAACATCTGTCAATGAGATATTGAAAAATATAGATATATTAAAAGCAAGCCTTTCTCTCACCAACAAAAAAGACATGACATTGACAAACTCAAATAATCTCTTGGTATGGCTAAATGGGTAAAACTCCACACTCTTATGTTGGTACATGATTGCAAGTTTCTAGGACTGCTTTGAAAAGAAATCTGCTTCACTGAGACAGATTTTAACTGGTGACCAAATACTTATTATAGTCTATTGGTTGAACCAACTAATCACTTTAAGAATGTGCCACAAAGCTCTGATTTTGTCAGACTCAAAAAGACCCAAAGGAATTAGGCCAAAGAATTAAGAACGCTTTGAGTCATTCTGTTACAGCTTTTAGTCAGTTTCGGTTATGTAAAATTCTCAACCCAGTAAACCCAACTCTGGTGCATCATTTAAAACAAATGGGCAAGCAATGAATGGAGATATGTTATAAGACAACATATCAGTGTGATAATTGGCAGGATCCAACCCAACCAATTAGACTGACTCATTATGGGGGAATCTGAACAGCACACTTTGCAGTTTGGGCATCCTATTAATCTCTAAAATTAACTGCACCACCTGTAGTGGCATCTCCCAATTAGAAAAATGAAAAAGATGATCAACACATGTCCACTTGATGATGTTTTATTCACTTTTTTACAAGACTGGCAGTCTATTTTTTATTCCAATCAGATATCTTTGTATTTGATAAATTGGAGTGAAATCACTTCTGGATTAAAATTTTGTTTTTGCAACAAACTTGAAGTGGATTTTGAAGACATTGTCTTGGATCTACTCCAACATGAGGTTTAATAGATCAATAAAATCCTTTTTTTTAAATTATTTTTAAAAAATGTAATATATTTGTGAATATTAAAAATATACTAAAGTCTACAAGTAAATGTAAAACATTTAGCATAAATGCAACAAGACTGTACAATCAAAAAGATAGAGGTAATAAAACTTACTCCCATTTGCTTTACTTATGAAGCTAAGTTATTATTTTTCTATCATAGAGTTGAGTGGTATTGGTTAAAACATTTTTTGTTGGTTGTTTATGTTTTCATTTTTTATAAAATGGGCCATTACTCACTGAAAACAGGTTTGCTTCAATAAAAGAATATAGTCTAGTGGGAAAATATACATAACATACACATAAATATACCATAATTATATTGTTAAAAAATATAAACAACATATTATCGGTCTGCAGCGGCTTGTTTGACAGAAAACATAAAAACTCCAGCTTTTGTCGATATTCTACAGATTTCTTTTCCCATTATGAATGTTGCCATTACCTGGTGCTGCACTAATCAGCTGGAGACCTTCAAATGGTTCAATGAAAGCTTTTTTTCTTTTACAAAAACAGAGTCTTCTTTAAAGCAATGGAGCTGCTGCTACTATTGATGGGAAATCACGCTCATTTCTCCTTCTTGGTCTTTTATGTTGTGATTACAGGAGCATCTGCAAACACAGGCAGTTGTCTCGGTTTCCATTTCCATATTTCACACAGGCAGACTCCAGGGGTCATTACTCAACACAGGCTCATCATTAGTACATTCATAATTCAGTGAAATGGATTATATAACCGTTTAATTAATCGATGGAGCAGCCCCCTGTATTCCAATGCATTTGTTTGCTTATAGACGATACCTGCGTTAGAACAAAAGCTCTGTTTGCACTACCAGAATTTCTCTCATTTTCAATATTTAAAGTGTAGACTGACCAAATACGAAAAGATTTTCAATAACGTAAAATGAAGAATTAAAAAAAAATGGCAAAAAGGGAAAATACCTTTAAAGTGGGACTAACGATTATTATAACCGATTGTTTTAGTAGTCGATTGGTCAACGATTATTGTTTATGTAAGCTGATGTGCACTTTTTAATTTACAAAAGGTGACAGTTCTGGTACTCGGTCTGCGCCATGTATGGTAATGCTCGGTGTATGGTGCATTCACAGAAACTGAAATTTTACATGTATACTTCATGAATTTTAATTTCACCTTATACAAGATAAAAAGTTTAAGGTCAGGTAAGCTATGCTAGCACAAAAAAAGTCTTTTTACTGGATGTATTAAATTAAAATGATATGTATCAAATTTCCATCATTTACACTTTTATTTGGACAGAAATGGTCTTTGTCACTTTAAACATTTTTAAAAAAGAATAATGTTCTGGATAATTTCAGCAGTAAACAAAACCTTAACATCACTGTTGTTTTCGACCATTTAACAACAAATCCTGAAAATGTTCTCTGCAGTTTATCTATCCTCACAGTTCCACAAAACATTCTAAAGCATTGCATTTCAGTGCAAAGCCGTTATGAAAAGCACTTTTCTCCATGGCAGAATCAGCTGATTCACGTCGATTACGTAATCACTTCACGGCGCAGCGCTGCATATCAGCATGAGGCTGCTTTTCTCTGCATCAAAATCCCTAGAATTACGTTAATTACGCTAACTGTTGAAGAGTTACCAGAATTGAAAGGATGAAACACCGGAGCTTTAGCAAGTTAGTTTGCTCAGAACTTATGCCAGTAAATGGAACACTAGTCTCATTTTTTGAACTACAAAAACGCACTTGCTATTTTTACTTTGAAAATGGGAAGCTTCACCGACACTTTATTTAGAAGATTTTTTTTACTTTCAATGATAGAAGTGCCACCCATTTGGCTTATTTTTTGTTTATAAACTTAAAATCCACAATTATTTGTGCATTTCAGAGCAAAAACTTAATTTTTCCCAAATTATATTTTTACACTCTTCCATATTTAAAAGATCGTGAATCAGCAATCTAGGACGTTGCTAATATCCATACTTGAATTTTTGGGAGCTGATCGTGAGTATCAGAGTATTAGAGTTAGGATATGAATATATTTTGAATATTCATGCATATGCAATCAAAAAGAACCTAAAATTTGAGTAAAAATCCCTGTTATTGGTCCATCAGTCAAAGCCTAAACAAAACAGCGATCTAAATGGTTTCTGGTTACTGTCAAGATGCTGGCAAAGCCTCACAAGGCTTAAAGTCTTATGCCAACAATAGAGCCTGAGCCAAACAGTAAGTCGGAGAAACACACAAAGAATCAAAGATGGTAGTGTGTGTTTTCCCTCAGAGTGAGGCATGCCCGTGTCATTGCTTTAGAAAGGAGAAAAGACCACAACCATTCAAATCAGTGATGTGACATTTAAATAAAAAGGAGCCATCTTCACCCTCCTCCTGTTTTCCTCCTTTTCTACAACTACCAATGTAGTTTAAGGCTAAAACAAACAAATCCTGAATGCAGACCTTTCCAAATGTCAGTTTCAGACGAAGAGGAACCTCCAGAAATCTGCCCCCTTTAGAAACTTTTGTAACAAGTTCAGCCAACGTGGGTATTGATGGGCATTCATAAAATTCCCTCCAAAAACAAAAGCTGAAGTGAAGATAGGACTGCCTAAGATGAGTTTCTAGAAAACATGTACTTTCTTTTTAACTTTACTGACCAACATGGAAAGGCCTCAATCTTTCAGAAAAAGAAAAAACGCAAATGAATGACATGATAACATCCTCAACATGAAGGAGGTAACCTAACAACCACGTGCACTTGATCCCTTGATACAGTAATAGTTATAGAGTGTGCATGCCCCAGAAAAAGGTGAATTTTTGTCAGTATGAAGGATTCAAGAATGCCTCAACAATGGCAATCATCAACAAATCTTTTACACCATCATCCCGGAAAGGGTTATACGGACATTTCCAAGCTCTTTAGAGCCCATCTTTCCACAGCAAGAAAGATTATTGACTAGAGGAAAACAATGGCGGCTAAAAACCTCCACAAAAACCATCGTCCCGGCTAATTCACACCGAGGTTAAGCACAATGCTCAGTGAGACAGCAAAAAGATGCAGAGCAAGAACTAGACTCTAGGAGCTTCAGTTCAAAAGAAAAAAAACACTATAACAAACTATAAACACATCAAGTTTTACTTGATTGTAAAGACGTTGAAAGAAATTCTCGGAAAATTGAGACCCTGATTATTAAATTAGTCAAAGTAAATATGAAGAAATCTCCAAACACCTAAACTAAGCATTTTAAAAAAAAATGGCCATTATGCACCTCCTTTACCACCAACTGAGAAAAAACAAACATTTCACCAACACCTCAGACATGAAAGACTAGACTACCAAAGACTCTAAACAGAAAAAGCTGGAAAAATGGCATGTTTCACCCTTTAAAGTGCCTCAATTCTGCAGGAAGTTTAACTCAAGTCAAGTAAGCACTATTTTCCTGGTTTGTTATGACACTTCACTGTTGGGTTAGGATTTATCTAAATGAACAACATGTTTGAAAAAATGTGTAACTTTAACATGAAAACACACTACATTGGCACTGAATGCTACATGAGGGCTCTTTTGACTAGGCTTGGATGCGTGTACAATGTAACACACATGATTCAATCCGATAAGTGCTGAAGAGTGACAACATTGGATACATTCTTGCTTTTATCTCCAATGAGTTTGTTTCAAAGGTCGCCATCTCTTTGCAAAATTCTGTCTCTCATCTCTTACAATTTTTGAACGAAAGAAATTGAGAATCTTTTGATGAAGGATCAGAAAATCTTCGATTACTCTATATAACTATTTTGGAGGAAAAATGAGAAGCAACTATTCTTTAAAATATTCGATGACCGCCCAAGTGACTGAAAAATATTCACAAATGTTTTAAACTAGTTTTGGAAACTGTGACTGTAATTTGATTAAAAAATAAATAAATAAAAAAAACGATAAACAAACATCAGCTGTTACCCATATCAAAACACTTTGTCCATTTTCTTCTAATTGACCAGTGCCGTAATGTAATCTCATCAAACAAATAGAAAAAAATTATTATAGTTTTCATTTAGAGTTCTGATATGTTTTTACCTATTCTGCCATTTACCTTAAGATCATTTCTATATAATCCAAATGTTGTACAATAATGTCCAAGCAGTCAAAATGATTACCATGGTCATTCTTGTTGTAGACCAAGTGTTGAACAATAAATGAATACTCTAGATAACTGTGTTTGTTGTACTTTTTGACTGATGGGAGATGAGTCTTATTTTTTAAACCTGCATTGAAAGGCCAAAGTTTATTTAGGTTCATCCAAAGAATTAAAGTAAATGTGTGTTTTACACAGCAAGCTTTACATTCGTCTGACTCGATTTAGCAACCAAGTATTCCAGAAGGGACAAATCATTTAATAACCTGGCACAAGGAGAGCTAACAAGAAACCGTTAGAAGCTTGAATGATCCAATGAGTCATTTTACTGCTGTGAGTGTGAAGGAATGAGATGAGGGAAGGTAAGAGGAGCTAATCAAGTCCTACTCTACAGTGGCATATCATGACTGACTAGTACAATATTCAGCGCGGGGAGCAGAGCATTACAAGCTACGCTGCTATGGCAGGATTGAATCTCGACTTCTCAGCCATGACTACAGCAGATTAATAGACGAACTTGTAAAAGGTATTTTAAGTTAGCATTTGATTCTAAGAAAAGCTTTCATGCTGTGCAGAACACACTGAGCGACTAGAAGTGGTGGACGAATACAGAGACAGCAGAAAGGATAGATGAGCCCTTTTTAATAAGTTTTACAACCATCTTCTAATCTGTGCCATCTCTGCTACATGTCATGTCCAGAAAGCCAGACTGGTCTGGGGTATTTATCTTCCCCTTCACATTTTTTCCTCACCGTTGCCTTGCATCAGGCACAAGATCTTAGGCTTTAATATGGCTGTCGGTGAGGCAACAGCCATTTAATAACAATGCAATAGTTCCTCACAGCAGTAGCCCTGTGTCGAGCATACACCCCAGTGTGTGCAGATGGTACACTGTCTGTGACTTACCAAAAAAAAACAAAAAACAAAACACTCCTTTCCAAGATGTTTTCATTTTCTGCACACCACACTGCCCCCTTTTGTTTGCAACATTTAACTCCCAATTTGACAGAAGGAACACTTTTGTTCTTCATCTCTGGCGTGCATTTCGTAACAGGTCAGTGGAGAGGGCCACCCCCATAAGTGATGTGAGAGAATATTTGTGTGTGCTCAGCAGAGAGCTTCTCACATGTGCCTCAAAGCCTCCCGCAGTGGGGGGACATCTGGAGGAGGCCTTCACATGAACACAGAGAGGAGGTGATAAGCTTAGGCCTGGAATGTCATCTCGCAAGGACAACTGGCTTTCATTAAAAAATCAAGGAGGAAACAGTGGCAAAGATAAACTCCTATCAAGATGGCTTTAAGACAGTGACTCTGTCAAGTTGGCCTAAAACTCATTTTCTTTATCAGTGGCTCTTCCTCGACTCGGAGTGGAGCCCAATTAGGGAACATTTTGATGAAAATAATTCATCTAAGGAAGAGGCTTATGAGCAGCCTCTTCACAAGGTAGATGTTCATTATGAGCCAGCAGGGAAGAGATTCCTCTTAATAGAGTGTCAGACATAAACATATCTCATCATCAGCAAGCCTGCCATTTGATCTTACCTCTGGGGGTTCGCCGCTGAGCCTCTTTGCTCATTTCTACTGTGTTTCACTCTGTGTTTACTCAGTAATGGACTCTGCCCGGAGAGTTGTTACGAGGGGGGGGGCAAAAGTGCTCAACTCGGTGCTGTGGCAGTGATTAACGAGTGAATTAGAAAACAACTCCAGGTCACCTTCTTTAAGATGATGATGGATTTACCAACGCAAGAATGTTTGGTTTTTATGAAATTATCATGGGGAAGGGAATGTGAGTATTGGCAAGTTTTTTTTTTTCAACAACATGGTAATTAACATTAGGAAAAAAGACAGGATCATATTGGGAGGATCTTAATAATAGGTATCAGACTGATGATTATGCGTGCGACTGCGTCCACCACTGTCTGAAGAGCGCCATTGCCCTAGTTCAGCTGCGTATGCGCCATCTCATCTGTCACAAGCAGTTTACAAGACCGGGAACGAAGGTTGCCATCTGTCCCACCTCTACGGGGTGCACCGAGGGACGTTTTGCAAATTTTTGGTATGCCTGACTTCCCCTAATAATGCCCAAATGTTTTGACACATTGCATAAGCACTCACTTTGGGGACAGAAAGGATGGACATGCTCAGGATAAAAGAAAAAAGCAAAGATAGGAGAGATAAAGTATTAGACCACAACTCCAGTCCTTTCATTTCTGTAACTGTAGAGCTCAGAGAGGGTTTGCATAGGCTACATATAGAGAAAAAGCATGAATCTGAATGTTGAGTATGAAATTCAAATGCCAACGCTCAACATGGGGCAGTTTTACAGAGCTATGGGAGAAGTCTGGCAAACTGAATGGTTTTTACATCTGCACTACAAGAAGTCTATCAAAAGTTTAAACCAGTGTAGCAAAAAGACCATATAATACGCAGGAATAAAGCACTTAAAAAGCTCTGAAAGTAAGCCCAGAAATGCAAAACTATATTCATTTTTCCAGACAGTAAGAATGGCTTAAGACAGGTCACAAGTACTTTCACACAAGTACTTAAACAACCTGTTTAAGGTTGTTTAAAACCTAATCAGCTAGAAAATGTCACCTGATTGAAGGCTGCTTAATAGTAGAGATGCAACAATAACCTTTCCCTACAAATTTGGTTCAAACATGCAGTAGGAATGAAACGAATCACTTTCCCCACGACTCGGTTCAATGGTGTAATATACGATTCGGTTTTAAACTCATTATTGTGGCATCCCTATTTTATATGCAAGCTGAGGCCATTCTAAAACCATTATATAGTTTAGCTTGAGCAACAATTTTCATCATTTAGAGGGAAAAACAGGAGAAACAGCTAGACAAAAAGCAGTCCAGAGGTTTAACAACAATTATTTAAATCTAACTTTAGTTAGAAAGGGAATAGTTGTAATATTATTTGTAGGATAAACCTTGCTTTTAATTTTTCAATAGTTAACTGTAGTTTTATGACAAAATGTCACAATGCCAAACCAGAGGTAAGAATAGCTTTGTATTTTTATGACTTTCACTAAATTAAGTCCACATAACCTACCGACTGGCCACTACAAGTGACAGTGAGAACCGATTTCAATCATTTCCTGGTGTTGCATAAATACTAGGGCTAAAGCAACTATTCTGTTGCGATATGAGATGCTTGCATATCTATAGGGACCACTGCCCTGTACAGAGCATGCCAGTGAGTAATGGTAAGTTTCATTAGCAAAGCTCAATGATGCTGATAAGATGCCGATGCTGTGAGAAACAAAGTAACACAAGTTTCTCAAGCACCAAGTGTTCTGTTTCTATAGCAGTTTTTGTCCGTTCTTTACAGGTTTTCCTGAAGCCATCTCCCATCGTGTTTAGTGCCATTAAAGTGCATTCTTACATGTAGCTGTGATTGTGTAAATAAAAAAGTAAATGTACACCAGAGGGCTTTAAATGTAGGGGTTTTTAAGTAGTGCCCCTCTCCTTTCAGCGCTCATCAAACAAACACATCTCCAAAGAAAACAAGGGCAGGCGAGGAGGCGATCCTGCAAATCACATTATGAGACATGAAATTAATCCAGCCTCCCCAAACATTAGGCCTCCACACAGTTTAACCTTCAAAGTGCTTTTTACTCCTTTGCATAAGGACTTTAGAACACCCCCACTGTCACAGCTAAAAGAGCAAGTCTGACACTACAACAATGGCTCTGCTGAGGTAATTATTCAATAGGATCCACGCTGATGATATGTTGTAATTTCATTTCACTTATGTCTGTTTTATAATGAAATATGCGGTCGAGCAGGAGGGGCTTTACCTCCCAAAAGACCACTTCCTGCTAGAAATAATAAAAGCCTTTTGTGCTCGCCTTTGAGAAATCCTTGGTGGATTAAGACAGTGCACACGAGGAACCACATCAATTAATATGCCTCTAATGAGGGAATTAAATTGTTAGAAAATAATAACTAATTGGTGTTCTGTTTCTTTGACGGTAACATCATAGCTTGACCCTATCAGACCACTTGACAAAGCTATTAATGAGTGGCTGAGAGTGGAGGATTTTTGCTGATATCTAACATTATTTGATAAACTGATCCTTATTCATAACAGTATCTCATATTTAAACTTTTATTTTCAATTACTGAAATCACCAAGTTTTCAGAACACCAAGTCAAGACAAGTCAACATAATCAAAATTTGAAAGTTACCTAAAAATAAACAAACTTGTAATACATAAAAGGCAGCTATGTTCAATTAAATTGAACTCAATTGTTCCCCTTCAAAAGGAAACAATTTCTCATTGTCTCCTATGTTAAAAAGTGAACTTTCACCAAAACACACTTACCAACAGTCTGATATCAACGGTCTTTTTCAATGTTTATTCATTCAGAATCAGAATCAGCTTTATTGGCCAAGTACAGTTTAAACGAGGAATTTAGTTCCAGTGTCTTGTGCTCTCGTGTGCAAGTAAGGAAACGTATACAGCTGTAAATAGTATACAAAAAATGTATATACTGTAATGAAACAGAAAAATAAAATAAATAAATACAAGTTATATTTCCATATGAAGAAAATAGATAACTGCTGATACAGCAATTAGTCTGGTGCATTGTTCTCTTATTTTCTGTACTCTGTGGCCAGTCAAGTGTACATCATAGTGATGGCTCAATGTTTATTATCAATTTATAACTGAGAATTTTTGCTTAAATCAGTTGCATTTTATTTCATTAGAGCTCCAGTTTATGTATTATTGGGGGAGTGTTTTATTTGACTGGTAGGTGGACTCTGCAAAGCTCTCTTTCTACTTTGTCCTTCAGAATCAGCCACATGATGGTGGGTGGAGTAAACTCCAACTAATGTGCCAGTCATGCATTAGAGATTATCTGTCCAGTTTATGGTAAATGGCGTTTACTTATATAGCGCTTTTCAAGCCTATTGAAGGCCCAAAGCTCTTTACAGTCACAGTCCCATTCATACACACATTAACACACTGATGCCGGCTCCGCTGCCAAACAACTTTGGCGCCAACCTTCCACCAGACGCAATGTGGGGTTCAGTGTCTTGCCCAAGGACACTTCGACACATGGACGGGCAAGGCGGGGATCGAACCCCAATTTTACAATCAGAGGTCGACCACCCTACCGCTGCCTTACAGCCGCCCAGTATAAGTACATGTCTGTACATGTACCTTCATGGTGCACATGAACAAGAAAACAACTGAAAGGTTGCCAGAACGAGATTGATATTTTAATATATTTTGATTGATATTTTAAATTTTTTTTTGATTGATATTTTAATTTATTTTGATATTAAGTTGTTGCAGCAGTACTTATGGTCATCATGGCCATACATTGTCAAAACTTTTCCGTAGAAATGTTTGCACTTGCCAATACCAACGACTGACGTTTTCTGTGATTATCTGCTACATATGTGCCAATATTGTGCATCACTGCTAAAAATGACAAATAATTTTATTCATCTGCCAGAAATATTCAACTTTTAGCCAAAATATTACAATTCTGTTTGTATAGATCTCACTTGCGTCTTGCCCTTTTGCACAGACAAAGAGTTCCACCATTGCATTTCACCTTCTCCTCTGCCATGAGAAAAACATTAGTGGTTCTAAGTAATTATCATTTACTCCCATACAGTGCTGGAAAATAAAATTGCTGTGACTGTCAACAAAATTACATGGGGGAAGGGAGTCAGCAGTGTCAAGTAAAGGATCTTTTTCACTCCCTAAATTCTTTCTTGGAAACACATGAACAAAAAACAAACTAACAAACAGTTTTTCAAATACATATACCATGTTAAGCTGTTACGCAAATATCAAAAGTCTGTGAGAAGCTATTTCAATCACCTTTAGGTTTTCCACTGGGTTTAAACTATACGTTGGGACCAAAAGTAATTCACTGGTTTTATCAGTCCCACGCGTTAAAATACTGAAAAATAATGAATAAATATAAATAGTCTGTCTTTCAGCTAAATCAATCTTGCCTTTAGTTGAAGATAATGAGCATGCTTGTCTAGCTTTAAATGAGCACTGCCGCTCCTGCGCTCTGCAGTTCAACAGTCACACCGCAGAGATACTTTTGAGCATGGCACAAAAGAGAACTCTCAGTCTTTAGAGACCAATTAAAAACACATATTAAAAAACCCACCCTAAAAAGTGGTACAGCTGCGTTTTACAACACGGCTCCAACCGTGTAATCCTCATCTGCTTTTAGAGCCATGCTTTTTTCTCTTGACTGACAAACAAACCATCGTGAGGGGGAAGAAAGGCTGAGGGGGAGGGAAAAAAAATGGAAAAAAAGCAATCTCTCACGTCCGCCGAAGTGAGCAGTACATCCAGAAACTGAGCACATACAGATTTTCCACACAGCATGCGTTCATGCTCATTTGAAGAACATGAAGGTGGAATTTACCAGTTCAGTAGCCCAGTAGGCATATATTATGATCTCTCTGAAGCTACAAACACACCGACATTTGACGCCCATTCAAGAATGCACAAAACACGCATTCTTGAACGTTTAGCCCATGGTGTCCAAACTGGAGAGGCTTCTTTTACTTTTTCAACTGTTTACTTGTGCATGTCTGCAGTTAGAAAAAGGCTTGATACAAAGTGTTAAAGCGGCGCAAATCCTCCAGCTCTATTCTGATGTATGAAAGACCTGGTATCATATAATTCCGGCCGGAATCATATCACGAATCACAACAATTAATTTGGCCTGGATGATCATTTTTCAAACGATTAGCACTTCTGTGAATTGAAAAAGGATGCCATCTGCACATTACTACCAAACCCGACTGGTCAAAGTTCGACTTGGTTTAACTTTCAACGCGCATTCAGTGGCTTTGCATTTTGTACGTAGAGCATGAAAACAGTCGCTAAAAACATAAGCAGCTACACATAACCGTAAGAGTTTTAAACATGGACATCTGAAAAGTACATTTATGCTGAAAAATACGTTTACGCATGTTGCAGAGGGCAGTGTTTTACAACACGGCTCCAACCACGTAACTTTCAAAGCGCGTTCAATGGCCACGCATTTTGCACGTAGAGTCTGAAAACAGTTGCGAAAAAGGTTGCAAAAACTTGCGTAGCTGCACGTAAATGCAAGAGTTTTGAACGAGGAACCCCAAAATGTACATTTACGCATGTACATAGAGTTTTCATTGGAAGTAGCCGCTTGAACGGCTTTGTCGCAGTGGCCTTTTAGAACACAGCTTCAACCGGGTAAGCCTCATCTTCTTTTAGAGAATGAAGCTTGAGAGGGTAAATTGGATGTGAATGTTAAGGTACAGTTGTTTTCAAGAACATACCAGAAGATCCAGAGGCATTTCTCTTCATTTTATTTGTGAGCTTTTCTGAGACGGTCTACATGATTTGTCAAAAACAAACTAAATGCATCACGGCCTCCTTTTTTGGGGGGAAAAGCTTTTCCGACAGTTGAACAGCAAAAGAGAAAAATAAGTCGAGCCACTGCTTCAACTCAGCCCCCTCGTCAGAATTATAACCACGACATATATAGTAGCACGGCCCAGCGGTTTGCAGTGACTATGAAACATGCTTCGTCTCTCTTACACACCACTTCCAGGGAAGCCACTCTCATAAATCCCTTCTAATGGTCGCTGGCTGGGGAACTTTTTAACACTGAACTTAGCAGCCACTGTTACTCACCCGCAGAGCTCAGGTCTCGGGGGGTGATGGATGGTAATAAATATTTCACGGGGGCTAACAGAGGTCTCCTTAGAGATGTTCAATTGCCTTGAGTGATAGGGGGCCGTTCAGTGACGCCGGAAAGGACGGCGGAGGGCAGGATTGTCGCCGGGTCGTCCGTTCCATTTCCGTCATAAATGATAACACTGACTCATCGTGAGGGAAGATGGATTTTAAAAGAAAAAGTGGTTTCATGGAGAGCTTGTTTATCAAAATTGAGCGATTGGGCCTCGGAAAAGAAGAACCCACAGCGGATCCATAACAATAGTGAATGTACCTGGAATGTGAGGGAAAAGAATCCTTCTAGTGTAATACCCTTTTTTACCCCCTCCACCTCCCCGCCTGCTACTCTTGTGACCGGATCCCTGTGACAAAGGAGATCTGTCCAGCTGATCTTCTCCACCACCACCACCACCCCATCTTAACCGCTTCTTTGACAATGGTTCACAGCCGAGCTCGTGTCCAGTCTGCTGCCATCTGTGGTGGCCTCACAGTCCTTCCGGCACACAACCCTCCCCTACGCGGTCCGCCGCATTCACATGGGAACTTGGAGGGGGGCGGACAAAGAGCGAAGCAACCAAGGTCATCCCTACTGGTTTCCAACTTTAACAAGATTCTAGTGTAATGAATCTCAGCTGACAAATGAGCCCTAAAAATTTGGGAGAAATCTGACAGGAACATGTTGTCATACTTTCAGCATAAGTGGTGAATTAATTAACCCAATAATATTCAAGAGTACTTAGTAGAGTGTGTAATTAACAAGTTAACACAAGGCAATTAACAGCTCATTTATATTACACAATTCCTTCACAATTTATAAACTTGATGAAGAGTTGACTGCATTCCGAAATTTACACTAAATCCTATCAGGGGAGATTCCTCTAGGCATCACAAGCAGATGGTTGATCTTTTTTTTTCCTGAGATGAAAAACGTTTAGGGCAGCTTGTGATCTCCTGTAATGATGTGTGGCAGCTTCTTCAAGGCTCCTGCAGAGATGTTTCACAGCACTTTCAATGACAGCCAGGACAGATGTGAGGATTTCTTTAAATCATTATTTGTGTTGTAAGGATCCAGCCTTCTAGCAGGCTACTATTATCTGATCAAATATAAGAGGAGTCTTATTACAAAACTCACGCGCTTCCCTATTTTTTTTTAACGACATTTATTTTGAAATTTGAAAAATGTTGTTCTCCTCTCCTTTCCCGCCTGCTTCCCATCTTCATGGCGCAGTAAGGTGGACACACATGGCCGGAACCGAATGCGGACCTGGAGCCCCGGCGGCACCAACTCTCCCAGCCTTTAAACTGGAGAAAACGCGACTCGGTTCCGAGTATCGCGGTCTTACCTGGACGGACGACGTCTCAACGGCAACTTGGTGACTTTTTTTAGGCACGCGGCGGCAGCGGCAGCATCCTCCACGATTTGTTCAGGCGAAGGTCTGAAGTAATTGAGATTCCCTCGGTTTAATTAATCCTCCGTGGACGAGAAGAAACGGCCAGAAGTGGGTGCGCTGACAGGGAACAAGCTCCGGTGTGTAAACGCTGAGCCGCCTTTTTGTTTATTGTTGTGTTTATTAGTTGATTTTTTTCTTCAATTCAAATAAGCATAAACGCGGCATAGACGTCTGTTTTATGTTTTCCTCCCCCTCTCGTTCTTCTCTTAGACTGAAGGCTAACTCTTTTTTTTTTTTTTTTTTTGTAATAAAGGCGGGGTCTTTCGTTTTTTAAGCCAATGACATTTGCTAAAATGAAATCCCCCCCCCCACACACATACACGCCTTTATTCCTGCCACTCTTCAGCCACATTTCAGAGGTAGCACTACGGAAGGGGATGAGGGCCAAATAAATATAAAATTAATGAAAATAGGATTTTTTTAAATGTAATTCTCAGAATTTTTATTTTATTTTGACTTTCTACTCACAATCCTGACTTTAATCTTTATATAAGTTTTAAAAATTAAAAGTAAAAAAGGTCACAACTTCTAATAAAAAAAAAGATTTCCACTACCTTAATTCTCTTCAATAGAAAGAAAGATGGTTCAGAAGTTAAGAGGAAAAGTTTAACCTGACATTTAGGAAGCAAGATAAAAACCCACTCCGATAATCTTTTAATCAATTGTAAAAGTGTTCCCGGTGGTCTTTTAATTATGATTATGCTGATTTGGGGCAATTTTTTTTAATCTATTGTTTTCTAGGACATAGTTTCTGCAGAGTGGCAAGAGTTCATTAGAAATTCAATTCTGAGTTGTGGGTCGGACTGTTGGTGCAGAGTAAGCCTGCCCCTATTTCCCATCATCCATCTGTTGCACGCTCTCCCACTAGCTTACAGCCCCACACAACCCCAACCTAACATTATCAGTGCAACAAAAATTGCAAGCAATATGGGAGCTACTTTGAGCCAGATGTCAGATCAGATGTGGAAAACAAAGACGTACATGGATCTGTTTGTCTACAAGTGGATGCATCAGAATAGAGCTTGTGACCTGCTAATTGTAGCTCCTACATCACTGCTGCAAGCTTTTTCCAACGGCATTTTGCATTTGCTCCTGATTATCAACAATTTGAATAAAGAAATACGCAGAAACACAATTTTCTATATATATGTCATCCATCATTAGAAAAATGCTACAAGAACACATTAAAAACAAAAATTTCAAAAGAGTTGGTTTTTAAATTCTAATGCCTACTTCATACTTCAGAATTCATATTGCGTCATTACAGCAATCATGCGGTGTAGTTCGTACTGTGGCTGGTTACGCTTGCAATTTTCTGCAATGACTGCAGAAAAACTCCTGAGTAGCGTTTATGCTTTGAAGGCTGATGATGTGATTGTCTCTAGCATTTCAGTGGTTTGGTATTTTGTTTGCAGTGAAATATATAGATATAAATATAAGTTTTTTCTACTAATGTGCAACAAATCTGTGTTTTTGTTTTTCATGAATGAGAAATGAGTCATTGTCCAGATCTAAAGGGAAATTCTCAGTAATTTTTATTTTTTAACAAAGAACGAGCATTATTAATGCACTAAGCTTTACCTCTAAGGTGTCAGACCAGCTCTATGCCAAACTACTCGTCTTCATATTCCTTTCAATGTCATTTATGCACTTTGTGCAGACTATATGAGCTCAAGCAATATTCTGAATTGCAGCAGTTTTTTACAGTCCACCGCTTTGTTCAATTATACATTTTCAACTTCTGTTCCTTTATATTCATATTATGCGTGGCCTTCAAGTATTTCTTTACTGATCTGTCCATCAAAGTCTTTCTAGCTCTTATCTAAATGTAGAGGAAGGTTGGGCACCAAATGTCAGAAAGGAAATTCAATGCAGGATAGTTATGCATAAAATTAGCTTTTACAAATATAAGATTGTGTTTTTAAAAATCAGGAGATTTCACAGTATGTGTGTTTGTAAGGTAATCAAGGACAAATTGTTTTATATGTATTATATCTGTCACAACTCTTCATTGTCCTCACAGAACTCTCTGTTCTCTGAAACCCTTATATGCAAATAAATTGTGACCAAAAAGGGCAGAACTACTTAAAACGTCAGCTTTATACCAACTTGTTTCTTACCTTTTTGGCCAAAATGTCACATAGTATTTTAATGCAAAGTTTACAGGAACCATTCAAAGAACTAAAACAAACTCATTTTCATTTCTTTCCATGCTAACTCGAAGATTCACAGTTCCAGAGAAACTCTTCATATCCTAGTGATACCCCTCCAGCAGACGACGAATACTACTGCTGTATCGATACGTTTCCTGTTGACCTCTGACCTTGATCTCCATGCACACATTCACAGCGGGAGCATGCAGGGAGACGTCGTTGAAGCAGGAAAACAAAGCATCCACACTGCGTTTTCTGAAGACCCCCATCTGTCAATCTTAATGGCGAAAGCAGACCCGACCCCCCCAATGCTTTGTGCTCCTGGCAGAATTAGAGTTTGCTTTGAGTACAATGACTGAGTCTGCTTATTATTAATTTGTCATTCTACACATATATATATATATATATATATAGATAGATAGATAGATAGATAGATAGATAGATAGATATATAGACCTTCCTCAATACTGCACATGCACACCTGACTGTTCTTTATTGGGGAGGCAACACTCTATATCGCGATAAATACAGGACACAACTCTAATTCTAATGCTACGTTCACACCGGGCTCGGAAACGAGCGTTCATATATGCCCATTTCAGGCTTCTGCATTCCAAACTTTGCGTTCATGTGTTTCTATGCAAGTTTTAAGTTCGTTTTCGAGCTCAAGATACAAAAACGTACATCCATTGAATGAACGTTGAAAGTTAAACCATTAGAATTTTGACAATCAGAATCTTGGATTTGACAAAAATACGATGCCCCTTTTAATTCACAGATGTACCAAACATTTGAAAACTGATCATAAAGGAGAAATAAATATTTGCAGTTTGGACCTGGCAGGAATTATTTGACACCAAGAATTTCATATATTAGAATAGAGGTGTGAAAGAAAAAGCCTGGAGCAAGATTTGCACCACTTTGATATTTTGCACCAAGCCTCTTCCAACTGAAGGTACATGCACTAGGATCAGGTAGGGACAGTCCAGTGTGAACACAAAATGGTAAAAGCATGTTCAAGAATACCTGAGTAGTGCGTTCTTGAGCACGCATCACGTGCCTGTTGTGTACGTAGCATAAGTCGTTGAATATGTCTGCTTGAACTTGTGAAACAGTAGTGACCTCGTGTCACACACGCCATCTAAACCAACCCCCGACCACAAGAAACAAAGCTGAATCAATCCTCCCAATGATGTTTGTAATTTAGAAGGCTCTAATGAAATGCACTGTGAACTGGAAGATTATGTCAGAAATAAATTTTGAGTCAAGTCCTGGAAGATATGCTAGAAAGATTCACAAACACATTCAGAATAGAAAAAAAAAATCTTGTTTGATTTTCATAGTGTTACAGCATTTAAATTCAAGTCATGTGAAAATAGACTTTTTTGGCGTTTTTCCATGTAAAAGGTCCATTACTCCGTTTTATGTGGACAATTCTAATCCAAGTTACTGTTTTCAACTCAGGACTTAAACCTTGGTTGATACTTTTGTGATGGGTGGGTCAGTAGAGCCAGAATTTCCCGCAAAAACAGGTGACACAAACTTTCAACTCTGTGATTATATGTTAACATTAATACAATCCACACACAGTCCTCATGTAGTGCCATACGAATGTAGCTGTAGCAATACAAAAATATGTTATTGTAATGTTATATG
Source organism: Adrianichthys oophorus (assembly GCA_036245035.1). Classification (NCBI taxonomy): domain Eukaryota; kingdom Metazoa; phylum Chordata; class Actinopteri; order Beloniformes; family Adrianichthyidae; genus Adrianichthys; species Adrianichthys oophorus. The sequence continues at coordinate 11,720,544 of BSAI01000012.1, read as the reverse complement.
TCCTTTTGTTGCTCCACTTTGCTTCAGTTGTGGTAAAACTGGTTAAAATGTTGTTGTTTTATGTTTTATGTCTCTATAGCTTTTATATAAGAAGGCTAACATGCAAGTTGGAAGTCTACAAACAAAGAGTTTGATTAAGTTTGTCCAGGTCCGTGTTTTTCATCCAGCGTTCTGCAGCGGTGTGCCGTGGGAAATAATTTAATTTTACGTAATCTTTCTGAAAACATTTACCAACTGCAAGGAAATCAGCTCTGTTTTCATTCAAACAGGCTCGGGTTGTAAAGAAATATGAAAGACCATAAAACGCTTTTTTACTTTTATTTGATTCGTACTCAAGACACTTTGATAAGAATATCTGTATATTGTTAATAGAGACTCTAATACAGTTTATTTTTATGACATTTTCAGTTGGTGGTATTTTTTAAGGAAAAAATGTTCCTTGACTCAAAAAAAAGTTTAAAAATCCACTATTCTAGGTGATGATAAATGGTTGTTCTATCTTTGTCCAGGTAGAGTTTGCTGGTTATTGAATTTTATTTGTACAATAATTGGTTAATGTACCCAATTTCTGCAAGAAATGTTTATACGGGTGTTGGAATAGACGTTGAAAGCATAACTACCCAACTTAATCAGCAAGAAAAATGGTTTGTGGAGATTTTTTGCTGAGGAAACAGATGCAGTGAAAATGAGAATTATTTTTGAAAAATATTTAGAAATGTGACAAACAATAAAAGAGTTGAACCAAACTGTATTGAAAAAAATTTCGGAACCAAAATGCAAAAGTGAACTAAAGAGTGAAACCTGGAGGAAGTATGGAGCAGAAACAGCTGTGGATGCTAAGTAACTAAAGCCAGATGTTATCTTAATGCGAGGGGCAGCAGAAACAGCCGAAAAACTAAACACATAAAATAACAATCAGACGTCAAAATCGGGGAACCAAACTTTGAAAATACAAAACAAAAGACATATTTTCAGTCATTTTGCTTGGCTTTAAACAAACAGACTCAAAGTCAGCTAGTAAATCAAAGGTTGAAGACTTTTACGGGAAAGGACCTAAAACAAAAAACTGTATTCTGGAAATTAATGCATGCAGACATTTTTTTTGTTTGTTTTAAAATTCCATACCTCTGCAACTAAAATGTCGTTCATGTGAAGAATTTAGATTAAACTAATTGGTTTTAAGTAGAACCTGGTATTTATTCTGCAATAAAAATGCTTTATCACAACCATTCATAATAAATTTGTTACTGAGCAGCCAAGTCAATAAAGTTTTCTCTTCGAAGCAGATAAAAGAATTTCTACCAGACTTTTTACAGCCAATGTTTAAAAAAATAGATGGTTTTAAACATGCATATAAAAAAACCACATTCATTTGTTTTACTGGTTTGGAGAAACAAATGGTTTTGGGTATGACAGATGTTTTTGCCTCCCTCATTCATTTACCCTTCCAGTCTAGAGCTGCTAATTTGGGAATTTACCCTTTGGGTGTACTTAAGCCCACATTCTGTGGGATGAGGATATCTCTTTTAGAACAAGACACTTAGTGTGCGTTTATGTGGGATCAAGCGTATACGAGCACACGCGTGTCCCTGCATCAACGCACTCATATTAGCCTCATGTGTGGGAAAAAAAACCACCAACAGAACCCACAAAGGAGGCATGGCGACTCCACCGAGCCTGCCAGGCAACAGCCTGCCACACGTGTTATAGATTGGTCATTAACTACCTTTTTGAAGACTTTGTCAGTTTGTTGCAAGACAACAAGGAGCAACATCGCGCCCTCTGTGCTCCACTCCCCCTCCATCCACTTGTCATTCTGTTCTCTCATTAATATGTAAATTAGTGACTTATTGTTGTTAGTGAAAGTGGGGGAAGCTGTCATGTCTTTGGTGACAGACTCAATGGATGTGATTGGACTGTGGGGCTTGCTGTTTTGATTGCTTAGCCCTTGATTTAAAAATGTAAACATGAATTCATTTGCATCTGTCAGGAAGCTTAACAATGTAGTTTTAAGAAATGAATTATCCGCCAAAAAATGTCCTTGTTGTGTTTATTTGTTTGTATCACTTTATGCAACGTTGATGTCCTGCTACTGGTTGAAAACTTAACTCGGTTTTCATCACTTTATGTTACTTTTTGAGCAAGTACGGTGGCCCTGAAGTGCAAATCCCACCGACAAATCACTGAATGCAAAAACATATTAAAGATCACAACAAAACAAATAAGGGGTAAAAAAAAAAAAAAAAACATTGCATTTTAAAATCAAAACAAAATTCTATATAACAAAACACAATTCCAAAAAAAATGAGATGAAATCAAAATGTAACGTTTTGGAAAACAAAAGTAATTTCCAGAGATCAAAATGAAGTGTAAAAAAAAACCATTGCTGGGACATCGCTGATTGTTATCGCTGATAAAATAACTTTATTAGTAAACAGACATTGAAGATGCATTGAAAAAAAACTCAAACGTAACATCACATCAGTGATGTCTCATAGTACCTACCTTTTCCAGTTTCTTCTTTTGTTTATTTTTTTAGCATTTCATTTTGATTTCTGGAAATTTCTTTTGCTTTTCTAAATGTCTCATTTTTATTTCCTTTCATTTTGGGGTGAATTGTGTTTTGGTTTCTGGAATTTTTGTTTGATTTCTAAATTGTTATGTTGTTCTCTTCAAAATGTGATTGTTTTAATTGTCATTGTGATCTTTCATATGTTTCTGCATTGAGTGATTTGTTGGTGTGATTTCCACTTCAGAGCCACTGTAGGCCAGTCTTTAGATCGCTCACAAAAATAATCAGTGCAATGAAAATATCAAAAAGGGAAGAACAACATCAATTACATAAATTAATCTTAACCTTTTTGAATATGCAGAGGAGACTCACCAACTAACCCCTGCTGCCGACAGCATCCCACTTGATCCACTTAGTCAAACTTTACTTCACACCTAGCATGTTCTTCAAGGACACTCACACATTGTGGCGTGATATCATGACTGCAAGGAGGTGAAAAATATCAGTCAAGATAGGCTAATGTAACCACTCATTGAGAGTAAGTGTTTTGTTTACATGTGGATATGCGTGTTCGCAGAAGTAAATAAACAGCACAGCTCAAAGGAATCGTGTCAACTTCTTTTTTAGAAGGATTAGAGGAACTCAGGCTCTGGAAGAATGTCACGATGTCCTTCCTCTGCTGAATTTATAAAAAACCTTGAGCACCTCTTAGATGGAGGAATATTGTGAGCAAAGTGGTGAAAAGATTGGGATGTAAGCTTCGTGTTTAAGGCAACTTATTTAAAAAAAAGAAAAGAGCCATTATAGTTTTCTGAATAAGTTAGACTACACAAGGTTGATCACAGCGGTCATTAGAAGCACTGAGTTCTTAAGATCTGAGTTATTAGAGGTACATATTTGTAAAGAATATAATTTTATGTGCTTTTAATCCACATAATATACTCATACAATAAATAATTTTGCTTTTTGAAAGGTGTACTGAACTTCTTAAATGCCCATTTAAGTCAAGAACAGAAAGTAGTAACGTAATTTGTGCAACAAACGTAGGTCAGCTTGCATCATTGTTTTATCAAAAGTTGAAATTGGTTAAAACAGTACATGCAGTATAGAATTTTTAAAATTACAGCCACAAAAACCTTTAAATGTCAGTGATGAATGGTAACTCCTCGGAAAGGCTTTCATTGGGATATTTTACAATTGAATTCTACGGAATTCACAAATAACTATCGGGGTTGCCACAGCGAAGTAGCTTTTACTTATTCACACAGGTGGTGTGGCAGAGATTTTTATATTTTTATGACCTTGCTGACACAACCCTCTATTTTACTCAGCCTTTACAGGGAGACCCAGACTTGGGCCCTCTTGTGGCTACGTAGTTGAGCAGTAGCATGAAGGGTCTTTCTTGCCTAACTGGATTAGGTTCATTTCATCCCCTGGGAATTAAACCCTGATTCCTAATTCTGGACACAGCCAACTGAGCTATCCAGCGGCTGCAGTTAATAAAGAACACTAACCTCTGTAAATGCTGTAAAGTTCATGTAGCAATGAATGATCTGAATTTAAATGAATAAATAAATGAATTGAAAAAAAGAGTTATTGCAGCCTCTGCTTCAAAGCAATTTCACCTAGGTTCTACTTTCATTTAATATTTTCTCAAAAATATTCCCTGAAATTATAATTTGGTTCTAAATTCAGCATTTTTTTATTTTTTGGAAAGTAAATCTTTACGAACAACTGCTTTTATGAGGCAAAAAGAGGAGAAAAAAAATGTGTGACATTAGTAATTTGTTGCTTACGCTAAGAACGTCTCTCAAAGTAAATGAACTCTGGTGTGAATTATATTCATTTTGTTGGTTGGAGACATTGCTGAACAGGTTTATAATCCAGAAGATTACACTCACATCTTTCCAGACTCTTTAGAGTTACAGACATACAGGCACTAGCTCAAATTTTAAAACTTGCAACACAAACAGAAAAAAAATATTTAAAAGTCGGATTTGCATTCCTGCTGCTAAGGTACAATTAAAAGAATTAAGACTGAAGTTTAAAAAGGGAATTAATTCATGGAGGTGTCTGTCTGTGCTGCTACGTAGAGCCAAAATAATCCAGAATAATCACGACAGGATTTTGTTGCATTTTTCATTGCATTGACAACACAACAACAAGATCTTACTTTGTTTGCAATGTAAAAAAAAAAGTTTAAAAATCTGTTGAGATTTTGTTTCCTGTCACACACTGGGGATTTTTATACACTACTGTAAATGTGTACTTGAATAACTGTAGATCTGCAACTTTTTTGTTCTGTATGTAAAGAAAAAGGCAGTTTGAAGACGGTGTTAAAGTGTGGGTCATTTAATTGATTTAGTCTAAGGCCACGCTCTTGATGCATTAATGCTTACTCCTGCAACTGGAGCACAAAAAAGTCATTTTATTTGTGTTTTTTAAAGAGGCAAGAAGACGACAAACTAGATTTAACGATTACCACAAATGTCTCTTTTACTAACAAAGTCAACAATTTAGGTCACGTTGATTTGTCTTATCTGACATGCAGGGTTAAAAACCGTGGTAATTCTGAAGAACAGAAAACCCGAAAAAAGTAATTCCCTTTCGATTCACAACTTTTTGATGCATTCCTAATTATGTATTCACAGTTTTACAACCTTCAGAAGTGTGTTTATGGGATACAGAAACATAAAAGAGTTGTGTGTGTATTGTTTGTGCATTTGTATTCCTGTAAACCCCCCCCCCCCCCCTGTGTCAAAGCACTTTCATTTCGATGTCAGTGATTCATGTAGGGAGATAGGAGAGAGCCTGTTAATGGGATATTTCTTCTTCTCTTTTTATGAGCAGAAGCATTGTCAAATACAGATAAAAAAAAACAAATCCATTTGCTTGCCAGGAGATCAAATTAGATTTTGCAGGAATACAGTATAAAATAGTGCTTTTCCACAACACTTCTCAAGTCAAAATCATTTGAACATCCTGGACTTGCAGAGAGTACATTCTCACTTTCAGCAATGATGTTGTGCCCTGAAATTGATCTTTTTAAAAATCCATTCCATAAAAAAAAATCGTGTTTTTGTGTTTTTACCATGTTCTTATTTGGAGGACATCTCACAAAAGTGAGTAAACCCTTCAAATTTTTGCAAATATTTATTTGTGTCTTTTCATGGGACAGCACTGCGGAAATAACTATTTGACACACTGAAAAGTAGTCAGTGTTTATCTTGTATAGCAACGTAATCGTTTTTTCCCATCAAAATAAATCACAATACAGGCATCAATAGCTAAACACCTGTCAAAATACATGAGTACACCCTTAAGTGAAAGTGTCTCAAGTGAGCACAATTAATCTTTTTCTTCCCCAGTACCATGTGACTCAGCTTTACAATGTCTCAGGTGTCAGCAGGTGTGTCAAATTTGGTATTAAAGCTCTTACATTCTCTCAACACGGTCACGGGAAGTTCAACATGCCACCTCATGGCAAACAACTCTCAGAAGATCTGGAAAAAAAAACTGTTGTTTACCATAAAGCTGGTCTAACATATAAGAAGATTGCCAACACCACAGCCAAGGCCACCCAGCAGCTTAAAAAGACAGGTTTGACCCAGAACAAGCCTCACCGTGGTTGGCCAAAGAAGTTGAGTGTACGTTCTCAGCTTCACATCCAATGGTGGGCTTTGAATCACAGACATATAAGTGTTTGAAGCATTGCTGCAGAGGTCAAAGGAATGGGGGGTTACCCTGTCTGTGCTCAGACCATATGCCGCACAATGTATCAAATTGTTCTATATGCTGTCAACCCAGAAAAAAGCCTTGTGTGAGAAGATGACACACAAGAAAGACTAGAAACAGTTTGGTGAAGACAAGCAGACTAAGGACATGGATTACTGGAACTGTGTCTTGTGGTCTGATGAGTCCAAGATAAACCTGTTTGGTTCAGATGGTGTCAAGCATGTGTGGCATCAGCCAGGCAAAAAGTACAAAGACAAGTGTCTCTCGCCTACAGTCAAGCATGGTGTTGGTAGAGTCATGGTCTGGGACTGCATGAGTGCTTCCGGCATTGGGGAACTACAGTTCATTGAGGTAAACATGAATGCTAACATGAACTGTGACGTACTGAAGCAGAGCATAATTCCTTCTTCTAGAAACTGGGCCGCAGAGTCATTTCAGCATTGTTGTCCCATAAAAAGATATAAAGAAATATCTACAGAAATGTGAAGGGTTTACTCACTTTTTGCGACATACCGTATATAAAGAAAGTTAGGCTTAATATTGCATTTCTGAGTATATCTTTTTTTTTAAATTGTCGTGAATCAAAAGCACACGATGAAATGCTGTTAGCTTGTCAGTAATGTAGGTGCTCCATTCAGATACATCCCCTCACAGACAAATAGATCCATATATGTCTTCGTTTTCCTCGTCTGAGCTGGCATCTGGCTCAAAACTGTGCAGCTGGATAGCTCTTAATACTGCTCAACATTTTTTGTTAAACTATCATGAGATCATGTAAACAGATTATGGGAAATGAGGGCAGGCTTACTCCATGCCCAACAGTTCCTTCCACAACTCAGAGACAAATTTCTGATGAACTACTGCTGCTCTGCAAAAACTGTCCTAGGAAATGACACCTGTTTTGGTCAAAATTGGCATAATCACAATGAAAAGACCACTGGGAACACTCCTAAATTAGATCAAAATGATGATTGAAGTGGGACTTATCTTCAAAGACTTATATTTTGAATTGGTAGAGTTTCTCCACCATTAGAAAGCCTTAGAACTGTTGTTTAACTTATCAAGTTTCGTGCCTTCAAATACTGGAAAAATATTTGTTTAGCAAATTATTCTAGGTTTTACCAGATTATTTATGCTATAGCAAATCTGTTCCTCAAAAACATCAGTTAGTTCAGCCAATTTCACTACAAAAAGAACCCTTGAAGCCCGAAGGACTCCCCAGGTGAATTCCTCCACAAGCTGTTGATCATTAAAGCCAAGGTGGCTGCTTTCAGGGCTGTAAAAACGGTTTATAATCTTTGGAGTTTTCACTTAGGAAGAGTGGCTAAAATGGTTCAGTGAAGTGGGTCTTCCACTAACCTCAACCCCCCTGGAATACTGTGGGTCTGGGCTTGAGAGGAAGGGAGTGGCGTCCTGCCGAGACGCAGGGTCTGGTTTGGAGGTAATGGGCAGAAGAGGAAGAGGAGCCTTGCCTGTGGCCTGGCACAAAATGAATTACAGCCATCCTTCTGCTCCCCTGCCTCACAGCCAGAGTAGAGTCTGGTGGGCCAGATAACAAGGGCACATAACCACAAACAGAAGCAAAATGGAGAAGTGCCCAAGAAAAAAATAATAATAAAACTGTCTGGAATGGTTATATCATGCCATTTATGATGATTTGGCTGAATATGTGATGAGGTCATTCTCATTTCAGTAGTGTCTGCTCAGACAGTGGCACAGGGCGGGGGCAAATGTTTCTATTATTTTTTAGCTCCCACTCGTCACATTTGGAGAATATGGAAGCCTGTGAGGCAGCAAAGCAAGTGTCTTAAATGTTCCTTCAGAAATGATTCAATAAAAATTAGGCTTGTTGCTGAAAGGCTGAGGTGAATTTTGAAAAACAATCAGAAAAATTAAAAGGTGAGAACATTTGTCTAAAACACTTAACTTTGGCAAAAATTTCCATGGCAACAAAATGTCAACTTTTTTTGATCCTTCGTTTTGAATTTTGCTTCTTTGTTTGCAAGTTTTTTACTTACAATTTATCTATTGAATGAGACATATTATTGAATCAAAATTTTATAAGGTCATATGATGATCGCTTTGCTGTTGCTGAGGCTTGTTCTTTATGTAGAGTTCATTGGATTCTGTGGTTCTTTTTCCAGTTTTGTCTTTCTTCCTGCACTTCCTGCTTTCTCCTTCCTTTTTTTTTTTTTTTTTTACAGCTGCTGGGATAAATATGCTTCTTCTTCCCGCTCTTATTTTTAAAATCTTTTTGAAGATTTCCTGTCTTCTTGCTAACTTCCTGTTACTGTTGATGGAATAATCCATTGCTGCAGAGGGATGGGGTAAGATGAGCACTTCCATATGAGCAGTCTTGTGCCATTTCAGGACAGTTGGCACTGAGTAAGCATGTGCTCATTTCCCATCATCCCTTTGCTTACACTCTCTCCTACTAGCTTACAGTCCCTCACAACACAAACCTAACATTAGTGGTGCAACAAAAATGGCGAACAATATCAATGCTATCAAGCCGTACAGTTTTAAACCGGATGCCAGCTTGGACGAGAAAAACGAAGACGTAAATTGATCTATTTGTCTCCAAGTGGATGCATCAGAATGGAGCGGAGCAGAGAGCTTGTGGCCTGCCAATTGTAGTTTCTATGTCACAGCTTCAGGCTTTTTCAACTGTATTTTTGCATCTGCTTCTGAGTGAGAACAATTTGAATAAAGAAGTACTCATTAATGCAGTTTTAATCTTAGTTTTTGATTATTTCATTTCTAGTAACTACATTTAAAAACACCATTTTCATTGGAGTGGGTCTTTGAGTGTCTTCAGCTCAGAGCCTGCACAGTGTCGGGGGCCCTAGGCACTGAGTTATTTTTGCCAAATGGTAGGTCCACCCCTAAATATATATCTTATAGGATATCATTCTTGGGATGAAGATCAGACAAAGTAAAGGCTGACTTTTCCTCCACTCATGACAATATCCACCATCCTTTAGGTCTTCATTTACCAAATTTTTCTGTGAACTTTTTTTTAAAAAAGCAACATGACAAAGGGGGACTCTTTTTTTTTTAAATGAATCTAATCCTGAGCATTGCTAGGTCTGATAAAAGTGGCCAACGTAAGGTACAAAAGCTGGCACGGGGGTGGGGGGTGAGTGGGGGGACATAATTAGGTCAACGCATTAAGAAACTGTTGAGCTGCAGTTTGATTCATCCCGCCTGGTCCTGCTTTAACGTGTCACCTGCATGCAAATGATTCCCTTTCTCGCCTGCCCAGGAGGGGGTGGAATAAAAAACTACTTGAATTCATTGATGTCATTGTCTGCTATGAGATACAATCAATCTGTTAAGTGGATGTGGAAGCAGGATGAAGTGGGAGGGGGTGGGGTGGGGGAGGGGTGCAGAGATTAAACAGAAATCAAATAAATAAATCCACCCATCCAATTAGAGCAATGCGGAAAATTCCCAAAAAACACAAGTTGGATGAGGGCTCCCTTTATTAATTTAGCCTCCGTTTTAATTTGAATACGCTTATAGACCGGACAGCATTACAGACCACGTCAAAGTCTGCAGGACTTTAAATAAACAAGTACAGCAGATCAACAGGGTGGCGCAGGAAATTAAAAGCAAGCTGTAAAACGAAGCAAGGCAGCTGTGCTTGCTTAATGAAGTCTTGTGGGTTGCAGTCTCGCGCACAATTTCACTTTGTTTTATGGTAAACGTCCTAAATGACAAACACTTGACTTGTGCAGCCTGCAGTGCTCCTCCTCAGTTATTCTTTCTAATGACATCAAATGAATCTTAATTTTCACTCTCTATTTCACCTCATGGAAAAATGAAGAGAAGAGCAGAGATGTTGATATCAAAGTGATGTATGTCAGGAAGCAAATTAGCAGTGTGCACTGTGCCTGCAGGTGGATTGCATTTGTTGGCCTAAGGAAGTCAGTGTTGCACCCTTTTAGACTTGCTTTTTGCTTTGTTTGATCGCATTTTCTGTCTCCAGCTTGTTTTAGGATTTGTGAAAGTGCACAAGCAGCAAAATTAATGTGCAATGGTTCCACACTATTTTTTTGCCTGCTGCAGGATGGGAGGTTGGATGGAGGAGGTGGTTCTATAGTGCAGCAAGCCCCCTGATGTCATCCTGCTGGTAATTTGTTCTGAAACAAGGAGGAGGAAATATTGCTGCGCTGTCACTGCAGTGTCAAGCCTCACACTGCAGGAAAGACTTTGCTGACGAGTCGTATCTTCTGCAAAAAAAAAATTGCAACTCAATGCATTTGCCAGCAGAGCTTGAGCGCACACTGACTGTGCACTTGAGCAACACTCAGTTACTTTCTTCTCTGATGCTCCACAAAGTTGAGAGTGAATGCAATACAGCAGTGAGACAATTAGCTTCCGTGCTTTCATGCTGAGCCAAACAGATCCAGAAATCGATGAAGCACTCTTCATCTCGAGATTGTCAAACTTGAGTCAGTGCAATTTGTTTTGCGATAGCCAAGGAAACTAGCTGTAAAAAGCTTGAAAACATCTGATTTCGGGTGAAAAGTAATTTTTTTCACCTGACACAAGAAAACAAGTCACAAAGTCAAAAACATGACAAACAGTGAGATTTTAGATCTCAACTGTACACTTTTTACTGTCGCAAATTTCAGAAGCTGCAGTGTTTAACCCATTGACGCCTACATTTATTTACAGCTTTGGGGGAGAAAAAAAAACTTTTTTTGCTTTCATAGATGCTACTTTAAGGGATTGGTGGATATTTGCATCACTAAGCATCAAGGGGATAAAAAAAATCTTTATAAAAAACAACTAACAATAGTTTCAATTTAGACTTAGCAACTTTTCTAGCTAATGTCTCTCCTTTAACATTGCATTATCAATGTATGAGTACGTTAGCTTACTTTGCATTATCCATGCCATAATGCTGCATGTAAAACTTGTATCTGGAGTAAAAATATGCTAATAAAATTAATTTTTATTTCCAGAGCAAGAAATTCTCAAAGACAACAGTTTTAAAGCCCTGCAGACACATGTTTGCATGTTTTAATGCATAGAATTTCTGGTATGCACCTTTTTTTCTGTTTTTGCCACTAAACTAATAGGTGCTACAGTCATAACACAATTTTAGAGAGAATGGGAGATTCTGTGCCCAGGCTTGCCTCCTGTTAGTGAACCATCAATAACTTTTCCTCCTGCCAAAGAACCTACACCAGGCTTGGACAAAAAGGAGTAAATTAAAACCATTTCTGGCTTGTTCCCATAAGACGAGCTGATCCCTGTTCTCAGTACTTTTTCTGCTTTTAAATCTTTCTTGTCTTCGACTGGCATTGAGTTCTGCGTGTGTGTTTTTTGAAAGAGAATTTTAAAAGATCATGTTGGGCTTTTGGGATATAACTTGACTTAAGATATGAGGTATTTTCAGCAAAAAAGCAAAGATTTTACATGGACACATGCAGAAAAGCACACACATTTAATGCTTAGACATCACAAAAACACTTAGGGTGATGCTCCATCTTTAATTTTTCTTGCTCGCCTTATAAAAACAAGGTAATTATCATCGTCTAATTAGAAATAATGCAAAGCCTGTCTCTTTATGGCTGTGTTCACAGGTTACACAGATTTATGTTTATTATTTTGTAGGATTGCTATAGAAACAGTGTCTGAGACAAGGTGATCAGACTAAAACAAGCCTGACTTTTGAAAATGATTAAAGAAAATGGCATTCTGCCAGTGGCAGTCCATGCATTTCAGAGCTGAGCCTTTTCCTCAGTCAAAACCATCATCCTTAATACTAAATATTCACCCGTATATCACCGTCCTGTTATATATGAAAATAATTGTCTGGAGCAATTCCATCTTAAATGAATCACTTATATAGAATTCACTATAATTGCACACAGTTATTGTAAAAACAAACTCAATTTGTGCAAGTCTCCTCCCACTGCAACAATAGCTGCAACAAACATCAAAGCACAAATGACATTTTTATTTAAAGTATTTTTTATTTACAGCAAATCCAACTTATTTAAAGATGAACTCTATCCATGAAGGAAGTCCAGCTAGATCAGCGGGAGATTTCCCTGCAAAAGCCTCCATGCCGAATATGACCGTCAGCTCTGTTCTCAGTCGAGACAGATCAGAGCGCTCTCTAGCTCTGTGCTAAGATGGAGAGAGCTGCGTGTTTTTCTGGCGCTCCTGAAATCTCTGGGGGTCGAAGAGGGTGATAAACACTAGTTTTTCATGGTTTTGAAACCTGTTTTTTGTCTGGCAAATGATATTGTCCAGAAGACGGACAGTGAAGACGCTGGTAATGAGACGCTACAGCTCAATGCGGTCAGAGGGGCCGTGGTGCGTTCAGTGGCAGCATAAAAGTCCTCATACTGACCCATTTGTTGCTCAACATTGTCACAAAACTCCATTACCATTGCTAGACAAAACTGCTGGAAGCCTGAAAGTGACAAATCCTTTTCCATGTTGAGACAGGCTCGCTAGCTTCGCGGATTGCTGGCCTTTTTTGAGGAAGCTCAATTTTTCCAGAAAGTCCATCTTAAAAATGGCTTATGCAATAAATTTGTAACTAAATCAACTTCTCCCCTTCTTCTGTTGTTAACTGCAAAACAGCGAGTAATGCAAACAAAAACGTCAATGGGTTTATTGAGCCATGTTTTTTTATGAGATTTCGCCCGTAAAGTCGGAGGTTGAGGACGGAAGCACGGACTGTATGAGTGTAAGGCAGACTTTTATTAACCTAGCAACAAGGGAGGACTAAAATCCGATTGGTTAGAAACTTTCATGTAGAAAAACTGTCTGACAGTGGGAGAAGCTCACAGAACAGTTGGAATGATCTCAAATATATTTTGGACAAATATATATATGTTTCTCTGTGATTTAGATACTTCTTTTCAGATTTCACTAAAGGCTTTGCAGGCACTGACAGTACGCTACTGCATTCTGCACACGTCAGACTATGTAGCATGTATGAAATTAGCTTGTTTTTCTGTTGTAGGTCTCTTAAGCATGTCAGTGTTTATAATTCAAACCAAAATAACATTTTTAAAAAAAAAACTAAATTGTGCAGGGAGACCAGAACTCCTAATCTGTGAAATTGGATAAATTTTAGTTGCCTACCAAATAGGATTAAATTGTATAGGAGGCCGTTTCCTGAAGGGGGGGCATGCACGAAAGAAATGGATGCGGGTATTACAGTATTACGTAGGCCCCACTTATATTTCACCCAGGAAACATAGTGGAGAGCATCCAGTGGGAGTTAATGGGCTCAGAGAAGCTGAAGTGCCAGCTCAAGAAAGAGCGCATAACAAAGACTGTGTGGGAGGCCTTCAGTACAGTGTGTGTTCATGAAATGAATCAATGTCTCAAACTAACCCCCCCCCACTCACAAAACTGCCAACCCAGACATGTAGTTGCTACCACCTTTTAGACTCACCTAATAACCGCAAAGTGTCCTGCCTGCCCTGTGCCCTGATAAGATGGTTGTCTTGAAGTTTAAAGTATTGTATTGTATTGTATTGAAGTTGTCTTGAACTAAACCGAAAAGGCTTGGAGACTTTAAGATTTACCAAACTGGTGAAGGTGGCATCTCTGCGACTGCCAAAGGATGGATAAAGGGGAACTATATTTTGTGCAAAAAACTGAGTTGCTCAACACAGTTGGGATTCATTGCTCCACAGAGCAACAAGGGGTTTGGTCCAGTAGAGATGAAGAAACCCTATTTTTTAATGAAAAGCACATGCAGCAGCCTTCTTCAGGCGGGGGGCTGCAGAAGACGAGCATTATGCTTTAGATCAGAGCCTGAATCCTGCACAGTTACTGAGCATGTACACTTATCCTTCAGTCTGATCCTATCATAGATCACAGAGACAACAGTTTCTGAAGCTAAATACATGAAGTCATAAAGGCAAAACGTTGGGCTGCATATGGAACTGATTGCTCTGGACCTATTTTAATCAAAAACAATAAAATAAATGCAAGAAAGAGCATAAAGTCCCAGTCCAATTAATAGAACCCCATACAAATGGGGAGCAGATAATCCAGTGGCTGATGCCCTGTCACGGGAATTCATTTGTTTTGTTTATGTTGTTGTTGTGTCAGATTGTTGCATACGTGTAGAGTACATTTCTGGGGGACTTTGTTGCTTGATTTTTTATGAAATTCTATTATGGCCTTCCAGTTCTTTCGTTCTGTTTGTGTTTTTTTGATTTCCTCTTTCAGCGACTTGACCAGCTGAGGGGTGGAACAGCTGGAGTGGATCAGATGATTGAAGTGCTGTCACCCAGACTGTTGATTGCTAGGAGAAGCTGACATGGATAAGAGGGGAAGAAGATACGTTGTGTCAAGGAAGGGCTGAAGTTGACAGGTTAAAAAAAAAGAAAACTTGTAAACAATAACTACTGGTCCTTCAATGGGTTATGGCATCCCGCTTCTCTCAGGGTTTATCTTTAGTGTACCTTGTGTTTTTTTTTTTTTTCAATCCGTCCAGATGCGTTGTGGACTTCAGTTTGGTTCGTAACAATTGGGGGCTTGTCCGGGATTTGTTTGTTGGTGTATGTGTGTTTTTTTTTAAATCTCTCTTTCTCTCTCTTTTGACATCCTTGGTATCCGTATGTTTGGTTACTTTGTTACAATCTGTCCAGCAGTGTGTCATGGACTTGGGTTTGCTTTAGAACAAACATCACAAATAAAATCTTTTTCAAATGTCATTTTTTCATCCGCTCCTGATTCACAACAGTTTGAATAAATATATACTCAGATGCTCAGAAATGCAATTTTAAGCTTAATTCTCTTTATATATGTCCTTCATCATCAGAAAAATGCCACAAGATAATGCAAAGAATATGGTGTGTCCTTACAACTTGTTTCCCTCCAATTGCCAAAAGAATTTCACCAGAGAAAAAAAGCACCCCATGATCCAAGCATCATCATTTGTAACACTTCATGCTTATTTGGTTTCTCAAGCATTATAGGCTGAAGTAATTAACTCCAGCCACCCAAGGGTAAAGGTGTTTATGGTACATCTGAGGGGCTAAGCCAGTCAAACAGAGGCTAATAATGAAATCAGATACAGTACTTGTGGTGTGGTCATGTGCTACTCAGCCTGGTGAAAAGCTTTTTTTTTTTTTGATAGACCAAACAATAAAAAAAATGTCTAAATGAAAAACGTTTTTTGCATGTTAAATGTAAAGTTTAAATCTACTTATTTTTTTAACTTATTCCCAATTATTTTCAGATAAGATAACACATTAGGTAAATGAATAAAAGTGCAGTAAATGGACTTGTGTGGGCTCCTCACATGTGTCAAACAGAGCTTCTACTCTGCTGACTTAAAAACTGAGCAAGTAATGAGGCAGGATAGAAAAAAGGAGACTTAAGGCACAAAGGAAATGTGCACATGCTTACCACATGCTTGTGTGCGTAAAAAGAGAAAGAGAACACAAGAATGCCCCATATTTATTTTGTCATCGCCTTGAGGGGCAGGATCTACACCACTATCATCGCAACCTACTTTTTTTTCTCTACTATTTTGGGGGGGAGCACAAATTGTCCAAAATGTCCAAAACTGAAAATCTCTTTTTCTTGCCATTTTCCCAAATGAACTGAACCGGATTGTTTGTCCTCTTGTTGACTGCGAATGCACAAATGTGCAGAAAGGGAGCGAAAAAAGCAGATAAACAAACCATCAAACAGAGGCAGCATAATCACTCAGCATATGGACGTTAAGTTTCATCAGTCAGAAATTATTATTTTATGTCTCTGTGTTTTATATAAATGGTCATACAAAGACTATAAAAATAAACTAGTTTTTTTTTTGCTTCATTTTCTCTTTTACCTTCCTTAGGGATTAAGCTCACAGTTACTGCTCTTGCATCTGTGCTGAAATTATATTGAACAAAGGCGCAACATTAGGATGCAAATTAAAGACCTTGGGTGAGCGTTCCAATAATGATAGGAAGTGAAACACCAAAGAGGCATTTAGCAGGAGTATGGCTGTTTTACTTAGCAGCTTTTATGAGCCTGTTATAGCTACATGTGTCTGTCAACATGCTGAGAACATTTACCAGTCTCATTAAGAAATATTAGAAGCAGATACAGTTTCCAGTAAATATTGAGCAGCAAAAATGTTTATTTGCTCAACAAATTGCAAAATATCATCCACATACATGTTGACTTGTTCATTTTCTGGTAATTTAGTTTTTGGAAATAAAAGTGCTTTTTGCTTCATAAATATTCATATTTAAATGTTGTTACAGGGCTCCCAGCTCTTTTACATTTTCTTACGTTCTGTTTGTTTTTCTGTTTGTTTTCTCTTATAGGGACTCAACCAGTTCAGTGGATCAGATGGCCGAAGGGCTTTCACCCAGACAGCTGATTGTCAGGACAAGCAGCTTCCCGTTTCTCTCATTCATCACTAATATCCTTGTGACAATTGGGGGCTCGTCCGGGATAAGTTTTATTGATGTTGGTGTATGTTTTTTTTGTCTCTCTCTCTTTTCTCCCCGCGATGGGGCTATTAATGCTTTGGCATTTCATGGCTTCCTCAATTAGCATAGTGGTGTCCAGCTGAGCTGTGTTTAATGGTTCTTCCTTCAAGCACCCGTTTAATATTTTTCCTTTTTTCATTTTTGGGGTGAATCATGGAATTATCCAGATTTATGAATAATATTTCCTGTTTCTCTACATGACACTGCATTTGCAGATTTCTCTATTTGATTTCCTGTCAGGAATTGAACATTGTTTCTAACGTAGATCTACAGGTCTTCCTACTTGACAAAGATATAGTCATTTCATGGATTCTTTGCAAGTGTGATCTGCGTAATTTGCATTAAAACATAAAGAAGGTTGTTATTTAGTCAATGGATTTCATGTGTTTTAAGGTTGCACAGGCATAAAGAAGAAAAATAGGTTTAGTATTTCAAAACAAAAGACACAATAACACCTAAAGCTGTTTGTTCTAAATCTTTGTGCATGATGATAATTGTTACTGGTACCTTTGTTTATTTTTATATCATGACAATCCTATCCTCAAAACAATGATGGTTTTATTTGTACACAGCCAGAAAGCATGCGTGGAAGAAGCTCTGAGTCACATTAATACCACGCATGCAGTGAAACACTGGAACTGCACCATCTGAGCTTGCAGGGTAAAATAAAGCATCATGAATAAACACTTTCAGTTTTAAGGATCTTTGCCGGGGACATTTGCATTTCAACAAGACAAGACCCTGAGGCAAAAAAAAAGAAGTGATTTCAAGGAAAGGCTGCATGGTAGCACCGGGGTTTACGGTGTTGCTTCAAAGCAAATGTTTCTTCATATATATATATATATATATATATATATACATATATATATATGTATATATATATATTTACTTAATTATATTAATTTACTCCTTTGACATAATGGATTTAAAGAGAAACATTCAAACAAAATGCAGGATTTTCTGTTCTCTGCAAGAGCCAAGAGCTGAAAAGACAGTTGAAAAAATATAATTAAAAGATAGCACAGAGTTAACTAACACCCGATGGAGCAAAATCAATGAAAAGCATCCTTCTTGAACTAATCACAATACAGGGGTTGAAGCTGAACAGCAGACATGAAAAGTAGACAGGAAGCAAAAGGCAGGACTAATGGTTTGGAAAATGTTGCTGATAAAAGAGGAGAAGCTATTGTAGCACTGCCTTCCTCTCATTCATTTACCTTGCTCTTGGGCATCATGATTATTTGAATATGATTAAAAGCTATTAGTGCACAACATGTCCTGAAGGAGAGCTGGATAGATGGAAAGTAACAAAACAATAACATACCCATGTTTTCCAGGGTTGTATTCAGGAATAATGACGTCTGATTTTAGCCTTCTTTATTAACCCCGACTGCCACTTAAACAAAACTGCTCAATGGCAGTTTAGTTTCTGGTGCAGGAAAATTGACAGCCTCCAGCTTGTAAATCTTTTTTTTTCCCCACTCTACTAAGAGGTACCATGTATGTTTATGGAGACAACAAGCATTTATGTGTTGTGTGTTTTTGTCAGGGAGAAGACATCTGTCTCCCCCTCCGACCACCAGGGGGAGCCATCTCCTGAATATTGACATTCTCTAAGGCTCATTTTCACTCAAATTCCCATAAGCCTCTGCGCTCTGCTCCCGGGTCTCCCTAGCTGTTCCTCATCATGTCATTACTACAAACAGTATATAGGCATTCACAGAGCTTCTGCTTGGTGTGAAGTCTTGCATACAGTTTGAGCATTTACCTGATGATCTTGCCTTGTGTCCTGACTCCTGCCTGTTCTGTTCACATCTTGCCTTGCCTTAGTCTGTTTGAGTTTGCCATTAAACCCCTGTGGGGTTTTTGACCCAGGACTGTGGTTGTGTTTTGTTGGTGTTCACTTCCTGTTATATTTTGTTGTTGGTGTTCACTTCCTGTGTTTTCACATGACTGTTTAATTCAGGTCTCTTGACACTCCCCTCCTAGTGTGTGTTCTCTCCCTCCCTAATGTGGCATACCTGTTGATACTTACCTCATCCTCCCCTTCTGGTTATAAGTCCTCGTCTCCCTTGCACTGGTTGTCGGGTGGTTTTGGTAGCAACATGAGTTCACGTTCAGCTTCCTGTTTCTGACTTGAATAAAGCAGAAGACTTTTGCAGTTACGAGTGCCGTTTGCATTTGTGTCCTCACGTCAACCCTGACAACCCCATTGCACATGGATCCAAATGCCTCCGCCTCTTCTTCACAGTGGACTTCGCCAGACCCGGATCTGGCAATTGGTGTGCCCTTTTTTATTTTATTTTATTTTTGTTACATTCCATCATCCACCTCAGCTTAATGTGGACAGTCACCTGAGCACAGCCGTTGCTCCACGTCAACGGTCTATCCTACACCTCAGAGGCGAATTTTCTAATGAACTACTTCTGCTCTTGAGTTTGTCCTATAATGACAATTTTTTATTCCCCACCTTTGTAGTTTTTGTGTCATTTCTTAGTTTATTTTTTTTCTTTTGTTATAGTAAAGCTGTATATGTAAACTGCTCATTTATTTACTAAAGTTGTTTGTAATGTAATTAACATTGTCATTTTCTGGTGAGACCATTTGTGATTCCATTTGTTGTTTCAGCCTTTGGTTTACCCTGAAGCCTTTTAGCTTCACATCTTTTTGTTACTGTTATGAACTAACAAGTCGGACTTTTTATTTACAAACCACTTTGTTTTTATTTTGCGCTTTAGTATCTACTCACAGCACACCAGCTGGGCCGTGCCATAGTCCCTCCGGCCCCAAATTTACAACTCTTTTGGTAGTTTTACTTTCTGGAGAGGTGTACCGACCTCAAGAATGGGTTAGTGGTGCTGTGATCCCTACTGTATTTGTGTAAGCTTTAGCCATCTCTGGGCACTGACGGCAAAACGAGTTTGAGTGGAGCCAGGAACGGGGGAGGAAGCAACACCTTGTTATGCTGTCAGCATGGTACAGCCCAATTGTTTTGCTATGAGTTGGACCTGGTATACCAGTCGTCTAATTCTATGCTCAACAGACTGTAAGGTGGAACAAGGAAGTTAATGAAACCGCTCAAAAGTAACTGACAAAACCACTTTTTTATATCAGGGCATTTAGTGTAATCTATTACCTTGGAAATAGAAAAAAAAACAAGAAAGGATGTATTTATCTCATCCTGAAAAAACAGGAGTCAACAATGCATCTCTGCACTGCAACTTTATAGAGCCATTGCCATGGTAACCCCCTTTTCAAATCACATGTTTAATGGAAAGGTAATGGGAGAAACATAACAGTCCCAACTTCATTACCCGAGAAAGATTCAGTAATAAAAACTAAATCAAAGTGTCTGTCATTCAAAGGAGCATCAGGGAGCAGGAACTGTTTTGGCCATAAAGCTCATCATCACATCTTCAGGAAATGTTTGCATTTCCCTTAATGGATGATGTCCAACTAGATTAATATAACTTAAATTTGAACCTCAGATTTTTTTTTCACACTAAACTAATGCAAGCAAGAAAAACAAATGTTTCAGTTTCAAGTTAAGTCATGAATATTTTACCTAATTCAAATCAAATCCAATTTATCATTCAAAATTATATCGTTTCTGAAATAAATTTCTACGTTTCATTTTTTTTGACAAACTGAATATAACTCACAGCAATTTACATATTTTTCCCTGTATGGGAGTCTAATTTTTGAATTTTACACAAGAGACCGGCACTGATCATTATTTAATTGCACATGACCTCTGGAAAAAGCTGCCCTTCAAAAAATGAGACATGGTCCAGCCCTCCAGCCCTGTGCGGTGAGTGTGCATTTTTTTCATGGTGTCGTAGCAGGAGTTTTCCTTATTGTCCTCACCTCGTTATCACGATAACCTTGTGATCTGGTCAGGTTTTCAGCCATAATGATGCAGGATTTTAGCTACAGGAAGTCCTTGAATCCGTGAATCTAAGATGCACAGAGTCCACCAGAAGCCCATGTCTCTCCCACCTCTTCCCCCTACAGCCGTCAGAAATCTGCAATGATTAATTAGGTAGAATCCCTGGAGAACGGTGAAGATTTTTTTATTATTATTATTGCAAAATGAAGGATTTAAAAAAAACAAGGTAATATAAAATGAATGTCTCATCAAATTAGAAGGGGTTCTCCTTTGGTCACCCACACAATGTTGAAGGATCCCTGTTATCGTATCAAACTGATTTCTTCAGTTATTATGCTCTGTTCTGATTGGACAATGTCTTTTCCATCCACACCATCATCAAAATGGTAAAGAATGACCAGAATGAATGCACAATCTGCAACCCAGACCTGCTTTCAAAATATTCAAGGATAATTGTGCACACTCACTAATCTGCTGCTTTTACAAAGACAAATTAATGCCAGAAAGGTCCAGGAAGGAAGAACGTACAAAGCAGCAGAGGGATCAGTGTGGTGAATACATTCTTTTCCTCATTGTTCTCTCAGACAGGAGCATCATTAATGGCCGGGCATGCGCGCTGGCAGCACCAGCCTTCATTATCATGCAACAGTCGACACAGGTTTAACAAAGAAGAATTTGTCTTGCATTTGTTTATCTGCACAAGCAGCATCTGGCAGAGCATTGATGGTGGTGGCAGCGGTGGGATGAGATGGACGGACAAGTAGTCACTCACACACCTACCGCAGCTTTGTTTTCTGCCCCTCACCTTTCTCAAGCTACGTTCACACCGCCCTCTGCAATGCAAGTACAAGCGTTTACTTCCAATAAGAAGTCGATGTAAACGTACATAAGAACACGCTTTTCGGGCTTCCGCACTAAAAACTCTGGTATTCACACGTAGCTGTGCAAGTTTTTACAATCATTTTGAGGCTCTATGTGCAAAACATGTGGCCATTGAACGCACATTGAAAGTTAAACCGGGTTGAACATTGACCAATCGGGGACTTGGATTTGGTGCTGGCACATAAAAACACCCTTTGGGCTTCCAAGTTTAAAACTCTCATGGTTACACGTATCTACGCAAGTTTTCAATCACCATTTTCGAGCTCTACATAAAAAAACGTGTGGCCAATGAACACGCGTTGCTAGCTAAACCAGGTCAAAATCAGGAACTCAGATTTGGTAGAGGCATATGGACAACGTGTCAGCCATCAAGTTTGAAAATTGTCTGGTGATGTAGAACTCAAAGTGTAGCTGGTTTAGCTGGTAAACCAAAAAACACGGGATGTGTGCATTCATTTGTTTAAAAAAAGAAAAATGAGGGCCACTCTCCTGACATGGCGGTAATCCATATCGCCATGGCATGGTTGCTGGCAATGAACCGAACGTTTCTGTTCATGATTTGCACTGCTTCGACATTTTGCACCAAGCCTCCTCCAACTGTAGGTGTCTGACATGCAGGTAAAAAGCAGCAGAAGAAGAAGCCCCTCCCTGATTTCCAGTGTGAACACCCTGAGTTAAAAGCGTGTTCTTGAACGCCCTGCATGCACGTTGCTTTAGATGTGAAGAATTTCCATCCTCACCAATCAATTTTTAAGTTTATTGTGGCATATTTTCAACTGCCCAAATAAACGAAAACGTTTTTGGTGGTAATACTGAGTGGACGTGACACCAGTCAGGTTTTTCTTGCCTCTGCTCATAGGCTTTGTTTCAGGAGGAGGGTGGGGCATTTGGCTCGTCCTTGACCTTCACTTGAACCAAGTGCATCATAAGTCTGTTGCCGAGGAGATTAAAATCAGACAACAGGACACAGCAGGAACGGAAGGGGCTGGAGCCCCTCACATCCAAGACGGACAGGTTTGCTGGCAATTTTGAGGGCCACAAAACTGGTCTGTGTTATACCGTCCTCCCGCCCCCACATACGTGTGCTTTATATGTGTTTGGGGCTTCATCCTGCATCCCATCCAAGGAGAGCGGCGAGTGTTGCACTCTTGTCTGATTACAGACAGCAGGTGCAGATGGTTAAAGGCAGGTGCTATGAGGAAAAAAAAAGATGAAAAAAAGAAGAGCAAGCACCTGGTCCCTCTGTTCCAGCAGTCTGGGGCCGCTCTCATCCTGATTAGCTTTGTTTTTCCAACAGAGCACAGCAAGGAAGAATGCCTACAACTTCATTAGGGTGTAGCTGCACACCTTATTTTTGCACTTGACTGCATTAAATCTTCACAAGTTCTTTTTTTTTTTAGTTAAAGACGAGCATTTGTTTGCTAAATTTTCACCGAATTTATGCAGAAAGTTCAAAAAACAAAGACCTAAATGAGCAGTGATGGCCTTCTTCCACAACAGGAGCTTGGTTGGAATTCATTGACCTCTTTGACTTTGTGGTTTAAATTTAAACTGGCAGGTCGTCCTGGCAAAACTCGAATAATGACCAACCCCTGCCTGCTCGCTCCCCAGTTTACCGGGGAGAATCTTCAAGGACTAGCTGAGGAAATGAATGCTAAAAATGTTGTGAACAGAGGAGCTTGCAAGCTCAAAGATTGCCTTATTCATTAGCTCACACCAGCCAACCATTATATAATTGAAGGAATTATCAGGCCAGTGGATCCAAAGCCCCTCAGAAATGTGTCATGCCCCTGAGCAAAGCCTGCAGAAAAGAGGGGGGGGGAAGAAAAGTTAGGTTTGCTAATTCTGTGCTCTGTGTACAACAACTCCCAACAAAGCTCTGTAGTGTTCCACCTACAACACAGAGGCTGATGATGCCACAAATGGTAAGCTTTGACAGGCATTATGTCAATACCTCATAACAGCAGGAGCCCATGCATGTCAGATAAATTTGCGATTCCCTCCAAATGCTGCTCTGCCGTTTTGCTCGGCGTCAGAATGGCTGTTTTTGATGCCGATAGATTTCGCCGTGCATTTTGGCTGCTGTTCCTTATACAAAGAATGTGACTGACGCAACATTAATCTCGAAACAAAGACACTGGCACAAGTGCTCCGCGCAATTTCAGGCCGATGAGGTGGCAACGTCACTCTCAATTTCTCACTCCTCCTTCACAGGCTGCTCCACTTTCCCCCGAATTCTCATTTAGATCAAACAAAACACTCCAGAAAAGGAGGTGAAACGGTACAGTTTAAATCAGTGGCACACAGGGGACCTCTTTCTGGGTTTTCTTTTTTTTTGCTTTTCTGAACAGAAAGTCATTGCAAAAACTTTTTAAATTTGCAGTAATAAGGTACATGCAAGCGAGCCAGGGCCTAAACTTCAGCTCCAAACAAGATCCTTGCCTACTGAGTATTCCAAAATGTAATGCATGAACATGAAGGAGGAGAGAGCTTCTTCTCTAAAGACATAATTCTCTCATGGTTGACACAACACACTTCCTGCAGCCTGGGCAAAAATTCATATCGCATCCTTCAAGGCGAAAAGTGTGCAATATTTATTTTACTGATGCACTGTTTGGAGCATTAAAAAAATGTTACCAACCACAGCCAGAGGTTGTAACATAATATAATCTATCCAACGCTGACATGTGAAATAGACTCCTTAGCTGACATTCATGAATAATGGCAGCTGTTTGGTGAAGAAGAGCTCTGGAGGTCTATTTTCAAATAGGTTTCATCTGCAGCGCTGCAAAAACAACTATCCTGCTGTTCCTGTTTAGCAGGGAGATGCCGGGAAATGCATCTTTCATGAGGATGCGACTTGTGTGCTTAAGAAAAATACATAAACCACAGGAAGGAAGGAAGAAGAGATGAAGAAATTTGGGGATTTAAAAAAAAAAAAAGAAAGAAATTTGTCATATTGCAGCAGGATTTCATCAAAACTGGAGAGGTTTTTGATGTTTTCCAGAAGCTTTGGTATGAAAACAGTAGCAGTCATTCACTGTGTCCTGTGCATTGTGTGTGGACTAGGGGGCCTTGTTAGGGAGTGGCGAGCCCCAGCAAGATCAAGTAGGGATAATAAAAAAGAAAAACACAGCTCTCCACACATGACTTCAAGACTGTTTTAATACCTAATACCCCTTTGCTGTGAAACTTTCTCCTCTGTTTATTGTTTTTCTGTTCCTAACAAGATTCACTCACCACACAGGGTAAAGAAATAGCTATCAGCTCAGGGTAAAAAAAAAAGAAGTTGGTCAGCTAATAATAGCTCCCTTTGCAGGCACTCTCAGATCCAAACATCATCCGCTACAACACCTCCTCCTATGCTCACCCCCATCTGTTCTTCTGCTAGAAAAGGGTAGGAAAAGAAGGGTAAGCAGAAGCAGGAGAAGCGGGGAGATGATGCAGGAGTCGGGAGGAAAGGAACAGATGATGGTGTTTGCTTGATACTGAGCAGGTGTGGCTCTGGGTCAGGAAGAAAACAATAGAAGCGGAGATGCATTAGTAGCTGCACTTATGAAAATAAATGGGAACACGTTTAGACTGTTCTATTTTGGTTAACAATTTAGTGTAGAGTTTGACTAAATGTCCTTTTTTTAACTTAAAATCAAATTTGACTTAATTATGAAAACTGTTTTTCACATAATGAGTGATTTAAACTAAAAAAGACAAAGAAAACTGGGATTTCCTACATAAAATCTATCAGAAAATCAGTTTTTGTCCAAAAAATTAACAAAAATGAACTTTAAAGGGGAACAAATCAACAGACTTTAAGAATCTAAACCGCACTTTCTGAGTGAAAATGTAGTTAAATGTTTCAGACCTAAACAACAACAAAAAAAAAACTCTTAAAATCTTTTACAAGTAAACCAGAAAGAGAAAATTGCAATTAAGTCAAACAGATAATTTTTTTTTGCAAGTGCTACACGTTTTAAAATGTTTACTTAATCAGTTTAAAAAAACTTTGGATGAAAATCTGGCAGCACAACAAGTGTTGATCACCTCATTTTCGTTGAAACTCAAGGAAAACTGAAGGCGACTCTGATTTGTTTGCAGCTTTCCATTTTCTGCCGTCTCTTGACAAAAGGCCAACATCGCAGAAACATCTCCTGTCATTTTCCCAGGCTCGGAGACGGAGATGGCAGCCGTGGCCGCCGCTTCTGTGTGGCCATGCGTGAGACAGCTTCACACACACACACACACACACACACACACACACACACCCACTGCAGCCCCTCAGACTGACATCGGCAGAAAGCCTCTTGTTTAGTCTCAAAAGCGCCTCCTCAGTCAAAGGTCAAGGTTCAGCCAGCAGTGGGTGGAAGAGACTGCTCCATATGGAGGTAAATTAGCAGGTGTTTACCATGCAGGTTGTTTGCAGTTTGACATCCCCCAACACCCCCACACTATTTGTTTATCAGGTATTTAGTTAATACCTAAATGCTGCATTATACATGAGGATGCACAATGCTTAATTGCACTTGCACGACTCCTCATTCAAATGAGGTTGTTTGATACATCGGCTATTCTCCAGAGAAAACATGTAATTACTGTACTATTTTCATTTGGCATAGATACTTTTGTTTGTGTGTGTAACCAAAAGGGAATTTCAAGTCAAACATGCTTGTTCTGTCATCTAGAAAACAGCTTTTCCTGCTGACTTTTGGTTACACAAAAGGAGCATCCTTTTCTTCACGGCGCACTAAAGTGGGTTTGTGATTTACTTATGCTTTACTCCTTCTCCGTGAAGAGAGCTGTGAAAATGTTATTTTTAAAAAAGGAGGAGATGCCTTCTTTTTTCCATCCTTCTTGGAGTCTTGGAGTGAAAAAAATTAGACAAAAAGCATGACAGGGCACATGTGAGGGATGATCTTTGTGAGAATATGATTCATTCCCATGTTTTTTCTTTGTTTTTACAGAGAAAGGTTCAAAGCCAAAACCTTTTTTTTCCACATTGTACAAACAAGCCTTTTTAATGACTTTTCTCTGAGTTAATTCTTCAAACAGCTTTTAAATCTAAATTAGCTTTTCAGGAATTCCCCACTTAATGCTTTTGAATAAAGGTTGATCTGTTCTGTAACTCCATGCAAGAGTTTTAGTTTTTATTATTCATGTCAACTTTACTGTGAGCATCTCAGCCTTCCACAGTTTCACGACACCATGCTTGCATGTGAAATACCGTCTTTTATTTTGCCCTCAGATATTCAACACCAGCAAACTGCCCACACACTCAAAGCAGGTTTTTCAAAGGATTATAGGCAAAATCTGTTAGTTGCAAGTCCCTGTAACCATGTCTTAAGGTTGCCCTCTGCTGGACTGATGTTTATGAAAAAGAGAGTTGGGTTTCTCTGCCTGAGGCACAAGGTTACAGAACCCTGGACATCACATTAAAAAAAATATATATTTTAGGCACTCAAGTTAGCATTTTGTGCACACAATTTACCATTTGGTGCACAAATGTGCGTTTTGTTCACACAAGTTAGGATTTTGTGTGCACAGTAGGCCTATTCTAACTTGTGTGCACAAAATCCTAATGAAATGCACATTTTTGCCACAAAATAGCAGTTTGTTCAAAAAACATAAACATTTATGCACACAATAAAGTAGCTTGTATGCACAAAATGCTAATTTGAGAGAACAATTTGCTTTTTTTTTTTTTTTTTATGTCATGTCTTGTGCTCTGTACAAGCAGGTGCCAGTGATTTGTGCATGTTTTTATTTCAGGCTCTCTAATTAAAATCAAACATGTATGCAAAAAGAACTTTAAATAAGAAGTTTCTTCATGAATGGTAGGCATTTTACCTTCTTTATTCATCAGGATTGTAACCTTACAGAACTTACCAGAAAAACCTTTAGAATGAGATACACATTGTCTGGTTAAAAGTGGGATTTCTGTGTAAAACAAAACTCTAGGTACTTTTCCTTGTAATATGTATAATGTGCTTGATTTTAGGAGTGTCTTTGTCCAGTTCATACATGAATTTTAATCAGAAAAGACTGCATTTCTCATAGAATACAAAAGTTTTTTTTCTTTTTAAGTATCTGTGGCGGTAGTGGTCCTAAACTTTTAAAAGTCCTATATTTGCACTATCCCAAAATTCAAAGCTCAGCTGTGATATGTCAAAAAGCCAGATCCCAAATGCAACAATCTAACAATGCCATGCTCTCTGTGCAATTTTAACTAAAAACAGCATGTATCCAAAAGTCAATACAATAAAAAACATTTTTCTCTGCATTACTGTAAAAGGAAACTAAAACAGCAATACTGCGAGTTAATTTCATGTCCATTCATGTTTTTGAGATCTTTGCTGTTGCCGTTGTTGTTAATTAATTAATGCACCATGACAGTGGTTTCTTATCCCACGCAAGCTGCAGCTGATGCTCTATTTAGCGCTGCATCTTAAAACACCTGAAGACATAAGGAGAGAATATGCAAGATCAGCTTTGCAAGAACTCTCCAATTGCAAAAAGTAATACTTTTAAATCGAAACACCAAACGCAGTAAAAAGTCTGATTTGCATCGTCTTACCAGCTAAACTCTGTTCGCTGCAAAATCAGCAAAAATGAGAAGAGTCATCAGTTCAGTTTAGTGATATACAGTTCAACACACTGGGTTAATCTTACAAATCAATCCTATAAAGCCAACTGCATCAAATAATTGACTGAAATTAAGATATTTTTAAAATTATTTGAGGAACTTCACAATGTTTTTCTTTTTTTTGCAATTTCATTTTAATGAGATTTAGATCATATCAGTTATGATATGTTGGAGGATTTGGTAAGTTTTCACTCACAACAATGTAAACTTAAAATGCAAAAATATTGACATGAGAGTTGAGGAAAAAAAGCCCCTTAATTACCCACTGTCTAAAAGCTGATACTCACATTTTTAACGTGGTGTAACTGTATTATAAAGAATTAATTTGTATTAATAAATTCATCAATAATTCATTTACTAGTGGAATGATAAAGAATTACAGGGCAGAACACATGGCTCAAGTTGAGTTTTTACGGAAAGTTTGGATCATGCTAATGAGATGGGCGTCTCCAGAATATGTGTATAAAAAATGATGCATATTTTGGGTTAGGGTAGAAAAAACAAACAAAAAGGCAAAACTGTGCCCAAAAGAACCAGCCCAACCACAGAAGAAACATCCCAACAACAGCCTGCATTTGTATGCTAATAACACTCCCACTTTAAATGTATCAGCGGACCCATCATCTCTTGACATCCCTCTTCTCTGACTCCACTTACCATGATGTTTTGTTGCCAAGCTTGTAATTGATTCCTATGTGAATTTATTAATATCGCCCGTGAAGCCTCGGAGCCGTTCTAGTTATCAGTGGCCCACCAGGAGCTTAATCTCCTAAAATGAGCAGGATTGAAACAAGTGTTTGAGAGAAATATTGATTGAGGAATCGATGCCTGCTTCTTTTGTGTCTCTCTGAAACTGTTACTGTAAAGTCTAAGAATGTTAAGTAGAGCACATGTTTGATCTCTTTTCCTTCATCTGGGTTCTGGTGGTGGATTTGCCATTGTTCGATTGTTGAGGCTTTGACTGGATCATTTTCTTTCAGAACGGCTCCAAAACACGCTGCACAAAGATGAATCATCTCAGAGCACTGAGGAGCTTTTCTTCCTTTCTTCCAGGGAGACTTTCACCATTTCATGTCACATTATATTGATTCATGCTTGGAGTCGTTTATGGATTTCAGGTCTTGCAGGAGGATTTAGAGAAGTGTTCATTTTTTCACATTTTCAACACGGGTGAAATATCCGTACGGTCAATAAAAGGCCATCGGAACTGTTAGATATTATCTTTATTGTCATATTCATCATATTATCTTTAATTTTATCATCATTCTTTAAAAAAACATGGTATAAATAAGACATAACGATTGTCACCTCTTCTTTTGTGCCTGTAGAAAACCTTAACCATGTTTAACATTAGAAATCTGCAATTTAATATAAGTTTATGGAATTAAAAAGCAGATTTTAAAATGAACATAAATCCAATGTAGTTTTAAGATACATCCCTGAATTATGTAAGTTTTGTTTTTTTTCATTTAGGTCTGTCTTTATTTTAAACCATATTTAAATCATATAACTCTACAGTCATGCTGGTACATTCAACCATTAAAATACAAAGCTTAAAACCATGCAATATTCATCCCTTGTTTCCATTATTAAATCATGTTGTTGTACATTATACATGATATTGCTTTGATATGTAAATGTGTGGAGGTCAGGATAAAGTACGATTACTCTGAAAAGTTGAAACATATTTTGTGAATGTTTTCGTTGCAGTGCAAGAGTGATCAGAAAGAAAAAAAAGAACACATCGTGGTAAGTGCATATAAATGTTTTTCAGAAGCCTCCATCTACTGAAATAAGAACTCCCTAAAACAAAACTTTATAAATAAAAAAAAACATTATTGATCTCCAAAGGATCATGTCCTCTGTTATTCAAAAAAACTAGGTCAGAAAATGTTTCAGGTTTTGAGGACTTATTAGGAAATACACAAGATTTGTAGGATGGTTGATTAATTAACGGTTAGTAAATTATATGGCAGAAAAAGCACCTTTTTTTTAGAAATTCATTTATTTATTTAAAGAAGTAGGTCGGCAAAATCTGACATTCAAGAATAAAAAAAAAAAAAACGTTAGCAACTGTTAAGCATGGAAGTATTCTCATCTTGTTTTGGGCCTTTTACAGCAGTTACTGAAAATAGGTTTTTTTTGTTTGTTTTTTACATATCCTCCCCACTACCAGAGGGAAAGAAATTGCTCTGTCAACATTTTGTTAATTCCACCAACAACTACAACTCCGAGAACTCCACCCCTCACCATTGCCCTCTGTAGATATCAAAAGAAGTTCATTCAGTCTGTGTAAACTTTTCATATGAGAAAATAATGCATTATAATACATATAAATTTGATCAAGAAATGAAGGCTAAAGGTTTTGTCTTATAGAAATCTGGCTTAATGTTCTTAACATTAACACTATTCTGTAAAAGAACAGTGCATGCTCTGTAATTCAAATTATTATGGAATAAATATATCCACTTACTCATAATACAAATATTACAATAAGAATAAACATATAAAATTTACAATCTCTAAAGAAAGACAGAAAAGAGAGCAGCTGTTCAAATAATAAGCTAATCTCATTTGCCAACAAAGTTGCCTTTGTCTTTAACACAAACAGCAGCATCAATGTTAAAAAGGCAGAAATTGGATTTCTTTCAAACACAGCTCAGTGTGAATAACCATGTCTAAATCGGCAGCATCTCGGCTGCAGCGGCCTCAGCGGGTTAGTTTTAGTGCAGTAGGATGAACATCACAGATGTCAAAAAAGCGCTCATCCACCTCCTTCTGTGGCAGGAGGCCATTTCGAGGCAGATAGGGCCGGCGCCAACGATCGCGGCTGCCCACCACTTGCCAGAAACGCGTGTCCTTGAGTAGAAAGATGGTGTTGTGGGTGTAGGAGAAGTAGGCAGCATCAATGTTGCCATCTGGATGATCTCCACTCTCCAAAGGAGGGAAAACTACTCTGATGTTTTTGGGAAAGCCTCTTGCCAAGCTGTTGGCGTCCACATCGAAGGCATACACCTGTTTGAATGAATAGTTGTTTTCTCTTTTAGATAAAGATCAATTCCATGACATCAAATGATGCAGAAAATCTGAGTCACTGTTCTCTGGATTAAGTGGAATATTTAAGACAAGTGGAATGAACACAGACTCACCCTTCCTAAGTAACAAATAACACATATTACGTTATAGATTTGCCGGCCACTTTATTAGGCACACCTGTCCAACTGCTCATTAACGCAAATTTCTAATCAGCCTACAGCAACTCAACTGGTTACAACCGAGGTCTGCAGAAGAGCATCTCTGAACACACAGCGCGTGTTGTGGGCAGATGGGCTTCAGCAGCAGAAGATCCCACCGGGTGCCATTGTCAGCTAAGAACAGGAAACTGAGGCTACAATTCACACAGGATCAGAAAAACGTTGCCTGGTCTGATGAGTCTCCATTTCTGCTGCAACATTTGGATAGTAGAATTTGGCGTCAACAACATAAAAGCACGGGGCTGTCCTGCTTTGTATCAACGGTTCAGGCTGGTGGTGGTAGTGTAATGGTGTGGGGGATATTTTCTTGGCAGACTTTGGGTCCTTTAGTACCAATTGAGCATGGTTCCAACACCACAGCCTACCTGAGTATTGTTGCTGATCATCCTTTATGACCACAGTTTACCATCTTCTGATGGCTACTTCCAGCAGGATAAGGCGCCATGTCATAACACTCGAATCATCTCAGACTAGTTTCTTGAACATGTCACAGTTCGCTGAACTCAAATAACCTCCACAGTCACCAGATTTCAACCCAATAATTCACCTTTGGGATGTGTACTTTGTAAAATCTATGCCACAAAGAATTCTGAAGGCAAAAAGGGGGTTCAACCCGGTACTGGCAAGGTGTACCTGATAAAATGGCCAGTGAGTGTATAACAGTGGAGCTCTAGGCTTGATTAGAGATATGACAAGTAAAGTGAAAACTTTTTTTTCTATCATTTTCCATTTGTAAATGTACTTTAGCTCTATAAACATGAACATTTTTTTCTGATCTCTTAAAACCTGAAGGGTTGTCGATCCCTGTACAGAAGGTTGATTTATGTAAGCATGGTAACCAATGATAAGTTAGTCTTACTAGAGTGTTTTTGAAGAAGTAGATGTGGGAATCCCTCCTGTCATAGAAGGCGGTGTCGACAGGGCTGGGAACACCAGGGAAAAATTCAGAAATTGATTTTGGATATTGACGGCCATCCGAGTCCTCCCTGAAGACCCGGTCGTTCTGGTTATCGTACCTCCAGAACTGAGTACCTGCACACACAAAAAAATAGGAATGACTCTCACAGAACAGCAATTAGGGCCAATATTTGATTCAGAAGAAAGTGATATTGACCTTTAAAGAAATACACAACATCTTTTGTTCTGGACCACACGTGCACATGCGCATCCACTCCATCCTTGGGAAGCCCATGCCAGCCGACCTGCAGTGGGACCGGGTCGCCATAGCGGGTTCTGTTGTTTCTGTTCTCGTACAGCCAGTACCAGCCATCTCTCATGAAGTAGGTGTTGAAGCGGATCAGCACTTTCCCATGAGGCGTCTTCTCTTTTCTGATCCAGTCAAACACTGTGTTGAAGCGACCCTTACAGCCTCCTGGAGTCAAACATATACAAGTGAAGGGACTCTGCTTCTATGCCTGTGTGGCACCACTAGATGGTGCTATAATCATGTACCATATAGATGCTGTATGGCTTTTCTGTCAGTCCAGTCCATCTCAAAGCCTGATTCTTGGGGTAGATAGCTGGGCTGCATTATGGACCCAGGTCTGTAGATGTGCGGTAACCCCAAAACATGGCCGATCTCATGAACTGCAACCTGATTGAAACAAATTCAACATGTCTTTACCAGATCTTTGATTGCTCCTACGATTACTCCCTGTTGGGGAAATTTAAAGCTTACCTTAAGGAGGCTGATTCCATTGCCAGCATTGGGGGCAGTGAAATGCTCATCATCATCAAAGTGTATATCACCAAGGAACCAGGCATGAGCAAACTCTTGGCCGGTGCCGTCAAACTTCTGATTACACCCCAAATGTCTTCCTGTGTGGAGAATGGATCAAACCTGTTTTTTAAATTCAATTTAATGTCATATTTACATAAAATACCGATTTTTGTGGGAAAAAAAGATAGCCTTTAACAGACAAAATGATCCTACAAAGAAGCATTGCCCTGTGTCTACCTGTTCCAAAGCCCAGCTTGATGTCAATTTCCTCCAATGGGGACCAAGTGTCCTCCATGAACTCCAGTGGCGACACCTCACTCCACATCCTGAAGGCCAGCCTGAAGACGTACCTCTGCTCCTCGACGGTCAGCTGACTGCTGTAGCCTTCTCCCATGAGCCTCCACCTCAACAGGCTCTTAGAAAAGGCCACGTGTCCATTTTCGCTCCAGCTTCTCTTGTGACGACTTTTGGATATGATGGAGCGAAGATGCTGCTTCTTTTGTCTCTCTGGTTCGCTGTGATTTAAGCTCAGACTGTTTTTTTCCATTTGACTGCCTATACTTGTGTCAGTAGAGTTGTCTAAAGAGGTGACGTTATCCATGTTTGTGTCATTATAAATGCTATAAAAAGCCCTCTCTGTGTCATTGAAGCTCAACAAACTGTAGTCAGAGGAATTAGCGGGGGCACGATTCATGTCATCACCTTTACTCTCATTAAAACTCTCATCTGGACTCATTTTAGCATCAGAGTCACCGCTGACGTCAAGTGCAACAAGGCTGTTCAAGTCTTCCTCTTTGTCCGGGACGCCACATCTTGGTTGGTTCATGGCGGTTTTGGTTGCCTCATCGAACACTCCAGTGACGGGCAGACCTGACAGCCTCTGGAATTCTTTAAGTGCTGAAATAAGAACTTGGCTCTCAGTTTGGTCATCTGCACGAGTGACATCCCTTCCATGGGGTGAGGTGGCCTCTTCTAGAATGGTTTCTTGTAAATCTTCTGGGAAATCATCACTGATCGAAGTTTCAGAGTCCTCAGGCTGCATCTCCTCCCAGTTAACTGGTTTGATGAACCCGTATCTAGACAGAAAAAGCTAAAAAGAGGATTTAAGTGCCTGATCTAATGATGGAAGAGTTAAAAAAACACAACAAAAACATACCTCTGCTCTGTCTATGTCTGTTATGAGGGGAGCACTGGCAGAATGAAGAACATCCGAATGATCCCGAAGATGGAAAATCTTTTCTCCATAAACTGAGCAAATGCGTGCCAAAAAAAGCAAAATGATCCGCTGGAATAAAGTCAGCATCGTGACGTTGTTTCTCCTCAAGCTCAAATTACCACAAGTCGGACAGGAGTGGGCCTTTTTAAAGCAAACCCGGAGTCTCCTGACTCTCTGAAGGTCACCCACTTTTTTTTCCATTGGTGCGTGAAAAGTAAATCAATTCTGCTGAGCTCCGTGGACATGTTATTCGTGCTCTAGCAGTCTTTAAATAAACCCTCAAACCTTTACTTTCATGTGGATAATAAAAGTTGTTGACACCTGTTTTAGTCAGGACACACAGGCACAAAGCAAATATTCATCTTTGAAAGAAAACAGTCTTAAACCTTTGAGAAAACAACCAAAAGCTTCATTTCAACAATACACTTCATTTAGGCATTTTTCATATAAATACATTCAAATTCTGGACTTTTTGACCTCTCCTAGTCAAACGGCAACTTTTTTTCTGTGCAGAAAAGTGTAAAACAACATGGCATTCGTGAATAATGCAGAAAACACTGAAGACAATACAGATTTAAGGTTGTGTGGTCACAGCAGAGCCTTGGATATCCTTGCTGCCAGGTGTTGGGCTGTCGGCTTCTCTGCAGTGCAGCTCACACAAAGACCCTCGGTGGCCATTGCATCTCTCGTGGTAGGCCCTATGGCTGCAAACTGGAAACAAAGTGGATGAAAATAAATTACAGACCTCCAGGATATGCATTATTCACATCTTTTTGTGTCCGTCGGCATGGAAACCGTACCTTTATTTGAGTCAGATGATCGCCTGATAGCTTCAATATTAATTCCCGACAGAACTTAACTCCTGAGGGACTGAAAAAAGCAATGCACGCTGGAGTCCCCTGTGAAATCACAATTTATAATTCTTTTACTTTGAAAAATTTCTTTTTTTTGTTGTTTTTTTTTTTTTTTACATAAAGGGGGAAGTTTTACCTCCTCTGTGAAGAAATTCTTCAGATTTCTTTCCAGATCGGGATGTTCTGAGGTTTGATAGACAGTCAGCGTCTCCAGGGGAACTCCTGCAAACAAAGAGTATTAAAAGGTAGCACACTCATTCTATTTTATAATTAGTGTGACCCCCAGCGGGGATTGTATAATGTTGAGGTTTTTTTTTTTTTTTCATTTGTTAGGCGCATCTGGGGGAACGGCTTACCCTTTTCCCTCAAAGCCGTGGGCAAAACTTCTCTTTTGATTGAGCCGCATGGGAAAAAAAAGGGAGGGATGTTTGTGTCTTCTCCTAAGATGGGAATCCGTTACAAGGTCACATTAGTTATCAGAACAACTGAAAAAGCTGCATGGAAAGATACGATCAGTAATAGGAGCTTAAATTTTAAAATAAATCACCGCATACTTTCAATGATGACACGTGATAGGACCTCTGCTGTTCCTGTGTCTTCTCCTAAAGGGGTCAGACCCAGATCCTGGACTGAAACAAACACAAAAAAGAACAGTAACTAATTTAACAAAAATGAGTAATGTGTAATTCCTAAAACTACACAAGGTATCTTGCAGGGGGATAACATGGAAAACACACAAGTTATGAGCTTGACATCACTATTCTCAATCACCTGCTGGTAATCTCATCCAACATATACAAGATAAAAAAAAAAACAAAAAAAAAAACCTGTCTAGCATAAAGTTATCGTACATATTCATGCTTTTTTTTTTTTTTTTTATTAAACCCTAACTTTAAAGTCCTACACCAATCCTCTTTTGATCTATTGTACAAGCATTCCCAGTGGTCTTTTCATTGAGACGATGCTGCTTTTAGCTAAAAAATAATAATTAAAAAAAACTGTCATTTTCTATGACATAGTTTCTGTAGAGCAGCAGTAGTTCTTCTGAAATTAGCACATTTTCAAACAGCATTTTTTTGGTCTGCTCCTGATTCACAATGATTTGAAGATAGAAATACTCAAAAATGCTGTTTTAATCATACCTTACTTTATATATTTCCTCCACCGTGAGAAAAATGCAACAAGAACATGTTAAAAACATGATTTTCATTGGACTGGGTCTTTAATTTTGAAAGCATTGTTTAATCATGTAACATTTAGATATAACTTTTCCATTCAACAGTAAACATACTTTTTAAAACTATGCAACTTCTTAAACTATGAGTTTGTTTTTAGACATTTTGTTTATAACTGGCCACAATTTTTCTTTGCTTTTTCTTTTCTTTGATTTTTACAGACTTTAATATTACAATTTCACATTTTCTGCTAAGCTAAAAGGCTTTACAGTATGAATAAATTATGTAACATGTCTCAGTTTATTTTAGGGTTTCTTTTGAGGTCGCCATTTAAGTGTAAAAATGATTTGATGCACAATTGGAACAATGATTGGTTTCAATTTCTTAAACTCTTTATAAGAGATTACTGACTTAACATGATTTCTTTTAATTAGATTTTTAAGGGGATCTCAAACCGTGTGCTATTAAGACCCCAATGGAGCTATGGCTATTTCTTCAATTTATTCTTTTTCTTGTCTCTTTTAGGGTCAAACGTTGGACAAATTCTAGAATTTTTCTCAGTTTCCTGTGTCCCTTCAAACCACACAAACATAAATACTAACTAAATAGCTAAAAGAAAAAGAGACCAGCTGGCGGTAAAAGTCAAGCAAACAGAAAACTCCTGCACCTGGTTTCCTTTCAAAGTGTGTGGCAGCAAACTATTACTTGTGCACAATTGGCTGTAAAATCTCAGATGACTTGACAAAATCCTGGCACACTCTGCATATATTTGGTTTTCATGGATCGCAAAACACCCTAAAACAATCTAAAGAAAACCTGAACACCCACCTAATGCAGCCGTTGCCTTTCCAACCACATATATGGGTTTGGTGTTCCACTGATCTCTCAGGGACTTGTTCCACTCTGGATGACAAGAAAACTACATTTTCCATCAATTAATCTTAGATTTTTATTTAGCAGAAGAACAGAAATGATTCTTGAAATTGTGTTGTTCTACCTTCTTTTCTTTTTTCTGTTTCTAAGCACATTTTCACAGCCTCCACTGCCCTGGGACTAGTAAATATAAGGCCACCATGTTTTTCTGGCTGGAAAAGCTGCAAAAACAAGGACATAATAAGCAAGCTATGGCTAATAACTTCAGATGTAAACATATTTTTTCAGAGGACAGGTTTTACCTTATCTGCCAAGGTGTTTAAAGAGACAAACTTAAATGACAGCACTGGAATTAGTGTAGCTTTATGTCCATGTGATGCCAGCTCCTTCAAAATAAAATCAAATAAATTAGGCCACTATTAGACCTTTATTAGAACACTAACACCTGCACCTACCTTAATATAAGGATCTGGTCCAGAAGCTTCTACCCTGGGCTCTTTCAAAAGCAACACGTGCATTCTGATGATATCCTTTCAATAATAATAATAAACAAGAAATTATACTGCAGAAAGACAGTCAGGACTCGCAGAACTGCAGAAAGGTTGGACGATAGGAGATAGCTAAGCTACACCCTTATGCTGCTACATGCAGCCTGCTGATAACGAAGCTGCCGAGTCACGATTAGAGGGATGTTCATTATTGGAAACACGAAAACAATTTATTTAGATACTTTTTTGTTTAGTCCCTCCAGCAAATAGACTAACACATTGATGTTTACATTAGCAAGAAGCAACATACGACGTATTCAGCTCCAGCTAGCTTCCTGTTGGCATATAAAATGTGAGTGACGTTTGGGGAGGAGTCCGTGAATTTAGCTTAAAATTGTAATAAAAACGCTAAAATAATTAAATAGTAAAAAACTAAAGCAGCCTGAGTTGTTTATAGCAACGAGGTTCTATCAATCATGGTGTGGTGGTGGTGGCAGTACAAAAACCAAACTTCTGCATTCATTTAAAAACGTACTTAAAATAAATTTAGTCTATCTCCTTTTACAAATGTGTGTTTTTATTTGTATTTTAAAGTAAATACCATAATGTGCTAGCAAAATACATTTCTAATGATTTAATAAAAACTAAATTACCCTCGACTGCAGTGGTACTTTCCAATATGCTGATATCACTTCAAAACTTTATTAACAACTAAACAAAATACAATAGTTCAAGAAAACAGTACAAATAATGTGCGACAGACACATCTACAATCAACATTTACAGTCCAGAATTCACTTAGAGTTTTTGATATTTGCATGTGTTTTATTGAATTGTAATATTGTTTTAAATGAAAAAAGTGCTAAATCCATTTAGAGCCATAATGGCGACTTCACGACAGTGGTTTCTTTCCTGTTTCACGAGACTAGCCACGCCCCCTTCAGATGACGCGGGTTTCTTGGTGCAGCATGGCTTCTTCGGCTAAGAAGAGAGCAGTAGGCTTAGGTGAAAATCCCGAGGAAAGTGGGAGCTCCGGTGAGAATCCCGAGGATGATGGAGATTCCGAGGAGGAAGACAGCGACGCGTCAGAAGAAATAAACGAGGTGACCGTATGACACAACGCTGACTTGTTAGCAAAACTAGTTAGCATTGTAGATGTTAGCTAATGTCAACAGATGGGTTATTCGCTGTATCGTTTCAAATCAACTATATTCTCTTTTTTTGCACCGTTTCAGGAAGTCACCGTGGATTTTGAAGCTCACACCATATCAGACAACGACTTCAACGGCATAAAGAAGCTGCTGCAGCAGGTTTAGTGGAGTGTAAATCGTTGGTTTAAGGCTAAAGGGGACGCTATTTAGCTCGCACTAATGTTTCTGTTTGAATCCAGTTGTTCCTGAAAGCTCATGTAAACATATCAGAGATGACAGACATGATCGTCCAGCAGAATCATATTGGGAGTGTCATCAGGGTGAGTTCGTTCATCCTTTCTTTCCTTCAGTTGTCGTCTTCAGTTGATTGTGCTGATGTTTGCCTTATCACTGCTTCAGCAAGCTGAGGTTCCAGAAGACAGTGATGATGAAGATCCAGATGAAGTGTTCGGTTTTATTTCTATGCTCAACCTAACAGAGAGAAAGGTAAGGACCTAGGAACTGTTAATTAGTGGGGAAAAAATATATTTTAAAGACCCAGTCAGATTTTTTTAAACATTTTTTTTAAATGTGTTTTTAGCATGTTCTTGTAGTATTTTCTTGATGATGGAGGACACATACAAAGAAAATGATATTGTACTCCAATATTCCTTGCCATTTATTTGCACTGGAAATGTTAGATTGGGGGTGTGAAGGGCTGTAAACTACTGGGATGGCAAACAAATGGATGAGGGGAAGTGGGGGCGGGCTCACTCCATCCCGCCCACAGCTCTAAAGCAAATTTCAAACAAACGCCTTCAGCTCTGCAGAAATGACATCCTAGAAAATGACATGTTTTTAAAATTTTATTTTATTTGAACTAAAAACAGCACTTTCAAAATTAAAGACCATAGGAAGTTGGAATAAAAAATCTGCTGTGCGTTGTTATTTTCAGGGTGTGCAGTGTGTGGAGGACATTAAGGAGCTGATTTTGGACCAGTGTGGGAAAAACGCTCCACATAAACTGACAGAACAGCTTGAGCAGATCTTCAATGACACTAATAAGCCCGTTGGGCTTCTGCTGAGTGAGCGTTTCATCAATGTACCCCCACAGATCGCCCTCCCACTGCATAAGCAGCTCCAGTTCGTTCCATTTTCTCTTTTTTACAGTCTGAATTTTGTACATTTAAATCATTTTTTGAAGCAGTTTTGAAAATGTAATTCAAAACTGTTCATTTTAGGGAGGAGATTGCTGAAGCCCAGAGGACCAATAAGCCCAGTGGGAGGTGCTGCTACTGCCTGATGATCAGCAAGACCTGCAAAGAAGCACCTAAGAATATCCAGTCCAGAGGAGGAGCTCCTAAGGAGGAGTACATGTTTGTCAATGCTGAGGAGGAGTTTTTTTATGAGGTAAATGTAGTCACAGTTGCTAATTCTTCCTGCTGCTTGTGTGTCTTACATGTCGGCCATGTAATTGTCTGATTCACTTTAAAGTCTGCTTTTCATGATAAATCTGTGTTTAAGGACATAATTGACATTTTCAAATCATGATTTTATTTTAAACGTTGCTCCCCCCAGTTTAAATAGAAGCCTTTCAGTTTTTCTGTTTTATCTTCAACAGGAAGCCCTCGTGAAGTTCCATTACTCGGTCCAGGAAGAGGCGGACTCTTGTTTGAGTGGCAGGTGGTCATTTGCCGACGTTCCCATGAAGCCTTTCAGAACAGTGATGCTGATCCCCACAGACAGAATGCCTGCTATCATGGATAAGATGAAAGAATACCTGACCGTGTGAAAAGGCTCAGGAGTTCAGACGACTGAAGCTCCACAGGCTCATAAAAATCAAAAATTTTGACCATATTCGTTGCATCAGTTCAAATATATTACTAAAGCGGAACTGCTCATATTTTTATTATAATTCCTCAAATATTTGATCTGATTTTGGACACAGCATCACAATTTACATCATAATTTAACATTTTTACATAATTGGATGAAAAACAGAAAAAAAACGATTTTCCTGTAATATTTTTTGATTATAAAAAACTGTAAAAGAATAAAGAGCAAAAC
This sequence comes from Adrianichthys oophorus, assembly GCA_036245035.1. Classification (NCBI taxonomy): domain Eukaryota; kingdom Metazoa; phylum Chordata; class Actinopteri; order Beloniformes; family Adrianichthyidae; genus Adrianichthys; species Adrianichthys oophorus. Next base: position 11,679,628 of record BSAI01000012.1, on the reverse strand, counting down.
AAATAATTTCCTGTTTGTTTTAACGCATGGCGTTCTTTTTCAGCTCTTGAAACTTGATAATCTCAGATTAACTGACCTCGGAGGTCAGTTTTACTATAATCTGAACACACATTTGAAAGTGTTTTGCAAAAAAAACAAAAGGCAATTTGTATTCTTTGACTCATTTTTTAATTTAGTATTTAAAATACTTTTTAATATTAATTAAAGCCACTTTTAATTAAAATAACCTTCATTCTTTTTATTTGTAAGCACAAAAAGCTCTTTAACTACAAGCATCAGACATGAACATGAAGTAATCAGCAGTGTTTGGAGATAAAATGATGAAAACTGCCTCCTTAGTGGAGATATTAACCTCTGGAAACACTGTTTTGTACAATTATTTTTAGTTTCTCCAGGTCACTGAATCGCACATCTGTCCTGGGTTTGTGTTGCAGCTGCGCAGTTGTTTGCATCGCTGCTCATTCTTGCAGCTCGAGTCTTTTCTTTGCAGTCACTGCATCCTTCTGAGCCCAGCAGATCTTGCAGCATGTCTTTGCTTTCACTGGCAGGCAGATTGTAGAAGTAGTACAGAGGTGCCATTTGAAGGAACCTGAACCAGAAGAAGGGAGTAAATGGATGATACAAGAAACAATGGTGGACACTTCAGATTGAAGCCACATGGGAACATATCATCTGGAGATGGAGCTGAAAAAGACTTACATTTGAGGGGAAATTTCTGAGGCTGTGTTCATGCAGTTGTTTTCTGACAGGGTGTACTCATTGAAAACCACCCACTCTGGAAGCCCCAGTTTGTGGGACTGAGCCCCATAACAGGAGAGCGGGTGGACCTGAGCCATGTGCTTATGAGACAAAATAAAGTAGTTGCCCGATCCGTCCACATCTCGAGCAATCTGTTAAAAACAACAGATTTTTACTGACTTTTTTTTGGGTTGGATGGGATTTTTTTTTTTATTTTTGTACCTGCATGAAGAATCCAGCCAGCAGAGCTCTTTTAATGCTGCAAGTGTTTGTCTTGGTTCCAAAGGAGGGTTCTGATATTGGAAGTTCGATCCTGTTCAGGGTGTCAGTCAGCACTGACCGGATGACGTCAGCCGTCTTCAGGGCAGAATGATCCAGAAAATAGTCCTGACACCATTTTTCTGGAGTTATGTCTATGAACGAAACCAAAAAAAATGTCCTTTTAAACATTTCATCTTGAAAAATCTACATTTTTTTCTACTTTCTGAGATTTTATTTCTTTTTAAGAGGGGTTTGATCCAAGAATTTTATTTATGGAATTATGTCTTTTATTTTGAAACAAAGATCAATATTAAAAGTGTTACGCTTCATTTTTAGTGTATAGGATCAAGACAAATGAGTCTAAATAGTTTGTTGCCGCGAGCGGAGGAGACGAGGAGGAACGTTCACCTTCAAATATTGAAAGTAAAATGTTTAGAATCTAAAACCGCAGTTGATCAATACTCTTACATGGTTCCCTCTGGCTTTGTTTGAAAGCGTTGTAGATATTTATGAGGGTGAAGTGGTCGCCCTCAGGGTGCTGAAGCATTCCACGGCAGTGGGCTGCTTCATGGGTCATTCCAGAAGGCGGTTTCAAAAAGCAACTTGGAGCTTGATAGAGACAAAAGAAATGGGATAAGGAGGGAAATCTAACTGCGATCATAAAAGGCGGACGGATGCGGTGGAAACCTGTCAGCATGGCGGCGATGGTCAGCATCTCGCTCACACAGTCGAACTCGCAGGACGCCAGCAGAGCTTTGGCCATCTGGGGTTCCAGAGGGATTTCAGACATGATGATGCCAATTTCGGACAAGTTTCCATCGTCGTCTAAAGCGGCAAGGTAATCCAGCTCCTCCAAGGCCTGCATCAGACTCTCTGGATCTGCAACAGGACACCAAATCGCAAAACTATTAAAAACAAATGCAAAGGAAAATGTCTTTTTCTGTTTTTATCTCAGTGAGATTACGTCCAAGTGAAATAAAAAAGTTTGATATTGCTCATGTTCAAACATGCACATAAAAACGAGATTGATTTTTCAGGGATTAGAACTTTCACTTCTACAATTTTGTCTAAACAGGAAGTGTTGTGTAATCTGCTGTGTTCACGTTCAGTTGGGTTTGAGCTCAGACAAAAGGAACCGGCCGAGCTGTCAGCTCAGCTAAAGCACAGAAGACCGGGCCCAAACAACCACACACAGCAAATTCATCTGGTCCTTTGCCAAAAAATCCTCAAACTGGCAGGACTTTAGCCGGTTTGAGGAGAAATAAATAAACCACGAGGACCACCTCATCAAACCTGTCAAACCTCTGAAATCACATTTCACACCTGGTCTATCAATGAAATGACACTGTCCAAGCCCGGCAATCTCCATCCTCTTGAGGAAGAGAGAAGTCGGTGTGAAGTTCGACTCCAGGATCTGTGGGGGGGTCTCTTTCAGGCAATCCTCGGAATACAGACAGAAACATTTACCTGAGAAAGACCATGTAGTCACGTTCAGACCCAGTTTCTGAGATGTACATTGCAGGACGTTCTGGAAACCCAATACCTGATGGTGCAGAGATCTGTTTACGAACGTCGGCCTGACACTGACTGATGGGCTGGAGGACCTCAGAGTAAGCCCTCACTCTTGGATTATAAACCTTAGGATAGAAAAATAAAGATGATCAGAAAAAAATGATCCCTCTAATGCGTTTATGTTCTAGAAACTGATCATTCACCATTTTTTTCTGGAGCCCTGTATCAACGACAAAGCTCACAGACTGGGGGGTACACCACACGTCCTCCCATTGCTGCGTGCAGAGGAAAACCCTCCTGGACTTTGTGGAGCTTGGTTGCTCAGTCAGGAGCTCTCGCTGGCTTGAGCTCAGGATTACAGGCACCAACTGGTCCAGTTTTCCTCTCAGCCTGGAGCTTTCGCTCTGCAGGATGCTGCATGCCCTAGAAACCTCCTATGAAGGAGTTTTCAATCAACATTTTCTGGGTTGAGCTTAAAGGAAAACCTTTCTCCAAAGATTCAACAGCCTCTTACCTCAGCTGAAGCCAAAAACACAAGAACGTCTCCGCTCTCTCTGGTCCGATGGATATCCAGCACCAGCCTCAGCGCCGAAAGGAAGCAGTCTTTCATGCTGCTGCTGCTGTTGAACACCTCAGCAGGAGACAAGGCTTCCAGACTGATGAGCGGGATGCTGCCGTAGTGTCTGAGAAGCTTCTTCGTCATGGGGGGAAGACTGAGAACCACAACTCGGAGCTCAGGCCGCTGCAGCAGGATGTCCTTGAGGAGACCCAGCAGTGTGTCTGTGCTGACTGTCCTTTCATGGGCCTGGTCAATAACAATGACTCCGTACTGCTCCAGGAACGGGTCTGACATCATCTCTCTTAGTAACATGTCATCAGTGTAGTACCTGATGGAAAAAAAACCAAATAATATGTACAATTTGAGGACTTCTTACATAAGATCTCTTTGAAATGTGCTTATTGCAATTCGTTTTTTACAAAAGAAAAAAAATCCCTTTTTTAAAATAAACAAAGAAAGCTTGAAAGTTAAAATAAATCTGACTAAATCTAAATTCTCCGTGTCCCAATAAGTGAGCTTTATTTTCATAGCATCACAAATTTAAAACCATAAAGTGTTTTGGAGCTCCAAAAACAAATCAAATCAAATCAAATCAAATCATAATTTAAGATTACAATACACTCAAAATATAAGATAATAAGATAAAACGCCCTTTTTATGAGGTTAACATAAAATAACTCTTTGTTGTGCCTTCAAAGGATATAAAAAGTTAAAAAAAAAAAAATTGTACTTAATTTTTATGTTATTTTTTTAAAGCAGAAACATGATTACATGTGGGAGTCCCCCAGGTTCTGTTCTCGAACCACTGCTGTTCAAACTGCACACATGTTTTTACCAACAATACTGTTTACCACAGCTTGATGTACAGCTTGTCTGCAACCACATTATAATAACACATCAAGTTCTGCTGAAGCAGACTTCTGGGATGTTACACACAATTATCAATTTAAGTTTGTTCTGTGACTGGACATTAAAAATCCACTCTGATGAAAATTGTGTTGTTTTTTTAGCATATTCTTGTAACATTTTTTCTCATGATGGAAGACATCATAAAGAAAATGAAGCTTAAATTGCATTTCTGAGTCTTTCTTTGTAAGGAGCTGTAAGCTAGTGGGAGAGCATGTAAAAAATTGGATGACGGGAAAGAGGGGCGGGGTAGCTCCACAACCAACAGTTCTGCCCATAAATCGGCGAATTTCTAATGAACTTCTGCTGCTCCGCAGAAACTATGTCCCAGAAAACGACACCGTTTTTTTGGCTTTCGGCTGAGACGATCGGGGTGGGAATTTAAAGGATGCTGACTTAGAGAGGAATCCTAAGACAAAAGACACATTCAAGCAGAGCAGACGATTTTAAAAGGAGTAAGAGTTCATCTGCAAACCTCAAAACAGTGTCAGAGGAGCAGCAGGTCTCCATGGGGATAGTGTAACCCACTTCATGGCCTATGTTCACGTCCATTTCATCGGCCACGCGCAGGGCCAGATCCACCGCCTGCTGCTTGTTGGTCTGCGTGCACACAACCATGCCGTGCTGGTACTGTGCAGACAGACAGAACTCTGCACACCACTGAGGGATCTGCAAGACAAGAGTTCTTGGTGTTTAGCATCAACTTAAGTCATCCTGTCAGGATTAAATGTGCCCAGCAAAACAAACAGAGGCAGCAGACAGGCCGTGGTATGATTTGTTTGTGTTGCAAAATTGCTTTGGCAGCATGTGGCGGCTCGAATGGATCAGAGCTTAGCAGCCCTGTCCCCTAACAGGCCCGATGAAGCCTTTGTGCAGCCTCAGAGTCAACAACATGTGCTAAGCTGCACGGTCAGCTTCTGTTCACATGAGCACAACTCAGTCTAGAATCGTTTCAAATCAGTAGCAGAGAGTTGTGTCCCATCAGATGGATAGGCTCAACTTTTTGCAACTACTTCTATAAAAAAAATAAGACGTTGCAGGGTTTTAGTAGAGGATTTTGATCCAAACAGAAGGAGATAAACATGTTTCTAAAGAGACATTTGGATGTAAATCAGTTAACATCAGCTCTTGTGTTTACCTGTGTACTTCTCCCACTTTTTGCAGTTGCAGACACAACCACCAGCTGGTTGTTCACCAGAGATTCCTCAAACTGGGACCTGACCTTCCACACGGACAGAGTCTTCCTCTCCTCCAGCAGTTTGTAGTAACGAGAAGAAAAAGGCAACCCATCAAACTGATTCAACTCCAGATCATCTCCAAAGCCGGCGCAGCCCTCACCCGGACATTCCTCACTGTCTGCGGACAAGTCCTCTGAAGTAGACATAATCATTGAAGATTATGGAGCGAAAGGGGGGAAAAAATATGAATGGGAACTACAGGAGGGAGTGCTGGAGCCGTGGAGGTGAAGCTGTTTGTGACGCACCAGTGCGTAATCTTCCGCACGCGTGCGCTCCCACGTGCTCCAATCTGCACAGCGCTGCGCTCTCTGCTGTCATAATCTGCTGGATATCATCCACATAATGCTGAATGTGTGATTTTTGTTTGAACACGTTTCTATGGCTTTTCTTTTTAGTTATTTTGGTTCACAAAAGGAGCAAAATAAATAAAACCAAATCCACTTTTTTGAAAAGTTCAAATTTAAAATGACAAAATGAGTATCAAATGTGCATAGTGATTACTTAGATCTTAAATTTCACACATTTTATTTATTAATGCATCATGAATCCCTGTATAATCGCCACATAGAAATCCCCATTGTGGAATTAATTACAGTTCTACCTCTTTAAATTATATAATAATTATAATGATTATATGCAATTTAAAGGTATTCTGGAACACCTGCAAAAAAAAGGAGATCTGAAGACTGCAGACAAATAAACGTTTGTCCCTTTAAGATGAAGGATGCTTGATAAAAAGAAGTGTTGCAGCTCAATGACCAAAAGACAGTCTTACAGGAAAAACTGTCACTGAGAAGCAAAACTGGGAGCCTATGACCCCAATTTCCATAAAGCAAAAAGAAAAAGGGAGATTGAGGTCAAAGATGACAGGATCTCTGGAGGAAAAGCAAACAGAGGAGGGCAGACCATGCAGACCGAGATGATGAGAAACGCCTGCAGAATCCAAAGCGATGGAATGGAAGAACTCTGTTTTAAAGTTGCAGTGTGGAGACTCACAGTGACTTGTTGGCCCAGCTGAGCAAGGTGGATCTAAAAATGGCCTTTAAAATCCCATGGAGCAGAGCACAAAGGAATGGCCAAACCTTTCAGATTGAGCTCTTTGCTACACTGCACGTTTCTAGCTTTCTTCAAAGTCCTGAAATGTTTGCAGTCACAAGCAAAGAGAAGCTGGAAAAGGTACAAAATGAAACGAATTTCTTTTAAATTTTTTTTGTCGTGAAGCTCCACAAACATGAACATTTGTACTTGTTCTAAGATGAGTTTCTGTCTAATCTTACGGTCTGATTTCCAGTTGAATTAATTCCTTATCTCACAATGAAGAAAGAGTCCAATTATGGAAGATGAATGTCTTTATGGAATTTTTTCCTCCTCCATACTCTGAAGGTTTTCATGTAAATGAGCCGTGGATGAAGCAGTTTCAACAAAAACACTGAATTCAAAGACTGATGCCTCAATACAGCCATAATCCAATGAAGGCTTTCCTTCATTAGTCTGGGAGTCAGGAAGCTTTTGACACCTGAAAAATCCTCTCCTTTTCTCTTTGTACAAATTGTTTTATTTTGGAAAAATCATTGAAAAATGTCCCTTTTTAGCACTGGTTCTTTTCCCATTGTTAAATGCAGTTGTGGTTCTGATTGGGAACCACCCCACAAGGCATCCCCCCCTTATCTGCAGCTAACATTTCATGATTTTAAAGAGGTCTGCATTATAAAGCCTCCTCGTGTGTACCAGAGGCAGCTCTAAAACCCTTCAGAAGTCTCTTCAAAGTCCCACTCAGAATTTTTCATCTGCTCCTGATTCACAATGATTTGAATAAAGAAATACTCGGAAATGCAAGTTTTAGCTTAATTTGATTTCTATTTGTCCTCAATCTGGTAAAAAATTGCTACAAGAACATGTTAAAAGCCTCATTTTCATTGGAGTGGGGCTTTAAATTCAGACAGTATTTGTGTTCGTAAAGATTAAAAAAAGAGAAAAAATAAGATATAATTAAAACAAAAGAAACAAAAAACAATAGATGTTCCTTATAAATGGATTTTGTGTGAATAAAACTCAACAAAAGCTTTTGTGTTTCAAAGATTTTTACTAATACTGCTTGTGTGTTCAAAAAACCCCACAACTTCACATTGACACTTGACTTTTTTTGTACACATGTGGCATCACAGAGTCCTTTGTAAAAAAACAACAACAAAACAATAAAAGACGAGGACAAACCATTTAGGAAAACACCTGTAGCACAAGACAAATACAGATGTAACATTCAATGTGACAAACCCCAACTGCAGTGCATCATCACATTCAGACACACATTTAAGAAGGCAAAGTAAACAAAGCTAGTGCATTATTATAAAGATGAGAGTATCAAAAGTAACAAAAGTCCTTCATATCTAGGTCAACCTACACATTTGTGAAGAGTTGATGCATCTGCAGAAAATGTTGCTGAATGTTAAGATGCATGCTGTGTCTATGATGTGCTGCAATGAAAGTAAAGTTACTCTATGAGTTTTGCAACCCAAACTGAAGTGGTTTTAACAAACGGAGAACACATTCAAATAAAATGAAGGGTTGGCTGTAAAGAAACAGATGTCTGGACAAAAACAAAAACATGTCAGTTTCAAGTTCAGTTAAGTATTTATAAAAGAAAAAAAGGTAAAACTGCATCTTAAAACATGTAGGAAATGTTTCATGTAGTCGTCAGCGAACCCAAAGTCCATGATGCTGGACAGGAAATCTTTCAAAAACATACAAGTCTTTGAAGGAGTTTACCATCCAACAAAATATATAAATGTATATATTTATTTTACGATGGAGTATTAGGGTCACCATTAAAAAATATACATTTAAAAGAATAATGTCCAAAATTATGAAACTGTAATTTTCATGAGAGTAAAGTTTTAAAATCATAACAGAAAAGTCCAAGATTTACATGAATAAATCCTATAAAAAGCCAACATTTTACCAAAAAAAGTCATAAAAATTATGACAAAAAGTCCAAATTTTTTGATAAAAACTTGTCGAATAAGGAGTTAAGAAGTCAACAGTTTATTATAATAAAGTTAGTAAAGTCTCACAATTTTATTCCTTTATTCTCCTAAAATAACAACATTTCCCATAATTTAATGACTTAATTCTTATAAAATGATAACGTTTTATCATTTTTTAAATCAATTTCTTTTCTCAAAATTTTACAACTTTATTCTCATAAACTGCAAATTCTTGTTCACCATTTCATAACTTTATTCTGGGAAAATTTATTTTTGTAAAAAAAAAACATTTGTCTTATAATTTTACTCTCATAAAATTGAAACTGTTTTCTGATAATTTTACAACTTTATTCTAGTAAAATGTAAACTTTTTTCTTACTATTTCACAACTTTATTCTCAGAAAATTCTAACCTTTTTCCAATAATTTTACGGCTTTATTGTCATAAAAGTAACTCTATTTTTTTGTCAAAATTCCTCTAAAATTGCAACTTTTTATCCTAATTAAAAAAATATTTTTTTTGTAAAATTGTGTCTTTTATCCTGTAAATGTATTGATTTTTTTATTTTACGGTGGCCCTAACTCTCCATTTTATATCTGTACGCCAAAGTCCAGATCGTCAAAACAATCATAGCTGTTTTAAAAATCAACAATCTTTCATGGGTAAACTTCCTATTAGATAAGAAGCGCAGACAGGCCGGCCTCTTGAAGATTTCTTCAATATCACCAACATCGGCCAGTCCTTCCTCACGACCATCACCTCCCACTTCCATGCAGCTGTTTCAAGTCTTGCCAATTTGAAGATGCTACAGACACAACCCTTTGTCAGCCATTGCACAAGACTCTATCTTCACTTTTCCCTGTAAAACAGATCCCTAATATTGCAATGAACTCCCTTTGTTTCAAAGCTTCTTTTACAGGAACTTCTGCAATTTTACAATTTCCTTCTGTCACTCGCATTGCAAAAATCCATCTACATGAAAAAGAAAAGCTAAAAAACAAAACAAAATCAAAGTTGCTACCATGTGGGAAAAGTGTCTGGCACAGTGCACTGGGTGGTAATAAATACAGAATATAAATACTTTACATGTACCTGAGCGCAGACTTGTAGCACCGTTTAGAGACAAAGCACCAAAGGGACGGACAACCTCACAGACACCATCATTATTCTTAAGGTCTTCAGAGTTTTTATAGTGCAAAGTTTTGTGTGTGTGTAAAACCAATATGTCCCTTTTAGCCAAAGTCTCAGCTGCTGTATTTAACATTGGCAATGATGCAAGGCTTTGGTAGTATGGGAGGATGCTTTGGACTTGGCCTAAAGAAGTTAGAAATAGACAGCTGTTAGCAGAAGTAAATAAAAGTTTAAATGAGAATGAGCAGGGATGGTGGGACCTCACCTGTTAGGACGTGGGACAGGTCGGGCAGGTTTGGATGCGCCGGGTATTGAGGCAGCAGATGAGGAGCCTTGGACTGCACTGTTACCCTGTCCCGCAGAGGGGCTATGCACCAAACGAGAGCTCCGTGGATCAGCAGGCAGGGGTTTTTGAGGAGGACTGGGCTTCTCCAGCTCCTGTTCGAAAACATGTTAGAGTAGTGACCGAGGACTTCCACCAGGGGGCACTCACAGACAAAACTTTGCACTATGTTTGCTTTTTGTTCCTTCAGGCACAGGGCATCCTAGTCTCGGCAACATGTGATGAGAAAAAGCTCTCATGTGGTTTTAATCTCCTTTAAAAAACACAGGGTAGAGATCTGCAGGAAGACGCTCACAGCTCAATCTGACAGCCAGAGCTGCAGCGAGAAATGCCACCTTGAGTGACGCCCAAAAACATTAAAACACTTCCCCGCTGCAGATGAAAGTCAGATGAAAAGAAAAATGTGTCAAAACATCCACGAAACGGCTTCACCTGAACACGGCTGACCCTAATCTCACCGACCGAGGGGGAGGCGATGCTTCAGAGCCCCCAGCAGGGAGCTTTCACTTATGGTTAATGTCGCTTGTCAAGATCCTGGAGCTGTTGCAAACAGCTGCAACAGATACTGACAGTGAAGTCTCCTGCCAGAAGGATTCACTCTCACATTTTGACATTGAATAGGAGCAGACGAGAGCATCGACTTCCAAAAGTCAGAAATACTGCCAAGAGCTGCTGCCCGACACCTGTTCAACGGGCATCGGAAAATCAGGAGGAAATTAAACTCATGTCCTAAAAAAACCCTAAATTCTCACCATATATAGGGAGGCAAACTATATATTATCTCATAGGTGTAACAATCTTTATGTTGCTTCAATATCTTTCCAACAAAGGCCACAAATCCTGATTTTGCTTTGTTTTATTGTTAGTAAATGAATCCCTAATCCTACAGAAACTACCTTTTATTCCAGTAGCTTGTTATTATCTCTTTTTGCATGCAGCAGCAAACTTTAATTGAACAAAACACATAGGTGACCAAACTTCTCTATTTATATTTGTTTTGTTTTTTTCTCTTTGACTATAATTATTTCTATTCGGTTTGCACTTCACACTCATATTCAGACCTTCAGTAAAGCCACACTCAAAAACTGCAGAACTCTATAAAAAACTCTAGGGATGAGAGAGGGTTCTGAAAGAAAATGACTGAAAACATGTTTGCACAATGGCAAGAAAATATTCATTTGTTCATTTTTATACCCCTAGAATACTTCTTAGCGCTGTGAGGGGCTGCAGTCTGTCTCAGCTGTCACATATATAAAAAGGGGTGCATCCTGGATGTGGTTCCAATCCATCAATGGTTACGTTTTTAAAAGGCATGAATAATTTGGAGGCTGAACTATCAGTAATTGTTTCAAAACACAAACATTACTGTTGTTTTTTTCCTCATGCCAGAAGTGAATGTTTTAACTGGATTAAAGATCATTTTAGTCACTATAATGACACCATCAAGCATGTAAATGTTTAAGCAAGATTTGATTGTCATTATAGTGACTAAATGTATTTGTACCTAAATCTGTCAAATTAAAACTAATCTTGAGTTCACTTAAAAAAAAAGTTTATAGTAGAGCTTTTATTGTGAAATATAAGCTTGTGTACAGCACCGCCTTCTACTGTGACATTTAATTGTTATTGAAAGTACAACAAAATTACTATGACACACCATTTTAGACTAATTTCAGGTTTAGTTATTTGGTCGTATTGTTAACAATTAAATGGCATGGTAAAAAAAGCAGTACATATGCTCATATTTCACAATAAAAGCCCTACCATAAACATGGGTTTGGTTATTAAACAAACTCCAAATCAACTTTATTTTGACAGATTCAAAGAAAGTCTTAATTATGTATTCATTATCATAATGTGGAATGCAGTGTTATGGTTTGGTGCCTTTTCTCTTTCCTTGTTGTTGTTTTGTGGTCATTTTTGTCCTTTTTTTTTGCTTCTGCAGCATAGTGTGGGCAGGGAGCGTGGCTGTCTCTCATCCTGATACTGCCTCCTTGCACACCCGCTCCTTATCATCGTTTCCACCTCTATATAAGCATGTTCCTGGCTGAAATGAACTAAAGTAACCCCTTGCTTCTGACTCTGCTCTGAGGTCTGCTTACTCACCCTGATGTGCAGTACCTGACTAAGATAAAATATAAGACTTAAGGATAAAAACCTGGGTTTATCATCTTTAAAGGCATAAAATATGAAAAACTGAGTATGCTCCCTTGATAATAGAGAAAATAGTAAAAATGTAAAAGCATAGAAAAGATGTAAGTTTTATGAGAGGCCCAAGATGGATAAATACAGAAGAGGGTCGCATCAGGAAGGGCATCCGATGTAAGATATTTGCCAAATAAAATATGCAAATCTGACCCATGATAACACCTGTGAGCAGCAGGAAGACCACTGTGACAGAGAAGCAGTGCAGGGCATGTATGAGGGCTGTAAGACAGTGGTGAAGTGTGCTGTAGGGGTGACGGAGGAGTTGGAGGTGGGATTTCATCAGGGATCAGCTCTGAGCCCCTTCCTCTTTGCAATGGTGATGGACAGGCTGACAGATGAGGTTAGACAGGAATCGCTATGGACTATGATGTTTGCAGACGATGCTGTGATTCGTAGCGAGAGCAGAGAACAGACGGAGAAGAAGCTAGAGAGGAATGAAGGTTAGCTGCAGTACATGTGTGTGAATGAGAGGGACCCAAGTGGAAGAGTGAGGTTACAGGGAGAAGAGATAAAGAAGGTGGAGGATTTGAAGTATTTAGGGTCAACAGTCCAGAGTAATGGAGAGAGTGCAAGCAGGGAGGAATGGGTGGAGAAAAGTGTCAGGTGTGATAAAAGAGTTTCAGCTCAAATGAAAGGAACAAAACTGTGGTGAGAGCGGCCATGTTGTTCAGCCTAGACACTGAGGAAAAGACAGGAAGCTGAAGTGGAGGTGGCAGAGATGACGGTGCTGAGGTTCTCTTTGGGAGTGACCAGGATGGATAGGGTCAGCACATGTTAGAGGTTTTGGAGATAAAGTCAGACTGAGATGGTTCAGACATGTCCAGAGGAGAGAGAGAGTGAATATATGGGCCGAAAGATTTTGCGTCTAAAGCTGCCAGGCAAGAGGTCTAAGGGAAAACCAAAGGGGAGGTTTATGGATGAAGTAAACATGAAGGTAGCAGCTGTTAGAGTAGAGGATGCAGAAAACAGTTAGATGGAAGAAGCTGATTGGCTGTGGCGACCCTTGAAGGGAAAAGTCGATAAAAAAAACAATGAGCCACGGAAATTGTCCCAGTAACTGAAAGGGTTAGCGTTCATCTCCACATGACAGACTTTAATTTATTACCTGAAATCCGTCTTTACAAAATTGTCTCCTTTAGACTGTTTTTCTTTGGCTTGCTGCCTCACAAGGTGCCAGTCTAACTAGATAAAAGCCCCATTAGCATTTCTGAGAACCGCAGAGAGTGAGAGGTTGAACTCCAGGGAACCTCTGGCTTCCTTTCCCTCTCAATTTTCACAACTTACTCTTGCGTAGTTAAACCTGAAGACAGAGGGTCGAACACGCTGTGATATTTGCACTCGCTCAAGCTGTGGCCCCATTTGATTAACTATGTGAAGTTTTCGCAACCGTGTTTTGGTTGGAGGGTTTGAGCCCCTCGGCCATTGTCTGAATTTGTACAAAACTTGCACAGAAATTCTGTTTTTACAGGATACAAAAATAAAACACCAGCCAACCACTACTGCAGTGTTTTTTTTCTGGTTGAGTACAGAACGGAGATTGGTAAAAGTTTTCGGTGAGAAACACAATGTTTCAAACAGCTCACCATGACCGTCCTGCAGGAGTTCTGGTGCGCCATGCTGCGAAATGACGCCCCTCTGGGAGCCTGGACGTGCGGCTGGGGGGCTCGGTGAGGTGGGGGCAGGGGGGGCCTCGCCTGCCTGACCCCAGAGGAGAGGGAAAGGGTGAGAGACAGTGGGATTGCATGGCTGAGGTGAACCGGGGGGCACTGGGGGAGCCTGCGCAGACTGTGAGAAGGATAGGATGTGGACGAGGGCCCCGCCTCTGGCCCCCGGTGAGGAGACTGTGGAAAGATAAAAGTGAAAGCATCTGCTTTAACTTCGTCTGCGGTGTTTCACAGACACATAAATCAATCACTCCCACTTGGCTGCTCATTATTTCCTCTTTGGGTAAGTTATTAAAGATCAAAACTGTCCCGTAAGCGCCTGCTTAACCTAATTTAAACGGCCGAACAGACCACACACACCAACGGGGAGGGAGTTTGACACCGAATGGCACTAAATTACAAGCGCCCCTCATATTTAGACCAAGCCAGATGTGCAAAGCTTAAACAAACACAACAGCACACACACGCACGCACAGTCATGTGACAGTTTAACACAGCTTCTGACAACAGGAGAATGACATCACCAGCACTGTGCTTACATCAAACAACCTTTCTCTTCCCGCCAAATGAAAAGCACGTGCCGCTAAGTGAAAACCTTCTGCTAATGCGTCACTTCTTGTAACCCAAACGCAGTCTCTTCCAACACCCATCCTTCAGTAACCCTCAATCACTTGGATGGCTTCCTGTTACAAACCGTGTCACAGCGGTAATGGAGTGGATAAGCCATATGGAGATGTGGGCGCACAAGTCATTACAGCTAAAATAGCGCTCCCTGTCTTGCAATTATTAGCTGGAGAATGGCTTTGCGTGGCGAGACTGCAGCTCCATCAGCATTTTTCATGTGGTAAAATCCAGATAGGTCAATTTCTCTCTGAATAATCAGCTGTTAATCACACCGAACGCATTCAAGTGTCCTGAACACACCGCTCACCACGCAGCCTATTATTGCCGTCTCTTCCACATCAGTCAAAGGGATCCTTTAATTGGATATGAATGAGACGCCATATGTGTAAAAACGGCACTTCGGTCTGGTTGAAAATGGATTTGTGTGAACTCTGTTGGAGTGGGTTTATAAGATTCACAGCAGTGCACCTGTGTGTTTGTGAGGCAGCTGTCAAACGCAGAAGCCGGATCCACGGCGGTGACTTTAAAGATGGTGGTGCTGTGTGGCAGAGGCGAAGATGTGGTCACCGGAGGAGGCTGGTTTGGGGCTGAAGGCCCACTGACTGCACTGTTCCCCGCTCTGTGACAAAGAAAAGATTTTCCATCATCCCACTAGACAGGACTCTTATCCAAACACAGAACTGAATTCTCACCTGAGCTTCTCAATTGGGTTCTTTTTATTGGAAACCAGCAGGTTCAGCAGAGTTTTCCTCTTGATCGAGATGATCAGAGCAGCTCCCAGTAAAGTGAGGAGAACCAACAGCACACTGACAGTCACATTCCTGTTATCTAATCAAATCAAAAAGCACAGAAACATGAAGCCGCAATTCAAAATGAGAATTTTTGCGCACACTTGAAATCTTACTGCATTCCATTTTTTTAAATTTAAAAATTAATTAAAAAAAAGCATTAAAGGGGGATGTACTGTTTCACATCATATTTTCAAAATTCAATTGACTTGTGTATGTTATTTGTATGTTTTCTCATCAAGCTGTTTGAAAAAAACAATCAATCACCACCACATAAAAAAAATGTTAAAGAATGCTGACTAAAGTTAAAGATTGTTTTAAAATAAGGATTAAAAATGAGAAAATAACCAAAAAAAAGTGAGTTCAAATGCTGCTTTTGCACAATGACACTATGATAGGATTACAACAAATCCCACTAAATTAGTTCATGAAGACATGTCTCTGTGAGTAAACAGAAATATTAACCTCGTGGCAAACTGGAGGGATGCAATCTGATTACCTGCAACCCTGATGGGACCACTGTCCAGGCTCCCTCCAAAACCTGCTTTGTCACAGAAGGGCGGCGCCCAGTGAGCCTCACAGTGACAGTTCTTGTTGTTGTTGCACACCTAAACCATCAAAAACGAACAGGATGTCAAAGAAAGGATGGAATAACAATCAACAATCACATTTGGAAATAGAAAAGCCGACACTAATAAGACAATTATGATGAAGAAGTTGAAAGAGTGTCAGAAATAAAAATTTTTGGTGTAACGACTGATGAAAAATTGAGTTGGAAAAAACAATAAATTACATAAATTACAAAATATCTAAATTAATAACTGTTCTTCACAAAGTTAGAGAGTTTTAAAATCATTCATTACTACTTTGTTCTTTCTCCCTTCCATGCATGAGCGATCGTGTTGAGGTGTGGGGAAAACACATACAAAATGAATAAAGTGTACTATAGAAGAGTACGGTAGTGAGTAGAGTAGAGTAGGGTAAAGTAGTGCAATGTAGAGTATGGTAGGGTAGGGTAAAGTAGAGTAAGGTAAAGTAGAGTAGGGTAGAGAAGAGTGGGGTAAATTGTGTTAGAACAGAGTAAAAGTCATGAGAACAATCACCATATAATCTTGTGTAGAGCCGACTAACTCAATGTTTGAGAAGTAAAAATAATTCAAAATTGGAGATTTGGTAGATTTTAAAATAATTCAAATCATGTTCAAAATAAAAAAATAAACAATTACCAGAGAGCATCCAAAGACATTTCCATTTCAGAGATAACAATTACACTCTAGTCTAAGAAAAATACACAGTTTAAAGACCCACTCCAATGAAAACCATGTTTTAACATGTTCTTGTGGCATTTTTCTCACAGTGGACATATGTAAAGAAAATGAAGCTTAAAATGCCATTTCTGAGTATTTCTTGATTCAAATCGTGGTGAATCAGGAGCAGAAGAAAAAACTTGTCTTTGTTTCTAAAAATGGTATAATCATAATTAAAAGACCACTGGGAATGGTCTTAAAATGATCTACAAATGATCGAAGTGGGACTCTTGTTTTAGTAAACTATTTCTGTTACTGCTGTTTTTTAGAAAGTCAATGTTTAGAAATTTCTACAATTTTTTTTTTTTTTTTACAAATTTTTAGAAAAATGTATCACACAACTATGGTTTAAAAACCTGACACAAGGGTTTATTGTGTGCTGCACACAGTAAGAACAGCCAAGACATCTGGAATTAAACAAACAAAAGGGGAAAATAAAAGAGAGGGGAAAAAAAAACATGCTTTAAGACACATTTTTATAATTGCTTTTTTGTATTCCTTTGGATTAAAGAGCAGGAAAGGTAAAATCTAGGAGAGTTCCCTGTCTGGGAACAGTAATATGGAACAGGTGAAGGGGTTCTCAGAAAGGCAACATCTTGATCTAATCTGCTTGCAGGGGTGCCCTGACTTCAAGACTGCCCACATCCCTTTGTTTAAGTGAGTGAAAACATTCCTAAAGAATTTTAGAGATACAAAAATGACACCGTTTTCATCTAGTACTAACTAGACATTTGAAGTGACTTTTTTAATGTGTACAAGCGTGATATAACCACAAGGTTTCATTTCAAAACGGACAAACCATAACTGTGACATAATCCAACACCCACGGTAACTGGCTCAAAGTCTAATTGTGTGAAAAAGCTTGCTGCATTATGCCAAACAAAACCTGAGCCACCATTTTCAACAGTTCTGAGGACAAGGACTGCAGCTGCAGAGCATGATGAATGGCACTTAATGGAGAACATAAATGAGATCATTTTATGTAATTGATTGAACCTTTCATCGTTTAGTGATTGATTGCAAGTTATGGATTTGTTGTCTGTGTGACGTGCACGCTATAGAGCTACATTTTGAACTCTTTACAGCTCTGAGGAGCTTCTAGGAGGAAGAAATGGGACATACACTAAGTAGAGAGGGATTTTAAACAAGGAGCAACCGCTTTGACTTCCTGGTTGAAGCTCAATTTAAAACTAAAGTAGCTGAAGTAGTGTGCAGTTGACCACTCGTAGCTTGTTACCGACTACATTCGTTCCTGTACCATGTTGGTGTATGATTTAAACATACAGCTTTATTTCTGATTTTTTTGAACTATTACAAGTAAATGAAGTCATTTTATTGACAGGTCAAAATACCCACTCCTTCAGTAGCCTCCTTGGACGTGTTTCAAACAACTTTGAGGCTTGTCATTCCTGCCATGTAGCTCAAGGTAAACATCAAATCTAGTGACCTTAAATGTGGTTAAATTAGGTGATGACCATTAGCTTCCAAGTAGTCTCTTAATTATAATCATGCAGGTTTTGGCTAACATTTAAAAAACCTGAGTCGTTTTCTGCAGAGTACTGAGCAGGAATGTTAGTGTGGAGCAAGACGGCCCTCTTTCCCGTCATCCATCTGTTTACACGCTCCTGCTAGTTTACAGGGAGCTTGTGGCTTGTCGTAGTAATGTGTACGTCAAACACGCAATCTTTTCCAACTGCATTTTTTCATCTGCTGCTTATTCACAACTATTTGAATAAAAAAAAGATACTCAGAAATGCAATTTTAAGCTTAAAATACCCTCAATCATTAGAAAAATGCCAAAACAACATGTTACCAAAAACCCAGAGTGAGTCTTTAAAACAAAGCGGTCATGAAACCGTTTTCTGTGTTTTACAGGTATTGTTTTCTTCATCCCGGGATGAAGTGGGAAGGAACAGGCCGTATACTCACCCCTTGGCTGCTGCACTTGGCTGAACACTCATGGACACCAAAAACACTGACATTTTGGCACTGACGATTCAGACACATCTGAAAAAAACGTTTTACCTCAAAGTTAGTTTGTTATTCTGGAGTCAGATTGATGTTGCGCTTTGATCGGCCTAAAAAGTAATAGTTGATAGAATTTGGCCTCAAGGAAGTTTGAAATGAGTTAATTAATGAGACTTGATGGGATGAATTCTTCGGTGAAGACATTTTCACGCTCACACAAGGTTTCATCTCCCTGAAAAGGCCTTTCAGTCAGGGCCTTTCACTGCACGTTTACCAGTCGGTTCTTTTGCAGAACAAATGAGTCGTGAAAATCAATCAAAAAATAAAAACAATCCTAAATTAAGAGTCTCCCAAAGAACCTTTTTTGTTTTGTTTTTTCAAAATCTACACTGAATAACAGACCTTTCAGTGTTTTTTTCCTATACCTGAAGTGTTTCATCTGTAAGTGCCAAATAACAGGATTTGTGTGCTTTTTTTGTGTGTGTTCAGTTAGCTTTTGTTGTCATGTTATCTGGTTTGCTGCTCTGAACCTTCACACCACATCTGCTTTGCATTGCTAAGCTGCATCTCATTTCTAATGAGTCGCCTCCACAGTTTTCTTTGATTCATTAATCAGATCCTGGTTTTACTTTGGTCACAGCTAGTTGAAGTCATAGTTTAATTTAGTGTTTTGGTATGTATATCAGCCTATTAAAAAAAAGAAAACAAGTCAAGTCTGCCTCTGTAGAGCATTTGGATCATCTTAAACGCAGATAAGTTTGGACTTTTCCCTCGTGTAATTAAAATAAAAGTATTTACATTTTACTTATCATTGATTTTTCAATTAAATTAGGTTTATTTACGTTTTTTTACCATTTAAACATTGCAGATATACTGATTTACTGAGCTGCTCACACGCTCATGCGCTTTGTCAAATATGCTGACATAAATCTTTTTTTATTCAATCTAAATAGGAAAGTGCACACGCTCACATTTTTGACTCCAATCTCTAATTTCTCAATCAAATGAACTGCTTCCTTCAGATATGGACGGGCTATCTAACAGTTTTTATCAACTATGTGTGCAAAACCTTTACTGCACTTGAAGTGTTGCAGAGAAGAAATTCCAGCAAATGATTCCCTCAGGCTTAAAATAATTTTGACTGTAAGTAACAGACAAAAGCGCAAGGTCGCACCATTCCATCTCCACATTTGGTACCAGTCAGGACTAGGCCAGGATCAGGCATATCATCCCCCAGGTAGACGTGAGTACCCCGGCACAGAATCCGTCCACCTTCAAGCAAGGGTATGTTTGTTTCTATGGAAACAGCGTTGGTGCCAATGACAGGGCGGTTGGCTCCTCCTTGACACTGGATTTTGCCGCATTTTGCATCTCTGTGCACAAAGCAACCAAGACTCGGGTCAGTAACTGAATTACAAGTCAAAGCTTTTTGTTCTGTAATATACTTCCTGCGAGCATTCTTTCTTCGCAGTCCAGCTGTCCAATTACATAGATTGAAAGACTGGCAGCTTTTTTAAACACTAAAATCTAAGCAATTTTAAGGATTAAACTTTATGCATCAAGCTAAATGACTGTGCATCTCTCAGTTTTACATTTTAGGAGTTTAGCATCATTCCCGTCTTGCAGTATTTAACATAAAAAAACACTTTTTTTAAACCCAACATGTGATGCTTACTTGTGAAGCAGTTCATTAAGAGTCAGAACAGTCCGTTATTAACTTATGCATCCCGCAGAGAAATGCATTCGCTGGTTTCTATGGTGACCCCAGCTCTTACCGCACTTCACATTTGGCGAAGGAGCCTTTTGAATCCTTGCCACAGTTGCCGTAAGGATCTCCTGCCGAGTTGACCCTTTCAAAGCAAATGCTCGGAGCCTGCTTGGCTCCTGTAAAACACAATACCACAGTGTTAAAAGACTGCGCCTGTAACCGAACTTGTCACAAGGATGCCTCTTTCGCACCTTGGCCCCATAGTGTGATGCACTGCTGCTCGTGAGTCTGGCATATGCCGTTGTAGCAGTATCCCTCCACGCTGTGGCAGGCGTGGCCATCGTGGAGGTAAACGTTGGAGGGGCAGTGGGGGCTGTTGCCAGTGCAAAACTCGGGCAAATCACAGGAGTTGCTGGTTTCACGACACGGAGTTCCTGCTGGTTTCAGCTGAAGTCAAATACAGAAAATTCAAAAAACTTTGCTGGAAAACAATCCAACAGCTTCAATTCAAATGAGCAAAGAGAGAAAAACTGTCACAGCTTGGTGTACCTGGCAGTCTTGGCAGCATTGGCCATGCGCACAGGCAGCCTCCCCTTTCAGAGTGCAGGTTGAGGCGTTGCAGCACGGATTCAGGCATTCCTTTGAATATAAGAATGATAGGATGAGGCAGCAAACTCAGAATTGTAATTTAGAAAAAAAGTGATGGGTAACATTTTGTGCAGTGCCTAAACAAACCAAAAAACATCTGTCTGTTTGCAACCGACATCAGGAAACAAAATATTGTTTAACATAATATAATTGGCTTGTATCATCCGAGTGTTGGCTTTGCAGAGCTCTATTATGTGCAAATATAAATGTTATTAGACACCATCTGATAACAGGAGTGAAGCAATTGCAACAAAGCAAACTAGTCTCGGCATTCGCATTCTGAAGCGGCACAGGTGATAGAACCTTCAACTAAACGCGACCTGTGTGCAGGCAGGTGTGTCTATCACAGTCAATGCCTTGATCTTACAATCTTCTAAAAAAGACTCACATTCCTCATGCATAAGTCATTTTTCTGACTTCAAATTCATCAACCTGTATCTGTTTCATTCCTCTAAAACGACTGAAATTGGAATTTGTAAAACATCACTTAACCCACTAGGGAAACGGCACTTTTCAGACTCTTAACTAGAATAATGTGGATTTGCAATGATTATTATTGCTGCATAACCATTTGTTCTGCAGTTTTTTCTCAAATTCTAAAAAGACTAGCATATGTGCAAGCTGAATGATTTTGTTTGTACATTTTTATTAAAAAAAGACAAAAAGTGTAAAAAAATATGAAAACTATTCTGATTCTGAGTTGTTGTTGTTGGTTTTTTTTTGTGGCTGCACAGACCATGTCCTACAGCATTTTCCATTTCACACTGGTGGACCATCTGTTTCATGCTAGCTGTTATCATTAAGCATGCACTGCGACAACCAGCAGCTTTCTGCCTCCTAATGTAGATGGACGGCAGAATTCAATCAAGCCTCGATGTGTAAGATAAAGTCTGCTGGTATGTGCGAGTCTCCCTGAGGATGTACATTTTTAGCTCTCCAGGGGGAACAAAAACCATAAACATGCAGTGGACTTGGGTGATATATTTTCTATGCAGAAATTTGAACAAAAATAGTTATTAAATGCAAAACGGAAAGTCGTATTTTGTTTTTAAAATAAGCTAAAACACCAGAATCCTGATAAAAATTGGCAAAAATAATAATTTTATTGACTCCAAAATAGGATCTTTTCTTTATTATTGACAGATTTAGATGGCTGGTCAGTGAAATGTGACTGTGAAACCATTCTTTCTGGGTTTAACTATATACTGTCACATGGAGGCAGGTGACTGCAAACCCAGGAGTCAGCCTTCTCCCTTCTGCCATTAGTCTGAATATGGAGCAGAAGTGAGAGTCAGGAGGAAGGAGATGGATGGAGCTGGCAGGGGGACAGAGCTGACATGATGGGCCTTTCCAGAACTTTTTTTTCAGCCTGAAAACCATTAGGAGTCGTTCCCATGGTCCTATTGGCCAAAAGAGGCAGATGAGTCCTGCTGAAAAGAGGTAGCTTGTGACAGTGAAGAATAGGACCCGGGCTCTTAATGAGGCTTTTCAATGGTGCAGTGAGGTGCTGTGTGAGCAGTCTGATGTGGCTTGAGTTGGCATACCACCGCTCAACTTTGTAGAGAGCTTGATTATGCCGCTGTCCCGGGAGCTTATGACAGCTCTTTGCTCAGAAAGACAAGGCCACTTTCAGCCTGACCCTGGCTGAAGCTCGAGCAGCCCTCCAAAATAAAAGTATCAACAAATCACAACAAAGCCTCCTCTCATTTAGGTGATTATGCAATTCCAAATATGCTTCCAAATCGGAATAGATGCAGCCTTAACGCGACTGCCAGCGCTAATTGTCAGCTGAATTTGGTGCTTTATCTTCGTGTAGTGAAAAACTGTTTGCAACATGTACCACATAACACATGTCAGGGCTTAATTCACTCAGCGGTGCCTCCTCTCAGAGACTTCAGTCACAAGCAGACAGCTTTCCCTCCCAAACACCTCTGCAGTGCACAGACTGAATACATCCCCAGTCATATCTTTAATCCAGTTTCCCGAAAAGTGCATTACGAAGACACAGAGCGGTTCCACTGCAAACGGTTTTGTTTCTACTCTGCGAGATAGCTGTTTTGTGTCACAATTCTGCCCGGAGAGATACAGAAGCACCCTCGCCCCCCTCCCTTTTCTAATTTTTTCATTTTTAAAGTGAAAGAAAAATAATCAACATTGATTTATGAGCAGCAAAGAAGTACGTCTGCCAGAGGTTTTGAGCAGAAAAACGATCTTTATGGCGACCTGCGAGAGTCTCACCTCTATTTCTCCGCAGTCGCACTCCTCCCCTTCCTCCACGTAGCCGTTGCCACATTTCTGCCCACCATAGAGCACTTTAACCTCTGGCATGTTGTATAGACACATGCCGACACCTTTCTCGAAGCTGGCCGTCAGGTCTTTTTTGCTGCAGCTGCTGAAAACGGTGGGGAATGGATACCTGTAAGGGAGAAGAATGTTTCGTGAGTCAAACAAACACAGGATAAACAGGAAGGTGATCACTTCAACTGGGACGGGTCTCTGCAACCTGCAGTTCTGAAGCCAACAAAAAAAAAAAAAAAAGATATGCAAAGAAACTCAAACTTTCTTCAACTCATTCACAATCAAAGAACAGTACATATCTCTCTGTTAGACTTCTGTAATGCCCATAAAGCTCCAACAATCCATCAATTGCTTCAGCTTGGTAGTTTAAAAGTCAAACAAATTTAGAGTGATTTTTATGTGCCATTTACCACAGAAAATCACTGTGATATCAGTAAGCACAACCAGAATTCAAGGCACACCAGATTATAAAGCGGACATTCTATTTTTGAACAAATGAAAGAATTTGAAGTGGTTCAAAAAATACAGTAGGATCAATTAATTGGCTCAGATTTATTCTTGGTTTGTTAGATTTACACATTTCTAACTGATATGCACCATAAACTGAAAAATAAACATAGCACTACCTTCTACTACATTTAGTGCAATGAAAACATACTTTTATGTAACAAGGGTGTCTTTTATTTTGAAAGGAAGTCATGTAAACCTCTGCCGGGAACTAGTTAATATTTCAAAAAAGGTGTCACTTTGTCGTTCTGTTTGTTTTATTTATGACAAAAACACGATCGCTCATTGATATTTATCATAACAACAACAACATAAATAAAAATAACTTTTTTCATTTTCTAAAGAGTGAAGAAAGACTTTATGGCTCCCACTGCATTGTAGTCAGTGAGAAATCGATTCAATGGCTCTTAAACATTGAAAGTTAAAGATCTCTGAGTTAGATGGAATCTAAAATACTCACCAATAATTACAGCTACTAAAATAAATAAATTATTCACAAAATCTGAGAAAATGTAATGATAGTTTGTCAGTAGAAAAACAGAACAGAACTCCCATGACTTTCCTCCCACGTAATCAGATAAACTGTAAGGGTGAAATGAGGATATTTTAAGAGAAGGGAATTTTATTAAACTAAATCCAAAATGCTGCCCTTTTGTAAGACTTGCAATCCTTTTGTTAAACTCGAAACAATGGGAGACTGTCCTTTTTTTTTGTCAGTTGGGAAAGCATTCGACCTCAAGCCTTCTCTGCCAAAAAGAAGACCTCATGTGGTGTTACTGAAGTTTTTTTGGGATAATAGATGGAAAAAATGAGAATAAAAATTGTTCCTCGCTGTGTATAGATTGTATCTCGTTTTCTATATGGCTCGTGATATAAAAGCACCATATGAAATTTTTAATAACTCCACCACTGCTGTAAAACCTCAGCGAGGCCAGAAAGGGTGAATCTCTGTAATCTTCCCACTTCCATCTGTACTTGTCTCTTTGTGTCCAGATAAGCGATTGTAAGTGGGGAATTCAGGTCAGCTCTTTCAGCGGCCTTTATCAGACAGCCTTGAATTTTTGAAACGTACACTGCACAGCAAACCATCAATCACGCCTCTGCACTTATGTTACCTCTGCCACCCACTTACCGATTTGGGCCTGAGGCTCCGAGAGCACAATTTTCCCTCCCTTGCAATGGGAATAACAAACAAACCAAACATGCACCCCATAAGAGCAGATGTAACACACCCAACAGCTGGTTGTGGCACACATTCATCATGCAGTCTTGTGCATTGGGTAAAGGCAGGCACTTTTCTCCAACCGGACATCAGTAATAGTGAAGACTAGATAGAAAATGTAAATGACAAAAAAAAAAAAATCTTTTAAGTCATTGATTGCTTAAACCTAAGATATGCTTGAATATTTATACCCATCTGTGCATTAAATGTATCAATTAACCTAAAGCTACATTTTTGCAAGATTGGAAATCAGATTGCAGAGTCTTGAGGCCTGTTCTAAAATGCAAATAACTACAGTCAGATCAATTTACAACGTGACCACTAGGCAGCTTATTACACAACAAAATTAGTCTATTTACTCCAATGCAAAATATGTTAGGGATAATGCCCAACAAGGTGAGCATTGTCAGAAATTAACAGACGATGCGGAAGCCTGATCTGTCCGATGCATGACGGACTTTCAGAAAGTCCATCAATTTCTGATAATACACACTTCCAAGGGAAGTTTCTTGATTATACCATGTTCATTTACAAAAAAAAGTATTCAATCAATTTTCCGTTATTTTGTCATTTTTTAAGTTTAAATAACTTTTTCATGAAAAGCGGATTATGTGATACGTGGTGCGACATGTTGTCACGGTAACGGCTACAGGCAAGAGGACATGGCAGCAGACAACATGGCACCAATTAGTCTTTGACCGAAGTTCGGCCGATCTTCACGCTCTTACTCAAGAAAAAGACCGGAACCAGGTTATGGTTAGGAATCTTTGAGCATACATACGCTAAACATGAGCTATGTTCGCGAATTCCCTTCCTGAGTACTAAAAAAAAACAATATAGTGCAGGACTATTTAGTGCCCTGGATTTTAAAAGGATTTCAGACACCATGCTCACTACTTTTTTTTTTTCAAATACGATGTCATTGCTTTCACGATGTAAAAAACTATTAAATACGAGCATTTTACAACTTTTAAGACTATCTAGGGAATCCACTGTTCTAACGATGAAAACTTGGATGGTTTATAAAAAATAAATTAAAATACATTTTTTCCCCAAAATTGTTCAATGAGCAATGAATTGCGGTCTATATTCGCCAATCAATTTGCCAAGAATCGATGTACACTAGTTTTTTACAGTGACTTCTGGGAAATTTCTAAGGCACTCAATTTTGGAATTGTAGATTCAGACAGCAATAAAAAAAATCGCAAACACACTGTATAGTGCACGATGTAGTGAATAGTGAACGGACGCAACCATCATGATAAGATAAACAAAGCATAATTTCAATCCAGTTGCTATGGTTACCAACTGGCATTTAGACCAGTGCAATGATATAGATTCTTTATGTTCTATATTATAGAACATTTGGGCTTTTTGACTGGAACTTCTGTTTTAGATGTCTTTTTTGGATTATAACTTTTAAATCCACAACCAACAGCCAATCAGAATTGAATATTCACCTGGACCACGGTATAATCCAATTAATTTTGTTAAATCAAAATTGCAAAGAAATTGAATTATAGTCACAGGGCTGCACACAGTGCCTCACAGCAAGACTTTCAAGTCCTGGCTGGGGGACCTGAAACAGCATCACCAATGGGGGACCTTTCTATGTAGAGTTTGCATGTTCTCCCCGTACATGTGTGGGTTTTCTCCAGGGACTCCAGCTTCCTACCACTGTCCAAAAACATGCATCATAGATTAATTGGTCACTCTAAATTGTCCCTATGTGTGAATGTGAGTGTGTGACTGTGGCCCTGCAACAGACTGGAAACCTGTCCAGGGTGTACCCTGCCTTTGCCCACAAGTGGCCAGGACCCTGAAAGGGTCAAAAGCGTGTTTAGGAAATGAAAGATTGACAAGTGACTAATGTCTTTTCAACAGTTTTTCTTGGGTCAGCTTTCAGGCTTGCTTGACCCACTCAATTCCCACATTTTTGGGGTTAGGCTGAAGCTCGGTGACATCATTTCCTGCCAAAATGGGGACAGGCTGGAAAGTAAATAAACTGATGCCAAATTGGTTTAATAAAAACAAGTAGGTCACATGATCCCACCTTCTATTCTTGTATCTTCTGCAGACAAAGTTTTATTTGCTAATCAAAATACCAATTTGTGTGTTATTGCAACTTTGTGCACGGTGGCTTGAAGTTATTTAGCACTCTAAGCTGCTATAGCAACCCTTGGTTTGATGCAGCAAGGACATCTCCCCTGCAAACAGCATTCCCAGACTGCAGAGACTTTAACAATGCGCCTTTCTCCACTATCAGCTACTCTGAAACAGCTTCAAAGCACAAAAAAGTTTCAAAGCTTCCAAGAGATTCTAAGCTGATGTTTTAAGCATCCACACCAGAGAAATCTGAGCTGTTTCTGCAAAGCTGCTGCCCTCACAAGTGACGGGTCCTAAATCTGCTAACAATCTGAGCGAATCTGCTGCCAGTGTTCAAAGGCCAGACACCAGACTCAAAAGAACACCTCCAGAGAGCAGTTTCCACGACTTTGCAGGGCAGCTGTTTGAATCCCGGACAGCTTAAAGTATCATAAAGCTGGTGTGGTGTAGGGCAGATGGCTTAAATATTGCAGTCTTTGACATCCAAAACAAATGCAGCTCACTGAAGATGTCATATTAGTGCGGTGTGGCTTTGAAAAGAGGAGAACTGTGATTTCACTTCCATCACTTGTGCAAGGCTCAGCCTTGAACTCAGACCCAGTGGGTGTATTGATATTAAAGCTGTTAAAAATGCTCTTTGGAGGTTTTTTTTTTTTTTTTACTTTCAAGAATGCAATGTCTGTCGCTTAAAGATGGCACTCTTTCAAACTGCTTTTTTTTTTCTAATTGCGTTTTTCACATCCTATTTCATGTTTCAGCATGACCTCATTTGCGCCTTTTCTGTGATTTCTCCCCGTCACGTCCACGGTTTGTGATAGGAGAAAGGTGGTTACCTCAAAGCAGATTTTGGATTAAAAGCATCAAAGAAAGCTGTCATAATAACCATACTTGGGCCCGCTTCTCCTCCTCTCCCGCGACAACCAGTTGTCAAGGCTGCCGTTAAAAAGAAAAGCCACTTCCCTCTGTTGCTGATGTCTGCCTTGCCCTGAAAACCGGAGCCAACTTTATTAAGCTGCACGTTCCCTTTTATTTATTTTTTTGCAGCAAACTGTTTCCATGAACTCAGCCCAAGTCTTCAATTAGAGCCCACAGAGCGCATGACGAACCCATCCGTGTTTTTCCCTCATATTTTTCAGTAACTCAGAGATACATTAGTCACTAAAACATCCAGCTGTTTCTTTATGAGCAGCAGTGTGGAAAGAAATTGGTGTGCGCCGCAACAATATGGGGGAGGGAGGCAGAAAACGATGGGAAATGAGGCTGTGAAATGGCAAATGCACAGATGAAATACACTGAGGTGGCATTTAGCAGCTACAGCCCTCTGGGGTCCAATAAAACACTTCCATCAGAAGTTGCGGTTGGCACATCTGCAGTTTTTGGCAAACAAAAGATTCCCCCACCTTCAAAGACAAGTTTTAAATCTCAATCACTGTCTTTTAGGCTCGTTGTTTGAGTCAGTTATCAATTTTAAGATTGGTTTGTTTTAGATGTTGACTGGTTTTCTGTTGCTGCTCCCCAACTCTTAAAAAAAAAAAAAACATTTTACCTTGTAGGCTTTGCTTTGGGGATATTTTGAAGATTTTTGTGAGACTAAAAATGAATACCAATAATAATGACAGATTACAGTTTAAATTTAATGAAAAAAAAAACCAAGCAATTTCTTCAAATGACATCATTCAACACCATCTGAGTTCAAAACATTAAACTGGATTACTATCATTACATAGACGCAGTGGGAAAAACCGATAATTCCTCTAATATCATGGACATTAAATCATTCCAAAAATCTCATTTTCACAAGATCAGATCTGTTTTCAACACACTAATTCGCTTACGCGCATACTTTGGTAGAAAAACAACATGCTGTCATCACCGTATTATCTTTGTCACTCAGTAAATCCAATGTATACATAATTGTACACTCACTCAGTGTAAATGATTTAAGTCTGTTTTCCTTTACAGAATGATAACCTTAAATCTGTCATCACGATAACGTTCATATCTAGCGTTTTATTGATTTATTTTTTTGCTTTCCTTTATTGGCAAATCTCACAAAGTAGCTTAAGTTGATAAAAACAGCAGTCATTAGATGTAATTGCTCTTCTAAAGGTCGCTGTGTTATGAATATTGTTCACTTTTTTCATTTCTTGACATGTCTTTGGCCGTATTGACCTGTAGTTTTGTGAAGAACTACTGATCGTTTTGCTTTGGGGAAAAAAATAAACAGGTAATGATCAGAAACAAACTGATCTTGCATATTTTGACTGTTGTCTCTAAAGCTTCAGGGGATCCTAAAAGGATCCTAAATACAAATTAGGTTAAAAAGCCTGTTGATGATAGTAAATATTGCCTGAATTTCAGTTGCTGCAGTGCAGGTTTGGCCACAAGTAACCCGTTTAAGGGTCAATAAAAAAAAAAAAAAGTGCAAAAACAGTTTAGAGTTACTTAAAACCACCTTACTCCATCAGATAATTTATAAAATGAATATTTTTATGTCTGTTTCCATTTTAATAATGACTTTTCGGATATTTGCTAAATAAATAAATGGTAACTACTTCACAGAAAGCTTCCTCTTGTATGTTGCAGCATGTGAGTGGCTGTATAAATATCCACCTTTCAGCAGACTATGACCACAAAGCCAAACCTTATGTTATTACAGTACCCCTCAGGGAAAGTCTGAGTTTAACATACACAGGGTGGCTCAGCCTAATTTTTGGGAGGAGGCCTGTTCACACTCCATTTCTGTGTTTATAGTTTAGTGAAAGGGAGTTTATGTCACATTTTTTCATTCAATAAACCATCATCTGTGTTCTTTTCTAAAGTGACCCAGTTTCTTTCTTTTATTACAGCTTTATTGATTCAAAGATCTTTATCGGGGACTACCTTAACTCAACCTGATTTCTGCAACTTTGAACTGAACCCTCCATGTCTTTTTCATAATGTGGCAGTAACTTTTACGAACAGCACGCAGCTTTTTTCATAACATTTTGTGACTTCAGACAAGGTCAGATGCAGCGGCAGACACTAAGCAGCAGTTAATAAGCCATAGCCGTGTTCAAAGTCCGACTTTCTGCCATCCCAGTGAGGGAAGACGTGATGCGGCAGTCGGGAAAATCTGGAGTTTTTTTTCTTATTTGCAGGAAAATTTGACAAATGAACCAACTTCATCAAACACAATAGTTGGTAAAAGTAAGATGTTTGTCAATAATAAGCCACATGAAAAACAAAAACACTTCAATATTTTTAGTTCTCTTGACTAAAAAGAGATTAAAAAAAGAATTACTTTTAGGCTTGTTAGAAAAATTACGCTAGCACAAGTGGGTACAAGGCAACAAAATGCAGTTAGCATCCAACCAGAAGTGTTTTGTACAGCGAAAGCATCACCGACACACAAATTTGAGCACATGTGAGGATTTAGCATGACATATTGCAGCATTTACTCTCATATAAACTGCAAAAATCCTATATAAATATTGTTTTTTTAACACACATTAACATTTGCAGAGAGGTAGGTGACAGCTGTTTGGCTGGATGCTGTTGCTTTGCCACGCAGAGGAATCCATAAAATGTCTGCATCTGGAAAAGGTTTGAAATGAATCTTATTGAAACATCATTTAGGCTTGTGAAGTCTGACTGTAAACGAGGACACTGGATGACGGGATACAGTAGGTGCTGAATATTTTTACATTGATTTCCCAACTGAACTAATTAAAGAAAGCATAGTACTTCACTCCTGAGCTTCACCAAAGGGGCGCTGGTACCATTCCCTTAGATTCTTTGAATTTTTATCCACGAGTACTTACTTCACCTTTTTCCTCCATCATCAACATTGTAAGTGATGGGTTTATCATATAAAAAAGAATAAAGAAATAAATGTACCATATGTGTCCATAAAACCTGTCATATATAATCTCTGCCCATGTTTGACTTAAGCAAAGAAGTGACTGTCGACTATAATCCCCTTCTGTCACACTGACATGTCTCTACTCTTCCTCCCTTTTCTTTTTTCTCTTTCTGTTTTTGAAAACCCACTAATCTCATATTCCCCAAACTTTTTAGACGACAGAGCTAATCAAGACAGGACTGTTTGGACAAAGCAGACGGAACAAACTCAAGGGATTTTTCTTTTAAAAAAAAGTGCAAATGCTCTGCTTTCAGAGCAAGTGGTTCGTTTTAAAACATCTTTAAATGTTCACCTGGAGATTTTAAAAAAAGAAGAATTTGCAAGAAAATAGCATTTAAAAAAAGATGAAAGGGAGCCTTTATGAAAATAATCTGATCAAATTTAGTTCACCATGGCAACAAACAGAAAAAAACGCACAGCTTTTGTTTTGATCCCTCAGAAGGATATCTGGCACTTTGATTATTTGCCGAAATTAGATGATGAAAATGGTTAGTTGCTTGCTTTATGGCATATTAAAGTGCCTTCAAAGCAGGATTCATACATCTCCTTCCAATAAAAAAATCCTTATTTTGAAGAATTGTAAACATTTGCAAATGAACAGGGTTTGATGTCCGCTTTTGATCTACTGTAAAAGCATTCCCAGTTGCGTTTTAGTTATGATTATTCTGTTTTTAGCCCAAATCCAAAAACCTGTATCGTTTTCTAGGACATAGTTTCAGCAAAGCGGCAGTAGTTCATTCGAAATGTGCCTCTGATTTGTGGGAGGCACAGAGCAACCCCGCCTCCTCTTTCCTCCCCGTTGCTGAGAGCTCGGAGCAGGAAGTTTGTGGCCCACCCAGCTTTTTTTCTACATCACAAATACACTCTTTTTCAAGCAGCATTTATTCGTCTGCTCCTGATTCACAATGATTTTAAAACACTCAGAAATGCAATTTTGAGCCTAATTCTCTTTGTATGTGCTCTGTCATCAGAAGTATGCCACAAAAACATGCTAAAAAGACCAAAGACATAGTTTCATCAGAGTGGGTCTTTAGACAAATGTGAGAGACTCAGACGGATTAGAAGTAAGAGTAACAAGTTCAAAAACAACAGCCAACAAGCAGAGTTAGATTCCACAAAATGCAAGGCTCCATCCCAATAACAGAAACGTCTGACTTTTCCTTCTGTTCAGAGCGTAAAGACCCAAATCTGGACTCTGCAAACATGCCCAAGGGCCCGACTAACAGTAGACCACCCTCAAATTGCATAAGCAGGCGTGGAGAAGGGGCACACTTAAGTGGAACTGAACTAGGCCCGGCACCATATGGAGTTCCTGCATTGATTGCTGCATTTCATGAGTGCGTTCCTCGAGGACATGTTCGTGCACGCTTCCCTGCATCTAAAGAAGAGGGCAGGAGAAGTCCACAGCATGTGTGGATGTGTGTGTTTCCAGAAGATATCATCTCAAAGGATGAGAACTCTCAGCCTGTTCTCATTAAGGCCTAATGAGGGGATGTAGGGTGGGGATGAAAGGGAGGAGGACGCAACAATTGGCCGTGACCAGAGTGAACAAGAAACAAGCAGGGCTCTGTGCAGATGTGCAGACGACTAGGACAAACTGTTTGAATGCCCCCCTCCCCAATAAAAGTCCCTGACACCACACCCAAGCACGACAAGGATGAAGATCATCTTCTTGGTCTAACTTTTGAAGCCCCTGCGAGACCTGCAGAGCTTAAATTGATCGCATTTTTACTTTTGACCCTCCTAAAGAATAAAAAAAGCAGATGTTTGCAACCAGCGGTGTGCAGACAAGTGTAGATGTGTGTCTCTGGGTGTAGAAAGAGTACTCAAGTACCAGAAGAAGAGAGTCTGATCTTGTAAATGCATCCATGAAAATTTGACCTTGTCCAGTGAAATTCTATTCAATCAAATATTGCGCTAAGAACTTTTTTGAAATTGATTTTGAGCTTATAACAACCCAAATGGTAAACCACTTCATATCACTTCATACTTTTTTGTAAAATAAGATGTTTATAAACCCTTTGACAAAAAAACTTTTCTTTAATATAATTTTTTATGAGATATAGACAGTATTACTTATGATCCGTTGGGTGATTTGTTAAGTTTTTGCTCACAACAAAGTTAGTTTAAGAGGCAAAAACAATGTTTGTTTTAAACAATGTATGTGTATGTTTATGTGTTTAAACAATGTATTCAGGAAAAAAGTACCTTATTTATTCACACATTTTTAACATTCCGCAACTGTATTTTAAAGAACTATCTAGCAATAAAATTGTCCCTCTTTCAATACAGCAAGTAGTCAGTTTAAAAATGAAAAATAATAATTGAGCTATTCTGACCGTAAAGTTTAGAAAATTGGCAAAACTTTATTCCGACAAAAGTCTTGTATAGAGTTCATGGAGGCAGCCATTTTGAAATGAGCAGGAAAAGCCCTTATACTGCCTCTAGTGGGATGATGATGAACTACAGGGAAGAAAACATGAACCATGTTCTATACAATGGGTTTTTAAGGAAAGTTTGAATCTTGCATACAGTAAATATAACACAAATGATAAGATATAGGATTAAATAACTTTGATCAAAGTCAAAGTTTCCTCACTACTGCAGTAGTAAAAACAAAGATGCAGGTAGAAGGAGAGATTAGCCCCTACCATTTAATCCAGGAGAATTAAATTAGCATCAATTTAAATGGAAAAAACATTGAAGGATATTTTTTATAGAATTGGAAATAAAGCCAGTTTTTAATAAATGGCATTTTTCAACTTTAATATCTTTGCTTTTAGATTTAGACCATGCACTGTAGCGATATTCCCACCCAATTTAAAGTCACATTTCCTCTTTACGTTAGCGCAGCTGTCGAATCTGCCAGAAACTCAACGGCTACAGTGGACTCCATTTCTTAAAGACATCTGCAGTGCCTCATAAATTACCGACTTAATTTTTTTTCCTTTCAGGATTTTTTTTTTTTTTGGAGTTTGGTCTAAAGGAAAATAACATTTTTACCCAGTGGAAGGAGTCATGATGCAGCCGCCGCGATCAACTGTCACCCTGCAGCCGCACCCCCTCTCTGGTGTGTCATGGTTCATTCCAAAGTTGTGCCCAAGTTCGTGGGCCAAAGTGACCGCAGCGCCAAGAGGGTTGTCAGAATGGTCCTGGGAAAAAAAAAAAAAAAAAAAACACTGAGTGAGTTGAGTCACTGGTATTTAATATAAACATTCTTTAGCATAAAAGACGCCCCTCATTTGTGATCAAATGGGCTTTAACAACATGATTCAAGGCCGCAGATATTAATGTTGAAGCTAGCTTTGTTGAAGAAACAACTGAAAGAAATAGTTGGGAACAAATGATGATAACACTTTAAAAATGGAAAATAATTAAAGTTATTGGAAGCTAAACTGTGGCCATTTACCTGAGAAGTGTGATTTCTAACAGGAATGAAGTTGCATGCTATCACCATAAAACAATTCAGTCTGATCTGAGCTCTTTAGAGCGTTTTCTCTGCTCTGCATTTTCGCTTTGAAACATAATCAAACTGCGAGCTGTCAACTTCAGTTTGCTCAGTGACCTCTGACAGAACCAGATGTTCTGTCCTTAAAGAAAGGACGTTCCGACTTCCAAATAACAGAAAAAAGCTCTATAAGGGCAAAACTGAGGATAACTGAGAGTAGTAAGAAAAGACAGGACTAAGGAAAACACTGTTAAGTTGGAGCTGCAGGCTGAGGATTTCCTGCAAGGTGTGTAAAACATGAGCACTTGAAGAGGCTGGATAAATAATGTAGGCGGAGGACCTATCAGCTCTTCATAGATGCAGGGGCGCGTGCTTGAGCACCTTGACTCAGGAATCTTCTGACATGGTGCATTATTCAGGAGCACTGCAAGCTCAGAGTAACCAACTGCTTAGCTGGGGGCTCAGCAATAATCAGCTGTCAGTTGTGCAACCCGACCAAGTCCAACTCTGAGTGTGTTTTTAAAAAAAAAAAAAACAACACTAATCCACGACAATAAGGCTTTTGTTCAAAATCAAAAGTCTAGAAACTCATACAATTTATCAGAACAGGAAGCTGTTGAAGACCCACTCCAATGAAAATGGTGTTTTTGGTATTTTTAACATGTTCTTGTGGCATTTTTCTAACAATGGAGGACATATAGAAAGAAAATTAAGAATAAAAATGCATGTCTGAGTAGTTCTTTATTAATATAGCTGTGAATTAGAAGCAGACACAACAATGTCATTGGAAGCTTGTAGGTGTGACATACAAGCTACTACAGCAGACCACAAGCTCCCTGCTCCACTCATTCTGATGCATCCTCTCACAGACAAATACATCCATAGATCGCCTGACATGGAATCTGGCTCAGAACTGTGCTGTTCTAAATTTCTAATGAACTCCCGCCGCTCTGCAGAAACTATGTTCTAAAAAAAACAATGTTTTTTTTTTAAATTTCGGCTAAAAATTGCAAAATTTTAACTGAAAGACCACTGGGAACTATTCTAAAATAGATCAAAAGATGATTGACAGGCTGGGAAGCAGTCAGTAGGAGATAGTTTTTTTAATCCTGTAAATCCTGTATTTTCAGTCAGGCACCTGGAGATGGTAGATTTGAGTTATTCTAACTGAACAAAGTCAAGCAGTGACATGCATGCTGTCATGTGATTCATCAGAACCAGCTGAAGGGAGTGAAAGATGCCCTATCCTTTACGATTGCAGAAAACCGCTGTCGAAACATCTTAGTATGAGGTCCACAGTCGATCACTTAAGTTAGATCTGAATTTGGTCAGACAGACAGAAAACAAAAAAGGAC
Source organism: Adrianichthys oophorus (assembly GCA_036245035.1). Taxonomy (NCBI): domain Eukaryota; kingdom Metazoa; phylum Chordata; class Actinopteri; order Beloniformes; family Adrianichthyidae; genus Adrianichthys; species Adrianichthys oophorus. The sequence goes on along the minus strand of BSAI01000012.1, from coordinate 11,644,201 downwards.
AGGACAGAACTAAAGTCAATAGAGAGAAAAGCACCTTTTCTTCAGGGTAACCTCTAAACACACGCTGCTGTTTGACATCAAGCATTACTTTAACATACCATGACGATCCCTCCTGACTGCTCTGCTGTGCACATGCTCATGATGGGTGCCATTCCAATAGTGGTGCCCTGAAAATACACCCCACTGCAACAGAGAACAGTTACAACATTATCTAGGTAGAGAGTCATTAACTGTAATTAACTTTTCTTTACTCACTCTTGACCCTGGATAATCTGCATTAAAGCAACCCCGGCTAATTTTGGGGGCTTTTTGTTCATGGACCGATCTCCACAAAAGGAAATGCAAAGATACTTCCCAGCTCAAAGAGGTGAAGCCTCAGAGCACAAATTCTTTCAGGACTGTGAAATTCGGGGAATTTAGTCACCCTGAAACAGAAACTTCGTTTATCACCGCAGGAGACTGATTTTTGCATATTGTACAAATCTTAAAGTAGTTTGAACTAGTTTCGGGTTCATCGGCAACAGACGCACGCCGGTCGAGCTCTACACTGAGCACCATCTTGAAATGTTTTAACCTGAATTTAACACAACATTACTGCATAAAAAGGGGATGAACCTGAAGAGAATTTAAAAGCAACAAGTAACAACGAAGACATTGGGTTTTATTTATCCTTTTTTTTTTAAATGATCTCCATTTGTGTTGGTGAAGTACAAAAAAATAAAGCAAAATATGGATCATGTAAGTCCTTCCACTCTTTTTCAAGCAATTAACTGAACTCCTTTTGACAAACTTATCTATGATTAAGAGTAGTTATTTTTGAAATATTTGCATGTTTATGTTTATACATTTTCCATCTATTTATGATAAATTATCCTGAGTTTAATATATCTATGCATATATTTTTGTTGTTGTTTGTCTGCTTTAGATTTATTTTTGCTGTGATTGCTTGAAATAAATCACTTCCAAATTCCCAAATGAATTTAAAGAGACAAATTCAAAGTAAAGTGTATGTTTTGGGGTGTGGTTACATTGCAACTGGAATATCAATGTGTTCGTTTGTCTCTTCACATCCCTCCTCTATAGAGCAACTGGAGTGTCCTTGGAATTAATTGCATTAAAATGAATTATCAGACGTGCAAGGAAATTATAGATTAATAGCACAAAGCTTGTAGATTTCTGGAGTTGACATTCATAGGCTCATATTTTTCTGTTTTTCCTGCTAAAGTGCCACTCAAAAAATAAAAGGAAAACCTTTGTCGTTTAAAAACAATATTTTAAAATCACACCCACTTAAACAACATTTCTCAATTCATTTAGAAACTCTTTATTTATATCAATCTTTCAAAGAACCAAACACAAACCGCTTTTTCTTACTGATGTCTCAAAACTATTCTTGAGTTTAGTAATCCACATTTAAATTTCACGTTTGATTGCTCGTTATGAAATTGCTTTAGCTAATAATAAAAAGATGCTCCTGTTCCTTCATAGTTTTCCTCTATTTTTTTTTGTTATAAAATCTGAAAACATGACAGCTTCTAAGATGACAGGAATGGAGCTTCAGAAAGGTTACCCTCTGTACTATCCAGAGCCCTTCCAGAAAAAAAAACATATCTGCTTTGATTGTGTACTATTGACATAAAATAGTTTAGATTTTTTTTTATTGTAACAATATTTGACTTGTACCTGATAAGCTGGGCGTTGTCGTGTGGCTTCAGTGGCAGCAGCTTGACTTTCCTCCAGTCCAGAAACTCGTGTAAAGTGGTGAAGGGGTCTTGGGTGATCGGACATTTGTCGACATCGCTCCACACTTCCAGCCCCACTAGTGCCACTCGAATGTTCAAAGCCCTGTAAAACTGACACGCGGCAGGAGAAAGTCATGCGCTGGAAAATTAATTCGATAGCTTCAACTGATACGTAAAGCCCCTAAATGCAAAACTGACATGTTCCACATGACCTTTTGAGCTGGCCTCTTCACAACATGTCTCAGCTGAGTCCTAAAATTGATCCTCCTTTTATAATCCAATCAGCCTTTGCTCCCAGGTTGGATAATTCTGACTAGGCTTGATGTGACCTCTGATAAATCACATTTCAACCCCGCATTAGTCTATCTCATTCAATGGCTACCTTGTCCACATAATTTGCAATCTCAGCCAGTCTCTGCTTGACCTTCTCCATGTCTTTGCCTTGCTTCTGGAACTGAACACAAGAAGACAGAGCAAAAATGAAGATTAAAAAATAGAGTTAAATGCTATAAAATGTATGAAATCCTAATAGAATCAATTAAAAAACTTCTTTGTGACACATTAAAATAGCTTTAAAAGCCATAGGATATTAACCCTAATCTGAATCCTCTGTTCTGTTGGAGGATCTAAAGTCTAAGAAGATCATTCCGAGCACACATTAGGTCTCAACTGGTCCTCTCATATTTGCGAACGGATATAGATGAAGCTGGAGAGGAGAGCGGGTGAAGGAAGACATCTGAGGGGACATAAATGGAGCCGCTTTATCTGCATCTCATGGGGAAAAGGCAATTTACCACAAAACCTCAGAGGCTGTTTCCTGTGGGATCCAGCGGAAAGGTTAAGGCAGGGATAGGCAACTCCAGGCCTTGAGGGCAGCATTCCTGCATGTTTTCCAACATACCATACTCTGGCATGTTCTAATTGGTTGGACACACCTGAACAGGTAATCATTCATGAATAGGGCTTGGATGTCTGGAAATCATCCAGACACTGCGGCCCTGGAATTGCCTATCCCTGGGTTAAGGGGTCAAGCGCCTGTGACCTCTGCTCACCTCTCTGTTGTCGGCCACAATGATGAGCTCCACATACTTGGTTGTTGCCTTGACATCCCGTTTAAACTGTTATATAAGAGATGAGAAGGAATAATAACAGCAGAAAGGATAGCAGAAGGATACTACAAGATTTTCAAGATAAAATGCATCTATTTTAACAGGAATCATCAAAATAAAAGCCTTTGAAAAACTTGTATTTCATCAATTACAATTTCCATGTTTTGGAAAGCATCACATTTAATCAAACTGAATACGAAACAGAAAAAATTGAGAGATTTGATTTAAAAAGCTTAAATTGAACAGTTGGTCACTCATGATGACATTACTCACTCAACAACAACCATCTTAATAACAAATCCATCATTCTTTCTTTTTAGTTTTTAGCACATTTCCCAAAGTTTAAAGAAGTATGTTGACAATATTGATTCATGCAATGATTATTCAACATTCCCCTACTCCTAAACTAATGCTTGTGCAAACTGCCGCTCATTTTTAAAAGTTTTTAAAAATATTGTGAATGATATGCACAATTAACGTTGGCTGAAAAGTTTGGTAAAGCTTAGGTTTTTAGAAGGGTAGCTGAAAACACGGTTTCAGGAAATCTAAGATGCATCTATGCTGAGTTAGGCCACAACTTACTTTTGCAACGGTCAGACTGTGTTACCTGCAAAAAGCAGACAAGCTGGCTCTTTCCCTCCATCATACTGACTTGCAGATTGAACACCATCCTGCTGGCTAAGGGCTCTGTCTTCACACCATGACACTCTTTGAGCCTCTTCATCCTTGCTGCCCTGGCAGCTCTTTACTTCTATCTGTCACCTTTAAAGATAAACTATGATGGGCGGCCCTGCTCTAAATGCAGACCATGGTGATTACCAAGTTTAGAAGTAAGCCAGTAAGGAGGCACATAGAAATTAAACTCAAGGAAAGAAATAGAAAGGAGGAGTGGAGTTAAAAGGATGAGCAACGGGGATGCAGGGACGTACAGATAAGAGCATGCAAACAAAGATTCAATAGTGCGGGATATTTCTAATTCGGTGCTGCTCTTATGAGTATAAGTTGCAGTTTGTCAATCATGCAAAACCAATTATGCATAGAAATTCTCTAAGAGTTATAAAATAAGAAAAACAAGCATTCATTGTCCAATCAGGAAAGTATTATTTTCTATTATCTAGAACATAATTTGAAAAAAAATTAATAACAAAATGAAACTTTGTGATAAAATAGAAACAAACCAAAAATAGGAATATTCTGGTATTTTAGTGATCATGTTGGCAACCTGTGATTTACTTTACATAGATTTCCAAGTCGTTAAAACAGAGAAAATGTATAATTGAGGCTACAAATCTCCCTAAATATCAAATATTTAAAGTCCTCACATCTTGGAAACGCCCTATTTTTCATGCTAAGAAAAATCTACACAAAGTCATGTTGAATTCTTTTCCTGACAGCAGAGCACCACATTCTTCTACCCGACTCTTCTTTATCTGACTATCACTATCAAAGCAGTCTGCAAACACTCGCCTTTATCTTAAAACCCTCAAGCAGGGCACAGCTGAGCTTATCAACACACCAGCACACACCTAAGCCACCCGCTGTAACATGCTGAGGTGTGCTGTGTAATGTCGAGTAGAACACATCTGACTTTAAAGTGAAATTTCCAAATTTCCAGCCTTTTTTTGGGAATTTTAAGATCATTTCTAATTTTTTATGTAACTTTATTGTCCACTAAAACGTTTACAGCACAAAAATGACTTGCTGAACTGAGCTGTGTAATGTCAAGTAGAACAATTATGACTTTAAAGCAACATTTTTAGCTTGCCTCCTTTCTTTTTTTTCCAATTTGGTCATCCATGCTTTTATTTCCTTTCGTTTAGATTATTGCAACTCTGCTTTCACAAATCTGCTGTTGCGCGTGTCCAGCATGTCCAGAAAGCTGCAGCGAGGCTTTAACAGGAACCAGTAGAGGGACACACATCACACCAGTTTTATTCTTTGTTACATTGGCTACCACTGAAATTTAAAATTGATTTAAGTTTTAAGTTTTAACTTTTAACGCCCTCAAAGGACAAGCTCCTAATTATATTTCTGATCTGCTGACTTCCTGCTTCTCCAGTCGATTTCTGGTCCTTGGATCGAATCTCCAGAAGTCCAGAGAACTAAATGTAAAATTCATAAAGACCTGTCCTTTGTAGCTGCATCCCCTGGACTCTAGAATGTCCTGCTGTTAACCCTCCTACTAAAGGAATCTGATGGTTCCTTCAAAAGCTTCTTGAGCCTTTTTTTATTCAGACGAGCTTTTAGATATCGTTTGCTTGTGACTGCCTTTTACTTGTTTTACCAATAATATTTTATGTATTTTATTTTAATGCATTTGTATTGACTTTTAATAATGCCTTGTAAAGCACTTAGTGGTTTTTAACAGTGGAAAGTGCAATATACATTTCTTCTTCTTTAGTTATCTGCTTTTCTATTTACATTTTAAATATTTTTTAAATTTTAAATAACTTTATTGTCCACTAAAATGTTTACGGCACAATTATAACATGCCTAGGTGAGCCGTGTAATGTCAAGTAAAACAAATCTGACATTATAGTGAAATTTCTGGTATACGTGCTCACTTTTTTTCCAAATGTTCTGCATTTTTTTATTTTAGGATAATTTCTCTTTTTTTTTTTTATACTTTGTGGTCCAATAAAAAAGTTTACAGTAAAATTATGAAATTTTGAGGTGAGCTTTATAATGTCAAGTAGAACAAATTTGACTTTAAAGTGAAATTTCTACTTTACCTGCTCTCTTTTTTTTAATTACCAGTTTTTTTTTCTTCAAGATAATTTCGCCATTTTTTTAAACTTTATTATCCACTAAAAAGTTTACGGCACAATTAACATTCTGAGATGAGCTTTTATTGTCAAGTAGAACAAATATGACTAAAGTGAAATTGTTAGTTTGCCTCCTTTCTTTTTTCCCCAATTTTCTTTTCACTTTTATTTAACTTTATTGTCCACTAAAAAGCTATCTAAAGTAACTCCCAAAGGCCTGTTTTTCAAGTACAAATAACAATCTGTTATAGTTTTAAAGAAACTTCATTGTCATCAGAACACACATTTGGCTTCTTTTCACATCAAACATCTGTGCTGCTGTTTGTCCTGCTAAAACCCACCATCGTTGTTTACGTCTGCCTATCATCACAGCTAAGATAGGGATCACTGGAGTTTATGGTTTCTACTTATGAGTGCTCATTGTCTCAAAAAGCCCCGTCGCCTCCGAGACTGGGGCGTCCCCGGGGCAATGGCCGAGGTGGCTTATCCTCAAGCTCGGAAAGGTCAGGAGGAGCCGAGGGAAGGGAGTGCGATGGGTTCCTTCCAAGAAAGCAGTTTAATTCTGGATGGACAGATTCTGCTCCAGGCCTGATGGATTTATTCAGTCTGATGTAACTCTGGGAGCAAAAGCTGCCGTTCACGTACTTACCTCAGGCGTTAACAACCAACACTCATATACTCTAGGGCGCTAATGGAGGTATATATAATGGAGGGAGGGAGTGAATATTTAACAAGTAATAGCCTCTAAAGTATATAGCTGACCACTTACCTATATCTACCTTTATAATCTTCAGAAAAAAAGGTTTTTCTTCACATTTAGTGGAATATTCAACATTTAGGCTGCAGAATGGAATTGGCCAAGCCTTTACGTCCAATTCAAAGCAGGCAATTAAAATGTGAGCTTAAGGATTTGAATGGAAGATGCAGAGAAATGCTTCTTTAAAAAAAAAGTTAGAATCTATACCTGAAGTGAAAATAAAGAGTTTTTGTCGCTCATTTACTGAACAGAAGGAGCGGAATAAAACTTCTCTTTTGTAAGGATGAAAGCTAGCGTGAAATGACCGTGTTCCAATAGTTCTTTGTCAAAATTGCAGATAACGTTGAATGAGAGTGAGCTGAAGAAGTGGCTGAGCTTTACAGAGAAGCACCATCATAGCAATTTCATCTTATCATGTATAAAGCATGAATGTGAACACTGGTAGGACAACAAAGAACCATTCCCCGTCATTGCATTGGTTCATTTAGGCGATACAATACGTGGTTTTCTTTTAGTGCAGCAAAACGTCTGAAGCTTGACTTGTTTTAAATGGTGAGAAATTAAGCTGTATCCAAATGTTAGGAACTGTCATTTAGATAATTCACATCAGAATTTCTCCGTATTTTCCGCACTATAAGGCACACTTAAAAGCCTTAATTATTTTTAAAATGACAGCGAGACTTATGATCTGGAGCACCATATATATGTATTAGTTTTAGTTGTGCTTACTTAGCAGTTTTGAGACGTACACGGTACTCTGTCAAAATATCAGTCTGAAGTTGCAAATAAGGTTGGGTGTTATAGATATGCTAACGAAGCTAACATGTAGCGATGTGAGACTGTGTTTTTATCTTGTGTTGCTAACGAGGTTAGAAGTTAGTGAGGTCACAGTAACTTTTGCTTTATTGGCATCACTCTGTTTTATTATGTTTTCAAAACAAGTTTATTGTGAATAAGCTAATGCAGCTAACGTGCAGTGGTGTCTGACTGTTTTTTTTGGTTTGTTTTAATGACTATACGCTCATAATTTTCTAAATATGTGCGACCATTGTTGAACTTTTCTCTTGGCCACATGGACCCAGAGGAAGGGTTCATATTTTAGGATTACGGGTTACGGTTAAGGTCAGGTTAATACACCAAATGGTTCCCGAGCGCAGCTGTGACTGCAGCTCACTGATCCTCCAGGGTCAACTACGAAGATCAAATTTGCCAAAACGTGCATAAATGCACATTTACATGGACTTTTTATTGAAAGTGGTCACTTGAACATGCGCTGCCGAGACTGGTGTGAACGTAGCTTTAAGCGTGTAAGGAACCTTCGGTGATGACCTGCGAATTTTAGCCAAACAACTTTAACCTTTTTTGGTGAGTATAACTGGCAGTCATAAGAGCTAAAACTAGCTTGTCAAAATTGTGCAACACCTGTAAAAATGGTAAAACATAAAAGTGAAAACAGAGTTTACAAAGCTCCTTACTCTTGATCTGAAGGCCTTGAATGAACTGCTGTTCAACTGTATGGTAGGAGAAGATACGTTGAATTGGTGGCCACAGGAGCCAGGAACAAAGTTGAGATGCTCTGCTCTGTAAATCCTGTGAGTCCCATCGAAGTGATCAGCGTGCGGTTCCAGCACATAGGATCTGTCTCCGAAAGATATAAAACCCCTGCAGAAAATAAAACAGGCTGTTGAAAAAACGTCTAAATGCACACAGAGTTTCAAATCACTCCAAGGGCAGAATTTCATGGAAAATCACCAGCTATGAGACTACAAATTTAACTGATTTGCTTCAGCAGTGGTTGGAGCAGAAAGGATGAGGCTTTATGAGTGCACTCATTAGTTTATATCATGTGGTGTTCCTACTCTTCACCTGAGCACTTGATGATGAGGTGATTTGCATCATTACATAACCCTTATTTGTAAATTTTTTTAAAACATAAAGGATCTTTCTCTGTTTTCTAACCTCCTCTATAATTCGGCCGCTCTGTGATTTAAAGTGACACGCTCACTTTGTTATTTTTGCTGAAACTGTGGGACTCTCTTCCACCTCGAGCAAAATTCAAAATCGCATCTTCTCAAACTGAATTATCCCCAAAAGCTCCACCGCCACCAACACAAGCCGAGAACTGTTTATTTCTGTGAAACAGGTCAGGCTATATATAAACTTCTGTCAAAAACAGTTCGGTTGATCCGTCACTGCTCAGACAGGTTTCAGGAAAACGGACATAGATAAATAGATGTTTTGAGCGAGGTCAGCAGGAAGGGCTGCACAGCCTCTGCAGAAGGTGTACACTTGTGGCTAATTAATAATAACATTCCTAGAGATCTCCCTCAATACATCGACATTAATTTCTTCTGTTTGGCATCTGCAAACCAAGAGTGTCCAACCCTTCAACTCCTCAATTGTGTAAATCATTGCAACATGTCATATTCAGCAGTATAAACTCAATGTCAACTCAGCTTATCGCTGTGGTTTAATTGTTTTTGTTTCCGACAATGTGACCCAGTTTTTGCTTCACTTGTGAATGTGAGATTTTAAAGCACAGCTGAATAAGCTTTGCTGGAAACAAAATCTCAATTTTAAAACTGGCTTTCTAGTTAATTTGTTAACTTTTGGGTATTTGAAATAAATGTCACTACTTAAAGCAGAGATTTTTCATGTCATGTCTTCATCTATCTTTAAGAGAGTGTCATGGCCAAAAGGAAAACCTTTTTTTGCCAACTTATAAGCTCGAAAAGGGTCCTAATTATAAAATAATAATTATGTTATATTATAATAATAATTTTTCTTTTGCTTGGATAAACTAACACACAGTCAGACAAGTCATCCCTCACTCAAGAGTTAAAGCAACTTAAAATGGACTAAAACAAAATTGAAACTAGGATAAATTCCACTTCTTTTACAGTGACTAATCTTAATGTTATTCAACTTATCCATAGATCAATGAGCAGAAACATTGTATTTCAAAAACAGAACAGATTACTTTCCAAAAACTTGTATAAAGAAGAAGAAAGAAGCATTTCAGATCAGTTTCAAGAACCTTATACATTTTTTTAAACATGGTGGTAGTATCACGGTTTGGGCCTGTTTATTTTCACCTGGTCCTGGAGGACATTTTAGTATTACAGGAAAACCATCTACATCCCAAAAACAAAAAAAAAATGTCCAGGATCAGTTGAACACATTTGTTCCTCCGTTGCTTTCATCTACAGGCTTCCTAACTGCAGCGAATGAATAAAGCCTTCAGAACAATAGTGTTACTGTGTCATCTGTGGAGCCACTTACTTAATCCCAGCGCATATACTCAGGCTCACATCAGAGTTGTCATGGCCCTGTACCTCTCCATGGTAGTAGCAGTTTACCTAAGGAAGCATAGAAACGAAATAAACAAAGATTCACAAGTGTTACTAGTGAGACTTTTTTTTAAAATTCAATTCAACTGAATACAATCAATCTTCAATTTGAAAATGCAATACAAATCATTCAGTAAATCAATCCATTTTGAATTAATTCATTATCTAAACATGTTTTATGTAGTTATTTTCTAATATATGCCTATTGCATGTTCATTATTTAAATCAAGAATGATGTGAAAAGTGTGGGTTTTTTGTAGGAATTTGGTTCAATAACAATAACAATTTAGAAAATTAATCTGATAACTTTTTAAGGTGTAAAGTTGTGTTTGTAAATGTTGTTGGCTCAGTGGTTTGTCAATGACTCCCAGCCTGAATTACCAGAAAAAGCTCATGAATATGAAAAGTAAGATTACAGGTTACAGCTCCTTTTCTAAATTTTAAGAAAAGCCGTTCATTAACACAGAATCACTTATGTTTAAAGACCCACTCCAATGAAAATTGTGTTTTTGGTGCTTCTAACATGTTCTTGTTGCATTTTCCTGATGATGGAGGACATATGTAAAGAAAATTAAGCTAAAATGTTGTTAGAAAAAGCTTGTTGCTGTGATGTAGAAGCTACAATCAGCAAGCCATAGGCTCCCTGCTCTGCTCCAGTCTGATTCATCCCCTTGTAGAAAACTGGATCCGTGTACGCCTTTGTTTTCCTCGTCTGAGCTGATATCCTACTCCAAACCGTTTTGATGCACTGGCTACATTAGGTTGGAGTTGTGAGGGCCTGTTAGCTAGTGGGAGAGGGGGTAAACATACGTCCAGATACTTAAGGTCAATGGTCACGCCCACAACTCAAACAAATTCCTGCAGCTCTATACAAACTATGTCCTGGAAAACGACACAAGGTATTTGAATTTTGTCTAAAAACTGCATAAGCATAATTAAAAGACCACTGGGAACGCTTTTAAAATAGATCAACAGAGTAACGGTGTGGACTTGAGGCATTAACATTTTCATCTTTAGTTTTTTAACTTTCTATTGCATTCACTGCTCCTCAATCCTAAGACCAGCTGTCTACTTCAGCAAGTAGAAAAAGTAAATAAAGTCAATGTTATTGAAAAAGCCAGTAAGCAAGAAGGTGGAGAGGAAGTGTCTGGTTTAGAGAGAAAACAGGTCACTGGCCCTCTGCTTCATTAAGCGGCTCAGGTGTGGTCTGAAGTACGCCTCAGGAATAGGAGGCAAAATGAACATTCCACCAAAATAAAAGATTTCAAATGCCCCCTCTTAACCTGTTAACTTTTGGCGGCTAATGTAGTATTATCAGTGATTTAAAACAAAAAAAAAAACTGAAATAAACCTGCTTGTTTTACATTAAAGCACTGCATTTTAAATATTGAATTGTTCTAATCTTTAGCATGAGCTAATTAAGACAATTTAAAATGTGATTAAAAAAAAAAAGAATTTCATAAAAAAATGTCCAAAAAGGGTCCAGGTCCAAGGAACAGTTGAAAAAAATACCTCATGCAGAAACAATGACATGTGGAAAACATGCACCAAGAGATTTAAACAGTGACGCTCTGTAGGAGCAGACTGTACAACACACCTTTTCTAACTGAATAACTGATTTCTAAGGGTTTTAGTGGTTAACAAAAATACAATCATCTATATATCTATCTATGTATATACAGCCAAACATTTTCTTTAAGTTTGATCGTGATTAGCTTAACAAACCTGCAACTTCTAGACAAAAAGGCACTATCAAAAACTTGATCTGTTTATTGTTAAATGATAATTGTTTCAGCATGTTTTTATGATTACAGTGTTTTTCTCAATGCAGCGCAGGGCGTACATGTTTGGAGGAAGGAATGTGGGGTCATGTCGCAATGCTTATTTTTTATTTTATTTTTTTTAAGTCTTTAGGTATTTTTGCTGCTCAAGAAAGACGGATATTAGAATATAGGGTGGAGTGCGAAATCAATCTTGCTGTGTTAAGCTGCCTCTCCTGCAACGCTGTGAAGGCTGTAATCTAATTAGACACTTTTTAGAAGTGCAATGAAAAAGAACAATCCATTACTGCAAACGAAGGAGGTGCAAATACAGCACGGAACTCTGCATGAAATATGAAATGATACTTTATTGGGGAGAAACAGGGCTAGATTTAGTGCACGGAGCTAATGCTATAACCTCATGATTCATTGATGTGATCATGACTGTGATGCATCGATATGAAGGATATGAATAGACCTTTTGTTTCCATAGTTTCAGCAGAAACGAGAGACAAAAGTGCTTATGTGTTCAAATTAGAGGTGCCGAAGATCAATAATGAAAACCCAGGTTATCATGGGAGGTAACACTAGGCGCTAACATGACATTGTTGTTCTATATTCTCCAAGTTAAGTATCTAATATCCATGGAGTTGATTTATATTCCTAGGAGGCGGCTTTTGTTATAACACAAGACACGTCTTTATTAAGATCTATGTGAACTTGGTGAGACAAGGAGAGAGTGTTATACAAGAACAGAGAGAAGGCTGACTCATGCTGAAGTTGCTTCCAGCAGTGTCTGAATCTGCGAGATTCAGTTCAGCAGTTCTGCAAGAATCCCTTGACCAGATCACTATATCAGTCTCCTCCCTGTCATCACGGCAAATAAATGACCCTATACGATGAGTCTCAAAAGGTCTGGCTGTTGCCAGTAAAAAGATTCTCCCACGAAGCCCTCGCAGTGGTCATGATGGAGGAATGAGAAACCAAAAAGAGATGGTTGAAGGATCCAACATAAAATGACTTACAAACTTTAACACAGAGCCTTTTTACGTGGGAGTTCTAATTTTAATTAAGCTGAAAGTTCATCTATGAAAGCTCGTTTTGAAGGACAAACCAACACATCTGACACTTTTACTGTTCTCCTGCTCAAGAAATGTGCTTCTTCTAATGAGTGAAGCCCCCACAAGTGACCCCGCTTTTGTCTATTTCTGGTGTGGACACTAAAGAAGAGCATTAGCCTCTTTTTTTCAGCTATAAGGCAGTTCTATTAGCAAATGGTTTATTACTGGATTTTTTAAATCAAACATTTGACATTAAATTGGGTTTTAAACAAATAACTAAAAAAGAAATTCCTTTAAATAAATATGGAGGAAGCCTTAAAGCATAGAAAACAGTTAACAACATTAAACCATAACACATTCCTTTGATCCACTGAAATGCAATTGCAGTTTTTTTCTCAAAAGCTCTAAATAAATGTGTGTTAAGTAAAAGGATATTTATGTGTCTGTGGATGATATTCTCAAAGAACCACATTAATTAAAGGCTGAACATATTTTGCTGAGATATGCCCAACTGCATTTGATTAATATGAGCATTAATTACCTTAGCGCTGCAGAAAAGTTGTGTTCAAATTACTTTACAAATGCAGTGCTTCATGCATGAGTCATTTTACGGTCATCAAATTATAAACCATTTCTCAGTCAACTGTCAGCAAGACCCAAAAGATGCAGGAAAGTTTGGAAACTGGTTTATACACCACTAACATTTGCAAAATCATACAAAACTTAAAATCATTTTCCACTCTAGTTGACTAAAAAATAGGATTTCAAAGCCATAAAAAGTGAAGGAATTATAGTTTTCAAAACAGAATATGATCCAACTTAAGCCTTAGTCACATGCATCCGCATGGGGGTTAAACCCGTACCGATGGTGCCGGTTTTTGAATTGTCTGGGGCCAATCAGGGGCGTGGACAGGAGCTTTCCCTTAAGGTTCATGCAACCACATTAAGAGACGCCATTAAAAATGGAATGCACCATTGTTGCGTGTGGTAAGTTTCTCGTAAAGTATTTGTAAGAATAATGTAAGTTGCACACACCTACTGGTGATGCTGTTGTCCGGTGCCTAAACACTACACTCCAGTCATTAGTAAAGTGCAAGCACTGCACCCTTGCTGATCGTGCACAAATACTGCAACTGAGTGTGCATATGGTGTGTAAGTGCCCGTAGATCACCAGTAGGATGCCCACACAAACTATGCTCTGATTGTCTAATTTCCTCATTTCTAACAGTCAGGCTTTAAGCAAATAGCACATGAACAGCACTAACTGGCTCCTTGTGCAGGATTTGGGGTTTGAAAAGATGAAAAAATCCTTGCAACACCTCTGCTTCTCACCTATTTCACCCTTACTAATTTTTACGTATTGTGTTCACTAGGACTTGTCACCCGTAGCGTCACCATCGAAAAAAATGTAGATGAACATTTTGGCTCAGAGGGCTAACCGAGCGGTCTACGACTTTCATATTTGGCACGGGCCACCTGATAGTTTCCCAATTTTTTGCCTGCAGACAGCCAGTATTCACCAATAGGGGCGGTTGAGAGTAAGGCTTCGTGTGTGCAGGTACCTGTGTAGTAAATGACATGTCTAGTTCTCCATTTCTAAAAATTTTCAGCTTTAGTTATTATATTTTTGCTGATTATTTGATTTTCCATTCGTTTGTGACATATATTCTCCTCCAATTGCTTTCTAGAATGAATTTCAAGTAATCTAAGTGGCCCTCTATGTGCGTAAGTCCACATCAATCTTGATTTGCAGGCATTGATGATGAAAAACAACAGCCAGATCAACCATCTCCTCAGTCATTTCTTAAATAAATAGGCTATTTCAATTTACACAGCCCAAAGTATATAAATCAAATAAATGTTTCATGGTCTGTGTGGCTTCTGAAGTGCACTTATATGTTCACTAATTCATTATTTTTGTGCAGGCCTGCATAACAAACCATTTTTGGGGATGGTTTTAAGCTTATCTATTATAAAAGACTTGCGTTATTCCCGAAAACTCAGCCTATTCTCTGACCTCTGTCCACGTTTATTACATCAAATATGAATCTGCTTACTAAATATGGAGCCACTCACCTACAAAGTCTTCTTTATGAACAAGTCTAGGTGCATCAAAAGTGAGTGTGGCCACAATCTATTGATTTAACTTTACTTTATCACTCAGCCTAATATTAGCACGGTGACGTCAAGCGTGTCAGAGGAAGAGTGCGGCAGAGGACCGGCAATCACAGCAGAGGCCTGTGAGTGATGCAGAACACACAGAAAACTTGAGATCCAGAAATCAGAGAGGGGAATAAAAGTAAACATACCGTGAAGTTGGGAGTACCTGTGACCGCACTCCCGTCCTCCAGGTAATGGGTTTCTGTGTAGTTACTTGCAAACAGCCCCCTATAAAACATAAGCAAAGACAACAAATGCATATGAGCGACCCCCGAAAGGGCTTCACGAAAAGACGAAAATCAATCAGAAAGTCTTGAGCCGTTTCACTACCTCTAAACCCGGACAGATGATAAATAGTCTGACAGGATTTGACTCTTAACCCTGCTTTAGGAAAGCATAATTTGAAGGAAAAAAAAGCATCTGGAGGCATTTAGAAAGAACTCGGGATTAAAAACTAACAAACAAACTAAAAAAAAAAACGGTTCTGTGAAGTTTTCTATCAAACTGCCATGACAAAGCATCAAGAATCAATCAATAACTCATTCCAAGATACAACTTAGCGGTAATTAGCTCTGATTCTGCAGTCGATAGCAAGAAATGAAAAAATTAGACATAACACTGAAATACTCAATTTTGGTCACAAATGGGAATAAAAAACATAATATTTTATGTCAATGTGTTATTAGGCCATTAGAACAATTATACATAAGTAAAAGACTCATTAGAAGTTTGCAGATGGACATATATCAGAACCTGTATTGCTGGAGGGATTATATTATTTATTTATTTATTTTTTTCTATGAACATGACTTAATACTTTCCTATCTCACTGGACTCCCCAAACATGTTTGCATATCTTCAGTAACATCCTAGTGAGCCCTCCCTATTACATTTAATGAAGGCAAATTCTGTTTACAAATACTTTTTTCATGAACTGGTTTTTCCTTTCGTCAATCAGCCAGATGGAGTGGGCCGTCTTTGGTTGAATGGACCTGACATGTTTGTCTGGCTGGCCACGCCCACAACAATGAGCTGCTAATTAAATATGGGAGACAAAGTCTCTTTGCTTGTGTGACTTTTTTCCAGCCTTGCAGCAGCAGTCACCCCTTAAGTGGCATTAGCTGCTTTGGTGATCATATAGATGACTGCACCACTTCAAAGTGTACAGCTTCGTACAACTGCACCCAGCAGCTCAGACACAATGATGAGGACTTGGGAGAGGGAAACAAACACAGATGGGTCTGTCTTTTGTAAGTAAACAGTCATGCAGTTTACCCTGCAGAATCAAGAACCCCATCCTACGGGTTTGAACTCAATGCCATGATTCTGCACGTGCCAATACAGTAGATGACGGTTGGACTTCTTTCATTGGTTATTTTTAGGTTGTGGAAAATGCCAAGTTGATTTGAGCAAGCTTACAAACAACACAGGCTTGCACGTATTTCCCTTCTTGGCTTTGGATGGCTGTTCTTTGGCGCGTTAAGAGATCGCACCACAGCCAGGAACGGCATGGTACAAGACACCGTGCCCGAGCAAAGAACAGCAAATAGCCAACCAGTCAGACTGTGGGCCAAATCTTTAAATATGAGGATCTTTACAGTTAGTGAATACAATTACTGGAGTTTATACCCAAATGTAGGCCTGCATATCAAGTCAAAAATGTATTGACATCGCAATAGCAACTTGTACAATATGCGTGTTGCAAAAGACAGTGGAAACACAATAAATGTAACCTTAAATGTATACACGCAAAAACCGAGAAACCATTATGTTTTCATTGAACCCAACTGCAACCTACCTACAGTGTTTTTAATTGTTGCCCATTTTAGTTTTATCTACTATGACTAGAAAGATTCAGGGCCTGACTTTCACTGAGGGATTGTGGGAATCGCGCATAGTATTCAAATGAATTCAAACTGAGCTCCTATAATGCGAAAAATTCCCGCATAAAATGTATGTGTAATAATCTGCAAGTTTGCATTGCAATACCAGTCAGAAACAAAGAGTAGGAGTAGTAGTGAGACGATGAAGTTGTTTGGAGTAAAGTTGGCCGACACATCTCGCACAACACAACTGAGGCAAAGAGAGAACGTTAGTTTCACAACAAAAACGGTCACGTGCCGCGAGAACAGGTTCCCCACACACGTATACACACACACACACCAACACAACCTCCCCTATTCACCATTGTGTAGCGCTCTGTTTTGGTTTATGAAGCAGCGGGACATGAAGCGATTTTGAACGGAATCCAGACAGAAGTGGGACTTAAACCTGGACTTACAACAGCAACACAACGTTTAATTAAAGTGTTGCTTTGCAGACAGCGCTGTTGTTACACACTTACCTTGGGCTCACACCGCATGCGGACTGGCTCCTCAGTGGCTGCGGTGGGGACGCCGGAGTCTTTACTAACATGAAAAATGCAGAGGCACTCACACTGCATCTGGTCCGGTCCGGTCTCTGCAGGGCCATATCCATTTAGTTGGCTTCAAATTTTTTCCGGGTGCTGGGGATGAACCGTAGCACTTTATTGTGAAGTTGGGGTATTTTTTAAAAATAAAACCTGTTTTCACCGTGTCGTAAACATGAAATATCGCAGGCTGTTGGACTTGATGGTGAGTTTTTGTAATTTGGACATTCACACTCAGATTAGAAAGTAAAGAAAAGTATGCCCACCTTTGTAAATCCATTGTTTGAAGGCGAGTCACGCAGAAAAAGAAATGTTGTGAATACACTCCAAAATCAGCAGAATGAGGGTTTGTTTACTATGACGTAATATAAATGGCGGGTTCTCTCAAGAACCTATGTGAGTTCAGAGGTCTGCAAGGTTTGCTGCAGAGCCTGCTTGCAGCAGGGCCGCAAGCAATCTGTAGTCAGTGTGAGTGACTATATGCTACACGTTAGCCACAATAGAACCGTTAGCTCCATAAATGTATTTACATTACCTCCTAACCTTGTTTGCAACACTGAAAAAAGACAGACTGATACCACTAAAACAAATCTTACTGTGACTACGTCAACTCCTAACCTTATTTGTAACAAGTAAAAAAACCACAGTCCGACAATGCTACACGCTAGCGTATTAACAATTCCTTGCAACCAGTAAAAAACACGCTGATACCGCTAAAACAAACGTTACTGTGACTACGCTAACTCCATAAAAATCACAGTCCAACACCACTACACGTTAGCATATACACAATAGCCTTGTTTGCTACTTGTAAAAAAACAGACTGATGCCGCTAAAACAAAACGTACTGTGATTACGCAAACTCCCCAAACTCCCCTTGTTAGCAACATGTAAAAAAAATTACAATCCATTACAAACACCGCTGCACATTAGCCATGTTAGCTTATTCACAATAACCTTGTTTGCAACTCATAACAAAACAGACTGATTTAGCTAAAATAAATGGTACTGTGGCCGTTAACTCCTATCCTTGTTAGTAGGCTAACATGTAAAAAAAAAAACAGTCTGACATCGCTACAGCTATAGTGTTAACTTATTAACCATATCATCCAACTTTTTTTTGTACTGACTATTTGAAGGAGTACTATGTACCTGTCAAAATCACTCCAAAATCACTAATTGTGCTTAGTGATTTTGGAGTATATATATATATATATATGCCTTATAGAGCGCAAAATAGTAGTTAGTAGTTGATTTTTGAAGTTCCATTGAATTTCCTCATATCGAGCAGTCATACCTAATTGTGCTGTTCCAAAAATGCGACAGTGGGATGGGACAAAGTTGAGTAAAGCGATTGGTTTGTTTAATCTAACCACCTGCCAATTTTTTTTTACATATTTGATCTCTAGAAAAATTAGAGGAGTTAAAAAAAAATGTTGCTCTTACCATAGACACACACACACAAATCATGATCAAAATATATATAAAGTACTTATGGTTATTTTTACCACAAGTTTGGACTTTCTAGCATTGAAGTCACTAGAAGTCACTTCCTTCTGAATCCAGCCTCCACTAGTCATTTAAAGAACTATAGCATTTGATATGTTAGGATCAACCCTAATTTCAGAAACAGTGTGAGATTCGATATTGATTCACTGTGTCAAAAAAATAACAAAATACTTCACAAATAATGTCCAATGGACAAAATGACTGCTTAAACTTATTTCTGGATAAATATTCAGACACTCAGCTATGAAGACTGTAATCAACAGAAAAAAATGGGAGCCCATCTCCTGGATTAAGTAGTACAATGTGAGCATCTGCATTAGTGTTCAGTATTTTTATATGAGCAAGTTCAAGTCCTCAGCGTGGCCACGCCCTGTATGTGCACACACAGGACATGTTCAGGGTTTCTCTCCAGGACATCAGCAGATGGTTAGCTGGTGTTAATCCACTGCAGAGGCACAAACAGCTGGATTCTCTTACTGACCTCACCGCTGACAAACCAGCTGGGAGTTTCAGCTGTAACAACCCAGGCAGGGGGGTATTTTGTTTGGGAGCTGTCAGCATGAGACACAATGTTTTCCTGCCTTCCAGTCCTTCGCGAAGCCAAAAAGCTGGTAATAATCACCGCATCAAAGCAAGGCCAAAGAGTAGAGCAAGCCAAATAAAATGATGTGTTTCTTCAGACTAAATTGAATCTGCACTCTGGGCTGGACACACAAACTCAGCATCTGCCCATGACAGACTATCCAGCAGGGTGAAGGTTTCTGCTTCACGGCTCGCATGTAGGAGTGCAGACATGGAAGGAGAGGATCCCGACGGCCATGTGTCTTCCATATGTTGCTGTTTTTATGACTCTGAATTAACCATCATCAGCATCTCCTTTGGTTACTGTCACTGTGAATAAATGTTGGTATTGTAAATAGTAACCAATCTTTATCCAAAAGAAAGGGTGTCAGGTTTGAGGTGATTTTTGAGGTGACCATAAAAAAAAGAGAGAGAGAAGGTGAAACCACGGAAACCACTACATGCGACCAAAAGAGAACCAGTGTATTATGTCTTATATCATTAGTAAAGGATTTTCCCGTTAGCAGTTAATCTCTTTTTCTAATGTTCATGTATTAAAACTAAGAAGCAATTATGGTTTTTCTTTTGCACCTCTAAAGTCCTTTCTGCTGCAAAAAAACAAACTTTGACAGCAAATATTTAATAAGTATATGTTATGATCTTAATGAAAAAAAATGTCAACGGCGTATGCTTATTTTGTGCAATACTGCCTTGCTTTAAGAACAAAGTGCTTTACAGTCACATTCACACTCACACTCATGGCAGATGAACACTGGGGCCAACCTATAACCACCAGAAGCAATGTGGGGTCCAGTGCCTTGCTCAAGGACACTTCGACATGTGGCTGTGCAGAGCGAGAACCAAACCTGCAATCTTCCAATCAGAGGCCGACCGCTCTGCCTGCTTATGTGGTAGCTTTTTAATGGCCTGTTGACTATTGAGGTAACTTAAGTTTCAAAGGTGACTTGGATAGTACTTCATCCATTTTCAGAACCCGCTAAATCCCTTTTGGGTCACGCTGTTGCTGGAGCTAACCCAGCTACTGGGTGGGGTACACCCGGGTCTGCTGCAGGGCCACACACACACTCACATGCACACCTAGGGGAAATTTAGAGTCAACAATTGACCTATGAAGCATGTTTTTGGACTGAGGAAGGAAGCCAGAGTGCCTGGAGAAAACCCAGGCACGCATGAGGAAAACATGCTAATGGTGAGATTTGAACCAGCGCCAACCACTACACTGCTATACAGCCCTGGATTCTACTCAATATCACAAAAATTTTAGTTGGGGCGAAGCAAACCTTTACCTGCCTGTAAAGAGATACCACTTTAGAGTGCGTCTCCAGTCTTTGAAGCAACGACCCTCCAGAAAATGGCATTATGTGCTTTAGTCCATGAACCACCTCCCCCAACAAGGCAGCAGCATCCTCCTGTTTATCAATCAGCCAAGAGTTATTGATGCTGTGGGAAAGTGTGGGATTGCGTCCTCCCATTTGAAATGCATTGCTCACAAGATGAGTGTCCAGCGGTTCTTCGTGTGACTGACGGACTCTGCAATTAGTGCAACAGAACCGGTGTCAAAGAGTGCGCATCCCAACATTTAAGCAAGCACAGAGCTGCAGATGTGGAACACCAGAGGGTAAAATGATTCTGCTGCGTGAACCTGCTTTCAAGCACAGAACACAAAGTTCTGCTATAACCTCTGTCCAGCCACGGCCTGTAATTGTGTTTGTCATGTTTTCATCTTGACGTTCCCAAAAGAAAGTCTGCGAGGTGACTTTGGAGTTACATTTTCCTTTCAGTAGACTTGACAGCGCTGACAGAAAAACAATAAAGCTGCATACCGCTGATCACAATTGCCAGTGAATGGGCGTCGCTTCAATTCCTCCTGCGTTGAATTTGATTTTTCTTGTTTCGGCTTCTGTCAAACCTCGTCAACCTCATTGTCTTATCTTTAAAGATGCAAAAACAGAGAAAGAAACGTCAAAAAGTAACCCATTTCCTTATATTTCAGAAAATGCAAATAAGGGTTTGAGTTTGTTCTGCTTGTAATGAAACTTTGTGTCATTTGTTTATAATAAAACAGACACTCTTTAATGTTATGATCATTTACAAGTGTTTTTTAATGAAAATTCTTGTTTTTGTGGCAAACTGTGTATTGGACTAGGGGCGGAGCTTCAGGGGGGCGAGGGGGACAGTGTCCCACCAGGAAAAAAGTTTAGTATCATCATTGACAAAGATTAAGCAATTATCAATACAAGCTTCTTTAAGAATTGCAAAAATAACAAATAAAATAATAACAATATCAAATAAACATAATGTGTTCATTTTGCCACCCTTCCAAAGTCTTCTGCCCCCCCTACCCACTTCTAGCTCCGCCTCCCAGGTAAAAAAAAAATGCTTGGGACAGTTTTAACTAAAGCTTTATGAACAGAAATAAATGAAACTGATGCTTCAGGACACAATAAGAGAAAAAATGTACACAAGTGCAAAGTAAAGCTTCAAATCTGTGCTATAATGAAACTTCTCGATTACAAATGACTTTTCAAACTAAAGCCCTACGGAATGTTCCTGCTCTTCACAGGATTAAAAGTAGCTCAGCTGTGAGAATAATTGAGAAAAAAAATTACATTCCAGGCAATAGCTTAAAAGTACAACTTGAGGTGGGTTTTTTTGTGTTAACATCCTTAACTGACTTGGTTTGACAATGGTACCACTACACTCACTTTAGGCTGGAGAAAATGCTGGATCAGTGTGCAGCAGTTTAGCAGTCACACTCTCTGATATGTCTCATTAAACTCAGACACCCTAATAAGGGACAAATCCTGTGGCTAAGTGTGATAAATGAGAAGCAGAGGTTTCCAAGTGCCAATAGCACTCTTTCACTTGATGTGTAATTGAAAGTTACTCATAGAAGATGTTGAGATAAATATATAAAACACATAAAGTTATTACCAAAGAAAACTCTTGTAAATGTTCATTTTGTAGCTCCAAGTGTTAAACTAAAAATGGATTTAATTTGGTTCGACCAGCCTACCAGGTTTTAATGTGCACCAAGAAAAAGAGTGGGCACTAGAAATCCCCACTTCCAATCAAAAAAAGAAAAACATTTTTTTTCCTGTTTGAAACCATTCTTTTCCAGAAGCCTGGGAAAAAAAATGGCCACTCTTAAAAGCCGTGATCTGTCTGACATCAGGGAGAGCTGCAGGCTGCTGCCAAGTAGAGCAAAGAAGCAGAATTCCCCCTACTTACCCTGAGCTCAGCACAACTCCCAGCCCACACGAAGCATAACATCAACAGAAGTTCCAGAGCCAGCGAGCTAATGATTCTTGTAATCAGAAGGACAGCGTTCATAGAGGGAAAAGCGTTTGGGCCTGGATTGGGCTTTGAGCGGGTTTTCAATGTTAAAACTCATTATACAGACACAGTTATTTACACCTGCAGTTTTGTTTTGAGAATAATTACTCCATTAAGAGTCAAAAGAAAAAGTTATACAGGCCAAGGTGTGCGATTATCACATTGGCTGTCATGTGTGGATTGATGTTGCTATGCCAAGACGTCCCTCTGTGAAATCAGTCAGATGTCATCTCTGAGTAATGGCTAAATGATGGATTACTTCACAAGTTTTCAATTACAGAGGTGAGATGATGAGAACCACCTTAAAAATGGTTACAAAATAAAAGCGTAAAAGCAGGTTTTTAAAAAAAAATTCCACTAAAAATAACAGATCTATTTAAGTTTGATTAAAAAAAACATAGAAAATACTGTTAATTTATTTATTTTTCTAGCCAAATTTTATTTACATAAATGCAGAGTGAGCAAGGCTTTTCCTAATTTATTTGGTTTTATTACTGAATTTCATCAACTTTAGAAAACCCTCAAAAATATCCATACCACCAAAACGTACCATATTCCATTTTACTAATTATTCCTTGTTTACCAATTGCCGACCAATGATTTGTTATTTTAGTTAATTTAATAAATCTAGTTATATTCAATAAAATTATCAATTTTTTTTAAAATTTATTTTTAAAAAATTGTGTCGTTAAATATAAACAATTTAAAATAATGAGGAACTGCAGCACGCCAAGGGGAAAAAATTTAGCTTTAGAAATGTGAAGGCATTTCACTGTACAAGAGTGAAGGAAATAATGTAAATGATCCTAACATACAACTAATTATAATGCACTAATAAAAACAACCTTTATGAAATCTAAAGTGCAAACACAATATACTTAATTTGAAAGTCTTTTTCATAATTTTCAATACATTTAGCTTCTGTTTAACTTATTTTTTTGGTCAAAAAAAAAGAAATGTTAATTTTGAATTTCAACAATTGACCTTGCAAAGAAAAAAGGAAGTTACAGGTTCAGAAATGAGCTGCAGGTATCGCACAGAGTCTACATTCAGAGTCAATAATGGATTATACAGTTAGTTTTAGGGGGAACATTCAATAACCTCTGGGGGTATCTGAGGTCCACGAGATCAATAAGTACAAAACAAGTGCAAATTACTGCAAAAAAAGCTGACTGAATCAAATGCTTGAGTGGCATTCAGACTTTGTCAGTTCAAGTTATTGACTGAAACTTGAAGGAAGTTTTAATTTAAAAAAAAGTGTCTTGAAGATGCAGAGGAAGTCTTATAGAAGAAAAGCAATTTCAGAGTGAAGTGTATCTTTGCAAAAGACACACTTTATGACAGCACAGGTGGGAATAGAGGATATGGGATGTAAATTTGAATTGTTGGAACGAAAAAAAACCACACAATTACAGAACAGTAACAAAAGGATTTTTTAGAACATTTTCAGATAATGCTCTTGCAAAACTAAATCATGTTTAGAAATGAGCTTGAACAGCTGAAAAAGTCCTTTGTAACTGCCGTGAAAACAATGTTGTCAAACAGTGTTTGTTACATTCTTCTAAACAAGTGCATTTTACTGTGAGAACCGACTGAGTAGTTCTTTATTCAAACTGTGGTGAATCAGGAACAGATGAAAAAACAGCGGCTTGAAAAAGCTTGGATTTGTGACGCAGTAACTGCCTTGAGGGGGCTAAAGTCTCCTTTCTCTGCTACAAGTCTGATGCATCCACTTGCAGACAGAGACATTAGTCTTCCTTTTCCTCGTTCGAGCTACCTACCACCTGGCTCAAAACTGTAGGGCTGGAGAACTCCGACTTTGCTCGCTGTTTTTTAAAAAAAAAATTTCTACGCTAATGTTAGCTTGGGCCTGTGAGGTGCTGCAAGCTAGCGGGAGCGAGTTTAAACAAAGGGCTGATGGGATATCAAGGTAGGCTAACTTCCTCGAAAACAGTTCCGCCCACAACCCTAAAAGTTACAGTTTTTCCTGTTTTAAACTTTCATAAAAGTTTTTTCTACAATTCTGAGCAATTTTTGGGTAAGAAGTTTTGTATAATTTTTTGGCCGATGATGTCAGACGTCATCTTGTCTGCAGCCAGGTCCCTCCCGAAAAATCAGCTCCATCGAACATCAAGGCAAGCCTATATCAGGTGAAGCTAAATCATCATGTGAAAAAGAGGCATTGTAAAGCAAAAAGCCGCCTGTCCTTTGGTTTAGTCAGCTTTAGTGTGTTTTTTTTTATGGGGAACTCTGCTGATCTAGGCCATGCTGCTGTTTTATATGTCAAGACATAAAAAGGACACACCTGTGCATGTGTGCACCTGTGTACATGGAATAAAATATAGATCTTTGAGTTTATTTTAGGAAAAACCAAGTGCTGAGTTTACTTTTCTGTTAAGTGTAGGAATATTTGGTTCTTACTGGGTTTTGAAATAAGGTAAAAGTCATCCCAGAGGAGCAAGAACATCACACGTTCTGCTGTGTGTTTAATCAACTAAAATGCAATCTGAAAAATGAAGCCTGTTCTGTGATTCAAGACATTCTACAACCAAACAGAGATTATTTCAAATAACTGTATCTGGGTGGTGTTTCCAAAGGCTTTTTTTTTTGTTTGTTTTTGTGCGTGTTTTGTCAGCTCTCACCACATTTTAACAGAGCTGAGAATTTGATTTTGACTGGGTCAAACAGAAAAAGGCAAAATGTTCACACTCTTCACTGGAGAGGATAAACAACTCGACTTTAGTTTATTCTTTACTAAAAAAACATTTCATCACAAGTTTTATGTTTGCCCAAGCCTTGCTGTTTTTTACTTGAAATACGTTTTTTTCCTGAAAAATATATATGTGGCTTTTTAGATGTTCTATTCAAAACTGAGGCTCTTTTTTTATGGTTTCTCTCTTTTCTTGCTTGTGGCCCGCCAAGTATATTTTCTACGTCAATGCAGTCATTTTCAAATGGCATTTTTTCGTTTGCTCCTGATTCACAACAATTTGAGTAAAAAACAAATACTAGAAATGGCATTTTAAGCTTCATTTTCTTTACGTATGTCCTCCATTGTGAAAAAAATGCTACAAGAACATGTTTAAAACACCAAAAACATCATTTTCGTTGGAGTGGGTCTTTTAATGATTTGACATTACCTTTAACTTGTTTGGATGTTTACTTCAGATAAGATAGATTTTTTTTTTCTGTTAGACTACACACAGCGACCGAAATGCACGTTTTTCAGCACATTGGGCAGGTGGCCGCGCTGCAGCATTTGAGATGATTTCTACACGCCACGCGTGGTGGCTGCACAGGTTTGGAGCGAAAATGTAGCTTCAATGTAACTTTAATGTTAAACAAACTCAAAAGAGATCAAAGTTTTACACATGTGTACTACACATTTAACCATAAGATGAAAATCACACATGCAGGAGAACAAAGAGTCCCAAATCACAGTGACAGATGAGTTCCAGTTGGAAAGTCTCCTGTTTTTTCTCGTACGACCTTGTTTCCTCCATTATTGCTACATACATGTATGCACAAATCACATTTGGCTCTCATATGTTGTACCTCAACTGCCACTCAACAGTTTACATGTTTATGCACAAACAAAATGGTTTCCTGGACAACAATCAGCCTCAATATATTGGCTACAAACTACAAAAGTCCCAGTCTGACCCATTAGCAACCAAAGTGGGTATTTTATTTCTTCAGAAATGATCCCCGAAGACGTTTGGAGGCAATTAAAGGCAGTTGATCTGCAAAGCTGAAACTAAGTTAAGAATTTTAGGACAAATCAAAATAAATGTAAATAAATAAATGACTATTATTGCCAAAACAAACAAACAAAAAACACTGGTAGCAGATTGGTCCATATGGGAGTCCATTCTCTTTCTTCTTTCTCTGGCATGGTCTGCTGACATCGTTATTTGAAACTAATTATGCCAGGTGCCAAAGCAGTGGTTTATCCAATCGCCTTTATTTCTCCGGATCACTAGAGGGGAGATCCTTCATCTCGTTTCCAACTCCGCTATACCCTGAAGGCATCTGCTCCTCCCGGGAAAGGAGCATGCTTCTGCTCTGGCTCTTCATCTCCCTCAGGAAGAGCTTTGGTTGTGTGTCTGAGCGCGGGGGTGTGGGAGAGATGGAAAAGGGGAAAGTGAGTTTCTGGTTGTGTGCATGTGCTGGTAGCTAAGAATGATTTATGTACGTCTGTTCGGCATTGTGCATGTGCACTCGTACAGGCTCATTTTGCGCAGAGCAAGCTCAAGGCTTACAGATGAGGATTTGCATTCTGCTCTTTCACACTGAGCAAAAACAACATCTTCTGTCTGCGTTCCCAAATTCTGTCAACTGCACGCTGGAAAAAATAATAAAAAGGAATCGGTTACAGAACGTTTGATGTCCTGCAAGTATTTTACTCTCCAAAGTAAGATTTTTTTTTTTTTTCCCAGAAAGTCTCTTTAGAGAGCAAAAGACAAAAAAAAATGTCAGGAGATTGAGGAGCAAAATGCAGCAGACATGGCATGTTGGCAGAAACTAAAACATCAATAGAACAGGACAGAAAACACAAACCAGAACCCAGACTGGGCCACAACTAAAACCTGGGGGGACCAAAACTGACAAAAACTGACAAAAGGGACAACCATGGACTTAAATACTGACGGGTAATTACCAAAACGAAAAGCAGCTGTGAGGACTGAAAATTGAAAGCAGGTGTGCTGGTGGTGCACAGGGAAAAACCAGGAAACCACCAAACACAAACCTGAACACTAAACGGAACTAAAACAACACAAGGAACAAGCCCAAGACCTTTAAAAAATAAAATAAACCTAAGAGGCATCAAGAGAAAAAAATGACTTTGCTTATGAAAATCAAAGTGCTCTAATAAGCCCAGATTTGTTCGAAATATATCCGGAATTCCCTCACCACTCTCAAACCTCTGATACAGTGCGGTACTATCTAGTAGTGTCTGGGATTTGAATGCAATTCGGACACTATTAAAAAAAAAAACACTCAATATGACGACACCTGTTTCCCAAGGTAAAAACATGATAAAAAGAAACATTTTACAAAGACTATCTATCCACTGTTTTGATGATAAAAAATTTTGTCGATTTATAAAAAATATATTTAAATACATTTTTTCAAATAATTCGTTTATGGTCTATATTTGCTAATCTAGTGAGCACTGATCTTTAGCAGAGACTTTTGGGGAATGTCTAGAGCCTTGGATCTTGAAATTGTAGATTCAGACATCCCTACAAATGGTTAATTACATATTTAAATGCACAAACAATTGCATTTAAATTTGTTGAGCTACTATGGAGCACGCTATTTGTCAATGATGGTAGATAAAGGTCATGTTTTTTGACTACCTTTACTCTACCCTCATTCACCTCTCCTTACCTATAAAGGGGAAAATGGTAGCAGTCATCCACTTTCAAAACACGTTTTATCCTTTATGGGATCACGGGGCTGCTAGAGCCTAACCTTGCCACTGTTGGGGAAAGGCTGGGTACCCCCTGGACAGGTCACAGGGCTACAGTCACGCACACATTCACACCTAGGGACAATTTAGAGTCATCAATGAACCTTTGAAGCATGTTATTGGACTGTGAGAGGAAGCCGGAGTCCCTGGAGAAATCTCACGCATGCACGGGGAGAACAACTCCACAAAGAAAAGTCCCAGCCGGGACTTGAACCAGGGTCTTCTAGCTGTGAGGCAAGAGCGCTAACCACTGCGTCACCTTACATTAAAATAAATCAAATGTAAAATGAAGTATTTCAGCAGCAACAAAAACATCTCAGCCATATAGTACACATATTTTTAAAACCTGCAAAAACTAGCTAACACTTCAACATCAGAGATGTTGCTGATGATACAGTATGTCAGAGAGTGTTTTTTATGTAACTCTTTTACAGCTTAGGCAATCGACGTGACTCAGCTGATTCTGAAATGGAAAAAAAGGGCGTACACACTGGCCTCGGCAATCCTGGTTCAACACTTTCAATGAAAAGGATATGCTAACAAGCATATATGGACGTTTCAGACTTCTGTGTTCACAACTCTTGCATACACGCATCGCTAAGCAAGTTTTTAGGAGCATTTTTGAGATCTACATACAAAACACACAGCCATTAACCAGCCATTGAAACCTAAACTTTGATTAGTCAGCGACTCAGATGATAGTGATGTATGGGGGCGACCTTTTGAATTCATGGAAGTGCCAACCAGTTTGTGCTAAAAGTAAACTTTGAAATTCTATTTTCCCCAGAATACAAGTGTTATTTTGAAAGGGTTCATATTGACAGTGTAGTCCTGTCCTATTTTACATTAACTTTTGCAAGATTTTAGCATTATTTAACTGTCTGATTACAAGTCGATTAAATTCAGAAAACACAATTTCTTCACACTTCGTGTGGTTGGATTTTAACCAAAGTTTTTTGTCTTTGTCCTTTTTGATCGTTGCTTAGCTAAGAACAGGAGTTGGTGCTGATGGTGGAGGGGAGGAGAGGTGAGGTTAATTTGACCACTTTGAGCAAATCCATTACTTCTAATGCATTTCAGAGGGAACAGGCCAAAGACAAACTGAAAGGTCATGTATAAAGTGCAAATTCACCACAATCTCATGTTTAAATTTCTGAGCAGCAAGGGAACTTCAAATAATCAAGGCTATCGTTCTTTTCACAAGAACAGAATCTCAATTAATTAAGCTGGTCTGTACTTGTTCGCCTCGATCTTTCACTGCGATTTTCCTGCCTTGTATTCCCTCAGTGAAATCAAACAATTAGGAGCTGAATACCAATGTGCTTCTGCCTCTTTGTGTCTTTTAACCCCTTGATTGTTTCAGTAAGTTGGGTTTCTTCACACAAGTTAAAAAAGGCAAATAAAAAACTTTAAGGACTTGACAGCGGACTTGCAAAGGAAACAGGTTTTTGTTCCATGAAGAGATCGGAGGCTGATCAAAGCTGTAAGACTGGAGAAAAAAAAAAATCACAAAAAAATCCAACTTAATTATTTGAGAAATGAAGGTCAGAATTAGTGTGTTTGGTCTCTGAAGGGAAACAGCAGCGTCATGTTTCCAGAGGATTAGAAAAGATGTGCGCGCAACTACACCACAAGCAAAGAATACAAA
Organism: Adrianichthys oophorus; assembly: GCA_036245035.1. Lineage (NCBI taxonomy): Eukaryota > Metazoa > Chordata > Actinopteri > Beloniformes > Adrianichthyidae > Adrianichthys > Adrianichthys oophorus. The sequence continues at coordinate 11,614,536 of BSAI01000012.1, read as the reverse complement.
GCATTTCTTAGTTGATGAAAAATGTCCCTAAACCGACTCAAACACAGCACACTGTTGACCTTAAAGGTCTGATGAGGTAACAGACAGGGGAACACTCGTGTTATTGTTCTAATGATAGGTTTTTTAATGCCCCATATTAAAGGTAAATGGCCTGAAGTGAAACAGGACATTAAAGTATATGCAGCATTTAACTATGTCATGCATTTATTCATGCCTATTCTCCGTCTGCACTTCTTTTTCTACAAATGCAGCATTTTTTTTCACACAACAGTGAATGCATCTGGGTGCCCACATTTTTTAAAGATAAACTTTTTGTAAACAGAGGCTGATTTTTGAAAATTGGACCGTCAGTTTCTTTTAAACCGAGGGGTGCCCACAGGTTTTTTGACATACAAGCTATTTTTATACAACAGACTCCAAAAGAGCTACTTATTTATTTATTTTAAGTTATGAAAAGACCAAAACATTTCAGAAAGGCTATCAGTCCATCTTCTGTCCCACCTGACTCCCTTTCAGGCTCATGTTTGTTGCTGGAACCTATTCCAGGTGCTGTTGGGGAATGTCAGGGTATATCCTGAACAGGTCTTAGGGACACATGATCAAATATTCATACATCTAAACAATCTAGAGTCATCCGTTATTTTCAAGAGCACGTTTTTGGATTGTGGGAGAAAACTGGAGTTCCCGGAGAAACCCACACCATGCAAGGGGAGAACAGGCAAACTGGATTTGAAACAGGGGCTGTAAAGCTGTAAATCTAAGTTCACGCCGACCTTGGCAACATGTCTTCATGCAACAACTTTCAATGAAAAGTCTATGTAAACGCGTGTACATTTGGTCTTGTGTTCACGCATAGGTACGCACATTTTTTAGAGCTCTTTGTACAAAAAGCATGGCCAAGAGTTAGACCAAGAGTATTTTTAGACCGAAATGTGTAGCGCTCGTGGGGAGGTGCGAGGTTGTGTACAAACTAATATTTTGTGCACAATTTTGCAGAAAAAATATGATTACAACATTTATTTTTACATTTGACATGTCTGATTTGTAAACTATTTACCTTCTTGAATACAAATTTCTCCTGTTAACAAACTGTCCAAAATACGTTATGGGGTCACAGGCATATACATTGAGTCCTGAAGCATCGATTCAACAGAGTGAGTATGTGGCTCATTAATGAAACTAAAATACAAATAAACTTTTTGAATGCTACTGATCCCCTGGCAGGGAAATATTCTTGATACCGCAGCTCAGGTGGAAAAAAAAATATTAACAGTCATAGTGGAGTATATAAACAATACAACGGACCCGGAAGGGGGGCATCAGACATCCCTCATAATAGGTGTAAAAATGTCCATGTTAGTAAAAAAAAAAAAAAAAAAAAAGACAAAAAATGATAGATGTTATTGAGAAAATGATGAAAGAAAATAAAAAAGCCCAGCAGGCAGCGGAGGGATCCCTGTCTCTTTGCTGCTGCCGTTCTGGTGTCTGCACGCCCGGCCAGCGGCAGCCTTGAAGCTGTGGGATCCCTACTTAGCCGGCCAGTTTATTCCCGGGACAGACGGGACGGGCGCTTTTGCTCCAGCCCCTGGACCTGTCCAGATGAACCCTTGCCTTAGCTCAACAGCAACAGGCCCCCGGCAGCGCTGTGACCCAGAAAGGGCGATAGCGACTTAAGAAAATGGATGAAAAGTAACAAAAGCAGGTAAGCTAACTAAGGGTTAACTGGCAGCCAATCGCAGCGATAGTTAAAAAGAAAGAAAGTTGACTTTTTTATTTGATTTTATTTTTTACTGCCACAACATCCGGCTGCCAGTTAGCATGCTTTAGTTCCAAGTTAGCTTAGCTTTTCGTTATCCTCTCATTATCCACTCATTTTGACAAATATGCATTTTTTACACCTAATAAGTGGAGCAATATGTCTGCTTCTCCTTTTGGGTTGTTTTCCACCACTTCTGGGTCTGCCGCATTGTTTACACAGATCAGCTGCAGTCGCACACAGAACAACCACAAAATGCGGACGAAGATCGCTGTATTATGATTATTCCATTTTCAACTTTTTTTCTCATTTCATGATTCTGTAAATTGTCTCATTGAAGCGAATGTATTGTAGAAATACAGTTGCAATGCCGCTCCGATACCTCCAAAATCTTTCCCGCCTAACTTTTGTCTTTTAAGTTGACGTGCTAAGCATCCCTATCAACAAAAGTCTTATGGCTAAAACTCCCACTATGTTCCAGAGACTCTTTAAATCGTTTTAACACATTTGTCAGCAAAATATATTCTGTTTTTATCCTGTGTCCCTTCAACTGTCTACTTGTGACCTCTTTGCGCTCCTACTTCATAATATTAGAGAAAAGTGTGTCATGGAGTCATGCTTTGATTCCTCTGTGTGTCCCAGAGCAATCCACTGCCTCTTTATCAAACACCAGCGGCTGCTTTTGTTGTTGGCAGCTCCCTCCTGTCCTCAGTGCAGGAGGGATTAGGTGAGAGTGACTGAAGAGGAGTACAGGGGCCAACCAAAAGAGACCCCGCCGTGTCCTACACCCCCAAAGAGGAAAGCTTGGAGCCTGGAGTCCAAATAAATGTAAAAAATAAATAAATAAAAAAATGAGAGGCTGGTGTCACACCCTGTCTGATAAAGTAGAAAATGTTGCCCCATGCCTTCCTTAACTCCCTCTGTGCCCATTTCAGCAATGTGTGTTGTCAGAGTAAAGCTCCTGATGACAAGTGGGATGTGAAACCACAAGCATCTGCTTTCTACATGACATGCCGAGGTCCCTAACTATCCCTGCACCGTTGCCTTTCATCAATTATCTAAGCTTGGTGATTAACGATCATCTGCAGCCTGAACTCTTACGCAGGTTTTCCTGTGACTCTTGCGGCAACCCGAGGACCTTAAAGCCGGCTGATGCAAAAAAGGGAAAGTGGATTTACCAGGTGAGGGTTCCCGGCACAGATATGGAGAACGAGTAGTTTTTTTTCCCATTATTTGGGAAATTCGCTTTGACGAGGACGCTGCTCTGCTTGAGCATGTGTCAGGAGGGAAAGGCATCTCCTGTGTCACCTGAAACAAAACAGACTCCCCCCCATCCACCAGACTGACTGATGACCGCATGTGGTTTCTCTGCTCAGCCAGTGACCCTGCACACAGCCAACGCAGGTCACAGGAGTGTCAGTGGACTGTGAGAAAGGAGAGAACAGGATGGAGGACAAGTCAAGTAAGCATTCCCTCCCTACTGACGTTAACTTACATTAACTCAGACGGATCTCTCCGACTGTCGGAGGGAGGATGGAAGCCAGGACTTTGAGCATAGACTGATTATCTTCATGGTCAGCAGCAACACAGGTCAAAAACTTTGGCTGCTTTTGTTTATTCCTTTTGGCACAGCAGAGCCTTGAGAAAACGGGACTTCGCTTGAATTTATGAAGAGTGTTTGCCTAAAGAGGTGAAAGGGAAAGGCTGTGAGCCAGAGGAAAAAGGCAGAACATCAGCAGAGAGACCATAAAATGTCAAAGATTCAGAGCCTTTGTTAACTGCAACTCAAACAAAACTTCACTACACAAAATGTTCAATAATTTTAATGAGGCTATATTCATATAATGCAAATTGTGAATCTTTTCGACATTAATAGATATTTCTGATGGTTAGTATTTACGTGACTGATTGTCTCTTATACCTCACACTCTGTTTATTGAGCACGAAACCTATTTCTTATTCCCCAAAGACATATAAATCAAATATGTGAAGACTCTACTTTCATAGCTGCATTTTAGTGGGAGATGAGTCCCCAAAGCTACTCTTTTTCTGTAATTTTCCTCATTTTCACCCACAGTCTAAAAAGCAATATATCAGAGATTTTAGTTTACAGCTATACATGTCCAATACTTTTTTTCTACAGCTATGAAAAATGGATTTGTTCCGTTTTTTGAGAGAAACTAGATTTTTGAGTAAATGATTGCAAAATGACATGGGAACTTTACAATAATAGTTTAATTTTCCAAATACCAAATGCATTTTATAATCAATGGAAAACAATACCTGATGACAGCAGCATAGGTCTGATGTTACAGGTCGCAAGCAAACGTAATTTGGTGTTAGATGTCATTCTATGTATTCTGCATTTGTTCAAACTACGTTATAGAGGAAAATAAAATGTTGTTGATCCTAAAGGTATCCTTTTCTCTGCAACAGAATGAGTTGATTCAATTTAATAGAGCGTTGAAGTTAACTGCGGTCAAACATAAACATTGGTCTGGAGCTAAAGCTCTAACGTAAAGGTCTGAGTAATTTTACAAATCACACACTGTTATTAATGTCCTTTTTCAAAATCAATAAAATGGTTACCCTCTTTTTGACCTATTTCACAATAAAACGTTTTATAGTGGCAACTACTCTGAAATTTTGTGGAATTTCCACTTCCGGCTATCGATTTTCTGCCGCCAACGTGCCTGTCACCTGGTCCTCTTCTTACTACCCAATACTAGGAAGAGACTTTGAACATCGAAGTGGTTCAAATCTCACAAATCTTTTTCCAGGGTTTTTCTTTCACAGCTCTATTCCGATATATGAAAGACTTGGTGTCATGCACAAATCGCAGTTATTAATTTCTCCTCTGTAACTGTTGTCACTTCCGTGAACTTTAGGGACGCCGTCCATACGTCACAACCAAAGTCCCTGACTGGTCAAAGTTTGACCTGGTTTAACTTGCAATGAATGTTCCATGGCTGTGCGTTTTGTGCAAAAATAGTCGTAAACCTTACATACCTAGGCGTGAATGTGAGAGTTGTGAAAGCAGAAGCTTGAAACACGTTTAGGCACTTTTACATAGACTTTTCATTGGAAGTGGTCGCTTGAAGGCACGTTGCTGAGGGCAATATGAACGTAGCTTGAGATGATGATGAAGAAAATTGTCCATGATGGCTTCCAGTTTCTGTAACTTCCTCTTCTCACCCACCACAGTCACATATTCCAGGTGACATCCCAGAATGGAATTGGATCTTCGCACCAGTTTGTCTATCCTCTTCCTGTTCCTGTCAGTGCATCCGGCTCCCCAGCAACACACTCCGTAGAAGGGGGCAGATCCAACAACGCCATCATGTAAAACTACTTAAGAGTCCTGCAAACCCTCTCCAGTTGGTTTTCCTGCAGTATTGTGTTGTTGCCAAGCGACAACAGTTGATTGTGTAAACAAAGCACCCGCAGACCACTTTAGACCCAGAGAGTGGTGGAAAATAGTCCAGAAAGAAGCAGCAGGCACGTCACTGCACTCATTACATAAAAAAAAGGCCATGTGCATCAAAAACACGTTCATGTCGAGGGAAATAACCAAAAGCACAAAAACAAGTATGCGAACACAGAGCTATGGTAAACCTTGAAAGTGTCCTTTTCAACTTTCAGGATATACATTTTTTTATTTACGTATATTCTTTATAAGCTAAAAGCATTGTGGTCATGCAAGCTACTCTGCCTGGACTATGTAAAAAGTTGATTTATGTTATTTTATATATTAGACATTACTAACAAAGCCTGAAAATTGGGCAACACGTATCTATAAAGTCCCTTTATACCTAATACCACCTTATCGCAGTGGGGTACAAATGGACCAAAATAACTCCAAAGTCTTGTGAGTCATTTAAGATCAAACAAGAGAGCTTGTAATAGATGAGTCACTGAAAACATGAAGAACAGAGGAGGAGGAGGATTCGTTTCCCCCATTCGCTGCCTTCCATCATGCAAAATGACTACATGTTCCTCCAACTCTGAGCACTACTTAGCCGCCCTCAGGCGACCTTCCCTGGAAACCTTTGATGGGCTGGCGGCCCTTTTTGTTACAAAGACACAGGCTTGGAAAACCTGCCTCATGTCTGCTAACTCAATGCAAGGCGCGTGTAAGCAAAACACCATCAAAAAATGTAAAAAAAAAAAAAAAAAAAAATCAGAGGAATGATTTGATTGTGCCAGAATATAATTTATGAAAATTATAATTGACTAAAGAAAAAGGAAAATGCAAATAAAAAAAAAAAAATAAATAAAGAACATCTTTGCAACTACCTTTGACACAAAAACATACAAGCTCTAATTTCGGGGGCCTCTGTCAGGTCCGTGGGGAAGATGGTAGTGCTTCCACGTAGATTTCATTTGGCCACAGTGTAATGGGGGTTAGGGACTGAGAAATACTTCTACCAGCTGGAGTCAGAAGACCCCTGAGGTGTGATGGAAAAAAGGATCAATTTTAGTGCTCCAAAGGTCTTTCAGATACACTTTCTTCTCCACTTTCTTGTAGTTTGGAATCTAACAACTCAAAAAAGAAGGGTTTTCACTATTTTTAAGTTAGCCTGCACAACTGGGCTTTATAAATGGATAAAAGAGATGTTTGACTTTAGTTTGTCCTTATGGTTGTCTGAAAGTCACTCTACAATTAAACACAAGCCTTCAGGAGTAAAAGTTACAAACAAAAAAAGAAAGTTACATTACACTTTCATTTTATAACACGTCATTAATCCAAAATTAAAAAAAAAAGGAATTGTATTCTAAAAAATATTCTAAAATATCTGTCAAATCCTGCAATCATGGGTTGAAACTGAACTTTAACTGCATATTTTTTGAGGATAAAAAAAATCACATGGACAAAAAAGATTGAATTGATTTGATTTATTGAAAAATTTAAAAATGCAATCAAAATTGATCAGAAAGAAGACACTGGTAATGAAAAAAAGATTTACAAAATAAATAAATAATAGCAAAAACCACCTATTTGTTCATGCTGGTTTTCTTCAATCCAAAAAAAGGGACAAAGTACTCCAAATATATACAAATATATATATATAATAAATAAATACCAATATTAAAAGGAGTACACAGCGTCCTGCTTACTAATTACAGCTCTAAACCAAAAACTAATTGGAGCCTCTTGTGAAGGTAATTCAAAAGACGCCAGCTCCTTCCAAAATATATATTCTTTTAAGGAAGCAGTTAAAAGTTGCAGGCTATGGACAAGATGAGCTCATTTTGAAGGCTTGTCTTTGAAACTAATGAATCTCAATATATCATCGCTCTGCAGCCTCAAGGCTTCAGCTAAGCTTCAGTACACCCATTCCTAAGAATTAAGGTGTGGTGGCTCTGAATTAATGTTAAAGCTTAGCATGTTTAAATTTGGCAGATAAAAGAAAGTGTACGTTTTTTCATGGAAAAAAAGTGGGGGGTAGGAGTTGTAGAAAGTTTGTTGAATATGCGTTATTTAACTGAACTCCAGAGTTTAAAAAATTAAAATAAAATTAATAAATAGATATAACAGTGAGGTAAATACATTTCCAATCCTAGCAGAAACATCATAACCATAAAAATTCAGCCAAAATGCTTTTTTAAAATAGGCTTTTGGTAGTAAATGTGGAGGAGTTCCATCTGTAAAAATCCCCTAGTGGTTATTTGGTGAACTGCATCTCACTGCTTTTCATTTGAGCTTGAGTACAGAAGTCAAAGGGAGGCCCTATAGACAAAACAAACCTGACACAGATAATCGGTGTTGGGTAGTGCAACAAACTATAGAGAAGAGAACAGGATAGTCGCTCTCTTTGGCTCTTGTTTTTGCTTTCACTTCAATCCTCATTTGATCCATTTTAAGCATTCCCAGTGGACTTTTAATTATGATTATGCCGTTTTTAGCCAAAATTTTAAAAACTGTTGTTGTTTTCTAGGACATGGTATCTACAGAGTGGCAGTAGTTCATTAGAAATTCACCTCCGTTGTGGACTGTTGATGCAGAGTGAGCCCACCTCCTCTTCCCTTCACCCATCTGTTTACACTCTCTCCCACTAGCTTCTAGCCCCTCACGCCTCCAACCAAACATCACCGGTGCAACAAAAACGATGAGCAATATTGGAGCTATTCGGCCATCAACCAGCTAAGGAAAATAAAATGGATCATGGATCTATTTCTCTACAAGTGGATGCAGCAGAGTGGAACGGCGCTTGTGGCTCCTGTGTATTTTCTACGTCACAAATAAGCTCTTTTTCCAACAGCATTTTTTCGTCTGCTCCTGATTCACAACAATTTGAATCAGGAAATACTCAGACATGCAATTTTAAGCCTAATTTTCTTCATAAATGTCCTCCAAAAACATATTACAAACTGGAGTGGGTCTTAAGGAAAGAAGTAAACATTTCCTCCAACTACAACAACATTTCTAAGGACCGAGCTGTTTACATCTATAAATCCCTTCACTCCACCTTCATCAGATTACCTCCAGTGAGCTGACAGTTAGAAGTCCAAAGGATTTCCATGGCCTCTTCTAGTTTTTTTCCTTAAACCTAAAACTCCTGACTGTAAAACCACAGATGTCCACAGAAACAGGCTTTGCCCTCTGGGGTGAATTCACAATGTTCATTGTTGGTTTTATCTCAAAATATTTATATACATGGGGAAATCAGTGGGGTGGGCTTCTTCTGTGGGGAAAAAAAAGACTTCTTAGTTTTTGAGTCAGAACACAAGGTAATTATTTGTTGATAGTGGATACAGATGTTGGAGACGACCAACTGACTGCAAGTCATCATGGGAAAACATCTGTAATTTGTAACCAGATCACAGGAATAAAATAAGGACAAATGCTGTCTATTACTACAGAGTCACTAGTTTTGGCCTTTTTTCCTTTAAGGGCAATGTTCCTGATCATATGTTTAGTGTTTTATTTTGAAAAAATGTCATACTAATTTAAATCTTTAAAAGAACATGCTTATAAAACGTGTGATTATGTGCACAAATGTACACAAGCAGAATAGAACAGACTGCAAAAACAGTTGGCAGATTTCTTTAAATGAGAAAAAAAAACTCTGTCAATAGCTGTGTTTCCGTCACACACGGGAACAAAACTTTTTGGAAATTCTAGAAATGTCGAAAAAGCACAATTTTGCAGTTACAACAAGTCATACAAAAACATGGCGATGGACGTGAAGAGTACTTTGATTTACAGCAGATACATTCAGATTTCTGCCATGGCGCCAGCGTTCATCACCATCAAGCAAAGGAGACGCCGGCTTCTTATTCAGGCTATGGAGCAGCAAGCTACGTGGGAGTGGCTACGGATGGAGCAGTTTTGGGAAATTGTGGTTGGTGATTTCAGAGCGCTGTAGATCCAGCAATTCTGCATGACTCAACTTAAGATGAGCTGTGTGATGCTGTGGGACCTTTGGTGGTGCCCACGGCACTGCACTGCAAAGGGTGGTATCCGGTTTCTGGTCACATGACTCATTTAATTTGAAAAAAAGTGTTTCCATTGTAGTTTTGTGAAATATGCCAATTATATGTCGAAGCGTCTCAAAAACCAACACCTCCAAGCACAAACACGTTTTTTGGATAACTGCAAAATTGTCGTGTTTCCATTAAGAAATATGACTATCGCAAATTTCATAGTCAATTGAAACACAGCTATTTGGGTAAGAAAAATGGTCTTACCAAGAATTCTTATTTTCAGAAAAAAATTCTAGTCACTAAGACATGTTTTCACTAAGACTTTCTTTTTACTATTGGAAAACTTTCCTGATAAGTTTATTTTTTCCAAGACAGAAGTTTTTTCTTAACTTTCTTTAGATTACGTTTTTGTGTTATCTTCAGCTGTGCAATCACAGCTGGTTGCACAAAGAAAACTTAATGAGAGAAGGAAAACTGGACCAATATTCAGTTTTGACAATAAAAGTCAAATATTTTCCATGACCAGCTTGGACAAGCTTTAAAACTGATGACAAAGGTTTTTTTTTGGTCTTTTACTTGACAAAACAAGTGAAACATGTTGCATTATCAGCTGTTGGACTAATAAATGTGGATCTTTGTGAATCCTTCTGAGGAGAATGAGTTTTTTTTTCTCCAAAAAGTGTGTTATATTGTGCCGTCTTCTTGGCTTTTTGATTTCTTTGCTCCCCCAGAAGAGGCTGCTTCCTGTCCATGTTTTGATTAAAACATGCGGATATCTTCAGTGAGATGTGCAACAGGTCAAAGGCCCAATGGTGCAGACAGATATGGAGTCAAGTAACTTCCTCCAAACCTCATATATGTAAACTGGGACAAAATGCGTCTGGACTGGATCTGGCTGAACTGTATTGTTCTTGCAAAGACAAGAGAGATGAAAGATGTTTGCAGATTGCACCGATAGGAAACATTTAGTCTGTTATTGAGTCTTGTTGCATAAAAGACAAATGGACAGTGACCTTCCAAGTTCTTCATGCTTATGGCTAAACGTGTATAAAAAAAAAACCCAGACAAAAACTTCTGAACATATCGCATCCAGTCTTCAGTGATCACGCTTTCCAATTGAAAAAGAAAGGTGATAGGAGTGCATGCCACTCACTTGGGACTCATCCTAATATTGCATTTAAAACCACAAATCAGTTTAAGGTTGCAGGGTCATGTGTGGATCCATACTCTGTGGTAAAAGCTAATGCTAAACATCTCCACAGGGATAGATTGGACAAACCAGAATTTTTTAAACCCGTACGTCTCACAACAACCAGCTCAGGAATGCAGGAAAAGAGTTGACCCATGGCAAAAATAAATATTCAATGTGGCAAAAAAAAAGTATTTGTTAGTCACTGATTCTCCAAGTTGTCCCACTTAAGAGGTCTGTACTGTTCATCACAGATGAACTACAACTAAGAGAAACAGAATGTAAAAAAATCAACAAGAAAATCTAATTCCTTGATTTTAAAAGAATGTATTTGTATTTTGGTGCAGAAAAAAAGTTATTCGGCAATAGCAAAAGTTCACCTCAAAATGGCCAGTTCTTCCATGCAGATCTACTCTAGAGCTGAATGTTTTGGGGCTGTTGCTAGGCAACCTTGACTTTCAACTCCCCCCATAGATTCTCTATTGGATTGAGGTCCAGAAACCCACCAGCTCGCTCCAAAACTTTGAAAGGATTTTTTTGTGTAGTCACTCTGTTGCTTGGGTGATGTGTTTTGGATCATTGTCATGCTGGAAGAACAAGCCATTTTTCATCCTCAACGTTCTCAATGATTTCCCCCACATGTCACCATACATGGCTCCTTTCATCCTTTCCCAAATACAGACCAATCGTCCTGTCTCCTCGTGGAAAAGCAACCCCAAAGCAAGATGTTTCCACTTCCATGCTTCATAGTGGAGGTGGTATTGTTGGCATACAACTCATCACTCTTCCCTTCCTAACATGGCGAGTGGTGGTAATACCAAAGAGTTCTAACATAAAGAGTTCTATTTTGGTCTCATCTAAGCACATGACATTATCCTTATCCTCCTCTGGATCAAACAGATGGTTTCTGGGAAAACTTTAGATGGTCCTGGACATGTGCTGGTTTAAGCAGTGGGACATTTGTTATTGTGTTCCCATCTCGCTTCCAGTCATTGACAAGTTCTCCAGTGTAGTTCTGAGCTGCTTCCTCACTGTTCTCAAGATCATTTGTACCCCACCAGGTGATATCTTTCATGCTGCTCGAGGTGGAGGGAGATATTTCTTTCTTTTTTTTTTATTATTAAAAATTATTATTATTTGGTCCAACTGTTAATGTAGATTGGTTCATCCCAGTCTTGTTCAGCTCTACAGTCTTGTCTCTGGTGTTCTTTGACAGCTCCTTGGTCTTGTTCATGGTGGAGATATTGCAGTCTGACTGCTTAAGGGTGTGGACAGGTGAATTTTATACAGATAACCAGTTCAAACAGGTGTCATCAAGACAGGTAACCAGTGGAGGATAGAAGAACATCTTAAAGAAGAAACAGATCTGTGCAGGGCAGAATTCTTGCTTGTCGGAGTTAATTATGTATGTGTGCATAGAAGTACCCTCCTTACTGTTCTGCTTTGCAGATATACATCTTCTTAAATCCAATAAGCTGTGTAAATGCATTTGTCTTAAAACTAAGCTACTATAAAACAAAGCTTTGTTTTTGCTTGTTCACCATGTACTGACTGAATCCAGAGACAAGGACAGTGGCTACACCATCTGCAACATTATGATGAACAAAAGAGATTCTCAGAACTTCACAGTTAAAAAACGTTGAATAATGGACCAAAGCTTAATCTTTTCCAACCATAAATGGCTTTTAATGATGCGGTTTAGTAGATCGTGGTTAAAGCTTTTGCACGATGAAAGAACAAAACTAACTTTCTCTTTTTCTTCTTTGTTTTAAATGTTGATGACACAATCGGACGATGGGTTTAAAAAAAAATTCACAATTTTTAAGTTGGTTCACAGGAGAACAGAGGCTGACATTTAGCTCTGGGCAGCACCTCCCACCTTGTAAATGTGTGGGATGTTGCAGGACTGTATGAAGCTTTCTGTCTTTCTTTCCCAGCCTTTAATGTGAAAAAGCAGACACACCAAAGAATGCTTCAAGCTGACACACAAAGCACATTTCAGGACATCAATATAGCTGTCATGTTCCAGACACTGCAAATGTCGTGACTACAACTGATACTAAACAAGCTCACCATCGGAGAATTAAACCATGGGACACACCAAGCTGGAAAGAGCAAAAATACTGGCAGTAATTCAGTAAAATTTTAATTATATCTGACACAACATGACAAATTGTTAATAACTAACAAAAAAAGGAACAAAAACCTTTTCACTTGTTTCAGCAGGCTTAATTTGCAAGCTCATCTGTCTTTAAACACCAATGTTCTTGGTTTTGTCATCTTTTACCTTTCTCCTCTTGTTATACTCATATCTTAGATTTCCAGCTGTGCTTTGCTTGGTTTTCTGGTAACTCCCTTTGTATATTAGTGTGTTTAGCCAAGATTATTTACCTGCTGTGCATACAGGGTTGAAATTAAAGTAGAAAATATCAGGAAGTTATACTTAAAAAAAACTTCTTGTAAGACAGTGTTGTATCTCTGTGTTTCTTGGTGTTTTGTTAAACTGGTCTGTTCTTTAATGCTTGCAGTTTAATTATTGCAGCCAATAGATAGTTTTCCTGCAAAGCAGCGTACGACATTTCCTGCACAGCCGTTCCTGTCAGTCACGCTGATGTTCAAACAAAGCCCGGACCAGTGATAGGATCACACTCTTGTCACTTAAAGGCTGCATTTGTTTGATGCTAACTCCAACTGTCAATAAAAGCCTGAGAAAGTCTAAACTGTTTTTGCCTTTTAATTCACATATCGTATTTTACGCACTGTAGGGCGCTCCGTAATAATGCCCATCGTCAATGAACGGTCTATTTTGAAACTTCTGTCAACCAGGTTATAGATTGAACTGAACAATGGGGCGCAATGGGCGAGACAAGAGTCAGAGATAAGTCTGACAGTCACTGCTTGTACCGACCTCGTTGGTAACAAACACAAAAAAAAAAGGCAATCAAACCGTGTTAGTGTATTCATAATATCTGTAACTCCCAACATTGTTTGCAACACGTAAAAAACAAAACTCAGTCCGGTACATGTTAGCTACGTTAGCATATTCACAATAACACTCAGCCTTGATTACATCAGCACAACCAGAATTAATCCTTAAGGCAGTGCAGATTATAAATTGCATTGTTGTTTTTTATGTTTGTAAGTGCACTTTATACTGCTGAAAATACATCCATGTTTGACTTGTTTCACTTTTATAGATTCTGTGTTTGAACAACTGGATTTCATCAGCGGCATGCAGTCAGTCTGCCAGCAGTCTCAGACATGAACGTTCACTAAATGTCAACACAGCAGGTTAAATCCTGGCTGATGCAGACTGACTAATGCCAAACACTCATAAACGTACAACCTCCTGCAGCTCCTATCCGTTTGTGATTTTTCACCTTGTTAAATGTACATAAAGTAACTTCCACAAAGATATTAAAGAGATAGAACTTCTTTTATCTTCTCTTCCAGACATGCTGCAGATGTTCACAGTAGATTTTGACAAATATGTGTTTAGAATTCATGGTGGTCTATATATGTCTGAGGTTTTTCTACCATACTCAGGCTCATTACAATAATTGCTTCTTTCTATTATCTGTTTGTTCTTCTTGGCTGTGGGATGGAACTCATAGACTTTAAGTTAATGCGATGGGACACTAGCGACGGTCTTGCAGCCGATCCTCCCAGTTAATGCAGCGGATTACTGCTGTAACTTACTGCAATCAGACAATCTGTATGCCGTCTTTGCAAATTCCCAACCAAGCAAAGCGGGAAAATTCAGTGAAGAGAATGAGTATGATTTCCAATAAAAATATTTTGAAAGTAGATTATCCATAAAATTGTGGTTGCCAGTGTTGAAAGCTCTGTCTCACATTTTGCAGGTGGAATTTACATATATTAAGTCTGGAAAACAAGTGAGACTCAAGCCAGAGAGTGGCATGAAAAACCCATTCGCGCTCCCTCTTTTTCCCTCTCTATCGCAGAGACAGCTCTTCTTGTTCGTGGCTGCTCATGTGTGGCAGCAGAGCTGGATGGAAAACATATTGCTCCATCAATCACATCCCATTCTTCTCAGCTGCACACTCAAATCCAAGACTGTCTGAGACTGGAGCCACACTGAATTGTGTAAAAAAAGAATTCTTAAGATGACAAATAAGCCTCCATCATGTCAGATCTACATCTGTGTCAGCGCATTGTTGATCAATCTCGTTGAAATTACTTTTCTCTGCTGCCGGTCCCCCTAATAAACACGCTGTTGACAGTATCTGTATGTTTTCTGTGCTCAAACAAAACCTACTCCTCCCCGTGTTGTGCTTGCAGATCAAATAAGGAGACGGAGTGAGAAGAAGTAGTAAAATGTCTCGTATTACGAAATTGAGGTAATTCTTTGGTTCAGAACACAAAGCACTGGCATGCCCACACTCACAGAAACCATTCAGCCTTCCCGTTTCACTGGAAACTGCTGCAGGCCCTGAGAACCACACATGTCAAATATTTGTGCTCCAAAAAGCACTTGGAAGGAAGTTAAGGCAAAGCATGACTAGTGGGATACTTACTGGTTTTTCTCCAGATTGAGGAGCAGCTGCTCTCCATCTGCTTCAACCAGGAGCTTTAGAGATGTGGGGTAACTCTGAAAAAACAGCAAAAAAAAAAAACAATCAAATAAACGGTTATAAGAACTTTAAAGTTTTGATCTTTTGTCCCAGGTCATCTTCTGGGACATAGTTTCTGCAGAACAACAGTAGTTCAGTAGACATGCGCCTCTGAGTTGTGGTGCAGATTATCATCCATCGGTTTACATGCTCTCCCACGAGCTTACAGCCCCTTACATCCCCAACTTAACATTACAGGCGCAACAAAAATGGCGAGCAACATCAGAGCAGGCCAACCTTTCTACAAGCTGATGCATCAGAGTGCAGCTGAGTAGGGAGCTTGCGGCTTGCCGTAGTAACTTGCACGTCACACTCGCAAGCTTTTTTCAATGAAATTTTTTCGTCTGCCATTGATTTGCAATGATTTGAATAAAGAAATACTCAGAAATGCAATTTTAAGGACAAGGATTTTACAAAAACGTGTTAAAACACGTTTTTCTAAGATTGGGTCTTGAAGTTTGATTCATAGCCACTGGACTGTTATAGTTGAACTAAAAGAACAGAAAAATGTAAGGATAATTATATTATTATTGATGATATTGATGTTAAAACGCCAAAAACACAACTTTCACAGGAGTGGGTCTTTAGAAAATATTCCAGCACTTTACACAGAGAGATATGGATCCCGAAAATGAAGAAATGTAACAAAATTCCAAAAGACGCTGCCTCTGATTAGTTCTCAATCACCTCAGTGTGGGAGTAAACTTTGCTCCAGATCACTACTGAACTTCTGACTGAGCCACCCAAGGATTCAATATAACTGCTTTCCACTGATGAGAAGCTGCTTTGTATCTTAAAACAAAAGAATGATCGGATTAACTCTGTGATTTTTTCTTTTTTTTTTCCATTTACATGAACTCTGCAGAAAGCCATGAGCATTTGCAGCCCTGAGTCACTGAGATCATGCGTCTCTGTTAGACTCATAAGGTGCTGCTGCGTCAAATATATCACTTCTGTCAGCCGTGCTGTTTCACAGATGCTTTTTTGCACAGCGTCTCTCTCGTGTACTGCAGCTTATGTTGGCGGAAACTCTTGGAAAAAAGACTGACTTTTTACAACATTTTGAGCTATCAAAAATGCATTTGACACATGTACATCACACTGCTCTGGGTTAAGGTGTTCATCAAACCCCGTGGAAAAGTAGAAAATCAAAAAAAAGACACTGAAAGCTTCGGCTTTCAGGCAGGATCATATTTAGACTTTTCCTTCTGCCGCTTTCTGCCCTAATGGGTTTCCATAACGCCAACGAGACTTGTACTGTAAAATTTCCACAAACCTGCATTTTTTTTTTTTTTGCACCACTTACTTTTTTTTTAATTCGCTCATCAGAGATTTTGCTTTGTTTATTTTGGATAATCCCATTCTTAACAAACCTTATGATGCCTCATCTGCTTGTTTGAGTCCAAAACAAAGTAATTCCCAAATGAAATGAGACAATAACACAACCTGGAAGTGCAGGCTGTTTCTTTGTACCACCCTGGCAACCACCTATTTCTTATGTATACACTTTGGGACCGCAGCACTAACAAATCCAGGTTGTATTCATTTTATTTACTTATTTTAGGCTTTTTTGTTCCCTTTTTTTTTGGAAACAAGACAGCCATCTTGACCTGAAAAATCTTCTCAGGAGTAATGACAATAAGTGACTGAACACAACTGACTAATTCAAAACTGAAAATAAATGTTTTTTAATTTTTTAAATGCATTTTTTAAAAATTCTTCATTTAGTCACTAATATTTAAACACTGGATAAATGGAATGACAAAGTAAATAGTGCAGTCTAATTGCATAGAAAAAGAAATCCCACTTTGATAAACTTTTTGACTGAAAACAGCACAAGGATTTCTAATGTTGCACTTGTTTAGTGAGAAGCATCAAGCTTTTACTTTGAAGATGCATGTTTTAAAAAATTGGACCAGGGGATTGCTGATGAAGTTGTTTTATTATCTATTCATTGCCAACACTTTTACTATTATAGTATGTATTTGGGAACTTTTGTTAAAGTAAAGAAAAAAACCTTTTCTCTTTCATCCTCATATGAGACTAAACTGCTCAACTTTGCAAGGCCTCATTCATCCTATTCTAATTTCAAGATGTTTTTGGTTTATAAGATGTCTGCTGGTAGACTGTAGTCTTGCATCATCTTTAAGATATAAGCAGAAGGAAACAGACAAGCTCCACAGAACAGGGATTCATCCTTTTAGAATTTTAATACAATTCCATGCAGACCTTTTGATTATTTTGTCTTTCTTTTAGTAAGAAATTTCAAGCATATCTTCGCTTGATTGCTTTAGTTGTGAACTTTCTACCAGCCAAAGTTTTTGGCCATTTGTTCCCACGTTGTAGTTGTCTTCTTACCTTCAATGTCAATTTTCTATAATATTACCCAACAAATTGACAAAAACAAACTGGACCTCCAGGCCGCCATTAAAAATTGATGAAGCTCAAAAATAACCATATGGACAAGTTCCAAAGCTCACATGCCTCTACATTGTTTCTTCCTACAACCCCTGACTTTAGCTACGTGGACAGCGTGACGCGTGTTCTAAAGTAATGCTACTAGCACATGTCCACCATGAATGCGAGAGTTCTGAACACGGAAGACCATGCATTTCCATTGAAAGTGGTCGCTTGAACACACGTTGTAGAAGGCGGCAAGAGTGTAGTTTAAAGATCCGCCTTTTTTTTTATCTATTCTTTCTTTGCATTCACAGATTTTGGTAGATAAAAGTTGGAATATTCAATTTTTGTTCTATTTTTTTCAGTTAAAAAATGGGTTTCAATAAATTACAAATCATTGCATTTTTACCTACATGCCATGCATTCTCACAGCTTTATTAGGATTTGTAAATGATTGATCTTTTTTTTTGAGCCGGAATACATTGCAATTATATAACACAAACAGTGCAACACTCATGTTTCGCTGTTTGAGCTGCTATTCCCCACCTGGGATTGGAGTTGGCTCACTGGCTTCCATTCTTGTCCAACAAGTTGAAGAGGCACTGTAGTCCCATAATGTTTCTGCTTTGCTGTTGATCCACCCTGAACCCTTTTGCCCAAACCTGTAAAAGAAAATATGAATACCATACGCATGAGCAAAGGAGACTTGAGGCAGGGACACAGCATTTAATGAATATCAGAAATCCTTGTTTTTTTATTTCATATAAACCATTAAATGTAATAAATGGCTTCCCTGCTTTTAATCCTGCACTGCCATTATATTAAATATATGAAAACACAACCTTACATTACAACAACCATTTAACTGAGCGTGTCACAGATGGGAAAGTGCAGACCTACTGTAGGTTGGCACATAAGGAATTCATCTGTCACATGTAACAACTGAATATACTGACATGGTAAACATACAACCACCTATTAGAAAGAGAAATAAGACAAGAATAGGCTTTTCTGTGTGGTAAAACAGAAATATGATATTACAACCACTGAACGTGACTTGAGCTGCATGTATTTACATTATTAAGGCCACAGGTTTGAAAAACCTGAAAACCCAGAGCTCATGTTAGCACGGAAGCTCGGAAGGGTTGACTGTGGTTTTGTAAAATTGAGTTTTTATTAAGGATGTCCCGATCAGGTTTTGATTATGAGAATCTGACAATACCGTCTTAAACAGAGCACTTTAGTGAAGCAGCTTGAACATTCACGTGAAAACAGGTGACAATTAGTCATGTGAGAAAGTTTGGTGATTAAAGCTTTAGGATCTTCAGAACTATTGAATATTTTTTATCATAAATTCATTAAAAATTCTCGAAAATTAATGATGACTTTCTTCCAAATTGTTGATGTAGCACTGACATGTTGAAGAGATCTTATATCAATGTAACCATTTATTAGTTGCTTGGAGATTTTTCACAGAGCTTGCACTTTGTAGACCGTCCCTTGGCAGCTGTCTCACTGCTAATTCTAAGTTTAATTCTAATTTATAAGAAAAAAAATCATCTTTTTTCTTTCAAAACGCCTTTGTAGGTTTAGTTTTGCAATAAGACAAACAAATAACACTTGTTGTCAGTTTTAAGCATTTATTAAAAGAGTTATTGAGCCCAAAAAGTCTGAATCTGGGAATATTACGCTGACTTATTCACACTTTTTTTGCGCTTCCTGCTCAAACCAGTGCCAAATTCTGCTGCACTTTACAGCAGTAAAATGTTGCGATCTGTTTATGATATGTAGACTTCTAGTAAAGAATTTATCTCTAATAATAGGACTGAAATATATAGTACTGATCATAATAATAAAAAATAAATGCAGTATCTGATTGCTGATTGGGATGCAACATCAGATTTCAATCGTGTCTGTAACTAATGATCGGGTCTGATGTCCGACCACGTGATCAGATCGAGGCATCCCTAGTTTTCATGTTTAATGTTAAGCTACGGTCACGTATCCCAAAATGCCATCCCACTGCGACCTAAATGCAGTTTTTCAGTGAATTCGGCAGGTGGCTGCATAGCGGCATTTGTAATCAGGAGGGGGCAGTTGCATTTTTACAAGAAAAAGCAAACATTTTACCGAGACCGGACAATTCTTCTCTAAAATTTGACATCGGTCATTGGCTGCCCATTTCGAGGTCACGCAGTAGCAGTCCAGTGACAGGCAGGGATGACACAATTAAGAAACCAGGCGATAGCGGGGCGGAATCGCCAACAAGACGATGTTTGAATGTCTCCAACGGCGGCTGACCATATCAAGTGCCACCAGCCGCCAGCCACCCAGTAGCTTGGGGGTATTTACAATGTGGGCCATTCTGCACGTCTGACTGTCGCCTGACTGCCGCCGTCTACATTCATGCCAACGTTTTTCAAAAAAATCTGGCAGCAGCATGAAATCTTGAAGATTCTGCCGAAGCCTCCTCATCGTGCGGTGGCAGTTGTATTTATGACCGCTGCATTACTGTTCTGACAAATTAGAAATTGCATTTTTAAAAATGACAGATACAGACATCCCAAAACTACCAAAGCGGATGCAGGTTTCCAAATCAAACCCCGAACTGAGGTAGAAGCTGACATCTGAGGTGTCAAAATGCATTGGTGAGGCTCTGGGGAAAGGACACTGGTCCCTATAGTAATCATCTTCCTGCAGCGGGAAGTGATTTTGTTGCTCTAAAACAGCAGGGGTTGTTGCACCATTTGTTTTAGTATAAACATTTCAAATCAAACGTTTTGCTTTTTCATTTATTTTTCTTTCCAGTCTCGTTGTATCCACTATTCCCTAACAGCAGGGGGAAACGCGTTTAATTTGGGGATGATGTAATAACATTTCAGGAAAGTTTTGCCCCGACCATGATGATTGGTATGTTTTGATTTTGCAACTTTCTCAGTTTTGAATCACATTTACAACGCACACAAACAAAACACACTAAGAGGAATACATTCCACACTTTCAACAGATGCCAGTTTCCTTCGTGTGTATGCAACTCCTCTCCTAATTGTGAGTCATCCCTTTAAATCGCTGAGTCTGCTTATTATCCGGCGTTAATAACCCAGACCAGGCACGCAGCTCCCCAGCTGAGCTTTGCTCTGCTAATTCTCTGCAGAAAGCACCATTCTGGAGTTCATCACAAAGCCATTCAAAGCTGATAGCAGAGAGCAAGAGGTGACCAACTCAGCACTCTGCATCTCGCTCCGGCGTCATGATGAGAAGCAGACTGGGGTGAGAACGGAGGGGATTATAAACAAACAATGACGGGAAAACAGGGAAACGTATTGGAAGAGGTGGTCACACGATGAGCCATTTCCAAGACTAACACACAGGCGAATTGGGCAATTATTCAAAGACGGGTTCTTTAAAGTCTGTTGGTAAATAACCGTTTGGGTCTGTGGTGTGCCACAAGGTTTAATTCCTGCTTGTAAATTGGATTATATCGATGGAAACAGTCTGAAGGCTCATTTCTTTTCCACACGCCCGTTGAGGTATTAGTTAAAGCTGGAGGGCGGCGTGACTTTACACGCTGTGAGTAAGCGACTCTTGTTAGCTAGAAAGTTATAAGAGCAACAGGAGTATTGAGGGAGTGGTAAAAGTGACTCAGAGTCTTATTTATATATTCAATAAAGGAGAGCGTAAACACGGGTCTTCATAAAGCTGAGTTTTGGCTATGGTCACCTCCGTTTCTGCTGCTTGGCATAAGGAAGGCTCGTGTAATTTATATTGCCTCAATAAAATCAGTGCTAGCTTGGAGGACTGCATATTGGATTTGTGGGATGATGTGCAGCTGAAATGAGATACAGTTTGGTGAGCAAGAAGCAGTAAAGAGGAAATTAGTTTGGAACTCTGTTTTGGAAAAGACAAAAAAAAAAAGAAGATATGTATTTTGCTCCCGGTATGTAAAGACATGCATGACGGGTTCGGTTCAGCTGGAGCTATAACACAGCAACAAAGGAATATAAATAAAGATGAATGAATATTGATCAAAGGGACCTAGAGCAAATTTACTGCTGCCATGAGATTATTCATTTGGAATAGAATTGTTTAATTTTCATGAGGGACTATGGCTGGGATTTTAGGAAAGTAAAACAAAAACCGTTTTCAATCTTTTTTTTATGTTTTCCATTTTCTTATGCAACAATCCCAAAATTCCTTCTGCAGAATATCGTAGAATGAAAACTTTTCTTGTGTCACAAATGAAAAATCCTCCGATGCTACCCTTAAGCTAAGCTATTTTCTTAAAAAGTGAAACTGCTTTACAGTGAAGCACTATAAAAATGATTTGCTTTGGTAGAAATGAACAAATAGTAATTTAGTTATTTATTATACTCTTAATTGTGATGTCTCTCTGTAGTGAATTCGCATGTGCAGCTCAAATTGAGTTTAGAAAAATCCTGTTATCTGTCAAACAAACTGCAGAATCTGAGGACCCAAACTGTCATCCAGATCACTCAAACCAAGAACAAACAAGTGGAGAGGTTGACTCAGGCCAATCACTGCTTATAACTCTGATGTCTTAGTTGTTGGATTTAAGTGATAAACTGAACATGAGTAACATTCTTCAAGTATTTTTAAAACAATCTTTTTACATCTCTATGAAAGCAGCTGAAACACCATATCACCAGTTATGTCCAGTTCACATTAACAAAAAAAGAATCCAGTTATAAATGTATAAACCGTTCAGTATAAATGTTATTGATAATATTTTAGATATATAAAAAGATCCCCGGAGTTTTATCAAGTTTTCTACATAGAAGTTCAGGTCCTGGGAGTTTCTGGGAGCGTGTTGGAAGCTGTTGACCTTCCTCGGTTCTTCTTAAATCTCCAAGCATTCTTTGATACAGCGCTGTTACAACTCTGACCCCTATTCCCCAATCTATTCTCCCCAAAGCAAACCAGTGACTGTTTGCTCTTATTAAGCCCCAGAGCCCACTTTCTCTCATCGTGCCATAGCTCTCTTTTTCCTTGACAGGCAAAAATGCAGCTGTGTGTTTATAGTCATTTTTTCTTTTGCTACACAAATGACATGCTGTTCTTTTCATCTGCACACTTGATGAGGCCGTGCCCCCCACTTGTCTGCATCTTCGTTGGGAGATGGGATAAAGAGCACTCCAGATGACAGTCTCGGTCTGATGAGCAACGCAGGAAAGGCACACGAAAACATTTTCTACAGTCATTCTGACAGCAGTTCTCTGCTATAGTGAGAATGCAAGGTGCTGGTTCCAAAGAAGAACCAACACCTTTGACAGCTAAAGAATGGGCTTTGACAAGTGAAGTCCTCTGAATGGTACAAAATCCTATGTGGATTTACAGAACTGTTGCTTTGCTTTCTTAACCCTCTAAAGACCACGTCAAAGAATTTACAAAAAAAAAAAAAGTTTTTTGTTTTTTTTTTAAAAACCCTTTTATGAAAATGGACGGAAATGTTTATCATTTTTATTTGATACCGATATTATCAATAATGATATTTTGGGTGATTTAGTAAGTTTTGCTCCTAACAGTGTTGGTTTATGGTCTAAAATGTTGACATGAGTTTACAGGACAAAAATAGAGAATTTATTCACAATCTAAAATGTGATACACACATTTCTAACACGGTGTAACTGTATTCCAATAAATTAAATATCAAGTATTCTATCATTCTTTCAATGCAACAACTAGCAATTAAAAAAAAGAATAACAATAGATCAGGTTATTCTGACCATAAAGTTTTGAAAATTAGCAAAACTTTCCTTTGTCTTAAAGGTCACTTAATTTACAAAAATGTGGTTTTAACTTTAGTGTCTTAGAGGCAAGATTGTAGTATTTATTTACCACTGCACTAAATCACATTTTATTATCACTTGCCAACAAGCTACTGCTCAACTGAAATTTCTACTTGCCAAAATGTTTTTTGGTAGAAAATATCATAATTTCAAAAAGAGAACAGGCATTTCTACATATATAAATGTATTTTGTTATATCAAAAGTATCAGATAAAAGCAATATACTGATGAGATTCTCATTGCTATTAAGAACTGAGTAACTTGTGGTGTTGGTATATTAGAAATATCTACATTTAAAATGTTTTTCTATTTATTTTTTACAAAATTAGCTCAAAGATTAGGTTCAAAATTGTATTCAGCAAAATTTTAAGTGTGTAATAGGTAAAACTAACATAACAAACAAGTAAAATTGTTTGACTAATGTTTTATTTTCAATCTACCTTTATTACATTTATTCCATTACATTTCTTCAAAGTTCTGATCAGACCTTTAAGTTTAGAATTCTGTGAGTTTGATCGAGTTTAGAGTCTTTCTGTCCTTTTTTAAGATGTTTGTGTTTATGGACAACTTCACGATCAGTTCAACAAGATATTTAAATGTATTCAAATCAAAACTAAACTCCATTAAATAAAGAAATGCTGATGAAACGTCTTTCCAAGTGACTTGGTCCATCCTAAGAACGGCCCCACTCACACTGATGTACCTGGATGCCTGCAGAAAACAACTGTGATAAATGATCCTTTCACCGTCATAGCGGAAAACCTTTCGCAACATCTGAGCAGAGGAAAAAACAAACAAACAGCAAAGTCAGGACATATCTCCCTGTAGGCAGACACATCGCCGGTCAGGTCCAACAAAGAGAAAAAAAAAGGTCAGGTCAGGCTTTGGCACGACATGTTTTGAAAAAGCAAAAAAGTGTGGACAATGCACCCCAGTGACAAGTTCAAAAAAGTGTTTTTCAAAAACATTTAGCTTAATTTGAGTCCCAGACTCTATATGAGTTGAGTGGAAATTTCAAAAATCAGCAGCAGTAGTTCATTTGAAATTTGCCTCTGAGTTGTGGGCAGTATTGTTGGCGCAGAGCAACCTTTTCCCTCGCCATTGCTGAGAGCTCTCTGTTTACATGGAGCAGGCAGTTTGTGGCCCGCGACAAACACGCCATTTTTCAAATAGCATTTTTTGTCTACTCCTGATGCACAATAATTTGAAATAAAGAAATACTCAGAAATGCAATTTTGAGCTTAAAGGTCTTTATATATGTCCTCCATCATCAGAGAAATGCCACAGGAACATGTTGAAAACACAATTTTTATCAAAGTGGATCTTTGACATTTGTTGATAGAGATGATATCACTTCTACAGCAATGGGGATTATGTAAAGTGTAAAAACATGTTCATGTTTAAAATATTTTCTGAGATACTGAGCTGTAGTGTTTTCTGACTTACAGGGGTCAGTGGGTGTTAGAAGAATGTATATTAGTGTGTCATCAGCATAAAAGTGAAATGAAACTGTGATGAAAGAGATTGAAAGCATATAAAACAAAAATGAAGTCAAACTGCAAGGTCATTGAAGTTAACATTTGGAGACACTAAAGTTGATTGTTCTTGATGCTTACTCCAAACTGAAGAGGGTTAATTAAAATTGTGATAATCTGTGTCAGAACCTGCACTTTAACCTACATGAGTAAAACAGCTTTGTCTCTTCTATCTACTTTGAAAAATAGCCTTTTGTGACCTCAGTGGGGGAGTTTTCTGAGGTGAACAGGGCTCTTAATGAAGAATGAAATTTCTCAAAAAGGTCATTTTCATCAAAAAGTCGAAAAGCTCCAAGCGCTTTCTTTTTAAATCAAGTTAAAAAGTTCACAACAGGGAGACAAAGCTGGATTCCTGCAAAAGAAGTCACCCCATTGACATTAAAAACGGGAAAAAAGGCAGAATAAAGTTCATTATTTAGGAAGTGAAAAAGAACACGTCCAAGGTTACACAATTTATGAAATGTATTGATTCAGCGGTTCTTGTTTTTTTTGCTTAATTAGAATAATAGGCTGTAAATACTATTGCATTTTCTCTTTTTGAAAACCATAACAAAAGATTTAGCTTTTTCTTTGCATGAGTTTGTAGACACTGCAAAAAAAAATCTAATTGGCCTAAATTAACTAGAATTGGAAAAACAAGCCCTGAAACGTTTGAAAATTGGACTGGAGACAAAAATAAAGGCGGGGAACTTGCAGGAAATACGTAAGATTAAAAACTTGCCATCAGACTGATGTATTTTTAATTAATTTCCAGCAATTTTATAATTTAAAAATCATTTTGTAATTATTAAAAAGACATCCTGTGTAACAGAGTTGTCAACACTGAAAGCAAGGCCTAAATGTATCATTGTTTTTACTTTGTTTTAAAAAGACCTATAAATCTTTTTTAGGTGACTGAAAAAAGAACACAAACATGGATGAATGTGAGATAACTCAGAAGCAGCTGAATGAACTTTAAAGTGCACAAACATGTGCAGCTCAGTTTCAGACAAATTTGGAATAGATAATTGGATGTTTCCCCCAGAACAGATGGACAATGACTTAAAACATACCCAGGAAGTAACCCAGAGGGATAAAGACCACGGAGAAGCAGAAAAGGCTGTGTGTAAAGGCTAAATCAATCGTCTCTCAACCCGATCAAGCCCAGTTTCACTTGCCAAGGACAAACTCAAGACACAAACAAAACACCAGGGACAGCTGCAGTCAAGGTCTGTTAAGAATCACAAAAGAAGAAAACCATTCTTCAGAGGAGTCCTTGGGTGTCAGACTTCAGGTTGTAGAAAAAGACCTCTGCTATAATAAGCTATAATTCCAACAATTCTTTTTCTACGTGTCAGTGGAGTAACCTGAGAATGTTTTCAATGTGTATTTAATAGAAAGACAACTCGTTTGTGTTTAGAATGACCAAAACCCAGTCGAACTTCGACCAATCAGGGACTCAGATTTGGTAGTGACATATGGTTAACATCCTTTTTGATTCATGGAAGTGCCAACCATTTGTCAATTGATCACGAAGAAGAAATTCATAATTGCGAATAATGCCTGACCGGTTCAAGAACCCACGTTCGGCACATTCTTGAACGCGGATCACATGCCCAGTGTGTACATAGCAAAAAACGTTTGTTGTGTTTTTATGATTACACCTTGAAAGGACCATTTCTAGTATAATCACCAGCCTATATGCACCTTCCGGCATTCTGAGAACATTTTTCATTTATTTGACATTCAATGCTCACAAACCATGCAGTTGTTTTTAATTAAGATATAAATGCAAAAGCCAATGAAATGATAAATGATGTATAGATGAAGGGAAACCAAAAACACTCTAATAAATAAAATATGAGTACAATAAATATATGTCCACCACATACACCTGACTGTGGTGGAGAAAAGAACTGGGGAACAAATATGCCAACCTACACCTCTAGGAGGTGCCTGGTAACTTACCATGCTTTCATTCAATCAAAAAGTCAGAGGAAGGAGAAGCAGAAACACAAGATTATGGTTAGATGCATTCCGAATACATAGTTCTCTCTACTTTATAGGATAATCGTGAAGTTTGGTGTAGAAAATCATGGACTCTGCACAGGGCAACTCACATCACTGCTGATATTCTGGAGACCAAACAGAAAAAGTCATTGTGATGGATGTCATTACCTAAAAATCATGAAGCAAAAGTAATGAATGTCCTAATACAAACATATAAACGGTTTTTTTCTTTTGTAGAACTCATATTTTACAAGAAACTCTCTTTGGAAAGCTTTATTTATCTGTAGTTGGGATGCAGAGCAAATATCAAACTTGTGACACGACACAGCAATGTTTCTAAGGCAAAAGCTTCAAGTTCAGATCATGTATATAAATGTGATCATTGTGGCTATTGCATAACTCAACGGGCGATTGACAGGCACATCACAAACTCCACTGATGCCCAAACAGAGGGCAAATGATGTTCATTCAAATAGAATAATTATTGGGAACAGAATGATGAATGATGCGACGACAGGACCCATCAAGCAGACCTTCTATCATAACGTGACCTTGAACAGAAAAACAATAGACTGCTCTGCTGTTTTTCATAATGCTGTTTCCTTAAAACACTAGCAAACTTGCCCAAAAGTTGCTTATTACTGATACCAGTGGTGGCCCGTGCATTTCAGAACTGAGCCTTCAGTTTTCCTCAGCCAAAACCATCCTCCTTAATATTAAATATCAACCCTTATAACACCATCCTGTTATAAATATATATATATATATATATACTATTTTATGAAGCAATTCCATCATAAATGGATCATTTATATAGAATTCACTATAATTGCACAGAGTTATTGTAAAAACAAATTCCATGTGTGCAAGTCTCCTTCCACTGCAATAACAGCTGCAACAAACATCAAAGCACAATTGACAACTCATTAAACTTGAAAATAAGCGTTTTTATTTAAACTATTTTTTATTTACAGCAAATCCAACTAAAGATCCCTATTTCTCCTTTAAATAAAGGAACCCCCTTTAAAGATTTCCCAGCAAAAGTCTGCATGCTGTATATGACCATCAGTACTGTTCTCAGCTGATACAGATCAGAGCGCTGTCTAGCTCTGTGCTACTAAGCTTAGCTTTTAATTATTATGCCTTTTATTTCGTTTTCTGAGGGGGGGACTGTTGCATCACATTCCTTTCAGTTTAAAGTATGATAGGAAATAAATATTGAAATCTAAACAACTTGCTGGTGATAACACATTTCTCTAATGAGCCACAGAGCAGTCAAATTTGACAGATATGGTTATTTGGTTTATATTGTGATATTTATCGTTATTGCCTGATGTGAAAAAAACAATATCGTAATATTTAAAAAAATCACTATTGCCCAACTCTACCTTTGCGACAGCATACAGTTTTAAAACCTTCAATTCCAAAAACAGTGATCTTTGTCTCATCTCTCCAGAGTATAGAGTCTCTGTAGTCTTCCTCTTTTTCAGCATGGGCCCTAGAACATTCTAGGCCACTTTTTGATGCATGGGCTTTAGGAGAGGCTTCCTTCGTGGACGATACCCCTGCATGCCATTCCTCTGCGGTGTGTGCCGTATGGTGTCACTCCAGTTTGGCTTTCTACGGCTTTAGCTGACTGCAGTGAACCTGCATGGAGATTTTCTTCAACCTTCTCATCAGCAGATGCTCCTGTTGAGATGTTAACTTCTATGGACGGCCTGGACGTCTCTGTCAGATGGCTGCACTTCCATCTTTCATGTTTGGATCACTTTTGCTACAGCGTTCTGACTGATGTGTAAAGCTTTGCTGATCTTCTTGTAGCCCTCAACTTTTTGTGTAAAGACATGATTTCTTTTCTCAGATTTTCTGTTCCACGAGGAGCCGTTTCTGACAGCATGAAATAGGAAGGGCTTTTCTTTGTTAATGAATGCTCTTCTATAGTCACCTGTGTTCTGGACACATCTTAAATGGATCATTAAACTCACCAGTGGTTGAATGCCTGTTTATTAGAAGTGTGGCTTTTCTTCTAAGACTGTACTTGGGGTGTACTCATTTTTGCACCATGGGCTTAAATGAATTAGTTGGGAAAATCACTTTTTTTGTGTGTGTGTGTGCAAATGATAAAGTCTTTTTTGCAATCAATGACCAACATTTGTGGCAGTATTTTGAACTAAAATATCTCATAGAAAATATCGATGCTGAAAGGACACTAAAGGTTTCCTGAAAAATGTAGTGGGGCGTCATCATTTATGCTAAGCACTGTATATATATTTATATATATTTAAAACAACAAACACCCCCATCTGCATTGAGCCACAGCTCTGGAAGTTTAACAGAAAAGGGTGCAAAGTGCCTGACAATTTTGGCAGGACTCCATTGTAAACACCCAACCCCATTGGTTGGCGTTATGTCAACATTATATACATTAAATTAAGAAACACAGAAACCACCATCACAGTAAAAAATAATCCCATTAAAACGGCCAATAACCCAAACCCAATAACGTAGCAGTGTGTTAAAAGCCACGGCAATGACAGACATTAATTGCTGTATTTATTAGGGGACATTTTTTAAGGCTATAAAGGAGCGCTTTAACACCAAGCTCCCTCTACTGGTAAATAGCTCTTTGTGTCACGACATAATAACTCTATGAGAAAAAGATGGTCCCGCTGTAAAAGTTTCCCTCTGCTCAGCATGAGGTTAATGCCATCCGAGAAGCCAGTCACATTACAGTGAGACGCTTACTTTAGCATCTCCTTCCTCGTAATTTATTCTTGCTGCCCGTCATGAATACAAGGCGCGTTCATGTAGCAACGAAGGTCAGAGTCGGAGGAGCCTCCAGAGCAAAGCTGTGTGAAAGCTCATTATATGGTTCCGAAGGCAGATTTCGTTCTGCAGCTCTTTGGAACTTCTCCCTACCATGGGAACCACATGCCTGATGCACAGTCTGTGCCCCTCAGAGAAGTTGTGAACCATAAGAAGCTGTAGAAACCAACAAATCTTTCAAAGTCAGAATAATTTAAAAAAAAAAAAAAACAGTAGTTAAGACTTTGTAAATCTGACATTAAAGTCCCATTAAGAGTGTTTCCAGTGGACTTTTAATTATGCTTATGCCGTTTGTAGCAAAAACCAGAAAACCTGTTTAGCCTTCTAGGACATAGATTCTGCAGCGGCAGTCATGCATAGGAAATTTGCTTCTGAGTTGTAGGCAGGACCACTGACACTGAGTAACCCGCTTCCCATTGCAGAATGGTGCAGGCAGCTTTTGCCCCGAGTATTTCCTACATCACATATACGCTGTTTTTGAAATAGCATTTTTTTTTGTCTTCTCCTGATTCAGAACGATTTGAATAAAGAAATATTCAGAAATACAGTTTTATTCTTAGTTTTCTTTATATATGTCCTCCATCATCAGAAAAATGCCACTAGAAAATCAAATAATTAAAAATGCTCATCAGAATGGATCTTTAAAGCTTCTGTATGTTGATAGGGTTTCATCTCAACAGAATCTGCACGCATGAGAGAAATTAAGACAGAAATGAGTAAACTAAGGATGCCTGGAATCAATTTTTTCATATCAAGAGAAGCAGCAAGAGATTTAGCCCTTTACACTGCCATCAAATTATTATAAATGTATATGTATTGTGCTGAAAAATAACAAATTGGGAAAATCAACAACTCGATAAAACCCCTTTTTGAAGGACTGCACTCATATTGTCATAGAGACATTTTGGCCCAGTTTCTTCAGCTCCAGTTTGCAGTTATTTTGGTTTATGCTCTGTCTCCTGATCCTGCAAGCAATATTTCAATCAACTTGATGTCAGCACATTGACTGGATGACATTATTTGAATTTTTTTAACCCTTTTTTCCTGGTTTGCTTTTGCGTCTGGGATCACTGTGTTGGTGTCAGCCAAGACTCAGATATCAGACAGTTTGTCTGCTGATCATTCTGCTGTACAGGAGGTTGACTCAATGGCTGCAAGGTGCTCAGGTTCTGTGGCTTTCAAACAGCAGACCTCATTGGACAGGTTTGTTTTACATGATCAACTCAACAACATACCAAAAATATGAATGACAAATTAAGGACCCTGCTTTTTATGGTTCAAGAACATCCCTAATTTTCCCCCTATTTAGCTTTTTTTTAAAGCAAATCATGGATATTGAATAAAAAACTGAAAAAACTTTGTGTTGTAAGGATGCTAACAGTTAATATGTAAATAATTAAGTCAACATGAGTGTTTCTAACCCACCTAAGAAAGCTGTAAAGCTGTATTTTTCTTTAACACACAGTATAAAGTCAATTTCAGTGCCATTTCGCTGTCTCTAATGGAACATAATACAATTAAACAGAGCTGAGTACTTTTCTTATTAGATTTAAAAAAAGAAAACATTGGCTTTTCAGCTTTCCAAGCATATAGATTTTAGTAGAAGTCAATAAAGTGGAAGGTTGTTTGTTCTCAGTGTATTATCTTGTGTGTTCTCATGAGTAATTTAAACTCTCTGATTAACTTGTTCTGTAATTTGTATGCACAAATCCATTTTGTTTCCCTGTAGAAACTGCCAGACTTAAAAAAAAAAAAACATACGAGAAGGTTTGTCGATTTCCATTTTTAATTTGAACACATTTGGTTCCTGGGTTCAGATGAAAGCAATCTGCAGACTTCTGCAGACCCCTCAATTACAATTAAAGGAAACTATTTCTTCTTTTGTGATTGAAAATCTTAGAAAGTCCAGGACTTTAACAAGACCGGCTTAGTCAAGGTTTTCCTTGAACTTTCTCAGCTGTCCATGTTTTCAGTCTGCTTAAAAACACATCAGTGGTTTGCCTTTCAAACAAAACTCTGACAGATGCAGACAAAGATCTGACAGCAACAGACCTTCAATGGGGCCAATTTGTTAGATATTCATAAAGGTAGGAAGTGACCTGTCTGCTTTCTGATCAAATAGGTGCCAATTACGAAACGTTTTGCATTTTGTCCTCAGTCTTCCTAAAATAGGGAAGAAAAATCAGTTCAGACAACTAATACAAGATAGGATGGTAGGAAATGGAGCAGAAGTACAGCACCTTCTCTTTAAGGACCCACTCTGATGAAAAGCAGGCTTTTAATGTATTCTTGTGGCATTTTTCCTATAATGGAGGACATACAGTGGGACAAAAAAGTATTCAGTCAGCCACCAATTGTGCAAGTTCTCCCACTTAAAACGATGAGAGAGGCCTGTAGTTTTTATGAAAGAGACAATGACAAAAATAAATCAAGAAAATCCCATTTGTTTGATTTTGAAGGAATTTGTTTGTAAATTATGGTGGGAAATAAGTATTTGTTCACCTACAAACAAGCAAGATTTCTGCCCTTTCACAGACCTGTAACTTCTTCTGTAAGAAGATCATCTGTCCTCCACTCGTTACCTGTATAAATGGCACCTGTTTGAACTTGTTATTTATATAAAAGACACCTGCCCACAACCTCAAACAGTCACACTCCAAACTCCACTACGGCCAAGACCAAAGAGCTGTCTAAGGACACCAGAAACCAAATAGTTGATCTGTCTTCACAGAATCTGCAATAGATAAGTATCTTGGTGAGAAGAAATCAACTGTGGGAGCAATTATTAAGGAATGGAAGACATACAAGAACAATGATAATCTCTCCTCAAACTGGGGTTCCCTGCAAGTAACAAAAGCTACCATCAGTAACACGCCATGTGTGGGGACTCAAATCCTGCAGTGCCAGACGTGTCCTCCTGCTAAAGCCAGTACATGTGCAGGCTCATCTAAAGTTTGCTAGAGAGCATTTTGATGATACAGAAGAGGATTGGGAGAATGTCCTATAATCAGATGAAACCAAAATAGAACTTGCTAGTAATAACTCTCCACGTCGTGTCTGGGGGAGAAAAAATACTGAGTTGCATCCACCATACCTACTGTAAAGCATGGGGGTGGAAACATCATGCTTTGGGACTGTTTTTAGCAAAGGGATCAGGACGACTGGTCCGTGTAAATGAAAGAATGGATGGGGCCGTGTATTGTCAGCTTGTGACCGAAAACCTCTTTCCATCAGCAAGGGGCATTGAAGATGAAATGTGAATCGGTTTTTGAGAATTACAACAATCCCAAACACACTGCTCGGGTAACGAAGGAGTGGCTTTGTATAAGCATTTGAAGGTCCTTGAGTGGTCTAGCCAGTCTCTATGTCTCAACCCCATTGAAAATTTTTGGAAGCAGTTGAAAGTCCATGTTGCCCAGCAACAGCCCCAAAACATCACTGCTCTATAGGAGATCTGCATGGAGGAATGAGCGAAAAATACCCGTAAGAGTTTGTGAAAACCTTTTGAAGACTTACAGAAAATGTTTGACTGCTGTCATTGCCTTCAAAAGGGTATATAACAAAGTATTGAGATGAACTCTTGTTATTGGCCAAATACTTATTTTCCACCATAATTAACAAATAAATAAATTATTTAAAAAATCAGACAATGTGATTGTCTGGATATTTTTTCTCATTTTGTCTCTCATAGTTCAGGTATACTTATGATGAAAATGACAGGCCTCTCTCATCTTTTTAAGTGGGAGAACTTGCACAATTGCTGGCTGACTGAATACTTTTTTGTCCCACTGTAGATTAAGAAAATTAAGTTTAAAATTGCATTTCTTTAATCAAATTGCTGTGAATCAGTAGAAGAAGAAAAAATACAGTTAAAAAAAAAAAAGTGTCTTTGCGATGTAGAAAATCCAGTGTGCAAGCCACAAGCTCCCTGCTCCAACGAGAAAGGGAAGCGAGTGCGGGGTTAATGATTTTACAAATACAAATTCAAAAGCCATTAAAAAATCACTGAGATTATGTCCGAAATAGAAAAAAATTAAGAAAATTTAATTTTTGTTGCTTCTTTTTGAGCCTACATGCCTCTTTCCAGTCATAAAGTAGATCAAAAGTTGACTCTGGCCATATCCTTTTCTTTGTAGGCTTCCCAGCAGAGGAATGTGGCTTATTCCATGGAGGGAAATCCATAAACCTACAAAGCTTTTGCTTCTCTCTACAAGTGTGGAACACAGGACTTTTGGGAGAGCAGGGGAGTATACTTCTGTTGTAAGAAAAAAAAAGTACACAATTTTAAATAAAACTTAGTTTAAGATTTTCTTGAGAAAACCTTGTGAGGCATTTTTAGTTGTGGCTCCAAGAATGGGTGAATCACCAGTCATGCAGACGACTGCATGTGATAATGCAGCATAGCAGATGGAGGCCAATGTGTGAAAAATGTTCAGAATTCCAGAGAATAAGAAAATCTGGTTCCTTCAGCAGAATATTTGTCTGCATGATGTATCATCCAGCTGCTATAACCACATCAGAGGACAAAGCATGAGCTTAGCAAAACTGCGGCCATCTGTCTGGGTCCACGGTTCTGAGAGTACTACCGTCGTGAGGTTGACATTAGGCCTGCTCGATATGAGAAAAATCTGTGATATTTGTGCATGAAACTGCGATTTGTGTATCACTTGCGATAAATGGGAAAAACAGCAAAACAGAAATACTAATACATATTCATTTCACTGTGAGTTTTATTTAAATCTTTTTTAGTTTTCGTGATGTTTTGCATAGTGTCTGTGTTTGGAGAACGTCGCCTGTCCTGAAACCAGAGTATCTTCAAATAACTGGCATTTAGAGTGTAGCAGATCACAAAACTCACGGTTCGGATTGTGTAAAGGTTTTAGAGTCATGGTTTGGATCATTTTTCGGAACGGTAAAAAAAAGGAAAACTAACTAGGAGCTAAAAAATATTTTTACAATTGTTTTACCACACATTTTTAATTAAACATATATAAAATACTTTAAAACACACACATATATTACATCAAAAATTCTAAATTCTTCAGTGCCCCCTGCCGCTGCAATAAACTCCCCCTCCCTCCTCTCACTGAGCACACGCAGCATCTGGGTTTTTATTCCGTTTTTTTCAGTACAGTACACCTGTGTGCCGAACCGTGGCGAGTGATCCGATACGTTAAACCGCTGACCGACGTGCTTTTTTTTCGCCACAAGCACATCCTACAAGGTGTTGCTCTCAGCCCTCGCAAGTCTTGTTCAGTCACATGTCAGGCATAAAAATCTTTTTTTTTTTTCATACTCCCACACCACGTGGAAGGCGGGCATCTGGCATTAAAGGGCTCCAGTGAATGGTCAATGACACAAAGAGCTCCATACCATTGGTTTAATGCATAAAGAGCTTTATGTGATTTGTTATTTCAAACTACAAAGAGATAGTTTAGCATGTGTGCAACCGGAGACTACTTATCGCCATTTATGCCTCCTGTTGCAGTCTGCAGACCGCACTGGGCTGATACCGATAAATTTATTGTGCAGGCCCAGTTGACATGTTTGATAAATGATGACATCCAATTATTACGTCTACGTTGCACCCCACGAAAAGCACTGACCTTTGTCCAGATTGTTGAAATCTCACAGTCTCGTCACATTTTTATTCTTTAAACGCAAACTGTCATGGTCAACAATTTTCTTGATTCGGTTTCTTAGTGCCTGTCTTCTCACACCTGTGCCTCATCATCATCTATGCAGTTATGCTCAGTATGAACATTCATGTTCCTTTCATAGACAGTATATAGAGAGAACTGGACTCATAATCCACTCCTCTCTTCACGTTCCAAGTAGGAAGAATCCGCTGGGTCCAGAAAGCCAAAATCCCATTGACTTCTATTGAGAAATACACAGCTTGTCAGAATAACCATTCTGTTTATCCTCTATTCTTCTTATAATCTCTTTTTAATTGTCTTTGTCGTTTTTTTTTTACTTATAAACTGACTAATACGTTTGGTTACTAGAGTAAAAGAATAAAAATATTGAGTGATTTGGTAAAGTTTTGGTAAAGTAAGAACAACATCAAGTGAGTCGCAGTTGTAAGACAAAGTTGCCTTGCTGTGCAAGAAAAGAATGAACCGTTTCTCAAACGAAACTGCTCCCCTATTTTAAACTAATTACAGAGAATGCCATCTTGACAATGTCAAACTCTAAATTTGAGGGGCTGCAGGAGCAAATGGCCACACTGACTTTAACCACAAAACTGTGGCTATAGTTATGGCAGAATTAACTGAATTAGACAATAGAAAATTGGAAAACATATTTCTAATCTTATAAATATTGACTTTACCTGCATCATTTAGCCATGTTTTTGGATAAAGAAAAAAGAAAAAAAGAAAAAATCTTACATAGGTCGTACTCTTGGCAGACATTTATTTAACAAACTATGCCAAAAAAACAAAAAAAAAAGCAACTTATACTCTGAAAAATACTGTAGTCAGAACAAAAAAAAAATTGGGCATCATCAATGGTTTATACTGATAGTGGGAAGTTTCTTTTGATTCTTCAGTGTTGTCATCAACCATGTCCTTTACAACCAAAGTGAACCCAATACCGCTGGAAGTCCCCAAATCATCTCAAAGCAGTTTCTTGAACGTGACAGTAAAGTTCTCATCGCTCCAAGGGCCTCTGCCGTCACCAGATCTAAGTCCAACAATACACCTTTGAGACTGGGAGGTTCACATCAGATGGATTCGCAGCAGCTGTGGGATGTTATCTTCACAGTGGTGTTCAAAAGCCCCTTAAACCTATGCCACAAAGAGCTAAGGACGTTCGTAAGGTAAAACATGCTCCAGTGCACTCTTCTTGCTATAATACTTCAAAATTCTGCTTAAAATCTAAACAAGTTTAGTTTATTAGTTTATAATTTTGCTTATTTTTTAAATGTATTGTGTTAAAACAAGTTTTTTTTGTGTTTTTATCTTGTTTTAGGCAATTTTTTCACTTTTACCAGTAATTATTAGTATCTTAGGGTTACAAACTACAGCGACATCTCATGCATGCCATGTATGACTGCATTATTCCTGAAAAATAAATAAAATAAAAGTTTTTAAATGGCCCAGAATTACCAGCCACCTTTGAAAAACTAGATTCATATGAGAGAGCAGCCACCACACATCAAGACAAATCTGTAGCAGTGAATGAAACGCTTGAACATCTGATTAAATATTCATATCCTAATGGCCTTTTCAGGGTTCTCATCCACGGGGGCACAGAGCGGTCACTAAAAAGGAAAACTTGTGCTTGAGCTTCGTCAAACTGAGAAATGTGTTTTGGGAGGAGGCTGTTCATTCCACTAGATGAAATCCAAAACTCACACAGGCTGATTCGAGAACCTGAACCCTCTGAACAGATGAGAGAAGAGCCTCTGGGATGTTGAGCTAAACTATGACCCGTCTGGGTGTGAAAGTCCAGGGAGAAAGTCAAAAACCAGCAGCGGGTTTCAGCTCGTGTGTTCCCTTTTGTCGGCCAGGTCAACAGGCTTCAAAGGAGATGTGCTGCAACACACAGGAGGTCAAGCATAACGACTTTGTCTTTGCAAATAAAAGTATTCACACATGGAACTGCAACTGGCTGATCATTCCGCCTTAATCTACAACCAACTCCACTCACCAGCCTCCTGGTTATTTAATATTCAGAGGAAGTCATCTGGAAAATATGAATCCATTCATACAAAAAAAGACATTAACTGCTTTTGACTTGGGATGGGTCACATCACAGTGATAACGTTCCACTGGGCGAGGACACTACTGGAATGTTTTACAACAGGCTGAAAATATACGTGCAGCTCAGCTTTCAGTTGTCCGAGGGTGCAGCAGGCAAGCTGAACACAATGCCCAAGGCAAAGACAGCCATGTTTACTGAAACCGTGCAGCTGGCTTTAGAAAACACCAGCTGGAACCGAGTGTCAACCATGGGAGGGAATCAGTCACAACAAAAAAATCTTGCAACAAACGAAATAAGACAGGCAGGAAGGAAAGACAACAAAAGCGCTCAAGAGGCGTCTAATAAAATATGTATGCAAACATTACATTTCATGGAGCTGAACATTTTTAGCTTTTCTTAGCCGTCTTGGTTTGGTTTTTGAGCGACGTGTGGGAAGACAAAGTGGTGCTGCATTGAAGATAGCACTTCATATTGATGATGTTTATCACAATTAAAGATTATACATTTTTATGATGGAACACTTTTTTATGAGAATTCACCAAAAACAACAATCATTCACTCATTCATTTTCCAAACACCTTTAATGACTTTTGGGGTCATCGGGTTGCTGGAGCCTATCCCAGCTACAGTGGCGTGGTACACCCTTGATGGTTGGCCAGTCCATCAAAGGGCCCTTATTCACTCTTCTTAGTTACATAAAAAATCTCAAGCACCTTTAATGATTCATTTTGTTCTAAGTCTTTGTAGGTCCCCATATCATGATACTTCCATCCATCTTCCTGTTTGACTCTATGGGTGGAGTTTGACAGAAATGGTCTTTTTGCTACTTTAACCTGATGCTTGATTCACACCGGGCTCAGAAGCGCATGTTCAAGCGACCACTTCCAATGAAAAGTCAAGGTGAACATGTAAGTTTCAGGCTTCCACGTTCGAAATGTTCACGTTCACACGTTGCTACACTAGTTTTCAAGTCTGTTTTTGGGCTCAAAGTACTAAACGCATAGCTATTAAACGTGCATTGAAAGTTAAACCAGTTGAACTTTGACCAATCAGGGACTTGAATTTGCTAATGACGTATGGGAAGCGTTCTGTTCAAAACACTGAAGAACCAACCCTTTAAAAAAGGATCATTGAGGAGAAATTAATAAATGCGGTTCGTGCCTGGCTGTAATTATATGACAAAAAATCTTTCATACATTGTAATGGAACTGTGATAGAAAAAGCCTGGAGAAAGATTCACGAGATTTGCATCACTAACATTTTTGCACTTAGCCTCTTCCAACTGTGTGTGCATGCGCTAGTACCAAGTGACCACAGTCCAGTGTGAACACCGCATGCTAAAAACATGTGCAAGAATCCCCGTTTAGTGCATTCTTGAATGCACATGACATGCCCAGTGTGTATATAGCATAATATGAACTGAAAATTCTGTGTTAATTCCAAAAAACTAAAATGATTAACAAAAAGCATAGTGTCATGGTTCAGCCTGCCATTCAAGCCTCCAGCCACCAGAAGGAGTCCTCACCTGAATATTGAGCGCTCAGCTCCTAACTACAAATCCCATCAGTCATTGCATCAGTTTACTTCCTGTTCAGCTGTTTCTCATTGTTGTCATTAGCCACTAGCATTTATACCAGCTCCAGCCTTCACTCCTTTTGGTCAAGTCTTGTTTGGCCTAGCAGACAGTCTGAGCATCGTTTCATTGTTCGCCTGCCTAACTATTGTGGTTTTGACCCTCGCTTGGACTCTGACTACGTTTATGTCTTGCTCCTGCTCTACTTCATTAAAACGTTTGCATATGGATCCAAACGCCTCAGCTTCCTCGTTACACATAGCATCAACAAACCAATCAGCTGACAAGCCAATAACTCTTCACAGATTTGTGGCTCCAATCAGGACAAAGCCGTGTCTATTAACCTGCAGGTTTCAACAATCTACATCAAAGAAACACATTTTCTCAGAAGAAGGCCTTTTTCTTAACCTTTTTTTATTACATATTCAGGAAAGTGCATTTATTAATGTTTAAAATGCTGTTTGTATTCATGTCCAGTTCTGTATCTTGTTACAAATCTGTCTCGCTGGCTTGCAGACATTAATTTTACATCATGTATTGATTACTGTGTTCTTATAAGATTTGCTATTTTAGTGTTGTGAAGACATATATTCACTTTGGGATAAACTGGAAAACTAACAGAATGGAGCTTGTCTGTAGTTTTAAGAATCATTAACTAAAACTGCTTCCTCTATTAGTGTGATGCTACTGGCTCCAGTGACAGTGAGAGTGACACCGGTGCATATTCTGTCAAAGCAGATTGCTTTTGACTTTTCCAGGCTCAAATGATGCGACAGTGATGAGGTTTGGTGAGTCGGCATCCGTGGGAAACACACATCAAGACGAATGTCTCATGACAGTGATGACTGTTGATGAATAAATGAACATCCGATCCCAGTTTAAAGCATTTGCCCTTGCTGATAATGAATTCCCGGGAATCTGACTGTCGTGACTGAGTTGACAAAAAAAAAACTAAGTTTTCAGAAAGAACTAACACAGCATCTTCATAACATTTTATTAAACATTGTGTTTGGGATTGAAGTTCTTGTCAAATCCTACCTTTAGGGAAATAAAAATGTGGTCAGGAGCCCTAGCCCATCAACATACAGACAAAGACACAAGCAGCTTTGCTCTTAAACACATCCCCACAGCTCATGTCGCAGCTTTTCAACAAAGTTGCTAATCTTTTTATGCTCAAATGAAAAATTACCCTTCTTTTTTATGCTTACCACCAAAGCAGCATCACAATTTAACTGAGAAACTGAAGAATTTTGGGATTGATTAAACAATCTGCAACCAGAAAAAGTCTTAAGTACTGCCAATGATGACCAGAGGCTTACACAATCAATAACTACACAAATCTTCTAAAGCACCACAGAAAAACAATGTTCTACTTCTTAGAATAGAATAGAATAGAATAGAATTTTGCTTTATTGAGGTAAATTGTGTTTCTCAGTGTATGTGTTACATATTATATTATAAATTTATAAGTCTAAAAAAAGACACTTGTAAAGAAATGAATAGAATGATAGACTTAAAAGGGGAGTTATTTTTATATTGATTGTTGAGGATGTACTATCAGTAAAATAATTATGATCAGTGGCAGAGCTAGAACATTTAAGATGGGGGGGGGACAGGAGAGGGTACTGAGAACGTGCTGTGCTAATTTATTGTTAGTTTAATTTAATGTTATTGTTATTAAGCTTGTATTGATAATGTCTTAATCTTTGTCATTTTTGATACTAATATTGACTCAAAAATTGGGGGGCAAGTGCATGGGCAAACACTTTTGCTGAGGGGGCTGCTGCCCGCCTTGCCCCCCTTTAACCCCGACCCTGATTGTCTTCATATATATATATATATATATATATATATACATATATATATATGTTCTTATTATTTCTTCATGGATATTTGTCAGAAATGCAACATTGTCAGAAATGCAACATTGTCAGAAATGCAAAGCATCACCTCCTCTCACCTCTTACCTTCAGCAGAGTGGATGTTCTGGCTCATCAGCAGGGAG
This sequence comes from Adrianichthys oophorus, assembly GCA_036245035.1. Classification (NCBI taxonomy): domain Eukaryota; kingdom Metazoa; phylum Chordata; class Actinopteri; order Beloniformes; family Adrianichthyidae; genus Adrianichthys; species Adrianichthys oophorus. Next base: position 11,573,684 of record BSAI01000012.1, on the reverse strand, counting down.
ACTGCGAATGCCTGAAGTGCTGTCACAATTACAAAGTTCCTGATCATGATGCTCACGCGTGGACGGCAAGTCTCTACTGCAGCGTGACCATCCTACAGTCACCGTCCAAAAACAGCTGATGCGCAGGGGGCCTCCCCCCAAAAATAAGAGCCGCTTCCTGAAATCTGAGCAAGTCCAGTTTCCACTGACAGCCGAGACCACTCCGGCGGGGCTTTTCCCCATTCAGCGCTGTCCAGGTGGGAAGTGCGAGAGAAGGGAGGTGAGGAAGTGGAGGAAATGCGGGCAGATGCACAAGCTGCTGCGTTCTCGGACGCCCAGAGGAATGACACCAATTCCAGCGCAATTACCGAGGAGAACTGTTGTCTTATAAGTAGGAGCCATGTGCTTACTCGTGCCGCTCCGCGGGGTCCTAAAACCCGCCGTCTCTGAGGTGGCATCACAGTGAACGGTAATGAGGCGCACCTTCCTGGAAGATGTTTCAGATTAAAACTCCAGAAAGCAGTAGTTAAATACCGAGCTATATGAGAGCTTTAATAAAAAATAAATTAAAAACATGCCTTTTACTGAGGCATCTGAATGGTCAGGCGTCACCCATAAAAAAATGCCTTACTTTCGATTCCAATGATTAAAACATGAATAAAATCGGTGCATTTTTAAAAATTCTCACTGACCAAACAGAAAAAATGAACACTTTTACAAACCCAATTTTTTTATTTGAGTCAAAGAAAAAAAACACAGACATTTTTGAAGCTATCAATGTGAAATCGAATAATAATAAATATTAAAGAGGGTAAAACACCAATCCTGACTGACAGCTTTTATTTTGAAGCCACCAAAAAATGCAATATCCGGACATCTCTTGGTATTTTTGTTCCTTTTACTAACCCAGGTTTTCCCCACAAGTCTACATTACCAGCTTCCGGGGGCAATCTATTCAAAAGCTGGTAATCATTTTCTATGAGTTGTTGTGTATAAGTTTTGCTGTTAGAAAGGTGACTCCAGCACTAAAACACGCATGCTTCTGAAATCATGGCAACCTACTTACACCTTTCCCAATTCACAAAGTGGCTTTGTTGTCATTAAATCAAAATTTGTGGAGAACAAAAATGTGATTTAATTGCGACAGTTTGATGAGATGCATAAACAGAAAAATGTCTTTATAAGAAATAGAAATGAGGGTGTGGCTGAACAAGCAGACATGGAGTGAGGTACCCAGGCACGCCACTTCCTTTTTGCTCCCTGTTTCATACATTCAGGATAAAAATAAACCCTTTTTGCCCAAAGCTTTGTTTTGTGGTGAAGCTGCAGAGGTGAATTGTGTGGTGGGTTTCAGATATACTATGCGTTTTATTTGCTGCAAAAGAATAATTTCTTAAAGACCCACTCCGATGAAAATAGTGTTTTTTAGGTGCTGCTGCATTTTACCTATGATTGGGAAACATTCTTTTGGAAAACTA
>BSAI01000012.1:11540823-11572217 GCA_036245035.1 Adrianichthys oophorus | reverse complement strand
TACTTTGTAAAAAGCATTATTGGTTTGTTACATTGTAAAAGATGTACATTTATTTCAGTGGGTGGTTTTCATGCATCTTTATTTAATGTAAACACACATTAGTTTTGCAATCGCACACAGTGAATTGCCTTATTCAGGCAGAACCGTGATTTATATTTTTTTTATTATACCGTACACGTTCAGGTTTAAAATTACCACCAATAACACATAAATCCTGAAACAACTAACCTCACACATGCAGAGGCACTGACATGAAACAGTGGTCATAAAATAGTTTTTCTACCTGCCACCAGCGAGAATTAGAGCAAATGAAATAGCTAGACCATGAAATGTCGTCAACCTAAAGGCTAGTAAATAAAATAACAATCAAGAATTATGGACTAGAGGGTTTTTTTCCCTGCATCCTTAAATAAATATTTACACATGGCTGTTAATTTGGCCAGCCCCAACATGTTGATGAGCTGCACCTCGGTGCATTCACTTCAGATCAAAACACAAGTCTCAGTCAGCAAATGCGGGGGCCGGGTCCATTATGAAACAAAGACAGGGATAAAGACTCCATTCAGGGGCACTGTCCATTAACATTAAGAAGAGGTCACATTCCTCCATCCACGAGCTAATAGCTGGCACTAAGCTCCGGCACTTCTCTCTTCGCCTATTGGATGACTGATGGGGGTTATGGCTGAACACAATCCAGGAGAGAACTGAAGAATTATAGTTATTGCACCACTGGACGTCACAGAAGATCAGAGGGGGGGACCTTCACCAGACGATGGCAGGTTGCGTCCCATCAGGCAATCCACATCAGATGAAAGCAGGATGATAAACTGAAAGGGCCATTAGTCTGAATGTCAAAGTGACATTTCATTTAAATCACAACAGAAGACCCAGACACTTCCATTTGGCCACCCTTTTCTTTTTTAATTCAAAAGTTGATCTTTTTTTTTTTTTTTTAAACACAGGACCACAGCGCTTTAGGCTGCACTGAGATCATCAGAATTCATGAGAACTTTTTCATCCCAGCAAAGCATCGATCACAATCTGCAGATCAGTGCAGAAAATTCAACACTTAAGAAACAAACATGACATAAATGTGTCAGATTCACTCATTCAATGAGGAATCTTGAATTTATAAACCGTTGTAGTGGATATGAAAGGGTTGCTGAGGTCATTCAAACCCTAAAAACAGTCTAGAAAGGGACTATGACGGAGTCTTAAAGGTTCTGGAAAACCTTTTTTTGAGCAACTGGTCCATATGAATATCCGGGAAAGAAGCAGATGTTAAAATGGACAACTTCAACATAACACATCAGGAAAAAACATCTTTATCTTGTGCCGACTGTGTACTTTTTACCCGTCTGTTTTGAAGTCGCATGTTTTCATTTGCAAATGAGCTGTTTCTTCACTTTAGATTACAAGTCAACAAGAAAATGAAACCCTCCACCCATCACTCCTCACATTTTAATAACAGCTCTGTGCAACACCAGGAGTGAAGCCTCTCACCCGTGCTGCTCAGATATCCAGCTCCTCTTTCAGAAGAACCCCCAGGAATCGCCCCTTCCAGTTTGTGTTATCAGTCGCAGTGGCGGTGTGGGTGGAGCAGCTGTGTGCGGGCACCCACGCTGTTTGCAGCTTGGCTGAACGGTGGCATCGCACTGTAGCTTTCTCCTCTACTGAAGGGCCTTTTGTTTTCCAAAGAACACAGGCCTCATACAGTCAACACAATGGCAGCATTCACAGTTTCTCTTTGCCATGAGAGAAAGAGTGTGCACAGCCTCCAGTGAATCTTGTAAAAAGTATTTTATAGAATGATTTGACAAAAGAGAAAAAGCCAAACACCGTTATTGTACATGAGGAAGAATGTCTCTATAGAATGTATAGATTTATTCATCTTTAAGCCAAGAGTGCGTTTGAAATAAAAAATTAGACAACAGTGCCCTCTGGTGGAAGAAAAGAGTAATTGCCTTGACTACAAAATTTTGCTCCTGACCTTACTTTATGTTCTTTGGATAAAAGAGGTTCACTTAATATTTCTTCCCAAGTAGCTAACAGTAAAAATGTAACTATCTGATATGATAATCTATTATTTTCATGACCAAATGATCTTCTCAAATGATAAATAAAATAAATGTGGATTTCTACCTAAATCTTGAGACATCAAAATGTTGGCATCTAAAATCCCCCATTTATATGATGAATAGCTCATTTACTTGTTGTTTCTGCAATTTTTTGCTTGCATTTTGAAAACCCTAATTTCCACCAGACTGAACAACCCCAAACAAAGAAAAGCTGCATTATTAGTACATAAATCTTTGAATGTTTGAAGAAGGTGTGTTATTACTTGCTCAATTGCCTGCGGGCCATTTATAAAATGAATGTTGTGTTGAGTTTCTTCACACAGGTGTTTGTGGGACTCTGACAATCTGTTGTGAAGTCATTTGCTGCGCTGAAGTATTTTTCAGAATAATTGCGTCGTTTCTGCACACATATGTGGGGTTTCTGGATTTACGAACACACAACTGGAAAATATACACATTTTAGTTCTTGGTCATGACATTTGTCATTTTGTCACTTCAAAGAATAGTTTTATTTTCCGTTAATTCCACTGCTTATCCGAGGGGAATTACAATATATTTAAGGCTTTTTCTCTAATCGCTTCAGTCAATGTGCTTTTATTATGTAAAAAAATAGGTAAAAAGGACACAAATTATTTAAAAGTTGGACTTGCCATCTGCTTAATAACACACTTCCTGTTTTTCTCTTCATATCGTGAAACATGGAGCTTTAACAAATTAGAAAAATAGATGTTTTATTAATTGGTGCAACTTTTTCACAACACTGCATCCTTTACTAAGCTCTACTTTGACATTTATACTTTATAACGGGTTTGTTAAGGTTTGCAAACTTCCCCCTTTTTTCATTAATACTACAATTATTATTTTCATTTTGGAACATTTGAAAGTTTTAGTGATGTATTTGCCCTTGTGCGCACCTAAAGACTGTTGAGTGTTTCAGGCTGCTTATCTGCAGTTTTCTGTCAACCCAAAACCCACTGAAGTGTGCATAAAGATGCTTGTATTCTGGTTTGCAGCCAGCAGCTTTCCAAGGTGTTGTTGCTGATTCATTTGCACATGCTCTATCACTAATGTTTTTATCTGCGAATGACAAAGACCATCTTCTTTCTAAAAAGAATTGGTGGTGTTCCTTGTTGTTTTTGTTGACTTACAAGCATCTGGAACAGATCCTAATTAAATTAGCTGAGTAGTTTCTTTATTTTTTGGGTGTTGTGACAAATTTTATTGAAGTTTTTTCAAGACTTTGCCCAAGGAAGTGTTTCTTTCCTCTCGTCCACATCCAACTCCAAAGATGCTGATTTGCATAAATACAACGTTCTGTCTAAAAAAAACAAAAATCTTATTTTAGGTGTTTAATAGGTATTTTATTGAAATATGCAGTCCAATAAAGGCAGGGTGACATACATAGATTTGAAAATGTACACGTGGGTGCAATCAAATCAAATCAAATCAAACTTTATTTCTATAGCACTTTTCCTATGAAGCATAACACAAAGTGCTTTACATTAAAATAAAACAGATTAAAAACAAGCACAACCATAAAAATGTAGACCCCCCCCTGCCCCGCCCCCCATCCCCACCCCCAACACACACATGCAATCCACCCAACCCCTTTCACAATTCCCACCCCGTTAGCTGATGAAACCCATTGGGAAACAGGCTGAGCAAGGAGAAAGTTGGTTGGTGGACCCATTATAGTTGGGTCCTCTTCCTCCGTGGACAACCACAAAGTCAGTGTAATGCAGCATCACAGGCGAGGGCCCAGCCCCACCACAGCAAGGTAGCGAGGCAGGTCCCCATCTAGAGCTGCAACAGCTGAACCGTAGCTGACCCAGAGGGAGAGGACCCAGCCGAGGAGGCACTGGATTTAAAAATAATAAAATATAAATCTAAAATTAAAATGGAACATTTGATAAAAGCAACAAGCAATAAAACATGAGAATAAAAAATATTCAAATAAGCTATAAATAATCCGAAGTAAAATCATAAAACATGATAAAAATAATAAAAACAGGGCAAATTAACATGATAAAAACTAACTAAAAGCTAATTTAAAAAGATAGGTCTTGAGCCTTTTCTTAAAAACCTCTATGTTCTCTGCGGTCCTCAGGTCCTCTGGCAGACTGTTCCATAGACGGGGGCCATAGTATTGAAAAGATGCCTCTCCATCATTTTTGGTTTTCACATTTGGAATGATCACTAGACCAGTGCCAGAGGATCTCAGGGTCCGCAAGGGTTCATATTTAACTAAAAGATCAGATAAATAAGAAGGTGCAAGACCGTTCAGACATTTAAAAACCATTAAAAGTATCTTAAAATCAATCCTGAAGCAGATGGGGAGCCAATGCAGGGATTTTAAAATGGGGGTGATGTGAGCTCGCCTTCTGGTCTTGGTGAGAACTCTTGCAGCAGAATTTTGGAGAAGCTGAAGGTTCTTAATGCTATTTTTTGGAAGACCTGCTAGAAGGGCGTTACAGTAATCAACTCTACTAATTATAAAAGCATGCATCAGCGTCTCCATATTAGCAAGAGAGAGAATTGGGCGGACCCTAGCCAAATTTCTAAGATGATAAAAACCAGTTTTAATCACCTGCTTGATATGTGGGATAAATGTTAGCTTGGAGTCAAAAATAACGCCCAGGTTTCTGACTGTTTCAGAAAAATTGAATGAAAGTTCTTTAAGTTTCAGAAACTGTTTCTCTCTCTTGGCTTCAGGACCAATAACCAAAATTTCAGTTTTCTCCTGGTTGAGCTGCAGAAAATTATTTGCCATCCATGATTTTACATCTAAAATACAATTAAAAAGTGCTTCTATTGGTCTTGTGTCATCAGGAGACATAGCTATGTACAGCTGGGTATCATCAGCATAGCTATGTACGCAGAGCTTTACAATGTGAGTCAGTTTAATGGCAGTATGAGCGAGAAAACAAAAGTGACACAACAATAAAAAAAAGATGCATTTTACTTGAATTCTACACAAAACAAAAGAAGCATTTATTATTTCGAGGTGAAATAATATAAAAATAGGTTTTGCAAAAGTTCTGCAACGATGGGGACAAAACTGCTTAGGAAAAAGAGGAACCAGTGGTCTCTAGATGAAGATGGAGCTCACTTGTGGGATCTGGGCTGCATTTGGGTTTGCAAAGTGGCTCTGCCCCTGGGTTTAAACGGGTTACCTGGAAACACCAACACATGCAACACACATGCACACAGACACAAATGATGAATGACCAAAACTCAGCTGGAGCATTTCACTCAATCACCTTTAGTTGTGACAGATGAGAATGATGCCAGGAAAAATGTGCTATATCAAATGAAAACTTTTGAAAGTATTTTAAAAAGTAGCAATCCTTTCTTATTTTTATCAAATCACACCATCAATAAATCAGAGTTTAGTTCTGGGTTTTCAGATGAAACTACAAATGTGCCTTCCTTTTATGGCCAGTGGGAGGCAGTAAAAGTCATGCGATCTCATTTTTTAAAAGCCTGGCACATGAGGAGAATAATAACATTAAAAAGTCATTCAGCTGAATGCTAATGTTCATTCGCTTTTTCAATTAACTTACACTTCTGTACTATTAGGGATGTTCTTATATCTCTCACATTAAGTTTTTTTTTTCAAATTGGGATTAATCTTCTGCCCAGTGATATATCAAGATAGATTTTTTTTTTGTTTAAAACTTCTGTGGTTTCTTTGATACAAAGCACATTTGAACAAAACCAACCTCTCAAGAACTGCAATTAAATGTGAGATTTTTGGCTTTAGAATGTTTTCCAATAGAAAAACAGAAACAACCACGTAGTTAGTGCTCTGAAGCATAAATTTCAATAAATACCCGTTTACAAAGAATCTCAAAAAGCAGCCCTGGCAGTGTTGACTTATTTTGAAATCAGCGTGCATGTGATGAATGGTGTGGCAGGCAGCCACTGCAGCTGCACAGGGACAATGAACAGCACAGTGACGGTTGATGAGAGGTGAGGCCGACATTACCATTCACAGAGGTAAACTGGGTAATGGAGTCTCTCTTCTGAGGGAGCGCAGCACGCATCTGCTGGTCCCCTGAACCCGAGCGCTGCTTCCTCTCCTGTGTCTTCCGCTCCACCTCTCGGACTCTGCTCTGGGAATGAAGGATGAAGTCTGGTCTGGACAGCTGCAGTGCCTGCTGCCAAAGTCAGAAACACAGTTTCTTGTTTTATTCTTTGAACTCTTATAATAACTTCAATACATTTTTTAAACAATGGGGTATTTTTCATTTATTTACAGAAATATACATAAATTCAGTTTTTTGAAAATTTTGTGTTACTGATTTGAAGACTAGAAATAAAATGAAGAAAATGTCTGTCTGGGGGAACAAAAAAACCTGTGGGGTCAGATTGCGTCCATCCACCCACTGCTTTTTTCCCCCCTTTATCTCTCAATATCAAATGAAATCTCCAAAATTTCCTGGACTACAAAGTAACAAGCCGCGGCTCTCGCTGTCAACTTTCCTTTTTATTGTTTACAGTCGACATTCAGGAAATGAGCTCGCCACAGAAAGGTCATGTGCCACGGTGTTGCCACAGATTTAGAACAGCTAATAACCGAATTACGCCAATCACCATCAAGAAATTGTACGCACAGTTTTTACAAAGTGCTGGGGGCCACGTACGATTGATATTATGACAGGACGAGACGATGGAAATTTGAATCGCGTTAGAGCCGGACTTTGGACATGCTGGCTTTAAATGATTGCCCGCTTTCCTGAAGAAAAAAGAAAAAAACGTTTGAAATTTGGAAGAAGGTATCATATTTCTCAAAGGCAAACAAAAGGAATCAGTCTCTGGTGTAAAAAGATTGTGCCCCCTCCAAGTGTGGCCCCAGAATTAACTATATTCTCTTGGAAAAGGAAATCTCAGTTTTTTTCTTTTTTATTAACTCAGAAAATGACCTCACCTGGAGAGAAATGGTTTCATCTGACCTTTCCCAGGCGACCCTCGGCGGCACAAGCGTAGCGAGAGGCAGCTTATTGTGATCAACTTCATTCTGCTCAGGAAGGAGCTTTGTATTCCTCTTCTGCTTCATCTCTGAGATAGAGAAAAAGAAATGGGTTGTGTTTTGCACCCCGCACACCTGGTCAGCACTGTTTTGGGGCTGTAACATCTAGGCAGGACGCAGACACAAAGAAATCTGCCACAGTTGCAGAGTACATCCAAAATCTTCATACGTGAACCAGAGACTGTACCGGGATCTCCAGGGAGTGACGCTATGGACTCCTCTAAATTTCCACTTGATTTCTTCCTCTGACTAAGTCGTCTCTGGAGTTTGATGTTTGCGATGATGGCAGCAGCATTTAGGGCAAGAACTTCCTCCTGAGACTGCTTGGATTGAGGATCTGTAACGCAGGAGGCCTTTGATGAGACTGTTTTTATGGCAGCAACGCTGACCTTTCTTAAAAAGCCCTGAACTTTCACTGCTTGGGTTCTGGCTTTACAGCTAATTATGATCTAAACTTTTATAATGAAAGATGAAAGAAGCATTTAAAGCATGGAAGAAGACAAATGAGGAAAACAATCTGATTAGGGGGACAAGTTTGTAATATTCATCTGAGCCTAGATTTTCATAAAAAATATAGCCTTTGTCTTTTTCCTAGTTAAAGAAATGAATTAATAATAGCATGCATATTACACAGACTGTACTGATACATATCTGTTCAGAGCTACAGGCTCAAAACTTGGATGTGCATCTAAGAAGTCAAACTTTCAGATTAGGAAATCCTGATGCCCCAGACAAAATTAAAAAACGCGATTTGCATAATTATTTTGGGGGAAGGAGGTACATTTACAAAAAAGAAGCATTCACATGTCCTACAAGAGGCAGAATTGACCCACATCTTTTGATCTACAGAAAGCATTCCCAGTGCTCTTTTAATTATGATTATGATGTTTTTAGGCAAAAATTTAAAAACTTGCGGTTTTCTAGGACATCGTTTTTGCAGGGCGGCAGTTGTTCATTAGAAATTCAACTCTGAGTTGTGGGCGGGACTGTTGATACAGAACCCTCTCCTCTCCTGATTCACATTGATTTGAAGAAACAATTCTAAGAAATTGAATTTTAAGCTTCATTTTCTAAGTATATGTCCTCCATCGTCACAAAATAGCCACAAGAACATGTTAAAAACACCATTTTAATGGGAGTTGGTCTTTAAAGCCCTCACACACGGTTATGCTGGTTCTCTAAACATCATCTTGTGACTTTGCTATATGGAGGGAACCTTAAGCTTTGCTGCATGTTTTGTGGGAGTGTTGCGATAAATTCTATACACAGAGATGCCTGCTGAAACAATAAAAAAAAGTGAAAATGAGGGAGTGTGTAGGTGATGATGAGGCCTTCACACGTATGTTGCTATAAGCAGGAACGCATGGTTGAGATGAGGGTCAGGTGGCATAAAAACAATGTTAAAATGCTTGTCAAGCACCTTAAAGATGGTGTCAAACATGAGATGGTGGCATTACACTAAAGTGTTCCGCACCAACTGGCACAGAGGAAGTTTTTATTTAGACGCAGCTATCCTTCTGAAAACAAAGATCAGAGGCGGAGGGAGGCTGCAGGATGATGAGGAAATTGTCATCCGGGATGGAGAAACCTACCAGGGGCCTTCATGAGGGTTAGACTTGGTGACGCTCTCCGCATTCTATCCACTGACGGCTGCACTCTCGCTTTTTCCTCGCGGTTTGCCATCTGGGTGTCAGCCACGGCCTGACCTGCCCCTCTCGCTGCACGGCCAGGGTCGATGGATCCACGATCCCAGCAGTTTATGTGGGTGTCCTCTGGAAATCCCGGGCTCCATTTTCTGGCATCTGTTTGGTCCTGGTTCTCCTGGCTTGGTTCAAAGTGGCCAGTTAATTTGCCGTAGCAGCTCAGCGGTCTGTGCAGTGTGTCCGATCGCCGTCCAGAAGCTCTTGGAGAAACTTCTGAGAAAACGGGCCCTGCTGTAACAGCAGGTTTGCTCACAAAGAGACTCAAAGTAGATCTGTGCAGAGTGTCATGTTTCTCTGTGTCTGAAGTGTTTGGAGAGATGGAGTTTGAAGGGGAATTCAAACGGACTCCATTGCTTCCTGAATGGCTCCTCTGACCCCATGTGCTTTTATTCTGTAACACTCCCTCCGTGTAGCTGTGTCTGTACTCAGGATTTCTGAAAGCAGTCTTAGCTGGACTGTAGCTTTCTTTGTGTTCTGTCACTTTGATGATGGTGGCTTTTCTTCGGCGGACCACAGTGTCTACCCCTTGGCCTGCTGGTGAAGTCCTGGCCCTGACGGCGTTCGGCGCAGGACTGGAAATGACCCTTTGCTCTGTGACTTTGACGATAGTGGCCTTCCTTTGCACTCTCACCTGCCTGGAGTTTGGATCCATTGCCTGTTCATCTAAGGTAGGAGAGGGTGAACTGGACGTGTGGGATGAGGGAGGGCTGGTGATGCATCCAGGTAGACTGGCTGTTCTGCCCACTTTTCTGGAGGAGATGGTGATCGAGGAGATGCTGGTTTTGTTCTGAGGTGTCAAAGTAGTCACCTCTGAACTTGGCTGTGAAGGTTGTGCGTCGTCTTTCTGAGTCAGAGGTGTTGTCGCCTTCAAAGGCTGAAGACTGTTTGTCCTTTGCAAAGGCTTGTGCGACTTTAGCTCGCCCGTTTCCCCTTGCAGCAAAGAAGGATGGTGACTGTGGGGATCAGCAGAAGCTGTGCACATTAATGTCCCAGTGAGAAGGTCATCATTCCGGTCTACTCCAGGGAAAACGGACGTCCTGCTGGTCATCCAACCCCTCCTTAGAGCTTGCCAGCTGACAGGCCGGTCCTTCTCATTATCAGGACAACTATTTTTTTCTGGCACCTACAGCATGCATGCAGGGAAAAGAGATAACAACCCTTAATTATACACCCAGATCCCATCACATTCTCCTTTTATTGCTTATGTCACACACTAAATGTTTTGTCATCAATCAACCCAGTAAAGCAGGTACTGTAAATTCATCTTGGCAACAGGAGCATCTGCTTCAAATTGACATTCATTTTTGGAGCACAGCCCAAATTAATTTGCCATGAAATTTTAATAAATCTCTCTAATGTGGCTTTTTAGGTGCAGGTCAGCTGACTTGTCTCGCTGCGGGGCTTTCCTGTTTCTTCTTCAGTCAGATGACTCCCCCCATGCATGACACAGCAACTGGCCTGATAACAGCACACAGTTTGACGCATCCCCGACAACGTTCTCCTCAACTAAAACTGAGGGCTGCAAGAAATTGGGTAAAACCTAAAAGCATTATAATGCCAAAATATGCCAAAAAATATATACCAACATGAAAAAGCCAAGTATTTCAAGAGTGAAGTGGATAGGAGGATGAGAAAATTAAATACAAAACAAATGATTTAGAAATAGTGATTTTATACTGAATGAAAAAGCATTTTTTAAGTGAATATATTTGTATTTAAGATATTTTGGAGCATTTGCAGAAGCCAACAAGAGTTATAAAACGAATCAACAGAGAGAAAAATCACATGTTCCTCACAGCTCTGTCTCAAGGACAGCATGTCTCCAGGGGCTTTCACTCTGGTTGCATATTTATGCTACATACAGACACTGAAAGGAAACCAAGAACTAGCAGCAGAAAGTAGACTCATAAATAAGAACTACAAAGTCTGATTTTTTTTCTTACCTATAAACACAGTCCTGTGGTTTAATCATCAAAAGGGTTTTTGCAGTTTTCTCAGTGACCATACACTTGATTCACAGATGGTTTCCCCTACGGCTAAAAAAAAAAAAAAAAAAAACTCTGACTGTGAAGTAGGAACTAAAAAGGAAAGAGACTATTAAAGCAGTTTTGTCCCCGCAGCATGAAAACAAACGGAAGGAAAAGCACTTTCAGCATTTACATCTTCAGTCAGTATTTAACCTTCTATGGGTTTCATGGTTTCCCGGTTAGAAATGCTTCCATCTTTTGATGCTTTACATGGTAGTTTTATTTGTCGAGCTCGTTCTTTCCACCTCCTGTAGTTTAGCCTGCTCTTCATCTATGTTGTGTTAGTCATCACCTCTCTCTGTATGATTCCTTTTTTTTCTTCCTGCTCTCTGCCAGATTCTTGATGTTTTTTTTTTTACATTTCAGTCTTGCTTTCCATCAGCTTCCGGCTTTGTGCTTCTATTTTTGGACATCCTTTTTTTTTGAATGTGTTTAAAAGTTGGGCTTAATTCTGTGCCTTTTTGCCTCCTGAATGTCTGAACGTTTGGGTCTTGTGACCAGATTGAAAAAAAAAGGAAATTCAGTAAAAGCATGTAGACTACATCGTCAGCACATCACACCCAGGCGTCTGAGAAGACATCTGGGAAGTCTAATTTTCTTTCTTTAAAGGTCTTGTTTAGATTAAGGTTGAGAAGCAGATATAATTTACCTTTTTATCAGATGGGGAGCTTTGATCGCTCGTCCCCCACGTCCTTCCACGCAAAGCACAGGAACTTCTCTCCACTCCACCATCTATGTTTCAACGCAAAACAAGCAGATTTTTCACATGATACGTTTGCTGCCTCTCTAGCAAGTAGAAACAGCAGCCTTTCTGACACTCTGGAAATGTTGACACTGTCAATAATTGACACTGGCACAGTGAGGTGAGTCTAGCACCACCCCAGAGTGACTTTTCAACCCCCTCAAGAGAAAAAGCAACTTTAGTGACTGTCTCACAGTGCTGACTGATGTCGCCACCCTGCCTGTTTGCAAGGCTATGTTTCCACCTGCTGCTGTTACCATGGCGACGGGGCTACACTTCAGGACACCCCTTGAATGGTGTGCGGATAATTTGCGGTGTTTCCCATTTTTGGGGGAAAAAAAGAAAAAACAGAAGAGGACAGCACTTTGCGAGCTCTATTACAGCTGGAATACAAGAAGAAAAAAGGGTTTTAAAAGCTTTAATTTGATTTTTCCTGCTTTCTTGATACTGGAATCCACATGATCGACTGCTGTCATATTATGTCTCATTTTCTTCACTTTAAAACAGGGGGGAGCAAACATTTTGACTTGTGGGCCACAAAGGGTTCTCAAATTTGACAAAATATGCTTTAATTTGGATTGAAAATTAACATGCATATTTTAAAACTGAACATTTTTGAGTTTTGATTTCAAAACCATGGCTTTTATTTTGATTTTGGTGCCAATTACAACTATGGGTTGATGTCTCCCAGGTAGTTTAACGGGCTGCACCCATCCCCGGTTTAAAGGGTCCTTCACTCAGTCATTCTTCACACCTTTTCAAAAAAGAAAAACCCTCTCCAGTTACATTTTAATTTTTTTAAATCACCTTTTCTCAAAATGAACACCTGTGATTATTATCCCAAAGGGGAAAATCTTCCACTTCCCTCATCATTAAGTTAAAATTTAGACATAATCTCACAGACTGACTGACTGATAGATAGACAGATAGATGTGTGTATGTGTGTGTATGACTGGTCCACAACTGTATTAGATAAAAACATTTTTAAAAAGTCTTGTACAGATGCCCACAAGGTTCATTTATCCTAAAACAAACTCTCAGTCTATCATTCCAGATCATTGCAGCCATATAGATGGATGGTCTTGATGTCTGTAAGCAGCACGAGTCTTGTCAGGATTATCTATGTATAAACAAGAACAAGGTTGAAAGATCAAGCTTCAGATCACTCCCAGAGAGTATGGGGCTGCCATTCTGGAAGATTAACAGGGATCCCGCTCCAATCAGTCTGGATCCCTCCTTATCTTTCTGCCTCTCAGCTCAATCCCCATCCTGCTTATTCCGTTTTCATTCTTTTTTGGGATTTGTCAGGCTTGCAGGTAAAAATTGTACATGAGAAAGAAATTCTTGCTTCTTGTTATAAAATCAATCGTACCCTTAAGCATTTATTAAACTAAGCTTTTCAAGTTTGGCGTCTCAAAATAGTTTTAACCTTTTTTTTGTTGCTGTTTTTGGTTAATTTCTCTACTCACTCTTTCTGGGAAAACTTTAAATAATCTCTCATTCTCTGAAATCAATACAATTTTTGCATGAAGTAATAAGTTGCAGACATACAGAGAGGTGCTTGGCTCGTCTGCAGTGTTGGAGTGATGGGTTGTTTGGGCCTCAGCTGTATAAGAAAGAAAGGAAAGAAATATCTCACATTAATAAACATTTTCTAAAACTGATTCATTGTGATTAAAAATAAAGAACACTTTATGACGTCACAGCTGACTTAATACAACGTTTTCATAAGAACCACAAGGGAAGACGTGTGTATCATTTCAGTCTCAGTTCCCCTAATGCACAGACATTCATTGATTTTGACTCATATTTTCTATTGTTTGTCTAATACTTTGCTTAGCGTGAATTATCCTTGTACAGTGACTTGCATCCTCCCAGGGCCTAAAGCTCAATCTCTGCCTTAGCAGCATCAAATTAGTCGTAAACCTTTGGAGAATGCGTGGAGTTCCTGCAGAGTAAGCTGTTTTCATGAATGCCAGAGCTCAGCCTTCTCCCGGGGTAACAGAGACTTGACTACTAATGGCTTTCTGTGGCACTCAACGGTGTTGCTCAGAACAGCCTCATCTGTATCACACTAAAGCTGACACTTGAGGGGCTAACACAGCTTCAATAAAACAATCACACAACCTAAAAGAACCTTCGTCACAAATTCAGATTGGACCGTAAAGACAGTCTTTGCACTGGCTTTTTGTCAAAACACGAAAAGGTTTTCAAAATAAAAGTACATGCCCTGAAACGACTTAAAACCGTTTTGAGTTGTCAAAGAGTTTCTGCTCAAGTAAAATACAAAAACAGTATTTTATGCTAGTTTGGGATTATGTAAGGCATTCAAGGTAACTTATCTGTGCAAATATATCTTTTGTGCTTCCACAGAAAAGTTATTTGGGTATAAAAGAATCCATAAGCAACACGTTTGTCTTATTCCCCATCATGTTTGTTTGTGTGTGTCTTACTTGGCCAGGACGGTGGTCGAACAACTGATTTGGGCTGCCCGCATCAACTAACCCCATCACTTTTCTCTGTATTGGTAACCACCCAAATTTGACTGGAGATAGACAACAAAGGTGAGCTTGCGCCTTCTGGGGGGCCTCCGATGGGCCTCTGATGTGAGCTCTCTCCCAGCTCCTTCTGCGCTCTGAAATAGGAATGAACTCAGCTGGAATGGACTCCTGGCTGCCCAGATTGGAACTCCCACATGAAGACGAGCCCCTGCTGAAGGAGGGAATCGGCTTCACGGTTGTGGTCCTGTCGTGGAAAGGGGAGGCTTCTGCCGTGTTCTGGAGGGTCTGCAGGTGTTCCAGCCAGTGGTCCATCTGGGCCCCTTCGATGACGCTTTGGGGACGAGGTGCACGTTGAGGGTTGGGGATCAACTCCCCCTCTGACATCAAGCTCTCCCAGTAAGAACCATTTCCTGATCGCCTCCAGCTCGGGGATTTCCTTTGGGCAGCTGGTCTGCGGAAAGCCATCCCTCTAGAGTTCAGGTGACACCTCACAGAGCTCAACTTTCAGCACCCACCGGGAGGGTTAATAAGAATCCAACATTTTCAAAAGCCAAAGCAGACAGGTGGAATCTCTAATTTTAAAAAAACATTCAATATAAGAGTATTGGTGTTCCCCTTTGATCCAAATCTGTCATAAAGAAGTGTTGGACACAACTCAGGTTAATAACCACAAATAAATTCTTAGAAATTGCAAAACACAATGCAACATTTCAATATAGAAATATTCCGACACTTCCTTACCTCCTCCTATTGACACATCTTCCTTTCTCCTCAGAGTGCAGTTCTTAGGACGTAAGCCTCTATCTGTCTTGACATAAAGAAGGTGCAAACAGGTACTGTCTCCACTCAGGCATGGAGCAATGTGAGGGATGCTTTGGCGAACAAAAGAGCTACTGAGCACAACAGCTGAACATCCAATAGAATGGAGAAGAGAAAAAAAAACTTGGGGATGGGCAAGCGAGGGAAACAAACACTTGTTGACGGAACAAAATCTCCATTAAATGTCAGACGCACCATGTAGCACTCCAGAAAGAGTGTCAGTACGCTTGACATTCAGGCATCCCTTTATGAAAGAGCATCACTAATGAGGAGATTAGCTATATTTTTCTATGACTCACTTAAAGTGGTCGACAGCCTTTCTGCAGAACCCCCCCGCCTGTGATCTCGTGGTTGGCGGCTGATAATGAGCATTGCTGTCCTCAAGCCTCCACGAAGCGTGTGACTCCGTCTTAAAATGGGTCAGTGTCCTCCTGAATTAGTAACTGGGACCTACAAGACTGAAGGGTATTTACAAGACAGAGGAATTTTGTTTCAAACTTTAAGACTGATTTTTACAACTAGATTGACACTTTTTGTGCCTTTCCTTTCAAAAGTAACAAATGTTTTCCAGGCATCTTTGTAAGACAATAAATACAGGGGCATTTTAACAACGGATCTGGATGGATGGCACCTTTTCCAGGCTTTGTCCTACTCTTTTCACAAAGACTGCTAGGATGGCACCAGTTGCTCAGCAACACTCAACAGGATAAAGTTGTAGTAGAAAGTGTCAAGAAAAGTAATTCTTGTGCCACTACTTTTTTGGAGGATGAAATTTAAAAGTTTGGTGGGGAGCTAATCTATTGTGATCAACTTTGACTTTTTTGACGAAGGATGCATCCATCCATTTTCTAAACCTGTTTTCGAAACCTTTCAGGGTCACCGGGCTGCTGGATCCTAACCCGACCACTCATGGGCGAAGGCAGGGTACAACCTGGACAGGTCTCCAGTATGTCGCAAGGCACAAAGGATGCAATGAGTTTAAAAGTAGGAGCTCCCTCTCTTGGTTGAACGCTAAGACAACATTTGTAAGTGATGGAGGTCAAAAAGGGCACGGGATCACAAATCAAGGCGTTTATACCAAATATAGACACACACACAAGGAATCAAATCTACAACAAAAGAGAAGAGTAAATTCAAATATGTACATTAACTGTAAAAAAATTATACAATTTTGATAGTTTCTTTCAGTATGGTGTATATTATATAAGTCAGAGAACCATCGAGACATCTGTAAATTTATTATTACACAAAGATAGTAAAGTAAAAGCTAAGCAACCCCAGAAAGGCTGTGGATAAGCGGAAAAAGCAAACATATTTTTTTAAACATGAGCTAAAACATAAAGCAACTCTCAGGGTTCATTATATAATAAACGCACATATGCTGGAAATGTGAAAGACTTTTTTGTAGTTGTAGTTTTTATTTTTTCAGTTTTTTTTCCAATGTTTCTTTTTTTTTTTTTTAATTAACCCCTCACAAAGCAATTACATTTATTTCTCGAGCGTGTACTTTTTCAAAATAAAAGCGTCATTTTAATTTTTCTGAAAATTTTAAAAGCAAAATTACTAACAAGCTATTTTTTTGTTTGTTTTGTAATGACATAAAACTGATGGCAAAATAATTCTAAGGGCTTATTATACTATGAACTCACAGATGTGGTTGTTTTAAAGGATTTTTGAAGAACAATTATTTCATTCAGCTGTTTCACTATTGTCAAATTTCATAGAAAAAAAATCTTGAATTTGTAATTTTTTAAACTGGGTTTTTTCAATTTATTTTTTGTTTTGTTTTAATTACTCTCTCATTTAGCATCAATATTCGTTTTAGGTGTTTGATTACGCAAAATAAAGGCATAATTGTATTTTTTTCCCTAAGTTTTCCCACATTAGAGAAACCTTTTGTTTTTTTTGTGACATAAAACTGATTGCACTGATGGCAAAGTAACCCTAAGGGTTTTTCATAAACTGAACTCAGACGTTCTGTTAATTTGAAGGATGTTTAAAATGAAGAATAATGACGTAATGCTGCTGTTAATATTTTATAGAAAATATTAATGAATTCATTCTTTTTAAAATAAGGCTTTTCTAATCGTATTTAAAATTAACTTCTCATATAGCATCAGCATTTTTTTTGCTCACTTTTTCAAAATAAAAGCTATAAAGCAAAAAAGAAAAGGAAAATGCTATTTCTTTAAAATGATTTTGAAATAATAATGCGCTGATGAAAGAAAGTGTTATGGGATCTGTAATTTTTTAAATCAGGTTTTCCCCATGTTTTTTTTTTAAATTAATCCCTCATGTAGTATCAACATTCGTGTGAAGTGTATACTTTTTCAAAATAAAAGCACAACTTTTGTTTTTTTTTTCTGAAACTTTTTAGACAAAAATACCAATGACAGATATTTTTTTGTTTCAGGATGACGTCAAACTGATGGCCTGTCATCTGGAACGCATTTGTCTTTAAAGAAATATTTCTTAGCTCGTCATGACGTAACTCTAGATCGGGCAGCAGTAAGCACGAGGACTGGATTAAAGAAGTTTTGCTCCACGCCGCCCCCTGCCGGAGCGTCCCGTCACTGCTGGAAAATGGCTGCTCGGAGCAGCTCTCCAAATCTGGGAGAAAACTGAACAGAAAAGTCTACTTTAAAAATAAGAAAACCCGTCTGGGGCTTTTCTAACTGGCTGAACGGCATCTCAGGGACGTCCCAATGATCAGAATGTCTCGCTGGGTCCCCACGAAGAAGGAAAAGTATGGAGTTGGTACGTAAGAAAACTTCCTCCATCGCTAGCTCGTCCTAGCTCTCTGTTCCCAGAAGTTCAGGGAAGAATTGTGATTGTAAACGAGAGTGAACGGTTCTCACCGGGAGGTTTGGGGGATTCACGGGCTCACATTTGACTAAACTGGAGGAATGCAAATGATTCTCGTGGAATTGTTAGCGCTGGTTTGCATGGGACGGTCGCATGTTTGCGTGTGTGTCTTTTGTGAGGAAGAGGACAGAGTGTGGATTGGGAATTGTTAGAGGCGCGCCTAGTCGCGGCGCCGTTTCCTGTGTTGTGGGGCCTCCGCAACAAAACTTGAACGACTTCCAAGCGACGTTTGTTTTGTTTTAATAATCTGCGCTGGTTGTGTTGACGGCGGTGTCTAAAGTTGGAGGGATTGGCGCCTGCTCTTATGTTGTCACTTTTCTCTGAGCCCTGACACGGTAACACTGCCGCGTCCAGCCTCCACTGTCAGTTTAAAGACCCACTCCGGTGAAAATCTTATTTTTGGTGTTTTTAACATGTTCTTGTAGCATTTTTTTATGTTGGAAAACATCATTAAGAGATAATTAAGCTCGCATTTCTGAGTATTTCTTTATTCTGATTGTTGTGAATCAGGAGCAGACAAAAGGATGCAGTTTCTTATTTGTGACGTAGAAAACGTAGTGGGCGGGCCACAAGCTCCCTGCTTTCGTCTTGTCCGAGCTGGCATCTGGCTCAAACCCCTACGGCTGGATAACCCCAATGTTGCTCACCTTTTTTGCTGCACCAGTAATGTTAGTTTGGGGTTGTTAGGGGCAGTATGCTAGCAGGAGAGAGGGTAAACAAAGGGATGATGGGAAATGGGGGGAGGCTTACTTTGTGCAAAAGTCCCACCCACAATTTATGCTACGGTCACATATACAGCAAAATATTAAAGATTTTACATCACCATCTGAACTTTTGTAAGTCGTTGGCGTGGTCATGAATGTAGACCATCAGGCCTGCAATCTGCTGATCAGCGGTTGATACTTGATATGGAGGACCGCTGTCCGGAAACATTTACACATCGTCCAATCAGAGCTGCCACCGCCCTGTAGCTGCCCAGCTGTCAGACGATTTCGTCATGACGTCATCCCTGACAGCCACTGGACTGCCACCGTGCGGCCTCGAAATGTGCCTGAACGGCCACTGACCGATGCCGACTTTTAGAGAACTTCGTCCAGTTGCTGTGCAATTTAAAAAAAAATTTCTTCAAACTTCTGCAGCCACCTGCAGAATTTGTTGAAAAACTTGCCTTTAGGTCGCCGTGCGGTGGCATTTTGGAATATGTGACTGTAGATTTACAGGAGAATTTCTGCCAATCTAAAGAAACTATGCCCTAGAAAACAAAATAGCATAATCATAATTAAAAGACATCTTGAAATGTTTTAAAATAGATCAAAAAGATGATCAGCGTGGGACATTAAAGGAAGAAACATCACAAAGCTGCTGGGAATACTTAGCTTTTTATGCATAGTTTACATGCAAATAACTCATGTGTGTCATTTATTTTAGAAATTACAAAAAAAAGCCAATCAAGAAATGCTAAATAATCGGAAAAACACATCTGTAAAAATATAAACTGTAAATAAAAACCTTAAAGTTACTTTTATGCGGCACTGTTGAAGGTTTCTTTCTGAGGCATCAGTCTAAAGGCAGCATGCAATAAAGAATCAAACTTCTGATCAGAAAAAAAACCCTTTAGAATTCAATTCACATTCTAACTTCTTTCATCAGCTGTTTTTTTTTCTTTTTTTTGAAAGGCAAAGTGGACAAATCTTTGTCATGATAAGCAGCCTTGGATTCCAAGCTAACCTCATTTTTTTAGGTTGAAATTGGGTCAGAAGTTTAAACTGAGTTAGAACTATACTGAGTTAGTTAAATATAGATTTAAACTTCTATTGATGGGAAATACTGAAGACCCCCTCCGATCATCTTTTGAGCTATTTTAAAAGCGTACCTGTTGTTTTTTTGATTATGATTATGCCGTTTCAGCCACAATCTAACATTACCGGTGCAACAAAAATGGTGAGCAATATCGGAACTATCCAGCCTTACAGTTTTGAGCCAGCTTTTCTGTCACAAATAAGCTCTTTTTCAAATGGCACTCTCTTGTCTGCTCCTGAATCAGAATATTTTGAATAAAAAAATCAAATGAAATAAAAGCATAATTTTTAACAAAGTTTCCAAGTTTATTTTTATAAGTATTAACATCTTCTCTTCTTGTATGCCTAAAGTTACAGATTCTTTACTTTTTCTTTCATGTTCTTGTCATTTCTATGTTTATCTTATCATATTTTTGGGCCCTGCTTTTCTTTTAAAAACTCTTTTATCCATGTTTTTTTTGTCAGTAATTCATTGAGATTTTGTGTGTGTGTGTGTGTGTGTGTGTGTGTGTGTGTGTGTGTGTGCAGGGTTGTTTCTAAGGCAACAGTTCCTAAACAAATCTGTTCCTTTTTTTGCCAGTAGCCATATTTTATTAGGATTTTTCCTCTACTCCACCCTGTAACACATGCCCACGCTTGATAATAGCACTGTTTTCAGGGTGATGCTGACTGATGGACAATTTTAACAAGTTTCTTTAAAACTTGAGCTTGAACTTTGAATTGAGCTCTTGTATTTTCAGTCCAGATTATCCTGCATGAGCATTTGTGTGTGTGTTTTTTCTGCATGTGGCTTCTAAAAGTATGCAAACCTGGATGCTAATGATTTTCTTGTTATTTCCAAACTTTTGGGGAAAAAAAAATGTCTCAAACATTGTGGAGAAAATTCTTTCGGGGCTCTCTTGGTGCACGAGTTGGTGAGTCATTAGTTGAAAGAGAGGCAGCTGCCACATAATGGTGACAGAGGATTGGAGGGGCATGCAGCTTTTATTTTTTTCACTTTTTAGAACTTCACATGTTGACCAAGTAGCACTAATGAGCGCTGTGTGAGACCAGTTACACTGCTGGTGCTCACTCTGCATCTATTTCCGTTACAACCAAACTTTTGTCTTGCTATTTAAAAGCTCTCATAATGGTCCCTGAGGCTTTGTTAGTGTATG
The DNA here is from genome assembly GCA_036245035.1 of Adrianichthys oophorus. Taxonomy (NCBI): domain Eukaryota; kingdom Metazoa; phylum Chordata; class Actinopteri; order Beloniformes; family Adrianichthyidae; genus Adrianichthys; species Adrianichthys oophorus. The sequence goes on along the minus strand of BSAI01000012.1, from coordinate 11,551,494 downwards.
TGTGAAAGGTTTCCCTTTTATCCTTACGCAGCGGCATTCATGACAAATGCTGTTGCCCGCTTACATAGTGTGGCAGCAATTTTTTTCACAATTTTGAAAAATCAAAGCCCATCCTAATAAAGCAACTATCGAATGCTATTGTATTGTTTTCTTTATAAGTCATGATTGTATGACTGTGACTTAATTCCTTAAATAGTTTATTCTTCTTGTAGCATTTAAATCATCGTAGTTAAAGTTGATCGTAACAAAAGTGGACACCAGGGTTATGTCCGAATTCCTTCACTACTTAGTGTTCTATATTAGGCGTTCGTCCTTTTGTACGGGTGTCCAAATCTATGGCTATATCCGAATTCCTTCCTACTCCCAAACTACTGCATTTTGGTCCCCTGGATTTTAAAAGCAATTCGGACACCATACTCACTACATTTTTTTAAAACATGAACGATGACATCACAGATTTCACAAAGTAGAAAAACAATTAAATACAAGCATGTTTCAAAGACTATCTATGAATCCATTATGTTTTGATGATAAAAACTTGGATGGTTTATAAAAAAAAATAAAATTAAAATAAAAATGTTCTCTAATGAATTTTTTTTCAAACTTTTAAAAATCTCTAGAGCATTGGCTTGTAGATTCGGACAGCTCTACACAATGGCAATTGCACTATATGGTGCACTATGTTGAAGGAATTCGAACACGACCTACAATTCAAAAATCCAGTGCCCTGGAAATTTCCCAGAAGTCTGTGAAAAACTAGTGTGCATCGATACTCACTAGATTAGCGAAAATAGACCACAATGCATTGAGTTTGAATGATTTGTAATTTGAAAACATTAATGTACATTTATTTATTTTTATATCTTCCAGGTTTTCATCGCAGTTGGTTCATTAATAGTCTTTGTAAAATGTTCATACTTTTTAATTTTTTACTTTGGGAAATCGCTGATGCCATATTCAGCATAGAAAAAAATAGTAAACCTTTACCTTAATTGTGTTAAAATCCAGCACACTATATAGCCTTGTACTAGAAGGGTTCGGGAGTTGGGAGGGAATTTGGACAAAACCCAGATGACTTCCAGGAGTTTGGAGCCATTTGTTGAAGGTTTGGTGGCTTTAGCCTTTTTAAAAAGGACCTGACGGGTGAGAAAATTTGCTAAACATCAGTTAGAAAATGTTGACTAATTTTTGGTCGGGATAGGTAGAGTTTTTGCGTTTTTGTGACATAAACTCACCATCCACATGGTTTGATAAATGTAAGGTCTACTGCTGAGTGACAAGAGAGGTCCTTTGCGCAAAAAAAAAAAACAGACTTTTAACATTTTTATGAGCAACTAATTTGACAAGTATTAAATCTGAATGAACCTTAGGAATCATGGCTCCAAATAGATTACCTGATTTGGTTTTTATTGTTGTGTCAAATGCTTATGAGCACGCCGACTTGCAGTAATCTGACCTAACTTAGCCAGTTGTGTATGGAGACAAGCTCGAGATAAAGATCACTGAAAAGAACCAACAGCCCAACAAAAAAACAATGGTTGGTGCTATTCAGACTTGATCAAAGTGATTTCCACTTATGCTGTTAACTTTCAGCCTTTGCTCACTGTCAAACTTCTGCACGTACAGTGTTCTCTTGTTTATCGCGGGATTTATGTTCTTAAAATAACCCGTGATAGGTGAAATCTGTAAAGTAGGATTATAGTTTTTTTAAGGCAGTAGAACCCTCATTACACACTTGATACATTTTCACACTTTTCTCTTTTGTTTAAACTCTCAAAGTTTAAACCTCCATAGAAAAACAAGTTCAGTATATAGAATGAAAACAAAAAATCTGATTGTAATCGGAGATCTTTGTAAGTTTGGTAAGATAATTCTGAAAAGGAGACTAATTGACAAGATCTACAGCCAATCAGGATGCAGAACACAAAGAACTGTTAAAAAACATGCAAAATTGCACTGAAAACAATCAGCAAAACAGCGAGACCACAGAAGGTTAACTGTGAGGGAACTCTTTTACTAGTTTAGACTCCCAAATATTCTATATTTCTTTATATAATTGTGGCACCTTCTAAAAAAGCTATGCACACTTATCACTACAATGCAGTCATTTAGGCATTTAGAGTTTGTTAGAACTTGTGTATTTAAGCTGGTGACTGTGCTAAAAAACTGTTTTGGTTAAATAGGAACGGTTGATAGACAGAGCCATGTTGTATGAGAGCACTGCTGTGATACTCATGCCAATAACATGTCAAAAAGATCACTCCTAATTTTACCCAACTGACATAAAACGGTAATGATTATAATGATTACCGGAACGGTGTCCTCAAAGCTGCTGTAATTTAATTTCCCTGCCATTCAGGATCTCTGGAAAGTCATTAAAATGATGACCTAGGTTTTGCCTTCCCTTTCTGTTGCAGGAGTTACAAGCTAAAACTAATGTTTAGTATTAAAAATTTCTCTGTCAGAAGAACACTTCATCCAACTTTAGCATGCTCAATTAGCCTGATAGCGGCTAGCTTGTTGTAGTTTGGGAATAGTGCTGTTGCTTCCTAGAAGAGCTTTTTGAGTGAGTTTCTTAAATGTAAACGCTCTTGCAGTTACTTGTAGATCTTTCCAACCACAGAGAAGCTGGCTTCTAAAGAATCTGAACACTGGGCCGAGTCAACGCTTTGGAGTTTTGTCTTTCTCTTAAATGAATACGCAATGCTCCTGCTGATAGCCAGATGATCTCACCAGTTGATTTTGGTGGATTGGACTGTGTTTATTGTGTGTCAAGTCTTTTTTCTGATCATGGACATCCATATGAAGCAAAAATCATCTGCATTGTTAAATGATCCAAACAACATTGGTTAGGTTTTGCTTACTGCTGAAATTAGCCAGAAACTTGACCAAAAAAATAAAAAATTGTAAAGTAACACACACCATTTTTTCCTGTCTAAATCTTTTTCATCAGTTTTGTTGATTCTGACCTCCTGTTCTAAATAAAAGTAAAAATGATGTTGATACATATAACTTTAATTTCAAACATTTAGTCAAAAGACATGGCTAATTATGGCTTTTTTTGTGCTAGCATATAACTTACCTGGGCCCTAAAACTTTTTATCTTGTTTGAGGTGAAATTGAAATTCATGAAGGATGTAAAACTTCAGTTTCTGTGAATGCACCATACGCCTAGCAGTAGTAGTACCATACGTGACGCAAACCTCCACGAACTGAGTACCAGTCAGTACGGACTCCAGTGCTCATTCGACCAAGCCTGCTTATTATTTTTTATTTTTTCCAACTGGAGTTTTGAACATTTAAAGATTCGCCATTCACTCGCTTTAAAAATATTATGTCTGTTTATCCTCTATTCCTTTGGCCAGAAAACCCCAACCCTTAGTCCAGTACGTAAACTCTTTGCAGCCGTTATTTGCTCCAGCTTAGCAAGGAGTTGAGGTCTGTATAAGCAACATTGCTGAGCCAAATGCTGGCATTTAGGTTAGGAAAAAGGAAAAACCTAGTGCTGAGGCCAACCTCCGTTCTGAATTTAACGCCAAAGCCAGATCTGTTACAAAGACCTGACCTTGTCCCGGTACTTTTCAAATCCATAGCCATAATCCAAAGAACTGGCAGTTTCAGTGTAAGTTTTTCCATTTTTTTATTCACAGAAGCATGACTATGTTCATAATTATCATTTTGATATGAAGAGCCAAACACATGTTCTGCAGAGCTACATAGGCTACGGGTTTCAGCATATTCCTTCTTTGCCATAGTAAACATAAAAATACGTTTCTTTTGGTTTTTAAAAAAGTGTGCACATTTAAATAAAGCAATATAAACTCTGTCAATATTATTGAAAGTACTGCCAATGCAATTTTGTTTAGATGCATTTGTTTTTCCTTAGTCTGGAAACATTTTTAATGTACTTTTATTTATCATTTTTAATTTGTTACAAGTTATTACACACAAAAAACACTTTCTTTGTGCAGATGGTCATGTTTGTTTTACCATATTTACCACACTTTGATGTTGACACGTCATTACCAAAAGAACCCCACAGGTAGGTGTTTAGAAGGTGTTTAAAGGCCACCAAAGGGCAAGTTGTGCACCCAACCTTTCATTTTTTTCTTTGTCACCTTTTCCTCAACAAAGTTTAATTTTAAAACCACGATGCACTTCCTTCCACACAAAAACAGTTCCAAAAACAGTTTTTAATATTCTAAAAAAATTTGAAGCACATTTTATCTTTTGTGAAATGTTAACAAGCTTTGTCCACTTTTGCTCAACAGCCGGATTCAGAGAGTCTTTTACATTTGTAACATTTTCATATTTGCAGCCCAAAATGGGTCCTTCTGTCTTATTTGTAATTTCTGATTGATTCTTGACATAGATTTTATTTTGGCAGAATTGAAAAATACTATTTAATAGTGATTTTCTCAGGAACTAAATTGTTTTTTGACTAATGTAAAGCTGATCATTATTGTGGTCATGGATACACCATGAAAGAGGAGCAAACTCAATTAATCAGCTCACTGTTCTTACCTTGAGAAAATCTTTTTCAAAAGTTCCAAGCAAAAAGTCAGCCAGCTTAGCAAAAATGAAAGAAGTCAAGAGTTTTGGAGCCTAGTTATTTTTGTGGCATCACATAAATGACTCAACATTGCCCCTGTAAGATTTATTTAGCCTCCTGCAGCTTAAATGGAAAGCTAACCAGAAGATTTTTTGAGCTTATTTTAACTTTTTGTCTCATTAATTCAGTTTCTCTAAGATGTTATTGTTCCTTACAAGTGACTTCCCAGGGCTGTGATTCTAGACAATGTGAGAACACCATGAAGACAGAATATCCACACACTGAATAAACCTAACACTGCTGAGATTTGGTGAAAACCTGTGCTTCTTTTGTAGGAGTTGAACTAAGCAACCAGTTAGAGTATAAATTTAAGGTATGGCTAAAGAGGAAATGGTACTTCCATTTTATAGCAGCTTATCTCTGAGGACGGTTGTTCAACAAAGTAAACGCTTTGAAAACTAAACGTAAGTTGCATTCCTGAATGACTTTGGTTCAGAATTTAAAGCTAGAGTCTGGCAAACTGGTAGCCACATGGTTGGCCAACAAGCCCAGAGGGCTGTCATTTGGGACATGTTCGTACAACACATTGACAGCAGTGTGCAGTTACATTATCCTTTACTCAGACTGGAATTTATTTGAAAAGACTCAACACCCCCACACCAAACCTCATCCAACCTCAAGTCCAGAAAGCACTGAAATATAGCTCCATTTTGAAAAACAGTTACTTTCTGCTTCTGTAGAAATTTTTAAATGTAATTTCCAGACATCTTTTTTTAATTTAGCTTTTAAATAACTCATTTAATCCACTTATGGTTTATCATTTGTACATTTTTACCCTGTCTATCTTCGAATGTATGCAGTGTTTCCTCAGGTTTTAACCACAGCGTTTCCTTCCTTTTTATGTCTGCTTTTTATTTTTGTTGCTTTTAATCTAATGCGTCTTATAACTTTTTCTTGTTTTAGCTAATGTTTATATACGTCTTTTTTTGCTAAGCATCTTGTGATTGATAGCATGTTGGGGAAAAGTTCTTAATGAAAAGTGATTGATTGGTTGACACATTGTGAAATCTAATTTAATTATATTTTGGTCTGTTTTTTGTTGGGCAGAATTGCATGCCGAGACACACTGATGAAGGGAAAAAAAAAAGTTTTATATTCATACCTAAAGAGCCACTCAGCCTTGTTGATCACACAGTTGATTTTCAGAAGTAAGCGCCCCATAGCCATCCTCTGTGCAAAGAGCCAAACATGGGGGCCAAACTGATACAAGTGGAGATGATTTCATTTCAGTGGTTTTAAAGCGAATGCAAAGTGCGCGTGAACATTTGTATGAAGGTTTTCATGTGTCTGTGGTTTTTAAGGGGTGTTTCAAAATTGCTCATAGACTGTATAGAGTGCTCTGTTTCAGAACACACATCCTGCTTCAGATGTGGTTCCCAGCACTGATGCGGTGTGGATTCTAAAAACTGCATGAAGTGCTGCTTGTGCGAATTGTATCACCCCGAGTGTAATTGCTAAGCTCATTCATTTCACATTCATGATTTAAGATTTCTTTGCATGCCGTGTGCAGTATGTCCTCTTTGACTCCTTTCCTGTTTAATCAATCATTGTGGTTAGTGCTGTCCTACAGATGGGTAAACAGCGGGCAAACCTTATTCCTAACTTTCATAGACACTTTTGTAGTCTTCTTAGAGCTTCTTCGGATAAAGGTTTGGGGCAAGGACTGGGCTGAAAAGATGTGGAACTGTTTAAGAGGCAGTCCTCACTTTAGCTGGAAAATAAGCAAATTTTTTAAACTTTAAGATGACATGGTACAAGTGATTGACACAGCAAACATACACGTTAATAGCTGTAATGATAGAGTATGACTTATAATAGAAACGGAAACATGAAATCTGTGCAGATCTGTACTGGAACTTGCAGAGGATCATTCCATCTGATTAAATCTGAAAATAAGGCACATCATTCATTTGAATTTTATCTAGTTTAAGCATGAACACATTTTATTTGTATCTAACAAGCTTAACAGATTGAAATATACTAATCTTTTAATCTTCATTTTGATATTATACATTTGATTCTGTTCTCCAGTCTGTTAGAAAACTTTGTCTTTTGTCTTTGTCTCTTCTGAGGTCACTGTGACTTTGCTATTATTCATTCTGAGAGGGAATTATATATTAACTATGAGCCGCACTGCTTGGTGAGGCAGTTCTAATAGTAAAGCTCCCAATGGCTTGCTGTGAGATGTTGGCTAAGACAAATGACAACTGGCCTATTTAATCAGTGCATAGCTAAGTGGATCCACACTATTCTGTATTGTCTCAGCACAAAGACAAAGGTAAGACTAGTGTTAAAGAGCTGCAGGCATCTTGGGGTGGGGGGTGGGGGGTGGGGGGGGGGCAGTGGGAAGAAACTATTTGTTAACAGAATACAGATGGCCTGATTTCTCTTTAAACCAGATAATTGCAGTTGAATCTGAAAACTGTGAAATATATGCTGGTTGCCCCCTCTCACTGGGCCACATTGACGGGTGTTCTTCAGTTGCCTCTACATCGATTCTGGTACAGGCAGCTTGGGCCATTATCTGAGATGAGCCCTGCTGTGCTGCTTGACAGATGGTTAGTGGCGTGTAACTTGTCTGTGTGAATCAAAGGTCACTGATGTAGACATGTGTTGTTACATAATTCAGACTTGGCTTGTAGAATTTCACATTTAAGAGCATCTTTAGTGAAAAAGGTAACAACTTTCAGAAGTATCCTTTTTTGAGCTGTCAGTAAAAATACCAGGATGAGGAAATGTCAAATTAAGTTAATAAAGTAACTAAATTGTCTGTCCAACATTTTCCTCTAAATAGTAATTATTGATTGACTAGTTGTTTCCTTTTGTCCCCTTGTGAGTAATTATCTCAGGAACCTGATATTGTTATGCTTTACACTATTTGTAATCCTATCAAAACATAAAATATATAATGAAAAACTGAAGTACTAAATAACATACTTGTTCAGAGCTTGTTCAGAATACATCTCAGTTCAAAACATTTGTTTTTGCCTTAAAAATATATAAGTAGAAAAAACCAAAACATAAAATGTATTTATGTTTTTGTTAGTGCTGTCATGCGATAAATCGTGGCCTGTAATTAATTAATCTAATTAATCAATTTTAATGGAACATATTTTTGACCTAATAATTGCTGTGAAAAGCCTCATTTTTAGGTATTTTCATTTAAATTTGTAAGATTGTGACCCAGTAAAAGATCAAAATAAAACAAGTGCCTTTATGAAGTTTATTATAACAGACTTCCAACTTTAGTTTTTACACCACCAAGAGGGATCCTGTTCGATCTTTAACAATTTAAAAAATAATAAATCAGGTCCACAGTGCTCTAATAAAAAACATCAAAAAAACAATAGGAACACTTATGACCAATCCAAAAAATATTCACCACGAGCTTCCTATTAGTATCATAATTCATTTGTTGACAATCTTTATTTCACAGTTTATCACAACAGCAAGACAGTAGAAAAGGCATGAGGGATTTTATAGTTTCCTTAAACCTGTTTGATTAATTTGATAATTTTGAATACTGAGATGAAGCAGAAAAGAAAGAGAGAAGAGAAGGAAGAAACGAGACACGGGGGTGAAACACTGGGGGAAATTGAACAAATTAGACTTTGCTTCTTTGAAACAAATTTTTGCTTCATCATCTGGACAAAAACATGCAGGAAGAAGCAAACTTTCCCTCTGAAATTACGCTTTGTTTATTTTCTTGTGACGATTGCTTTCCTCAGGGGGGAAAGAGCGAGACACTCGCTGCGTGCGCCGCACTGGAACTGTTACCATGATAATGCGACTCACCGCTTTTAAATATTCTGCTTTTTAAAAAAAAAAAAAAAGACTTAAAATGGTAAATTCAACAGGGGTGAAGTTCTAATAATGTATTCAATATTCGATTTTTTTTGTAAATGACAATGTTATTAGCGGGGTAATGTTCTTCCAGCGGTGCATTTCAGACATAAATAGACGTCCCGGAAGCAAGAGATTTAAAAAAAAAACAGTTAAAATGTCTGTAATTAATTAATTGTGATTAACGCGATAATTTGACAGCCCTAGTTTTTGTATTTTTTACAATAAGTTAATTGGACATAAATACTGATTTTAAACTTTATTGCATATCAGTTGTGTCTCCCTTGTTTAAGTAACCCTTGATAGGTGAAATCAGCAAAGTAGGATTACAGATGTTTTTTGGCTATAAAATCCTTCACTACACATTTTATACACTTTTCTCAGACAGACAAGACCATTTTCATAGTGTTTTCTTTGTTTTAACTCTCAAAGTTCAAACCTTTGTAGAAGAATAAATCCACTGGAATAAGTCCAGTATTGCAATCCAGTTTGTTTGCTTTTTATTTTGTCTTTCTGAACACATGAGTAGATCCCCATGGGAACTTGTGCTTGTATTTATATCTTTTAGTTACATTTGTCCACCACCTGGTTTTGGTTATATCACAGCTACTGTGGGGTGTAGTACAGTAAAATCCAGAGAATAGATTACTGTAAAGCTGAAGTTATGTTAAAGAGCTAGTCGATAACCTCACTCTTTACAACTTGTCTTCTGAAGACAAAAATATAAGCTGAAACGACCAAATTGATCAAGTAATTTTCTAAAAGACAGTTAAAGACATAGGCTAGATGTTTGTTGTATTTCTGTGTTCAGGGATCTTGAAATATTAATTACTGCTCATGAATAAAGTGATGTTTGCAAGTTTTGTGCAGATAATCTTATCCCACACTTTTTTCTAATTATTTTTTCATTAAAGAGTATCAGATTGAATTAATATAATTTAATGTATAAAATTCAAACATAAAGTACAGGCTACAGCATTATGGGGCATACTGGTTTTGTATAATTTCCAATTCCATGTCTAACTTCTCTCTATGAAAATGTTGCATTTGACACCTTTTTAGTTGTCTAATGAGTACCTTGCAAAATTGAGAAGTCAGCGATTGATTGTGGTTACAGATGGGTTTGCCACTGCTACATGCAGCAAATGACTGACTTTTAGCTCGACTGCTATTTAATTAAATGTCTCTGTGTGTCTGTTGGTCTAAATGCTTGGAAACAGCCAAAACCTTGCAGCTAAAAGTCTCTAGAGCATTTTCATGGAGTGGCAGTTCTGTGTTGTTACCAGCCTTGGGGGATTAAGATTAAGTTGTGTTATTGATGTAACTGACATCTGAGTGTTTTGTTAAAAAAGGAAAAAAAAAAAAACATAATGTTGTTTGTGAGCAGGGGTCAGTTAAAAGATTGACACACATGCGTTCACCTTATGTACCACAATGGGTCTCGGGCAAAAATATATTCTTAACTTGAGTGGTTTACATAAATATACAATAGAACACATATTGACTTGTAGCCTTAAAGAGTATTTTTCAGTTGGGTGAGAGCTTTTTTTTATGTGTTTAGGTCTGTTTGTTTCTATTTGTTTTTTCTCACTGACTCAAGATGACATGAGGAACTTTAACTAATAATTGATAGAAATTTGGCAATACAGCTTTTAAAGTTTGATATGTAGTCATGTGTTCTACAGATTTAAAAAAGACAAAGGCTTAATTGTTGTGGTAAGCATTTGTGTGTGTTGCAAATTTGTAAATTAACAGAACATCAACTCAATTCAATTTTATTTATATAGGCCAAAGTCAAAACCATAGCTGTCTCAATGGACTTCACACCGGTATTTATCCAAAGAACATAAAATCAATCATAAAAATATAAACAATAGCTGGTTGCTAAACTAAACTACCGTAAACAGACTAAGCTAAACAAGTGTTCCTGCCCTTAGACGTCTTTCTCAGTGAGGAAAAACTCTTTAAAAAAAACTTCTATCTTGGGGAAAATAAGAAACCTCAGGGATGCCCACGTGAAGGAGAGATCCTCTCCCAAGGCGATGTGCTTAAACTCTTAAAGAAGAATTAGCTTATCTAACTCTACACTACATGTTTAAAAATAACTATATGTTTACATACCAACTAGATGTTTAAATAACAGCTACATGTTTAAATACCAACTGCATTTTTAAATAACAACTGCATGTTTAAATAACAACTACATGTTTAAATAA
>BSAI01000012.1:11151683-11540813 GCA_036245035.1 Adrianichthys oophorus | reverse complement strand
TAAATAACAACTGCATGTTTAAATAACAACTGCATGTTTAAATAACAGCTACATGTTTAAATACCAACTGCAGTTTTAAATAACAACTGCATGTTTAAATAACAACTGCATTTTTAAATAACAACTACATTTTATCTAATCTAAGCCCATTTAGCAGAGGGAATTGCACGGTTTATCAAACCATCGTCCCTTTGATTAGCTCAGTGAAGAAGTATGCATGATAGATGTAATGAAAATTATAATTATTCCCCAAAACTTTATTACAGTAGGTGAGAAAGGGCAGTTGCAAGTTAGATATTCTCTGATTGCTAGCTAGCCTGGATATAAGCCTGTCCAAAGGGGAATGTTTGTACAACTGTTTTTTTCTCCACATTTTTCTTGTAAAAATGAGAGTAGATTTTAGATAATGATTGAAATTTAAGACTAATTTATGTCTTATTAAATATAGACAAAAGAAAGTGATTAAAACGTTTTTTTTTATTACCTCTTGAGATTGATTTATGAAAAAATTAGTCTGTGACATTTCATGTTCCCACATTCTGTTCCTTAATTTGAAGCCAATCCTGAAGTACTGAGTGTTTCAGTTCCTTCAGGTTTCAAAAGAAAGCACATTTGCATTGGCTTTCATGTTAAAAAGCTTTTGTACAGCCTCATGTGAAAAAGTGATATGATGTGTGTTTGTTTGTTTTTTTTTTTTTACTAATGACAACTGTGTGTTGAGGAGGGGGATTTTATCTTGGAATCAAGTGTTTTGATATTGTTAGAGCTCAAGTTTGTACAAAGTTATGACTTGTTTGCTGGAAAGTGGATGGACCAAAAAAACATGTTCACGTTACTTTGCCACGCCCACTTTGCCACTTTTGAAAAGTTGTTGATTTCGGTGAAGTAAATTACAATCAAAATGCCCGATAATAAGCCCTCCAACAGTCTTCACTGATAACATTGGTCCAGTATGTTTATATGTTGTACTCATGGAGCATCATTAGTAAATCTGCAATGTGGGAGGAATTCACTGCACGTAATGCTTTGTAATGAGCTGTAATGTGCTTTATTTTTTCCTTTTGTATTTTGACAATGATTTTCAATTAAGTGTGTGTAAGCCCGCCTCACAAAAGCAATTTCAGCTGAGTTATCAACCTGCTTTATATTGTATCCTGAGGTCTGTGCCGGAGCTGGGTAATGGCAGGAAGCCGTGCCAAAAGATATTACAAGCTTTTGCATCTAGATCTGGCACCAATTAGCTTTTGCCACTTGTTTCACGCTTTACCTCTCGTCTATCTTCTAGCTTTATAACCCACCTCAGCGATGAGCTGTTTACAAAAACATTTTTCTATGTTCTGCTCTTCCTTCTATCGGTTCTTTCCACTCTTACATTTTTGTTAATCTTCCTGTTGTTAAAGAATGCAGAGTTATTTCCTTATAACCTACTGGAAATCCTCCAACTATTGTTGATATGTGGCTATCTTTAGTAACATTTCCTCAGTGTTATAGCATAGCAGAAGGCAAACTCCTACTCTTCTGGAATAAAACTTAGCCCCCTCTTGCCTCAGCTCAGTGGCTGTTTTAACTTTAGGGTTTTTACAATGGCAACATTTTAAAGCACAGATAGATCTAAAAAGCTGTAATACATGGCTGAGCAAGGAGAACATAGATGGTTTGTGTTGTTTATTTCCAGGAACCCACTGAACACTGTCAGGATTTCTGTCTAAATTAGAACATTTAAGCCATCCTTCATCCATTTCCCATATCTGCTTATTCCTGTTAGGGGTCCCAGGGTTGCTGGAGCCTATCTGTTGGGCAAAAACAGGGCACACCCTGGAAAGTTTGCTTGTTGCTCGCTCTGCAGCACCACACAGAGACAAACAGCTGTCTAAATACTTCAAATTCTTATAAGATCCTGTTAGATAAATAGTTCAAATTAAACTCATTTTATTTCCTTTGTTTGCCATTGGCAGAACTTTAGATTTGTGTGTTTTATCACATTTTCCTGTTCCCCGATAATAAGCACCTCCTGTCAATTACTGACCTTTTGGATGTCGACATAAAAAAATAACTACGTTTCAGTTATTTAATAGCACGTTATCATTATTAATATTTTCTCACAATATACACAATTTTTAATATATTGTCCTTTTGGACTACTACATCTAAAAACAATGGCCTATATTCTTCATTTATTTAATTGCATGCTGTTAGTTTTGCCTGCTCTTTCATTGTGTTACTCAACTTTAATTTCAGGTAATAACCATCTCAGAAATTACAGCCTGTACTACACAACTGTGCCTCTACATCCACAGGGCTTACTTAGAAAATGGTTTAGTGCTACAGCTTAATTGACATTGCAGACAAGTTTTTATGCCATGTATGACTTAATGCATTGCCTGTTTTTTAATGTTTGGTTTGGTGTTGTAGAACCAATTGTTTCTTTAGGATGCATCATCATAAGGGAGTAAAGGAGTCTAGCAGAGGAGTTGCTTTCCATCCTCTGGCATTCTGTGAGACGTGCTGGATATGGCTGGCTTGTCGATGCCCCCAAGACAATCTTCTCTCAGTCGTTTTAACTTAATGAGGTGGATCTTTTAAGAAAGCCTGACATCTCTGCAGCACTGTAGCCAGTTCTGTTTCACCAGGAGCAGGGCTAATTGTAAAAACAAAGTTTCAGCACCTGCAGCAAAACCTCACTCAGCTTGCATTTATCCCAGACAAGTAATTACACCAGGATGTTGGAAAAAAAGAATATTGCGGTTGAATAAAAGTTTGAAATCTAACAGTTTTAAAACACTGTTCATGTGAGAATACATACATCGTGGAGGTAAGTCCAACCACTTATTGTATTAAATTTGAAATCTGGCATGGCTTTATTTTGATAGAACCAAGAATCCATAAATTGATCCTGAAGCTTACAGGCAGCCAGCACAAAAACCTCAAAACAGAAGAAATATTAAGCCTCTCTTGGGTTCTGTTATAAGGTGAGCAGCTAAATTCTGAATTGGTTAAAGTTTGTGAACACACATCTTAGGAAAGCCAAAAGGGGAATAAAAACATGAATTAAAGTTCTGCAATGGTTCATGAGAGAAAGGTTCATACATGAATATGTCTGTAATGATCCCTTACTCTATAGCTTAAATTTAAAATATGTTCCATGTCTTTGCCTACTTCAGGATTCCACACGTGTTTGAAATACTCAAAGGATGTTTGGAGACATTTGAGATGAGTCATAACTTTTAGGTTGTATTCTGACGGGAAAAGTCTCTTGGTCCGGATTGAGTTCCGAACCTTGTGTTTGGTATGTATTCAGACTGGCGTCTATCGGAAATTTAAGTTTCAAAGTAAAGCTTGGAAACGAAACCATGTAACTAAAGATCTCTTTAGTCAATAAACAGGAATTACGAGGGCGGGGCAAAGCAACGAGAGAAAGAATAATAGAAGTCCTACACTTTACAATCTTTGTCGGGATAGTTCACTTATTCAAACATTATATTTTGCTGACTAGTTTTGAATGACTTTATTAAGGTCAGGTACCACACTTACTCCTGCTACTTTGGTATGGCAGAGGTTTGCTGTAAGGCACTTACTGAGGAAACAGCAACTAAGAAGGTACACTGATAAGATATATGGATTGTCTGGAAAGCAATGTAAGAACTAATGTGTAACAAGTTAAAAGTTGTTTTACTGAGCCTGCATTCATCTGACCAAATTACAGTGAGTTGCTGTACCCTATTGCTGCTCTGCTACTGTGTTTACATTTTATAATTCCTGGCTACAGTGGCCATTTTGGTCCAGTTGTTCCGCTCTAAGCACGGAGCCTCCTCATTCTGATTAAACTCGGAGCGCTCTGGATCTCAGTTTGATTGGAAACAAACAGAGTCCACCTCGAGAGATGGGTCAGAGAGCAGTTCCTGGTCCCGGACCAGGGTCCACTTCAATGTATCCAGACTGAAAATTTCTCCTGGATTATCAGGGGAAATGAACTCTGGTTCACTTTAAGTGAATCAAATCAAATCAAATCGAGCTTTATTAAAAAAAAAAATCGCTTCTCATACTTGCACAACTCAAAGTGCTTTACAATTAAAAACAAAAACAGGCTATACATTAATAAATCAATAAATCAATCCATCCTTTATCCACCCCATTCCTCCATTAACACACACAAGCAATGACCCCACAAACAATGAATACTTATAAAAATAAATTCTACAAGAAACTTAAGGCTTGACTCTGCTGTAAGGAAACATTGCCACAGTGCCCACCCAGACCGGGACAACAATAGTGGAACAAAGGATCCCTAATGGGCAACACTAGGTCATAAAACCTTAAAAGGAGGATATTAAAAATCAGCACATAATATGTATGTAAAAAAATAAATTAAAAACAACAATAAATGCGCAAAATAAAATTATATACAGAGAATGATGTATATTAAAACTTAAATAATTCATAAATAAGGATTTAAGATGATCTCAAAGCATGTTAAAAAGGTGGGTCTTGAGCCTCTTTTTAAAAACCTCTATGGTCTCTGCGACCTTGAAGTTCTATGGCAGGCTGTTCCAGAGGCGAGGGCCGTAGTGGGAGAACGAAGCCTCACCATAGGTTTTGGTCCTCACCTTAGAAACAATTAAAAGTCCAACGCCAGATGACCTCAGGGTCTGCAAGGACTGATACTTTAAAAGTGAATCACATAAATAAGAAGGCCCAAAACCATTAACACATTTATAAACCATTAAAAAGAATCTTAAAATCAATATGCCCAGTCTGAATACACCCCAAGTCAAAGATAGTTTGAATAAGTTGCATCATTTTGCACGAACTTCTAAATCTTCTTAAATATGGGGCAAGAAAATGAATTTCAAGTGCCTTTTAAATCTAGCTTTGTTCATATATAGCTGTGTGTATTTACACTGCGGCAAATATTCAGTCCTTGTTTAGTCAGCATTGACTCCTTTACTAAAGTCTACTGAGAAGAACAGCAGTGAATTTGGCCACTTACTCTTGTCTTTTCCATCTTTAACATTTGGTTGTTCACGAATTTCCTCACAATCCCTGTAGACTCCATATGATGAAGCATCAGAAGCCCTGTTCTGTTTCTTGTGAGTCTTTTCTGTGCATTTCTTATTTCCATCCCACTTTCATCAACATACTGTATTATCATCTGAGCGTAATGATATGTTACACTGTGCGTGGATTAGTGCAGGTCATTAGCAAATGCACAGTGTGGAATTACAATCAGACCAATGCGTAGATGGGGCTGCTTATAATTGTAGAGAGGGCTTGGAGGCATGTTGGCTAAGTTGATAGGTCTGTAATCTGATTCTTCGCTCCTTTCCTATGATGATGATGTTCTCTGAGCTTTTACGCCCTTGTGCGAGAGGTTATGTATTATAATGAGATCCTGCCAAATGATGCTTCTATTTATCCTGTTTCTAGAAAATCATTTACCATTCTGCACTCGAGCAAGAGTACGGGCCACTTCCTCATGCTCTTCGTCTTCTTCCTCTGATGGATTTTCTCTCCCTCGCTGCACCCTAATTGACATCAGTTTACTTGGATATGCAAATACAAGTTTATGAGTAATCAGGGGTGTCATTTAGTCTCCACGTGACTGGAATCACTTTGGGTGCTTGTGTTAAACTGTGCAATCATTGCCTGGCATGCCAGGGGTTGTGTTTGATGGGCGTCATTTAGTCCGCATCAGCCCCGGGTGTCGTTCGCGCTCATTTTGATCTTTTTTTCCCCAGTGAGGATATCCACGGTTCCCGGAGTTCCCATTAATATGATTTTAGAGTGTCTCATTGGCAGTGACGACAAGGCCGGTTTTTCATATCGTGATAAAATATCAGGCTTTATGCTTCTATTACAGTTGGTTTGTTTTCTTTCATCACATGCTTTTTGGATTGCATGTCAGCCGGACCCACAGCCCAGTGCCTTACAAAGAGATGCAGTTGGTGGCTTTATTGTCATTTTTGCCTCCTCATAACAATATTTTTATTGGAAGCACTGTACTGTACTGTGACTAGAACACTCTGATGCCTCCACACTGATTAATCCCAGCTGACTTTTGGTGGACGAACTATATTCATTTCCTGGGGTATTTGTTCTATTGTCAGGCTTTGGCTCACGTTCTGGTGAATTCGCTGGGCTCATTGGGTTGTTCTGGAATTACACAATGGATTGTGGGCTTGAATATGCACATACAGTTAGACAGCAAAGCAACAGTTGTTAGATAGCATAGGTGTCGCATAGCATTTCATGCTTTTCAATAATGATAAAGGAAGCTGTGAACACATTCCAAAAATCTTAAATCCTTTTTTTTTTGTTTTTAGCTTGTTAGATCATATTACATTTTACAATCTTTTGTGGCAATATGAGAAGTTGAACAGTCGATGTGTCTTGCCTAGACACTATATTAACAATACTGAAATGTTGTTTATTTAAAAAAATCTTTAATGATGTAACTGAGCTATCACATTAATTAATCTGAAAACTTTTTAAAGTACATTTTGAAAGTGGCATGGCTAAAAAAAGCTCTGTAACACAATACATTTGGGTGTGAGCATTTTTTAAATTATATATCAAAAGCTTGTTTCTTTAGATGAAGAAATAACTTTTCCTGTTTTTTTTGTCCTAAAGGAAGTGTTTATGGAAATGCTGTGACTATAAAAGTAAAACTACAAAATAGGACAAATATTTTTTACTTTGATTAAACATTACTTTGATTATTGATTTGTTCTCTTCATCATCTGATTAGTTTTGGCCAAATCCTCATTATTATAAAATAAATATCGAAATATATTTTTCTTTTAAAATGTAGTAAATATTTGGAGTTTAGTATCATTGTCATGAAGTATTGAAAAATTGGTGATGGCTTAATAAACAAGAATGGTATCACAAAACACACTACATTGGATCAGTAAACATCAGAAAACAGTGTTGTTTATTCTACCACAATATTTTAGTGTTATTTAGTAACTTTAAAACAGTTTTGAGGCTGAACCTAGGACATTTTTGTTTGCATACATTTTGAGGTTGAGAATCTCTTCCATTTGTTTCAATTGTGTTTCAGAAGGCAACAATTTGATTATGAAACAATTATCGATGCATCCTAAACCTGTGGCATTTTAAAAAAAAATGTTTTGTCTTCACCACAAGACACTAGACTAATATTACTTCCTTTTCTCCACCAAAGTGCATTTGTAGGTAAAGACAAGATCAATTTGGTTGTTTCATTTTTGTTAAGAACATAAAAATTTTGACTTGAAAAATGTTTTGTTTGATAATCAAAACATTTCACGGTATCAGCCATAAGTTTACGAGGAAACATTTTTCCCTGAACTTGACAGCCTTAAAAACCATAAGTTTGCAACTTTTTATCAATTGATCAGTTGGATGCTGTTTAACGCAAGTCAACCAAAATAGTGCCTAGCTAGCTACTGAACATAATATTTTGATACAGCGTGGAAGCGTGCGATATGATTTTGCTTGTTTTCTGTGTTCCCTAAATACTTCATTGAGTTACAATACAACTTACACGTGGCATGACTTTTGTCCAAAACCCTTTGACCGTTGACATTAAAAAGACCAAAATGTTTCCAAACATTAGCTTTAAGCAAAGTCTGTGCTGGTTGGATGACACGGTTTGAAGCCTCAGCCATGTTTGTGTGCTCTTTAAAATGGCTGAGTGAAAAACGTTCTGTGTATTTAAGTTCCGCCTAATAGTTAAATCACATTTGATTTTCAGCTACTTAAAATTCAAAACGAATCAGTATCATTTATAGGTCATTATCAATGTGTATAATAATTGATCCCCACCCACCCTGGTTTATGTTTAGTTCTTCAAAAGTCTTTTTATGGAAAAAAGATGTGTTCATTAGAAACAAAAAAAACTCTTGCGTCAGAATATCCAAGAAATCCAAAACATGGTGGTATTCTATCATTCTGTTTGTTCTGCCTTGTTCTAAGCAAATATGTTTATCACTGTCATCCTTACTGTTTTGGCGTTATCCATCAATATTGATTCCTCTTTAGAAGGCAGTAATGTGTGTGTATTGTAGCACAGCACTGTGTGAGGTTGGATTTCTTCTGTATGTTAACGTTTCTGCTACAAGACATCGCTGTGACGCACAATTAGTGCCACAAGGGAGCCAGACACTTTATTGCCTTTTTCCTCCTCCTGCAATATCTCCATCTCTTATATTGTCCTCTGTCATTTTTTTAAGCAATCTATAACTACTGTGCCCGCGGAGAGGAGGAGCTGTCACTACAGATTGGAGACACGGTGCACATACTAGAGACATATGAAGGTGAGAATGAGTTTCCTGATGCCATGCATGTCTGCAACTGACAGTCTGGAGATGTTTTTTTAAACCTGTATTTAGGAGAAAGCCAAAAAAGTGTGTTTGGATCCTTGTAATGGGGTTTTGTCAAATTCCACAGAAGTTAATAAAACTAATGGACACAATTGAAATAAAAGGTAAACTTTCTTTTGTCCTATAGAGTGGTACAGAGGACATCTACTGAGGAGAAAGTCAAAAAAGGTGATGAATGAATACACATTTATTTTTAAATACATATTTACAACTGTTTCCTATAGTTTTACCAAAAATGTGATATGTTTCTATTTTTTCCCTCTTTCAGGGCATATTTCCAGCCTGCTACATACACTTGAAGGATGCCACAGTCGAAGGAAGTGGGTGAGTAATTTTTAATTTGTTTGCAGTTTTGTCAATTAATTTGATAACTTCTTTTATTTGCATTTATATGCAACAATAATTATTTTGGATCCTCACTGATTGTTAAAGACAGTGACAAATGTCAGATGGAGAAAACAGAAACATTTGTGCGATACTCACAGTCTTGTTGCAGATCTAGTTAGAATGGAAGTTGTGTGCTCGCTCTGAGGTTGTCTCGGGCGAGAAGTTCCTGCTTGATATAATGTGACGTGTTTGTCGCAGCACAACTTGTGGCTCTGTTCTGTTTGATCTCTGTCTCCTTTGATTTAACTGGCACATGACAGAGCTAAACTCTCAACTTTTAAGTCCTTGAACTGCAATCACATTCTAAAGTAGGGGATCATTTCTGAGCCCAATTTTGGTAAAAAAAAACCCCACAGATGTGAATTCCTTGGGGTTCAATAGCTAAAATACCTTGCTATGTGTTTTTTGTTGTAGTTTCAATTTATAAATGTTTCTCTTGATGGGACAGTTTTCGGATTCAGATGCATCATCTACTTTTTTTTATTTAATAATTTTTATTTAAATCAACACAAAACAAACACCTGCACTGATTTTCTTTTTTGAATAATATATTTCAAAATTAAGAGCACAAATATGAAACATTTTATCAATTATTTGCATATAAGAAGTTACCAGACCACCATATAATGTCCCTATGTTTTAAAGCTTTTCAGCTACAGACTACATGTCTAATTTTAGAATTCTTTGGAATAAATATAAAGCTTAAAATGGATATCTTCAACCTTTTTTTCCCACAAAACGTTCAAAGGTAATTCTCATTCTGTGGAGAGGGTGGGGGCACAGAGGATACAGAATTACTGTTTCAAATGTATTCACTGTCACTGCAGGCAAAAGGAGACGGTCATTCCCACTGAGTTGCCCTTGGTCCAGGAGGTTACCACAACACTGCGGGAATGGGCTACAATATGGAGGGACCTCTATGTGGTATGTGGATTTCTCAGTCATGGAGAAAGCTGAAAAAAAAAGCATAGGATTTTTAGGAGCATTGTTTTCTTTTTCAGGGAATTCACAGTTTTTTTTCTTTTGTCTTCTGTAATTATTTGGGTTTGTCTCGTTATGTTTTATTGCACAACTTTGAAGATAAAAATACATTGACATACATAACAGTATGCACAAAAATACATCAATTTAAGCAGTCTTCATTTTTCATATTTTGCTGCTTCTGTTTTCCATCTGAGACCTTTTATTGGACAAACATGGATTCAACCGACCATTATTTCTTTGTGTTTAACTTTCACAATTCTTTTTTTGCGACAGGGGGACAAGCGTGAGATGTTCAATTGCGTCCGCGACATGATCTATGACCTCATCGAATGGCGGTCCCAAATCCTGTCTGGCACCCTCCCGCAGGATGAGCTCACCGAACTTAAACAGAAGGTCACCTCAAAGATAGACTATGGCAACAAGTAAGGCATTCTGCCATCTTCTTTAGGGACTCTCTTCTCATATCTTTATGACTCTATCGTTTTCTCACACTGAAGTGTGCCAGAAGTGTCAGTAAAAAATAACACTTCATCACTTAGCTTGAGAACAAAGCAGAGGATTTAATATTCAGCAAACTCTGGTGTATTCCATCATGAAGTGACAGCTCTCATAGGATCTGCATTGAGGATATAACATTAAAATGAGATGTGTGAAGCTCTATTCTTCTGCTTTGACTTTAAGCCTTCATCTATGTATAAAAGTGGCCAATTTTCTAACAAAATAATCATGGAGGCCGCTGAGTGATTGAAGGTAGCCTGCTGTCGTTTATGCTTCATGCTTACAGATTGAATTGAGTGCAAGAGAACAGATGAGCTTTAAAGGGAAGTTGTCCAGCAAGGCCACACTGCAGGATACCTTTAATTTATGTACTATATTTTTCGCACTTAAGGGCACACCAGATTATAAAGCGCATTGTCAATTTATGGTCCTTTTTTGAATTTATGTCATATATAGGGTGCACTGAACTATGAGGCGCATTAAACAAGCCAAAAGAGTCAAAGATAAATTTGTCAGTCAGTGAGACTTTATTAACTCTGTTCACAGTAACACTTGAACAGGTTTACAACATGCTAGCCACATTAGAAGCATTAGCCACGTTAGTGTATTCACAGTACCTGTAACTCCCAAACTTGTTTGCAACAAAAAAAAAAAAAAAAACAGACTGATACCACTAAACAAACATTGCGGTGATTACGCTAACTCCCAACGTTATTAGTAACACGTTAGTAACACGTAAAAAAAACTAACTCCGACACTGCTATACGTTAGTCATGTTAGCATATTCACAATACCTGCATCTCCCAAGCTTGTTTGCAACACATTAAAAAACAGACTGATATCCCTAAAACAAACGTTTCTGTGACTACGCTTACTCCCAATCTTATTAGTAACGTAAAAAAAATTATTCTGACACCGCTACACGTTAGTCATGTTAGCATGTTTACAAACAGCCAACTTTGTTTGCAACTCATACAAATAAACTCTGACGTTTTGACAGAGTGCCGTATACGTCTCAAAATCGCTTCCACATCATTCAGCACAACCAGAATTAATACGTATATAAAACGCTATGGGTTATATGGCGAACTGTTGTTGTTTTTGTTTTTATTTTAAAGTGTGCCTTATAGTGCAGAAAATACAATTTCATAGTTTATCTTTTAAGCACTCATATGTTAATAGATTTTTATTTTGTTCCCCTATCCTCTTTGCCATTCAAGGTACTTGGATCTTGATTTAGTGGTGAGAGACAAAGATGGGAACATTCTGGATCCAGAACTCACCAGTGCCATCAACCTGTTCAGGGCTCATGAGACGGCCTCCAAGCAAATTGAGGACCGCATCCAAGAGGAGAAGGTAAGCTCTTTTTCTATATTATTATTGTGAAAATTCATGGATTAACATGACCCACAGTGGTTATCCAGGTCTTCATGCCATTTTCAGCTTGACAGCATTGTAAGTGGGAATTTAGCTTTTTTTGTAAACCCCAAACAAGCACAAATTACAAACATTTTTGGATGATTTATAAAATTTCACACCCCATCTTTGGACACTTAGAGACACTAGTATTGTTACATGAAATAGGTTCATTTAATGGGGAAAGCTGCAAATATAAATTATTTCGTTAACTTTGGTTTGCGTTCATATTGCATCCAAGTGTCTGAAAAAAGACCTAATGTTACAACTGCCAGTGTATTACTTGAGTACTGACTAAGAAGGAATAAAACCCAAAGAAGAAAATCACCCTTTTCTCTCATTATAACAGACTGATAAGCACCTTCAATCATTTACTACACTGCAATTACAGTCCAAATATTTATTTACTTGTTTAGATTAAGCTGTGGACATACTCCAATTTTTTTCATCGTAACATTTATTTTTATACATTGGATTAAATTGTGCTTTTCACTGGTGAGCTTTTAAACGTGTCAAACAAAGCAGATTATCCAAGAAAATTAGTTCTCAGACTAGCTGCACCAGTATGCATGCACCTTTAAGCAATAGCGAAATGGCTTTAAATTCAAAATTAAAAGACCAACTCTGATCATTTTCTGATTTATTTCAAAAGCGTTCCCAGTGGTCTTTTAATAACTGTGTCGTTTTCTAGCACATAGTTCCTGCAGAGCGGAAGTAGCTCATAAAAATTTGCTTCGGGCGGGACCGTTGGTGTGGATCAACTCGTTCCACTTCAACGTCTGAGCAGAGAGCTTGTTGCCCGCCCAGCATAGTTTTACCAAAATTAAAATAAAGAAATACTCAGAAATTCAATTTTGAGCTTAAGTTTCTCATATATATGTCCTCTATCATCAGAAAAATGCCACAGGAATAGGTGAAAACCACCAAAAATATTATATTCATAGGAGTGGGTCTGAATATATTTTTGGTATTTGCACAGGCCTAGTGAAGAATTTGGCAAATTAGGTTTTGTTCGTGTGCTTCCCTTGCACAGAAACACAGATGCATTTCTAATCCAGTGTATGGCATCTTTGAATGTTAGCAAGATGAATGCAGAAAGCAAAGTTTTTTGTTTTGCTTATGCATGTGACAATTCATGCATGCATGTGTGTTCCGATTCATTGGAATTGGTAAATGTGGTATTTTTCAGTAAAAACGTATTTTTCTCTCAAATGTCTTACTGGCCACAGTATAACTCAGCGAAGGGTTGCAGTTTCTTTTGGGAGAACTCTGTACTTTTTCACTGTGATTTCTTTTTGCTTTTTGACAGTCTCAGAGGCAAAATATTGATCTGACGAGACAAGCCAAGTTTGCTTCCACTCCAGCTTTTGCGCTCTTTGTGACGTTGAAGAATGTGGTATGTAAGATCGGCGAGGATGCAGAGGTGCTGATGTCACTCTACGACCCCATGGAGTCCAAATTTATCAGGTAATCATCTCCTAATCTCCTTGGACGTAGGTTTACTCCTACCTAGGGGAAACAGACTGTTGTCAAGTGTTATGAATTAAAAAGAAAAACAAAGCCTCTGAAAGAATCAACTGGCTTGTTCTTTCTTTCACTGAACACTTTTATCATCCCAGTTGTGTCATTTTCAGTCTGTTTATGGTGCAGCTGAGAAATTTGTGTTTTCTTGTAGTGAGACAAATGATCAAAACGGTAACAGGGAAACAGCAGAAACAAACCCCAGGCTTGTCTTTCAAGTTGACAAAGATTTTGAATGTTTTGAGGTGCCTCCATTCTAGTCTGTGGTGGATTCAAGTGGATTATTGTTTCGGGATACTGGTTTATAAACCCCTTTATCATCAGAAGTGAGAGGTTGTGGATTCTTGAGAAAAGCATCTAAACCGTCTAAAGAAGTCAACTACGTGTCATTGGTTGCTAAATTTTGACCTCATTATAACAAAAGGGACATTTCTTTCTCTCATCTTTTCTTTTAAGTGAGAACTACTTGGTGAAGTGGTCAAGCGCAGGTCTGGCAAAAGACATCGACCAGCTTCATAATCTGCGGGCAGTCTTCACGGTGAGTGTTTTCCCGTGTATTTATGCGCGTGCCTCTGTTTATTCAGCCATGTTATGAGGCATGTGGGGGCCTGTTTGTAGAGAGTTTGTGCCTGCTAAGTGCTCTTAGAAAGAACCGGGCTTCCCGTATGTGTTTACCAAGAGAATCACCTCTATGTAATGGGAGCCCAGAAAGATCCCCATTGGTCAATCAGGAGCACTTTGAGTTACTAATAGGAAATACATTTTTGAACATAGCCACACTTATGACTGGAACAGTTTGCATTAAAAAAGGTTTGCTTCACTTATGAATCTTCCTTTTCAAATCATATTTTATTGAGAACATTAGATTTTTTAAATCTTTATGATGGGATTTAAATGTCACAGTGGGCCTTTAATTTTCATTAAAGACCCACTCTGATGAAAATTGTATTTCTAACATGTTCTTGTGGAATTTTTCTGATGGAGGAGGACTTTTTTTTTTTTTTATTCAGCTGAAAATTGGATTTTTGAGTTTTTTTCCAAATAATTTGAATCAGGAGCAGATGAAAAACATGCAGGTTGAAAAACGGTATATTTATGACGTAGAAAACACTCTAGGTAGGCCCAAGCTCCCTGCTCCGAGGCCTCAGCATCGGGAAGGAGAAAGGGGGTGGGGTTCCCACCATGTAGGGGGTGCCAAGGGTCCTGCCCACAACTCAGAGATGAATTCCTAATGAACTATTGCCTCTCTGCAGAAACTAGGTCATAGAAAGTGTCAATTTTTTTAAATTTTGGCTAAAATCAGCATAATCATGACTAAAAGACCACTGGGAACGCTTTTTAAAAAGATCAAAAGATCATTGGAGCAGGACTTTTAAGATTTAGAAATTGTTGTAAATTTTCTGATTAAGGATTCTCTTGTTTGTGGAACATTTTCATTTATATATTTTTATATTTGTTAGGACTTGGGAAGTGAAGACTTAAAAAGAGAAAGGATTAGCTTTGTGTGTCAGATTGTCAGAGTTGGACGCATGGAGCTTCGAGACAACAACACCAAAAAGCTGACATCGGGTCTGAGAAGACCCTTTGGAGTGGCAGGTGGGTAAAAAAAAAAAACACCATCCGTTTCAGTTGTGTTTAGCTTTCAAGCTATTTTTTCTCTGTGTCATTATCAAGACCTGGTTTTGCTTTTACTCTCTGACTCTTAATGCTTGCCTGTTGTAAGGAAGATGTTTGCCAATTTTTTTGCCTGATTGAATAAATGTTTTTGGATAAAATTCAAACTAGCTCCAGCAAAAAGTGTGGTGAGAAAATATCAGCAGGATTCATCTCCTGTTGCCAAGTTTGCAGGTGTGTAATAGACTGGCACTTTGCCAGTGCTCATCCAACAAAGAAAATTCTGGGTATTTTTCAGTATTTTTTTTCTTCTTGTTTCCCCAGTAGCACTCAAAGGGAAAATAAATGACAGCCTGATTTATGATGGCCTGTCCTTAGATGTCATTATTGCTTTTCCACACATCAGGAAGAAAAAGCCTGTAAAACAAAGAGCTGAGAGATTTTATTTTTCAATTTTAACTGCAGTTGTAAAGGATTTTATACCTCACCGATAATCACTTTAAGCATGAATTTATAAGCTGAGAAAAAGAAAAATCCCCTTTCTGAAAGCTACTTTTTCATGCTAAATTCTGTACGTGCCTCTTTTGTTACCCTTTTTTAGTGACAGAAAAACATAAAGCTTTATGCTTTTTTTTCACATCAACCTACACAGTTACTACAACAAAAGTACTCTCAATTTATTATCAAAATGTGACTCATTTAAAGACCCTCTTAGAAGAAAATTGTGTTTACAATCTGGCTCAAACTGTATGGCTTCCTAGCTCCAAGATTGCTCACCATTTTTGTTATTGTTAAGAATAATGTCATAATTAATTTTTTTTATTTAAGTTTCTTGCTAAATCGGTCTGATGTGTTTCTGTTACATGTATACTCCAGATTTTTACATCATCAAAAGAGTTTCCAAAAAAGTTTGAGCTACTTATTAACTTGTTCCACTAATTATTGTTTATCAAAGAAGAAGCTGACATCAGCAGAAGCTAATTTTACCCCTCAAGTGGCCTCTCTCCGCAGTCATCTCTGCTTCTCTTGTAGCTCCGCTGCTTTCTGCAGACCTTCAGAGTTTTTTAACCTCCCCTCCTTTTTTTCGCAGTAATGGATGTCACCGACATCATAACTGGCAAAATGGATGACGAGGACAAGCAACACTTTATCCCTTTTCAGCCGTAAGTGCGCTGTGCTGCAGAGCAAATAGAATTCTTTGTCTCACCTCCTTTTGTTTAGAATTTTGTACACTGCATCAGATTTGCACTTTTTTGAGTTTTTTAGTGTTGGCCCCAGATTAGCAGGAGTTTTAGGACAACAGCAGTTCCCTTTTCCCTCCCAACTCAATTAAGGCAATCTCATTTGCTGCCATCTTTTTTGTTTGATATGCAGAGAACATGGTTTCCTTGCATGGCTGTAAATGGCTCTTTTTCAGACAGTTGAGGGGGCAATCGGCCTCACTTAAAAGTTTAATCTGCAAGTGTAAATCACTGAAATTAGAATCTGCCAGTGTCAGAAGAAGAGTAGGTATTACAAGAAGTTATTTATGTTCAACTTGACTATTAGCTACTGCAGGACAGCTCATCATTGCAGATGTTTTAGCATAAGCAGAAGTAATAGTATAAAGAACCATTTGGAAAATTTGATAAAGATCTGTAATTTGGCTGATCTCCATGTTTCTGAACAGATATAGAATATTTCTTGGAATCCGACCTAAACTAATCTGAATTTTCTTTGAATGTTTTTTTATTCTAAATGCTAATTAACTACAAATCAAGACATCATTTAGATTGTTGCTGTTGGATGCTAAATTTCGCCTTGAAATGATTATTTTTTTAATAAAAAAAAAATCTCTTTAGGCCAAGTAATGATCATCTTTTGAATGTAATTTCTACAATGTATCTCACAGTCTGCATGCATGTTTCTGGTAATTTCCTTTGCTTAAATGTCTGGGCTGCAATTGTAAACTACAAGGAAAATCTTGCTTTGCTAATTATGTCCTGCAACCTTTTCTTCCATAATCGGTTGTGTCTTAAAATGCTATTAGTGAAATTTAAGGCAGTCTTTTGGAAGCCGAAAACAGCTGACTCAACTTTTTTTTTCTATGTGACAGTTTTTTGTGATAACATCTACTATCTCGTTATCACCAGAAAATACATTTTGTTTTGTCATGGTAACAAAAAATATACTGTAGCGTCAATCTCTCCCTTTTCCGCACTGAGACGCAGAGACTGTAGAATGTAGCCAACACCGTACAGCTTACACCAACAACTCTCAATAACAGCATAAGAAAAAATCCCTAAGTGCTTTTTTAGTCAATTTTTGATTTATTAGTGGAATTTTGCTCCTCAAACACCTAAATTCCATGCCATGCACTAGCCCCCTCCCTTTACAATGAGGCAAAAAAGTATTTAGTCAGCCACCAACTACGCAAGTTCTCCCACTTAAAAAGATGAGAGGCCTGTAATTGTCATCATAGCTATGTCTCAACTATGAGAGACAAAATGAGGAAAAAAATCCAGAAAATCACATTGTCTGATTTTTAAGGAATGCATTTGCAAAGTATGGTGGAAAATAAATATTTGGTCAATAACAAAAGGTCATCTCCATATTTTGTTAAATACCCTTTGTTGGCAACAACGGCAGTCAAATGTTTTCTGTAAATCTTTAGGTTTTTACAAACTGTTGCTGGTATTTTGGCCCATTCCTCCATGCATTGTTGTCATTTTCATTAGTGACCAGATGAGGGGACCACGCAGTCTACACGGTTACAGATTGATGCATTAGAGGTGAAGAACGGAAGGACTAGGTGTCACTCGGGACTTAGGCCTGGTTTACACTGCACGCGTAAGCGCCGCAAAGCAGCACGGAATGAAGTGCACACGGTCTCCACTTTCACTTGCAAATCACTCCAGACTTGTATTTTTCCGAAACGGTCGACAGGCGCTTCTGCTCATCTGTGGTTATTTAGAACATTGTGGACCTTGCAGATCGTGCTGGGGGTCGTTCAACTTCCTCTACTTCTCCACTTCTACAATGAATTTGACATGTCCATCCTGACTTGTCGCCAACTGCTCTCTGCCTCTCTCTCGTTGATTGTGTTTTTACACCCCAAACCACCCCCCCTTGCGCTGTAGACGGCCCACTACGTTGATCTGTATGTGACAGTATTTGTGTGGGTGTCTGTTTTTCCACGACGGTCGACAGGTGCTTCTGGTAGACCTTTTTTTTTTTTTCGTAACCTTCATGGGTAATTTAATATCCTATTCATAAATCCTTGCTGCCACTGCACTCTTCTCACTCTTCTCTTGTTGATTGTGTTTTTCACGTCCAACCTCGCCCCCACTCCATAGTAGGCCCACTACTTTGAATGGTGCGTGCGTGAGTGTGTATGTGTCTGTTTGTTTTGTGCGTGCTGTGTGTATATTTTCAACTCTACTGTCTGTTTAGATACAAAAATATGATCGCATTTGTCAATCGCAGTGTTTTACTGTGAAAATGTGCTTATATTTTGAAAAATGACAGAGTTTTCTCGTGTATCTTGGCGCAACTTCCTGCCAGTATTGACGCAGATCACTTGCAGCTCGCACAAAAATAGACCAGATGGCAAAACGTTCCGCTGCACAGTGCGAGCCGTCATGGAGGACAGCGGCGCTTCCGCGTCTTCGGTGAATAACACCATAGGTTAACAGGGGCGCCGATTAGAAGCGGCCTCCGTTCCGTGTCGCTTCCACATCCAGTGTGAACCAGGCCTTAGTCTTTTATGATAAGAAATAAAACGTGTTTTCTTCATTTAATGAAATAGCAGATAACATAATCAAAAGAAAACTGTCAAAAAAAAGTGGGGTAGGCCATTTACGGCTTCTTTACAGTCTAGTTGGATCTTCAGTGCATCTTTTATGCTGACATCACCATCTTTTTTCTTTTCTCCGATACATTAAAAGCATTCTTTGATGCTCCCACAATGCTACTTTCTAATCCTTTGTGTCAGGTATGTAAATTGAGTTGTAAGTAAAGCAAGTGCTTCTTTAAGGGATGTACATACGTTTAGGGGATTTGGGCTTTATACTATTAAAAAATCTCTTTATTAAAAAAAAGCAAAAAAAAAAAAAAAACAGATAAGAGCTTTAGAGTCTGAATGCCAACAAGTTCTTATTTCCTAAATACGTTTTTCCGTGTTTCTTTCTTTGCCCATCCCGTCTCATTGTTAACTGCTAACATGCGCCTGGTGTCTGTCATGGTATTCGCATCACCCTCCTGTGTTGTTGTCTTTTTCACCCTTTCTCCTCTTTAATCTCACCCCCCTATATCTTCACACTTGTCATTCGTGGAACCTCCTGCCCACTCCTCTGCCTCTCTTTCTTTCTTCCATCTTTTTACCTTCCTGGTGTTTGCCTGTTGTGTGCATACTGCAGGCTAGCGTTGGATGACGCCATTCGCCACAAGCAGCTGAACATCTCCCGTTTTTCACCCAGGGTAGCAGGGGAGAACGACTTCCTCCAGACTGTCATCAACAAAGTTATCACCGCCAAAGAGGTCAATCACAAGGGCCAAGGTACAGTCAAAGTTCATGCCACAGTCAAGCAGACTGAGGAGGAAAAAAGGTTGCCGTCATATCGGATCCAAAAGAGAGAAAAAAAAAAACTATGTAAATTCCGAGAAACCAAAAATTATCATAAGCAAAAAAAAACCTGAACATTTTGGTCTGTGAGAAGACAAAAACCGTTTGCACAAAAGGAATGGAAGAAAAAGGCTATATTCACTCGAGTGGCTCAATTAGTCCAAATTCCAAAAATAAAAAATTTTTATTTAGCATTTTGGTAAGTGGTGCATACTTCTATAGCGCTTCTCTGCCTTTATTCAGACTCTTAGTGCTGTATGGTCACAAGTCCCTTTCATCCACACACACACACAGAGCTGCCATGCAAGGCAGACCACCAGGAGTAATCAGTGTCTTGCTCAAGGACACTTTGACACATTATAAGAAGACACGCTGATAGGAAACTGAACCTGCAACCTTTTGATTATGCCTTAGTCACAACTGCCCTTAAGGGTGGATATGGACTGTCTGCGTGTGACAAATAGGCAAATCTGTATGAGGCACGCAAGTGGTCTGTTTTAATCGTAGACCCCTCGGTGAGCTGTAGAGCGGAAGATGTTCATGCACATTTTTTTCGACAGTCATACTAAACAACCCAAAATGGTAAGTAAGCGTGAAGTAGGTGAGAGGCAGGAACGTCATACTGATTTTTTTTCAACTTCCCCAAACCCTGGGCACTTCATAAGGGGCTAGTTAGTGTTGTTATTTAGTTTGTACTTTCTGCCAGCACTAAAAAGTAGAAAAATGTTCAATGCTGTGCCATAAATGTCCCAGTATTTAATGTTCTTTTTCAATGTATACATAAAAATTTAAGAGGGATTATAACTTAGCATTAATTTTGCGTTTTAAAAGAAATCTCAAATGAAGTGACCCTCCAGTAATCAGGTCTGCTTCAACCTACACAGAGAGCAGAGAAATGATGGCAGCTGTTTTATTCGGGTTTGCACGCCTGGAGGCTCCTGGCTTTCTCACTGAGGGATGTATCTGCTATAACAATAAAAGGTCTGCAAAGTGAAAGTGAACTAAACCTTAGAGGTAGATAAGGCTTCTCTACTTTGTTGACCTGCGAGTGCATTGCTCACTGCTTAACCTGGAGGCTTTAATTAAGAATGTCTCATTTAAAACTGTGACATTATGCTGCTCTGTCTTCCGTTAGACAGTGTTAGAAGTGCTAGTTCCACCTTTAAGATGAACATCTTCCAATACGATTTTTTCTTCTTGCAGGAAAAAAAAAGAACAAAGAGCATCTACTGGTGTGAAACTAATAAGAAATGTGATCCATCAAAGATCCTGTTTAGGCCCCTGAGTTTCTTTTTAGGATCACTCCAAGCTTCTCCAAAAGCAATTACATAGGCCTGGGAAAGATAGCAGAGTTTACTTTTTGGATTATAAATATGACTTTTTCTTATATAAAAAGAATTAGAGCCCACAAATTGAATCCGGTGTGTGACTAATTTTGATATATTTTTCTATGGGGCACAGAAGATCGTTTTGATGAATTGCTGCCAATTACCTGACATGGAGAGTTTTTTTTTCCTCCCCCAAATCATTGATTTTATAGCTTTACCCCTTGCATTACATGAAATAAACAATTTGCTGTTTAAAAAATAGATAATGCCCAAGAATCAAGACACATTTATAAATTGACTTTTATATTGAATATTTTTTTACTATCGGATCTCTTTTTCTTAGAAAAAATTTATTTATCATCTGATAACTTGGTACTGAAGGTGCTGTTTTAAAACTCAATACTTAATACATATGTATATTATTTTTCAGTGGTTCTTTGGTCAGCGACTGTCTACAGTTACAAGTTACAACTGAGAATTACATTTTTCTTGGGTCATTTACACCCTCTAACACCACATGTGGTAGTGACAATGACAGACACAGATTCACTTTAAGTAGCTTTTGTTACATTTTTCTTTAATGAGGGCTGAAGTCCGTTTTCAGTTTTCTCTGGCGCGATTGCTTTGCTGCTGTCGTCTAATGACGTTATCTCCGTTCTTACTCGTCTTTATTGCATTACCAGGGCTGTGGGTGACTCTGAAGCTGCTTCCAGGAGACATTCATCAGATAAGGAAAGACTTCCCTCACCTGGTGGATCGATCGACAGCTGTGGCTCGCAAAATGGGCTTTCCCGAGATAATAATGCCAGGTTTAGCTTTTTAAACCTTTTTAAATTAATAATATACGTCTAAAACTTTAAAATGTGTGAAGTTATTAATACAAAACTTCATCAACATCTCATTTTATAAATATGATATAAAAGTTATTGATTGAAGCGAGTACGGTATGTATTGTTTCCTACCATGATGTCTATATTTTGGGGGTCATTTGATGTTTCACATGCTCTATGAAAGGTGGGAAATACAAATGTTACAATTTTTTTAATGTACTTTTTTCCAGGTGACGTTCGAAATGACATCTACATCACTCTGGTTCAGGGAGACTTTGACAAGGGGAGTAAGACGACACCCAAAAACGTGGAGGTGACCATGTCTGTTTATGATGAGGATGGCAAAAAACTTGAGGTACGTCTGTAGAAGTTTCAGTTTCTTGTTGTATTTTTCCTGGGCTTGTCTTGTCTGCACAAAGATGGTTTGACCAGTCTGTGCCTCTCAAGACACCGACCTTTACCAGGCCTCTTTAATCCTCCACTGCTCAGCACACTGACGATCTAAACTAGACTCCCTCAAAGAGTGTGCTGCTGAGGCCACGCTGTATTTCTCTGCTGCTTGTCAGGGCTGACAGAATGCAATATTCTCGCATCGCATTTGATTGAGTAGCCTAAAATTAGCCCTGCCCCATAGGAGCCATCTTTTATCACTGTCAAAATTAGTTACAGACTCGAGCAGGTAGACAGGCAATGTAGCTAGCATTTTGATGCAATTTACTTAATGCTTTTGATGCTTTAACCCTTTGACACCAGAGTTTTAGCTCCAGTGTTGACTTTCAGTCAATTAACATAACTTTTCAACTGTTTGCGCAATTTCCATAATTTCAACAAAATCTGAAGCTGAGACAAGCAGCATTGCACAAATATTTAACACTTTACAGTTTAAAAAAAAAATGCGTATGCAGTTAGTATTAGCTAACTGCATCTGACACAGAGTAAAGCAGCTGTGCGCTGATATGCAACATTTTTCGGTAGTAAAGTACAAAGCTGTTGAAGCAAAGGTACTTTTCTCCGCTTCAAAGTCTGTTGAAATTGCAAAATTGCAGAAATAGTCAAAGAGTTGCTGTAGCTTGAAGAACGTGTTTTATATTGTGTCCCAGGCGACATCTTTTGTATTAAAGGATTAGCATGTGTTATTTCGTGTTGGTGGCTACATTTCTGGTAACAAAGGGTTATGCAACACTTTAAAGTAGTAAAAACGTTTCTAGCTACTTTTCTCTGCTTCAGAGTCCATCGGAATTAGAGAAATTGCGTAAACGGTCAAAGAGTTGTGGTACTTTGAAAACCGTGTGTTATCTCATGTCGCCGGCGACATTCCCGGTAGTGAGGGGTTATGCGGCACTGTACGGTATTAAAGAAAAAAACTTTTGACGCAAAGCTACTTTTCTCTACTTGAAAAATGGCAGTTGTGTAAACAGTTGACGAGTAATCATAGTTCAGTGTGTTACTTTGTGTCGCCAGTGATATCTCTGGTATTAACAAGTAAATGCTGCAAGATTTTTTTTTACATTTTTTATGGCATTCGTATTTTCAGCTTGAATTGATAAATGTATCACTATGTTCTAAGAAAATCTTTTGTTTTCCTTTTTTGGACTGTCTAACGTACAAATTAGCAGCTGAGTACTTTTAGACATACCCAAGTAAACTCTTGTATTTAGTCTCACTTTTTTAAAATATTGACCTCTTTGTTGACTTAACTTTCTGTTCCGCATCACCCCATTGAATTTATTTATTTAACCCCCCCATAACTTCTGTACACCTTGCCGTGTCGCTTTTAGCTTAGGCTGATGAAGTTGTGGGACAAGTGGTGGTTTTTAACAGGATCTGAATAGAAATGGATGATAAACTGGCTGGAGTCATGGCAGAAACAGAGAGTTTCAAATGAAGCGTTCATTTGACAGCGGTGTTGTTACATGCTGATGCTGTGATGCTATGACCAATGCTATGCTAACGAGCTGTTCCGTGTGTAGCCAGTCTGTGACCACAAACTGGTTTTAAGTCAGTCAATATTTTCACAGAGCAGACTTTAACACAAGGCAGATAAATACGGTAAGCTTAATTCAAAGACCATTCATAAAAATGGTATGTTCCAAATAAAATAACAG
Source organism: Adrianichthys oophorus (assembly GCA_036245035.1). Lineage (NCBI taxonomy): Eukaryota > Metazoa > Chordata > Actinopteri > Beloniformes > Adrianichthyidae > Adrianichthys > Adrianichthys oophorus. The sequence goes on along the minus strand of BSAI01000012.1, from coordinate 11,517,164 downwards.
ACACGAATCCACTTTGAATGAAATTTTATCAACAGTACCTAACATTACAGAGCTGTGAAAAAAATCAGAGATTTTATTTTTTGGCTATACTGCCCTAATTCTTAACAATGTCCTTAGTAGTCCTGTGCTGAGTGTTCTTAAAGCTAAAATGTTTTCTTGACGTCAGATCTTCTAATTACCTTATTATTTGCTGGCAAGAAGAAGTGTTGGAGGTAGGCTTTGTCTTTACTTGAGCTGTCAAGCATATGTCCATAGTTAACTTTGCTCTAGCGCAAAAACAAAGCAAATGCACACAACATCCTTCCTTTGACGATGAGGGTTAAAAATATGGCCTTGATCACTGATGTAGCTCAGCATGGTTCTGTTTGTTTCTTTGTTTGGGAGCAATTAAAAAGTGTAAGAAATTTGCCCAGCAAATGTCTCTAGTTCAAGGCAGTCAACACTTTTCCTGTTAGGCAGTCTGTTCCTACAGTCCTTCATTTAAAGGGCTGCTTTACCTTTGTATGTGAGGCCACTGTTATTACCTGATGTCTGTTAATACATGGAATTGATGAGAGTACAGTCACTTTCTTTTGCCTTAAGCCATTTTTCTTTCCAATTAAGTAACTATAGACTGTTAAACCGCTACCCCACAGCAACAGAAGTAACCAGGACACATCACCAATTAGCATAGTTTGCATCTTTTTGATCTGTGGGAGGAAGCCTTGGCTCAGTAAAGCCACTTTGGTCTTCCGTGTAGTAAAACTAAAGTACATTCTAGGGACATAATACGTTTTTTATTATATGATCTTTTTTGAGTGTCTCAGCATACTCTGTATTGGTTTTTATTTTAAGGATCTAAAGAAATTCTTTGTAAAAAGTGAAATTGGTATGCAGTGTGAGTTATGATATTCAGGAAAAAAAGTTCTATATATGACTTTCTCCTTCTGCCCAAATACCAAGTTTAACTTCAGACTACCAGTTAATCTCACTTTAACTAAAATTGTATCAAAACGTTTTGCACTGCAGATAATTGTAAAGAAGTTTTGTTTTTGCTCACATGAGCTGAACCTCAATATCTAAACTGATTCCATCCATAGAGCACCCTTTTCTTTCAAATCATGTTCACTCCTTTGTCTAAATCATTGATAGTAAGAATTCTAGCTTTGTCAAGATAATCCATTTGTTGTGACCAGCCAACACACACCTGTGCAATAATCACGCTCCCTAACCAGTACCTTGATGTGGCGCACCTGTGTGCTCTATGGATTAGTTCTACGAAGGCAAAATGCTCCCTATAGCAATGGTTTTGGCAAAAGGAGTGAAAAAATTTACAAGAAAAGGCTTTGTTTTGTTGATGGAACAAGTTCTTGATCCGTAAATTCAACTCATCAGAGAAGTGAGTGAAAGGTGTTGTGTTGCGTTTATTTATTTGTTGAGTGTATTTATCCATGTGAGGGATGTATCCTTTTGTATCGTGGAAACTAATAAGATTTTATTGATGTTTCTGTGATTTTGGGACTACAGTCTGCAGTGAACTGATTTACACCTAATTAAAGTACCTAATATAGCCAAGTAAGGGCTCTGTAATTGAAGCGAAAGAGCATTTGGAAGTAATTTGAGATGACAGATTACTGTTAGGAAGGAGTCTTCCTGCAAACAGTGAAACCGGAGAAAGGTCCATTACTCCTGGTTGCATCAATTAAGCTCATTAGCCCTAAATTGGGGAGCTTTGTCAGAGATTTGGCCCAGCAGGCTGAGGAAGTGCAACAATCAGCTGTGATCTTCATGATATGCAGCCCTGAAGCCAACACTCCTAATGACTGATAGTCACTTATTGAACATAATGAATATAACTTGGAGACATGCTATACTCATGGCAAATGATCTTCTATAGACCCAGTTCTTGGAAATGGCATAACTGAATATGGAGGTCTGTATACAGATGGTTAGATGTTAAATGTGTGGTGCACCTGCCCTTATTTACTGAATCATTTCGAGTAGATAAGACAAAAGAAAATAGAACATTTCTCATAGGGCTTTATTTTTATGGATTTTCACCATCAGGTTGTTTTGGCCCTGATCCAATTTAGTCATTTGATTTTTTTTGTATCTGCCAATCTGGAGTCCTGATCTGATGTAACTCAAGTAAAAATAAACAAGTGTAATAAACATATCCAGGTTGTCCCTGGTTCATTCATTCATTCATTCATTCATTTTCCAATCCGCTTTATCCCTTTCGGGGTCACGGGGTTGCCAGAGCCTAACCCGGCTACTCATGGGCGAAGGCAGGGTACACCCCAGGACTGGTCGCCAGTGTGTTGCAGGGGCCACAATCACACACCCATACACACTCACATTCACACCTAAGGACAATTTAGAGTAAGCAATGAACCTATGAAGCATGTTTTTGGACGGTGGGAGGAAGCCGGAGTACCCGGAGAAAACCCACGCATGCACGGGGAGAACATGCAAACTCCACACAGAAAGGTCCCCCAGCCAGGACTTGAACCGGGAACCTTCTTGCTGTGAGGCAGGAGCGCTAACCACTGCGCCACCGTGCAGCCCTGTATTTATTGTTCTACAATTTATTTATAAAGAAGTCTATATCAGCACTCTAAAAGTGATGTTTTAATGTTAAGCTGACGTGTACCTTCCACTTGGCAGGTGATTTTGTTGTAGATTTTATATGTACAGTGAATGGATTTTTTTTCACCTGCATAGGGCAAGGAACAAAATACGATCACTTTGTTAACTTTGATTTTCTGCAAAATAATACGTTTTTTGAAAATTTAAAAAGCAAAAAAAAAATAGTTGGGGCCCACAAAAACACTCTTAAATAGATTTTTGGAATTTAATAGAATTTCAATGAGAGCCCTATAACCATTTCACACTTTTCAGCAGCAGAGAGATCCTTTTTCTTTCCCATATTGCTTGAAAATGTTGGTCTGCTTAATAATGTGGAACATCCTACTTTAATAGTTTTTCCTTTAATTGAGCTCACCTGGCAAACTAAGGATCACAAGTGTCTGAGGTGGATTTCAGTGATTCAAAGAGCGCCGTGGCACAGTATCATCCATTAGTTTAATTGGAAAGCAAAGAATTTGATCATTTTGACACTTAAGAACAATTTGTACACAGCATCATGAGTTTTGGTCTGCCTGGATGATGGAGCTTTGGAAATCTGTTATTACAACTGTTCTTACAAGAACTGTTTCTGGTTGCTCTGCCTTCAGGTCACTGCTAGCAGGTCAACGTCTCGCTCTTTCCACGAGGATTTTAATTGGCTGACATAATGCTGTGCTTCTGAGAGAAAGGGCACTATTGCTTCTAGTCTGTGGCTTCATTTGAATGGAATTTCACTGTATAATAAAAAAAAAAAAATTTGTTTCTTTTTGTACTGTTTGGGTGTTTTTTTTTTACATTTTGCAGTTACCTATAAAATGAGCTAAAAAGACTACTGTTTTTAAAAATACTGGCGCTATTTTGTATGTTCTAGAATTTTAAATGAACATTTTTGCCTAAATAAATCACTGATCTACATGCAGGCATCATTTCTTTGCTGCATGCAGTTTGAAGAGTGGAGTTTACATCATAGATAGATGACGCACAGCTAACACGCAGAGCATGGGCTTGTTTTTAAGTCTAATATTTTTATTCCTGTGTTCTTTTGCTCTCTTCCTTCCTTCCAAGAAGCCCCCTCCCTTCCTCTATTTCAAAAAGATTTCATAATGCTTGAGGCTGGCTAGTGATACTTTTTCCTTTAGTCTTTTTTTTTTTTCAAGAAAGCCACATCTTAACCTGCAGCTTTGGTGTCTGCCATTGCTTCCCCCCAAAATCTGAAGCTGTCTGGAATTTTGATCATGTATTGAAAGGGTTGATTTGTGAGATGTAGCACCTGCCCCTGTATCTACATTGCACAGCTGGGGGACACAGGGTCTGTTATTCTTCATAATTGCTGGTTGTCAGAAACCATTAGTGTAGGAGTATTTCAGAAGGAGTACACTAGCAGACCAGGGAGTCAGCTGGAGTAATGGGAGGAAAGAGGTATGCTGACTGCCTGAGCAGATTGCTGGAAAACAAGGCATGCCGATCCATCGTTGGTGCCAGCTCCCTTGTTATTTTACATACGCACCCTGACCTGTTGTTGAGATGCAGCGAGGCCCAGTAGGAAGACCAATTTACATGGATGGATCCATCAGCACCAGCTGGTCCACTTTTCCCATGCCTGGCTTCCCTTTTTGTCTCTCTGCATGGAGGCCCCAGCAGGTCCTTTTTAAATAATTGATTTTTAATTTATTATTACCACAATGCTGTCATGAGATTGGCAGCCAACACACAGGTGCTCATGCATACGCTGAAGTGCATCCTGACTGTTAAAAGCCATTCTGGTTGATTACGTTTTTCTGCCCAGGGGGAGTGCATTGTGGGAGAGAAAGTGCATGTCAATTTCCACATCCGTGTCAATGCTCTTAAGTTTTGATTGACTCATAAGAGATCAACAGTCATAAACAATGTTCCAAAAACACATTTTTATCCACTTTCACTTAGCATGTTTTCTTTCCCCTTATATAGAATGTGATCTTCCCTGGAGCTGGGGAAAGTGGGATCAGTGAGTACAAGTCCATCATCTACTACCAAGTGAAGCAGCCACGCTGGTTTGAGACAATAAAGGTATGCCCCTCTGCTCATACATATAGAGCTCACATCTTGCTATCCTCATCACCATTTGCTGCAATAACCACACCATACTAGTGGAGTTTATTAAAGTTCATTAGTCTTCTCAGAACAGGCTTTGTATTGCCAGTCATTTGAAGAGGAAGATATTTAATATTTGCTGAGTATTGACAAGCTAAATATTGGGATATTTCTAGGCCCATTTGACCTCTTCATTGCAGATAAAAGCACATTAGCACACAGTTGCTGTGCATTGTCATTTGGCATGGCTGTTCAATAGAGCTTTGATTGCCAAGACTTTGGTGCTGACCAGTAATTCGGTGTTTTGGGGCCAAACACACAGCAGCGGTTTATGGATTTGTAATAATACACGGGTTTTGATCCATGCCACTTTAAAGTCCCACTCCAATCATCTTTTGGGCTTTTTTAAAAACGTTCTCAGTGGTCTTGTAATTATTATAATGCCGTTTTTAGCCAAATCAAAAAACCTGTGTCGTTTTTTAGGACACAGGAGTTCATTAGCAATTTGCCTTTGAGTTGTGTGTTTACACTCTCTCCCGCTAGCTTACAGTTCCCCACAACCCTGACCTAACTTTACCGGTGCAACAATATTGGAGCTATCCGGCTGTACAGTTTTAAGCCAGATGCCAGCTTAGAAAACGAAGATTTACACAGATCTAGTCATGTACAAGTGGCTGCATCAGAATGGAGCAGAGTAGGGAGCTGTGGCCCGCCGAGCATATTTTCTACATCGCGATCTTGCACACGAGAGCACACGACACTGGAACTAAATAAAGCTGATTCTGATTCTGAATGCGCTCTCTTTCCAACAGCAGTTCTTTGCCTGCTCTTGGTTCACAATGATTTAAATAATTTTACTTTTGATCAATTTTGATCTTAATTTTCATTTTACATGTCCTCCATCATAAAAAAATCCACAAGAGTATGTTTAAAAACAGCAAAAACACACTTTCATTGGAGTTGGTCTTTAAAGGTTATTTTAAAATCAAATTAATCAAATGCTATTTTTGAGTAATTTATTTCTGCAAAACATGCTTGATTTATTTGAGAAAAAAAGCTTCATATTTACTAGATTATGAAGATGAATATTTCATTGTCCAGTTTTCTGTCTTATTACAGGTTGCCATTCCTATTGAAGATGTGAATCGAAGCCATTTGCGCTTCACCTTCCGCCACCGCTCATCACAGGACTGTGAGTATGATTGTATATGTCAGTATAAAGGTATAAAAGAGTGTAAATCCAGATGAACTAAGATGATAAGCTTTAAAGCGGCATGTTGATCCATCAGTGAATATTGGAATGAAAATGTATTCCGTTTAGTTCCATTATAAAATCTCATCACTATAAAGTGGCTTCATTGAGAAAAGCTTTATTATTTACACGATTTAAAGTATGCAGAAGGAAATCATCATGGAAACATGCCCCCCAGTCCTTATCTGTTGCTGCTGTAGTCTTATACTTCCAAAATCCTCCAAGTGTGTTTTCTTCTCACCTGCATGCGGGTGTTTCAGTGGGAATTTCCAGGTCACAGAGCTCAGCCCTTGTTTATCATCCTCTTGGAAAGCCTTCTTGTCATGCTTGAGTCCTCACTTCTCTGGAGACTAATGCTGTTAGGAAGCTTGCTGTTTGAAAGTCTAAGATTTTCTGTTATCTGGCTGCAATGGCTACTTTTTAAAGTTTCCTCGAGTGACTCTGAGGCTGCAGCAGCATGCTGATGCTTCACACTGCCACTTATTACTGAAAGGTGTAATAGCTGGGTTCTTCTGGATTTGTCTGTGGTTTACCGCAAAGCCTGAAACGTTCCTGTCAGTGACTGTGTTTACATAAGAGATACGAGATGATGTGCGCAGATTTCAGTCTTTGCCTTTAGTCTGCTGCAACAAACAGAGCTGCTGTATATTCATCCTAAAATCTAAAAAAATAACCCCACTTAAAGGTCATTTTTTGTTTATTTAATGAAAGATTAGAAAGCTGTAAATGTTCTTAGTGGTAAATAATTGATTTGGTTCATAAGTGCAGGTGAATCTTCACGCTTACAAGCAGGTCACGTCAATGTACTATTAACTTTTGTGTGTGTTTGTCTTGTTCTTGTCACTTTCTTCTACATCTTAATGAATTTCCTCAGTTTTTCTTTTTTTTTTTTTTTTTTTAAATATTGTATCCATTTTTTTACACTGGTACAGCAAAACCATGAATAAAGCCTGCCAGTTTATTTTTAACAGTATACAGAATTCTGAAACAGCCAAAATACAAGTGTAGGGCTGATATAAAATAAACATGAACTTGTGTATTTCTTTGATCCGGCACAGGCAACAAGTTCAAAAATACCAAACACATTTAGACAGCATGAAGCTCAGAAGTACCTTAACAGAAAGTATGTTTCAGTAAGAATATTGAAAGCCCAAACAATTCTTATGGAATGTCAACAAAACATATTTCTCTTTATACAGGGTGTACGATGAAAATGTTAGTGTTACAAAAATATTGCATTTGGGATAGAGAGTTATAATTATATTTTTGATTATAGTTTTTAATTATTAAGTTGTGTCTGCATGACTTAATGATAAAAATACTAAAAAATTGAACTTGACTTTTTTAGAAAAATATTATAAATGGTTATTATGTTTTTTATTATTGTATGCCTTAGAAAATGAGTTAAAAGTAAGACACCAGGATGTTAAACATATACAATTTCAAAATAAAAGCATGATCTAATTTGGTATAGCGTTGTTACACAAGTTTCATTTTAGTCATTTAAATTGCACATTTTGAATTGGTGGTGATATTATTACCTAACTATTTTAAATGTTAAACAGTTTAAATAAAATTTGCTATGATTTTTGTACACAAATGTTCCAGCTTTCATGATCTTCGAAAAGCCTCACTTTGCTGTCGTTTACTTGAGTCCTTTCTGCTCATTCCACGGTGCTCCTAGCAAGTGGTGAACATTTCTTGGAAACACAAAGTGACAGAGAGGCTCATTGACGCCGGTGGTGTAGTTCATGTCCTCGTTGTCTCAGTCCGCCGGTTGAGCATAAGACCAGCTCAACGCAGACTATCAAAAGAAAGTTTGCTTGCCAATATGTGACAGATGGCTGCTATTGCAAATGTTACCTTGACTGTAAGACATCGCCATCCTTTCTTTAGCGCCATGACCCCACTTTAAAAGTATGAAATATAACTATGACGTACTGTTTGAAGTAACAGCCCACTTTAGAGGCTGAATTCTGCATAACCTTCATGCAAACTTGACTCAGAATGACTTCAAAATAATCTTTTTTGTGAAAGTCACCCTATTCTTCAAAAAGTTGTAGGCTTTCTGCCCTCTTTAGGAAGTCACTAATACATTTGAAGAAGCTGAGAGGCATGATGTGTTTCCTTCACTCTTATTTTTTGAGGTTGCGGGCAGCAAACCAATAAGGGGATTTATGCAGATGGAAAACAAGATATTCTCATTTTCCTGCACGTATATTTAAGCTCGTTGATCCATCGTATAAAGCCAAATCCAAATGCCTTGCTTTGGGACACTACTATAGGTGTTCCTGATTAATTTTCTCTGACTTTCAATCAGAAATGTTGACAAGGACTATCCAGATTTCACATAGTCTGTTAAAATTAAAATTATCCACAAAAAAAATCCTCAAAGTGAGGATAAGCTTTAGATAATCACCTTTCGTTTACCAGAGTTCTGTGTTTGCTTTCTCCTCCAGCTAAAGACAAATCAGAGAAGATATTCGCCTTATCTTTTGTGAAACTGATGCGGTACGATGGGACCACTCTGAGAGATGGTGAGCACGATCTCATCGTGTACAAGGTAAATAAAATATTCTCTTTAGGATACAGTTTATTTTCTGTCTACCTGTGGGGGCAGCTCACACTGCATGTGACCACAGAACTCAAAGGGGGGAGACCAAGCTCACATTTTTCAGGAATTGTCAGTTTTTGTACTCCTAGCATTCCTAAATGATTTTGAAGGTGGCATGTAACGTCCCCCACAAGAAAATCCAATTATGTTTCAATTAAAATCTCTTGCATAATGATACCTTTGTGTTCTGGTTTCTATTTGTGTCAATTAAAATGTTAATGCAGGAAAAATGCACCCTATTAAATTTGTGCTCTAATTGTGTGTGTGTTACTGTCCTGATTTCAGATGCTTCCTAGTTATATATTTACAACTTTAACTTGAAATTGCAGTACAACAAAAATGAAAAGAAGTGGTATGTGTAACAGAAACTGTTGTTGATAAACTGATGGAATCCTGCTTTTGGATAAACAGGCAGAAGCTAAAAAGTTGGAGGATGCATCCCATTATTTAAACCTGCCCGCCACCAAGGTGGAGATGGAGGAGAAGTGGTACTCTACCACTGGGAAAAGCACCCAGAACTTGGGGACCTGCACAATTACCAAGGACTCCTTACAGATCTCTACTCTGGTCTGCTCAACCAAACTTACACAAAACGGTTAGAACTTTATCATTTAATTTCATATTCTATATTTTTTTCACCTTTTTTGTTTTGCTTTAAAAGTGTATCATCCTCAACTCTTTCTTATAAGTATTTCTTCCAAGTATTTTCTTCGGAGCACTTCTGATGGCTCTGAGAAGGCTTACACTTACTAAGCGAAAGGAAACCTCATCCCTGCCCTTTTGTTGATGGATTAAGGGTTTTGGCGTATTGTTTTCCCAACAGTCTTTATACATTTTTAAAAATCGCTGCAGCCATCAATAATATCCCTTTTGGGACGGGCTGACATTTCCAGAATGTGCTCATAAAATGGTGTGGAACATTTGAGGAGCCAGCTCACAGTGTCTTAAGTGGTCATATGCTTCCAGACCTTATTTCACAGCTACTTTGACCAAAAAAAATGGTCTGCCTAGCCTTCTGTTTTGCTTTCTTCCTTAGGTGATAGTGTTATCATGGCACTTTTTGATTTTTAGGGTTGGACAACGAATTCATTCATCAAAACAAAGGCTTTCTCCTTTTTCCCTGTTTTGGAAAATTAAGCAACAACCGAATAAGTCAAGGTTAACTTTGAGGCAACGCTAATTAGTTATTTTACGTGTCAAAAATAAAGCCCTTATGTAATTATTCATGGTTAATTAATGATAATTTAAAACCATTGACCCCTTTATGACCTACCGGTAATAGGAAAATATGCTATTACCTTTCAAATGATAAAATTTGGCTTCAGTATTTTTAGACACAGAATAAAAAAAAGGATGAAAATTCAGTAAGTTATAAAAAAAAAACAGGACTCTGTATGTGAAGCACAGTCTTATTAGTTTCTATTCTCATTGAAAGTCTGACAGAAAAAGGTAGACAAGTCAACAGATGCCTATTTGTGTCATGCATACTTCATCTGTAGATTCAACGTGTTGGATTTTATTCTGCTATACTGACCATTCTTAAATGTGATTATCCGTTCCTTCATCCCTCTCTGAGGAGAACTATTTTCTATGCTGGCAGCTGAATCCAGGGGCCCCTTTGTGACCCAGAGGCCAGTTTCTGGTGCCTAATGAAGACTTGAATGGGATGTATTCTTAATTGCTGCAGTACTGGCTTTGGCGCCGATTACATGCACAACCAAGGCTCGTACAGCTCCAGTAATGAAGCCACTGTAGAGCTCAAAAGGGGTTTAGTCAAATCACTCACACATGGGAAACGTTTGTTAAAATGCTTCTGAAAATGATGTAAAGGGAGAACTGTTCCATGTTGCTGCAAATTTCCCGCTGAGACTTGTTAACTTTAGTCTGTGGGATGACCTGTCATTTAAATACACTTGAATGACTGCCCCTCCCTCACTCATTCCTCGTCTTAAGGGATGGTGGTGTCAGTGAGCGAGCAGTTTCAGTTGCAGCAGGAGAGCCCTCTGGTTACATTTGGCAGACATGTAAAATTTGTGTGTGGAACTGCTGTGTCAGCTCTAATATGTGCTGCATTGTTCCCTCTAAGGTTTCAGCACCGGTTGTCCTTGTTCCTGAAGCAGCTCTTCTCACATTTGGAAGCATTTATACATTCTATCATTCTGATTCAAAATGTTCCTATAAACCTACATACACCACTCACAAAATGTTAGGCATGTTGTTATTGACATGAGTGCGTTTCCTATTAGGTCTGAATTTTAATGAAATTCGTAAAAGTTTTCTTTGATATCACCAATAGTGGATATGAAGAAACACCATTTTTATTTGTTTCATAGGGATGTCCCGATCCAATCACGTGCACTCTGTTTCAGACTCCATCAAAATCGGATTTTGACCCCAATAAGTAACACACTGTGTACACAGTGAAGCCATTATGTGGAAAACACAAAATGGGTGTGCCTAATACAGTTACCCTCCTATCCTGAAAATCTGTGAAGTGAAACGAACACTGTGTAGAAGACATCCATTGAGTTTTCACTCTATCACTAACTTATTGTGAAAAGTGTAAACTTCTGGTTCAGCTGTTAAAATACAGCAAATTATGTTCAAATGGAGTAAAAACTTTAGAATGGTTAGAATAGAAAATAGTTGAATAAATAAAAACAACTTGGAGGAGTATCTGTTGTTTATTTTTGTTCATAGAACTTTTCAAAAGCATGTCTTTGACCCAAAAAAGACTCTAGTGTCTGCTCTATTGTGTGTCAGACTAAAAGAGTAGCTACAGATTCTCCTTTAAAGCAGAACTCGGGGAAGTTAATTCAAGCTTTATTGTAGTTTCAAAAGGTAATATTTAAAACAAAAAAAAGTTGTTTCTGTTTGTGTAATATGCAAAACTCCTGTGTGTCTGTTCAAAAAAAGACATAATTGTGTCTGTCACTGCCTTTTGTGTTGCTGAAACAGACGTGTCTATTCAGGGGTTTTGAAAGTAATCCTGAAACAGAACAGAGACTACGTAAACCAAATTGTTCATAATTAAATAAATAAACATATTCTGAAAAACAGCAATGAAAAAATAAAAAAAGGTACTGTGAAAAATATTGATTTTGAAATCCAAATTTCTGAAAAAAAGCCATATAATTGTTATAATATTACGAGTATTTTAAGATATGTGTGAAAGTTTTCATAATTTATTGATCTTTTAATGTATTTATGAGATATGTATTGGTTGAGTGTCTGATGGCACAAGATCATATTTATTTATTTATGAATAGTTTGGGGTTCCAAACAGACAAATCCAAAAAACCTGTTTTTTATTTTTTGAAGTCTGTTTGCTTCTTGATGTTATGATTCAGACACAAAAAAAAAATAAAGGTACCACATCCCTGCTTTTATTCTGACATTTGTTTGAAAGCATCGTTTTTACAAGTATTACACATTTGCTATAATTAAAGACAAGTAAAAAGCATATTTTTGTTTGACTTTGAATTAACCTTTCAGACAGAATAATCTGCGAAGAATGGTTTTAGGAAAAAAAAACCACTCGTATAAAAGTAATTGGATGAATAACCCCCTGAAAGGGTTTTTGGTGAAAGATTTAGTCTCTATTAAGCAATTTCACTTTCATACCAGCTCTGTGTGAAGACATTTTTTATTAGTTTGTTGTCATCAGAAATAAACAAAAACAAATTTGTCAGCTATTGTGTAACTTTCTTGTCGATTTAATCAACTATTACAGCTTTATTTATGTTTTGCACCAAAACAAACAGTTTTATTCCAATTTCTGTAACTGATAATTAGAGAAAATGTGTAATTTCAAACATATTGTTTTAATTTTTTTCTTTCTCTTTTCTGGATGTTGACTGTAAAAATACACATTGATTTCTCTAATAACTATTTTAGCCTTTATTTAAACTTTTACATCATATGCCTAATTTATGGTATCTATTTATAACTGCACCTTCTCAAGAAATGTATTCCTAGATTCATTTAGTCAAAGGGGAAGAAAGATGGCTTTGACTGTGTTTTCCTACAGACTGTTGCATTAAATGTGTGACACCTCAAAGCTGAGCACAACAGCTGAGATGAAGCTCTGATTTTAATTAAGCTGGATTTATACAGATGCTTTCTCAGTGCTTGAAGCTTAGCGATGTGGCTTCTGGCCCTTCCCTGGGTATTTGCAGCGTGCTTCACTAAACGATGGCTAGAGAAGAAACCCAGATGTGGTGACAGCAGAGCTGGGAGAGAACCTGGCCCAGAGAAAGTTCTATGTATCCCACTGCTAGCGAGCTTTTTTTTTTTTTTTTTTAAAGATATTTTAATGCAGGGAAAAGAGGATTTTACATTTATCTGTTCAACTTTCCAACTACAACTGTTGCTGGGAAAAGAGAAAAAAAAATAGTTTGAAGGCAATGTGAAGAAGACATAAATATTCAGATGATTATGCCAAGTATTTTGAGTTAAATTGATCAACTCCACTTTTTATCTTCCTGTTTTAAAAAAAAAAAAAACCTTTCAGTGTACAAAGAGTCTTATTTTATGCTTGTTAAAAAATCCCCACTCTTTCTCTGGAGCAAATGGATTTCCTTTACTCGTACACCACAGTCCCATGTGCTGCAGACAGTTGCTTCTCTTAACAGCTCCGACCCTGTGGGACCAAGCTGCCAGTGATTCATCTTCACTCTGATCTGTTTTTGTCTCTGAGGTGCTAAACCATCACTTTTCAGATCCATGTTTTCTTGGGTAGAATGATGTCTGCTGGTGTGGACAGGTTTCTTTGATTGCGCGTCGATGGGTTGTCAGGTTTGCAGGTAATTCACATCCATCATTGTGTCACTATGCTTGACGGACTCTCGCAATAGCCAATAGACACAGGCAACAAAGCCTGGGAGCTGCTGTGGTAGAAGCAGAAGGGCTGCTTTCTGCTGCTGCTAGTTGAGTGTGAGATGTGTACATGGTCGTAATGGTACGCTATATTGCCTTTTGAGCAGTTTAGCTCTAAACTGTCAATCATATTAGAATCATAGCCAAAAGAAAAAAGAACAAACACAAAAAATTTTTTTGTTTGAGTCTTTCAACTAAGGCCTTAGTCACCATTTCAACTGCTTACAGGTAGATACGGGCTGTCTGTGGGCGAAAAATTGACAAACCTGCACGGGAAACGAAGGTAGCCCACAGGAAATATCAAAAAAGTAGAGCACTGTGAGCCTGTAGATTGATAATATTCATGTTCAAGCTGCAGAAGTCAGGCTGTAGCGAACACTTTAACAACACATAAGAGTAAGTGAGGGTGAGGTAGGTGAGTCTCTGGCAGTTCATATGGATTTCTCATTTTTTCAACCCCCTAAAACGTGCACAAGGAGCCCTTAGTGCTGTTCAAGTGATAAGTGCACGCTGCTTTGCCGCAGCCTGACTGTTAAACTACATGCGACGTCCATTCAAGAAACGTGGATTCTTAAATGCACATTTAGTCCTTGGTGTTCACACTGGACAAGCAGGGAGGGAGAGAGCGCATGTCCACCAGCAACAGTTGGAAGAGACGTCGTGCGAAATGTCGAAGGGGTGCAAAATTTCAAGAGTCTTGCTCCAGGCGTTTTTTCTTCACAACTTTATTCTGATGGATGAAAGACTTGATGTCATATAATTCTGGCCAAGCACAAACCAAAGTGCAATTATTAATTTCTCCTTCTTGATCAATTTTTAAATGGTTGCAATTTCAGTAAATTAAAGGGGATGCCCATCTATACGTCACCACCAAATCTGAGTTCCTCAATGGTTTAACTTTCAATGTCCCTTCAATGGCCACATGTTTCGTACGTAGAGCCCAAAAACGTTCATAGAAACTTGCGTGGATATGCATGAATTCAAGAGTTTTTAACAAGAGTTTTTTGACTAAGGGTTTACAGGGGACTTTTTTTATATCACAAAATTAAATATGAAGGTAATCATTGATAAAGTTAACTTTGAAAGTATTTAATTGATTATGCCATTTAAAAATTACTCAACAAAAATCTAAAAAATGTGTTTCGTATAGCTTCACTTCTATCTTGGCTGGCTCATTTATTTGCACAGTTCTTTGATTTAGCTCATGTTCTTGTTCCTAATTTCATGACTCCTAAGATTTCTAAAAGTGACCATGACCAACAAGGTGCAACATTTTGTCTCTTTTTGCTCCAGTTGACCTCCTTGGCCTGTTAAAGTGGCGCTCCAACACCAGCCTGCTGCAGCAGAACCTCCGTCAACTGATGAAAGTTGAAGGTGGTGAAGTCGTAAAGGTGAGCTACAGAGAGTCATCTAAAATAGAAAAGGGAAAATAACAAGATAATTAAGAATAAAATAAATTGCAATGATCACAGAAAAAAAGAACCAGTTTTGCTCATAAAAAAGTCAAAAAAAGGTCAAACATGTAGAAACATTTACTTTGAGGCCAATTCTCCACCTGTCATTTTGTCTCCAATACTACTTGGCATGTTTGTTGCACAGCTAATGTTAGTGTGGGAGTGTGAGGGGCTGTAAGCTAGCAAGAGAGTGTAAAGAGATGCATGATGGGAAGTGAGGGCCCATCAGAACCCCACGACCTTCTGCCACTGTGCAGAAACTAGGTCCTGGAAAACAACACAGGTTTTTTTTATTTTGGTTGAAAACAACATAATTACAATATAGGTGTATTTCGACGGGACACATTTGATTTGCTTAAACTGAACCAGAGTTTGTTTCCCGATGACGATGACACAGCAGAACATAGAAAAGTGGTCGGATGAATGCAGGCTCACCAGCAACTTTTACTGTGGCCCACATTTCTTCTTATACTGTTTTCCTGACAATCTATATGTCATAAACACTTATCAGCGTACCTTCTCAGTAACCGCAGCATGCCTCTGCTGTACCAAAGTAGCAGTAAAAGGTGTTGTACCTGTCGTTGATTGAGACGTTCAAAACTGGTCAGCAAAATATAAAGTTTAAATAAGTGAAATATCCCGGCAAGGATTGCAAAGCATAGGACTTTCATTCTTCTTCCTTTTGTTGTTTTGCCCCGCCTTCGTAATTCCTGGCTAATGACTGAAGAGATCTTTAGTCACGTGGCTTTATTGACAAGCTTTGGTTCAGCACAGAAATGTTCGCTTGACGGCAGTCTGATTACAGAACAAATGCAAGGTTTGGGACTCGATCCATACCAAATTAAGCAGACTTTAGCTGGATCAGTGGAGTTTTCCAGTCTGAATACGCTCTAAAAGACCACTGGGAATGCTTTTACAACAGATTATAACAAGTTTGGGGTAGGTCTTTAAAGACAGATGTAGCATTAATTTTTTATGTTTGTGTATTTATTTATTCACTTGCACAGTATGTAAATTTTGTACTTTTCATAACCAAATCAATTAATTCTGCTTCCTGTCTATTAAAGAATTGAGAAAACATTGCATGCCATAGGGAAAAAGGACACACACGTATATATATCGGTATATATGTATCTTTAGAAAATATATATTTTACCATTTTATGTCATCT
This sequence comes from Adrianichthys oophorus, assembly GCA_036245035.1. Lineage (NCBI taxonomy): Eukaryota > Metazoa > Chordata > Actinopteri > Beloniformes > Adrianichthyidae > Adrianichthys > Adrianichthys oophorus. The sequence continues at coordinate 11,501,118 of BSAI01000012.1, read as the reverse complement.
ACCTCTATAGTTTTTGCAGGACACCCTGGACGCTCTCTTCAACATCATGATGGAAAACTCAGACAGTGAAACTTTCGACACCCTGGTGTTTGATGCCTTGGTAAGAAACATTTGCAGAAATAATATAAAAAACGAAACTAAGAGATGTCCTCAAATTCTTAATGTGCTGAAAAAAGTTGTTTAAGTGTTTGCTGCCATTAACTGTGGCCCTGAATTGAAAGAGAACACGCATTTCCTTTTACCTTCAAAAATGTAAATCGTTGAAACACAAATTCCACAAGAATGTATCAAGATTTCTGCTTATGTGCTGCAAATCTGAATGCTAAACATTTTTAATCGGTGTTTGCAAAACAAATGTTTTTTTTGGCAATATGTCAGCTTTACCTTTATTATAGCATGTAATGGAATACTTAAAATATTTAAATCATGAAACCACAAAAATTAAATTTGTTTCTCGTTTTACATTGAGGTCATTCTAAATTTAGTTTATGGGAAAGCGTCATTCTCAGTCCTATCTAGAGTCCACTGCCTCACATCAGGTGCATCTCAGAATAGCCATTTTTTTTCTTTAAAAAAAGGGCAGAAAGTGTCTTATTGGGTGTCTTATCTGCAGGCCACAAAGTTGAGAGAAAAAATCTTTCTGCTCAAATGTGAAATTTCCCAATCTCTTTTGGCATACTGAGTTAGACAAGTACTGTAGGGCTGTCTTCATTATGGGGCCCGTGGCTTAAGTTTAAATGAGTGTGTGTTTTGTTTTCTGACAGGTGTTCATAATTGGACTTATAGCTGACAGAAAGTTCCAGCACTTTAACCCTGTTCTTGAGACCTACATACGAAAGCACTTCAGTGCAACGCTGGCATACACGTGAGATTCTTTCTCCTTTGTTTTAGAGTAGAACAATAAGATGTCACTTTGTGAATTCAACCATGAATTTGTGATTGCAGAAAACTGACCAAAGTTTTGAAGAATTACGTGGACAATGCAGAGAAGCTGACCGAACAGCTGCTGGGAGCCATGAAGGCTCTTGAATACATCTTCAAGTTTATTGTGCGCTCCAGAGTTCTCTTTAACCAGTAAGTAAACCTGAACCTTAAATCATGTTTTTACAGCAGCGATAGTCTGGATTTAATAAATACTGAAATGTTTTTTGATCCTTTTGACCCTTTCCCACTAGGGCTGGGTGATAAAACGATAGCTATCGATATCACGATAGTACTTTTTCTCAAAGTCAAATGAGCCTGTCGCAATAAACTTTTATTTTGAAGGGTCCGAAATTAACACTCGCCAGTAACAAGCATTTTCTCCTCCTTAGCAAGTAAGTTAGAGGGTTAGTCACCACATGGAGAGTAAATGTTTGTGTAAACTTAGTCATGTTTATTAGCTCTTCTGGTGAATTTCTTTTGTCCTCTTCTCCTCCACTGTCTGCACGCAAAAAACACACACAACGCCAGACAGATCACCCTATCCCCACGTTCACTTCACCTGTGCAGCATTTAGTTTGGCTGATGAAACAGCAGAACATGTAGCGATTTATAACAGGATCCAGTCAGAACTGGAGGATAAAGCTGCTTCACTTAAAGCAGCAACAGACAGATTCATAAAATGTGTTGATTTGGAGAGAGCTGTTGTTAGACGCTAATGCTATGATGCTAACCAGCTGTTCTGTGTGTCCTGTGCGATTACGGACCGGTTAAAAGTCAGACAGTATTTTCACTTTAAGATAACTTTAAGCTGCGGCAGATAAATACACCAAGATTAATTCATAGGACATTGATAAAAATGTTATTTTCTAAGTAATAATAGAATTGAATCCACTGTTTTAGCAGCGTTTATATAGCATAAGAGTCTGTCTGAAAACAGTGACCTGTCAGATGTTGTGCTCAATCCTCCTGCTTCCTTAAAGCTGCAGTTTTTTTCAATAATTATATATAATGACAAAAACCCAAAACATTATACTATTTTCAGGCGGTTTTTGTTATGATTTGTAATGAAATGTGATGACCTGGAGGTAGATTTAGAAAATCTCCAATAACTCTGCTCTTGTTTTCTCAGCATGTTTGAATTTGAGTTTACAGTTAGATGACAATAAACATGTGTTCATATCATTCATAAATTGCTTTTATGCAATTTCATTTTCCTAAAAGAAAAAAAAAATCAGCAAAAAAAAAGTTTTCTGATTAAAAAAAACCCAGTTGCATCATGTTCCTTCAGTGCATCTGTTATGTTTAAAGCATGATAGGAAATAAAAATTTAAATCTGAAGAACCTGCTGATGATAACACATTTCTCTAATGAGCCACAGAGTGTTCAAATTTGACAGATATAGTTTTTAGTTTATATTGTGATATATATCATTATTACCTGATATGAAAAAACAATTACGTGATATAAAAAAATCACTATTGCCCAGCCTTATTTTACCACACACAACGTCAAATAAATATTCTTTTCTAATATTTGTATGTTTTTTATAATTGCCCGGGGAGATTGTGTGTGTCTAATAATGGTGTGAAGTCAACGGAGGAAGCTGCGGGGTGATTCGCTGGCTGATGTGAGATTCTGCACTAATTAAGTGTGAAAAGTTTGATTGGATTTCTGCTCAGTGTCTCAAAGACCTTCTGTCCTTTGGCCTCACTTCCACCACTGTGGCAGCATCAATCTAATCCAGACGTGTTCAGAGATTAAGAAAAGTTCCATCGAATGTTAGAGTACAGCACGTCCTGCAGTCTTATTAAAAAGAAAAAAAAGCTTTTATCAACAGGAATTTCTGAAATGCTTCATTAGGAATGCAGTCAACGTAAAAAGTACGTCCAACTGGGATATTTTGACACCTTAAAACTGTCTGAAAGAAGCAATTCTGAACAGCTCCCTATTTTGTGACTTGACTCTGTTTACTTTCTAACAGTTTTTTATGAGTACTACTTTTTATTATGTAATTCGAAAGACATTGTGGTTCATTTTTTATGAAAGCCCCACTCCAATCAAACTTTGATCTACTTGAAAAGTGTTCCTGTTGGTCTTATGATTATGACATTTTTATCTGTCTATTAAACTGTCAGTTTTCAGGACATCATTTCTGCAGAGGGGCAGTTTATTAGAAATTAGCCTCTGAGTTGTGGGAGGGACCATTGTCATGGAGCAAGCCAGCCCCCACTTCCCTTAATTCATTTGTTTACACTCTCTCCCGTTAGCTTACAGTCCCTCACACCTCCAACCTAACATTACCTGTGCAACAAAAATGGCATCTACATCACAGCTACAGGTGCCTTATTTGTCTCAATTCCCACCGATTTGAAAAAAGACATTTTCAGAAAATACAATTTTGATTTAAGTTTTCCCTATATATGTCCTCCATCATAAGAATATGTTAAAAACACCAAAAAAACAAGATTTTTTATTAGACTGGGTGTTTATTAACTCCTTTGTGGACATTTATGTGCTAAACTTGCAATTCATCTTTGGAGGATTGTGGATGACGCTTGTTTCCATACAATAAAGGAAAAAGCTGTTTTCTGCAGGCAGTTGGCATTTGGATTCTGCAGGATTTGATCTGCACCTATTGTAAATATTCCACCAGCAGAAAGGACAGTGGTTGCTCCACACCACAAAAAAACCAAACCAAAAAAAAACCCAAAGTAAAGCTAGTGAACCCTGACGTGACATTTGGCTTCTTTTTCGCTTGTATTACATTATCATGGATCATTAATTTTTCACAGTTTGTTTTCCCATGAAAACAGGCAGGTGTTTCAGGGTCCTGTCACGTTGTTTTAAATGCTAATGGGGCTGGCAGCGAGAGTGAAGTCTGTGGTTCTGATCCAAGAATATTTGCGCTGATTGCACACAAGGGGGGGTGAGGAGTTTCAGCTGACTGTATTCAATGATTTCACAGAGAAGCATCAAACCTGTGTTGTTTCCACTGTGGGCTGGGCTATTTGCATAAGGCTGAGATGAACAACAGCCTTGCGATTCTCTGCCACAGTAACTGTGCTTCATTTCCTCCCAGGTTATATGAAAACAAAGGGGAGGCCGGCTTCATGGAGTCCTTGAGGAACCTTTTCACGTCCTTTAATGACATGATGAACAGTAATTCAGAAAACACTGGCATGGTGAAGGTAGGCTGGTTATCACTCAGGTCCAACTGTGTGCTGTCTCTCAAGCTCGCTGCCAAGAAATGTCTAATGCATAATTCTGCACGAATAGTAAATGAGTATGAAGAGTAAATAAATCAGGTGTGATTATCTTTGACTGGCACTTTTTCTTCAGAGGTGATGCATGCATCTTGTTAGATGTGATCTATGGTAGGAGCTTGTTTTTCTAAAGCTCTTTCTGTCATTGTTTCTTTTTTTTCTTCTGTCTTTTTCACTCTTTTACTCTTTGAACTTGTTGAGGTTGCACAGAAGTTTTAGGTGGAGCACCATCATGTTCATTGACTGCGTTTTCCACTCCACTTCAACCAATCCAAACAATGTTCTAGTTTCTGGCGCTTGTTGGAAAGAGTCTGAGAAGCTTTCTCTCAGCATTTCAGCAACCCGACCAATCAAAGCTATTCATCTGATACATTGAAGATAGACTGTTGCTACTACAATGTTCCTTGCTATATCACAGTCCCACACAGTGTATCAGTTTGGAACTGATTGGCTAAAGACTTTGTCAATTACTATCCTCTGTGCTGTGTCTCCTGGACAGAATGCGTGCTAGGTTTCCAGATTTACACGAGTCTTTAATTGCAATTGCTTTCGTTCTATGAAACTTTGAGAGTTTAAACAACAGAAAAAAAGAGGGTAAATGATAAATGGCATATACTTATATCATGCTTTACTACCTTCATTGAAGGCTCAAAGCACTTTACAGTCATGGTCCCATTCACCCATTCACACACTGATGGTGGCTCTGCTGCCAACCACTTCAACACATGGGCGGGCAAGGCGGGAATTGAACTTGCAATGTTTCGATCAGAGGCCGACCACCCTTTCCACTGCACCATGGCCGCCCCTAAAGTACTACAGAAATGTTCATGTCTGTCTTAGAAAAGTGCATAAAGTGTGTGTTGTGAGGGGTTTAACAGTATTAAAACATGTGTATTCCTTATTTTTCAGATTTCAGTACATCAGTTTGTTTGCTTCCATAGTCAGAAATTGTTTCTTTTTCCAAGTCATTGCTGTATTATTAGAGCGTTAGACTATTAAACTTTTTGTCAGTTCTTTTGAAAGTACAGCGCTCCCTTGTTTATCACAGTAGTAACGTTTTGAAAATAACCTGTGACATGTGGAATCCGTGAAGTAGTTATCTTTAAATCTTACAAGAATTATCGATCTCCTATAAAGGATACATGAACATTTTTACACTTTTCTCGCTTGTTTAAACTCTCAAAGTTCAAGCTTTCATAAAAAAACGAGTCCAATATCATAGGGGTCTGACCTATGATTTATGTCAATTTAGCAATGCTAAACGCATTCTGTGCAGAAGACAGGGTATGAAGGAGATTGACTGACAATGCTCTACAGCGAATCAAGATGCAGAACACAATATGCTGTAAAAAAAAACATGAAAAAAGCATCTATATAATAAGGAGACAGAAATATGATGCTTAAATAAGTATTTCTTGTGTTTATTTTAATTCAGTATTTTATTCCATCTCAAGGCTTCTTGAAAAATATTTCTTGTATTTTCTTTAGTATCTCTGTCATGTGTTGATTTCTTTTGTTGGTCTTTTCCTGTCCATGTGTTTGTGTTTTTCTGCTCTGCGTTTCTCTCTGACCCTGCCTGTCCTGATGTCTGGTTCTCGTCTGGCCTTCTGCTGTTTAGCTGCTTCTGAAGGTATTTATTTCTACCCCTTTCCTGTCTCCTGTTCTTCTTTTCCTTTATTTTTCGTACAATTTCCTTTCTTAGACTGGAAACCCCAATGATGAATCAAACATAAACAAACCAGGACATGTTTTCTTCTATTTTTGTTTCCCTCTGCTGCACTCAAGGCCACACAAACAGTCCCCTTACCTACACCAATGCTTTTAGAGATAACACAATCACAAGGTGCATGCAACTAGGAAGGCCTACAGTAGATGCATGTGCGCAAACAACCATACGAGAAGCTCAGTAGTGAATTAGAAGTCAGTTGCTGTGTAATTGGGTGAAATATTAGCTTTACTGTCAGTAAATTAAAAACTGATCATAAGGAACGGCCTTGAATCCGAGGATTCCCGGATTCCTTCTAAATCCACAGCTTAAGGAAGTGGAACTTTTTTAGAAATGCATAAACAAGTCCATGAAGGAAACCTGAGCTGTGATGAACATCTAGAATGACCTGGAAAAGAATCAACAGTCTTAATTCACAAACATGCAAGTCATGATTAAAGCAATGGAGGGCCTACTTTTGACAAAAGGTTGCTACACGTCAGGCTTATCTGTGTTTAATGTAGAGAACAAAGTAAAAACAGGTTTTTTTTAATCATTTAAAAAAAAAAAAAGTTTTTTGTTTGTGACTGAAACACTTGAGCTGTTTTTCCTTTTTTTGCCTGCAGACAGAGAGAGATGTTCGGCATATCAAAGCACTGAAAATATCTAAAGAGATCAGAGTGGATTAAAGCATTCGAGTGTCACGAGTTCCCAGTTTTCAAAAAAAAATTTTAGTAGCAGAACATTTCTCCTTTGAAGTTAGTACCTATTGATGTTTGCAAGGATTTCACATCTTGACATACTCTGAAGTTGGGCTCTTCTGTTGTTACCATTTACAATTGAACTTCACTTGTAATTTTAGATACTCAACTCCTCAGTGGGAGAATAAGAAAGCTTTGTTGATTTTGGGTCAATTTGGTCAAATCAGTCATGCAGTGAACATGCACATAATGGCAAATTCATTTTAAAAAGGGCAATAGAAGATGGATATTTTTTTACTTTTTGAGTACTTGGAAACTATTCATCAATGAGTTGAGCTGCCATCCAAGTGGTTGGGGGTTTGAATCCTCGACTGGGAACTCATTGTGTCTTCAGGCAAGAAAGTTAATGCCACATTGCCTTCAATTGTTAGTCCCTTTGATTAAAAAGGATCTGGTAACATGACTAAATGTGAAATTGTTTTAAGCATAAACACAGACAGAGTAGGCAAGCCTCTTGGGTATTTCAAGTATTTATTGATTTTTAATTAAATCTAAAGTAAATTACTGTGTATGAACTTTTTCTGCAATGTTATTTGATCAAAATAAACTGCTGTTCACACCAGTTGCACATGTGTCCTGATTTGTTTTGGGATCAGGCTTTGGCCACCTGACCTTGTGAGCCAACGTTATTGAGTCAAAACTGAGATTTATGAGAAACTGCTTCCACTACCATGTGTTACTGAATATCAAGGAAAATTACTTTAAAACACTGGCAATAATTTAGCCTTTTTTTGTTTTTGTTTTTTTTTGGTGAAGGGTGCTGCCCTGAAATACATTCCCACAATTGTCAACGATGTCAAGCTGGTTTTCGATCCCAAGGATCTCAGGTAACTTCAAAATGTCCACTTTTAATTACATTTGATGAAGTTGGAAACTTGACAGGATGCAATTCTCGGAAATTGAAAATTTCAAAAAGTCAAATAGGTCTCTGGGAATTATGAGGCAAGTTAGTGTTTGGCTAAAATAAAAAAAAGATGATGCAAAAAAAGTTCAGGTAGATCCTAGAAATTGTCGTTTTTCTGTGAAATGTATTTTTGTTTTAGAGCTATGTAGCAGTCTCAGGACAAACTGGATTTAGACTTTTCTTCTTTAGACCTTCTACCTAGGGCTCTTTTATTCATGGCACCATTTAGAAGTCATTGCTTCTGCTTAAATGCAAACGGGTTGCCTTGGAAACTTGACTCCACTAAAATGTACATTACAGCTGAAATTGCCCACTGCAAATGTCAATTATTGAGTTTTGCTGGTTTTAGTAATGGATTCTGCATTGTGTTAAGTGCTTATGCAGCAATCTGCTAATTTATGACAATGTCAAAAAAGATGGAGGAGACATCTGAAATAATTGGTTTATCAGGCTGCTGAAAGCTCGACAACCTGTCGTAAGATGAGGCTTTGTCAGGTCTTCTTGTGTGGAAAGTCAAGGTAAGAATTCAAAAAAGAAGTTTGTGCAGAGTGAGAAAATAACCTGCAAAAAGGCTTCTTCTTTAAAAGATATATTTGTTTTAATTTAGTAGGTTATACAAAATTCAAGTTTTTTTCCTTCCTTTGAGAATATGCTTTAGATTATAAAGTTTCCTTTATTGCATAACAAGCTCAAATGTGTTCACAATTACCAATAATGTTTCAGTATTGTAATGATGACTCTTTTAGTTTTCAAAGATAATACAATTCTAATTTAATATTTTACTTAATTGCAATAAATAAAAAAATAGAATCAAGTTGTGATTCAAAAGAAATTGTTAAGGATTTTGTCCGTGGCAAAAAACCCAATTTCTTCTAAAGGGCTTGTACCATTCTTTTCTTAAGCTTTTCAGAGTAAACCCTAACCAGATATTGTCACATATTACCTTTGGCAAACGAAAGAACAAATTATTTTTGAAATATTAGGTATTATTTTCCTTTCGTCAAAAGGACTGGACCCCGGATTTAATAGGAACAGCTAAAAACGACGAGTTGTGGACACCCAAAGCGTCAAAGAGTGACGCGGAGAGGTCCATACCCATGCTTCAGGATATGACGACTTGGGAGTGAGAATATGTTGTCCTGTCAGCTGTTTGGTCCATTTCTGACATTTTAACTTGTAATGACCTTCTAAAGACTTCCTCTGTTTTACCAAACGGGTTTATCTATATAAATCTTTAAAACTCTTAGAGTTTTTTTTTGCTGAAATTGCTGTTAATTGTTAAATTTTAATTATGTTCCAAATGGTTCATTGAGTCATCTTTCCAAAATATCAGTGCGTGACGTTTAATCAGTTAAAAATGCTGTGAAGTTCTTGCTTGATGGTCGCCCGTCTCCTGGTTTGCTTTCTAGACAGGAACAAACATAAGTGTTTCTCGGTTCTAAACGACATGTTCTCAATTAAACTTTGATTTCATCATATATACTGCAAGTCTCTTCTGCCTGGGCATCAGGTGCTCTTGGTAATAAGCCTGGCTAAAGATGCCATGCTGGAGGCGACTGAATGAAAGCCTTGAGGGTGAGAGGTGTTTTATCTCTTGCCAGAACATGTTCTCTCTTCCTTGAGCCTCAAATTGATGACATAATGAGCATGTTTGCCTCTGCAAGGCAGAGGAAACAATTCAGTAAATGAGAACGCATGAATGGAAATTTATCTTTCAGCTTTATAAATACTTTCCGAAGATGGACATCACAACAACACACTAAACATCCTAATTCAACCAAAATATTATACCTCTTTGACCACTTTTATTTTGATTCCCCTGAAAATTGTGAAGATGAGAAGTGGTGTAACAAGCTACAATTTCCTGCTCTCTTTGAAGCAAATCTTTATCTTCAAATCTAATGCACTCAAAGGAAAATTGTGTTTTAGGTGTTTAAACATGTTCTTGTAGCATTTTTCCCATAATGGAAGACATGTATAAAATACTTTAAAACTAAAACTGCGCTTTTGAGTATTTTTTTTTTTTCAAATCGCGTTTGCTTGGGAGCAGATAAAAACCGGATGTTTGAAAAAGCTCAGGTTTATGACGCAGTCACTGCCGTGGGTGGGTAAAAGCTGCCCTTCTCCACTTCAATTCTGAAGCATCCACTTCAAGCCAAATAGATCCATAAATGTCTTTGTTTTCCTTATCTGGGGTCTGACTCAAAACTGAACTGCTGGATAGCTCTAATATTGCTCGCTGTTTTTTTTTTTTTTTTTGCGACGCCAATGTTGGCTTGGGCTTGTGAAGTGCTTTTTAGCTAGCAGTAGAGAGTATAAACAAAGGCCTGATGGGACAATATGCAGAGCTAACAGTCTCCCCCACAACCCATATGAGTATTTCTGATGAACCCCTGCTGGGCTGCAGAAAAAATGACTAAAGAGATGACACAGGCTCTTTGATTTTGGCTAAAAATGGAAAAATCCTATTTAAAAATCCACTGGGAACGATTTTGCAATAGATAAAAATATCGCAGTAGTGGGACCTTAAAGACCCACTCGGAAAAAAATAAAATTCTATTGTTTTTTTAACATGATTTGTTTCTTTATTCAAATCATTGTGAATCAGGAGCAGACAAAAAATTGCTATTTGAAAAAGCTTGTATTTGTGGTGTAAAAAATACACTGGGTGGGCCACAACTGTGCTAACATTTCCGCCCACAACTCAGGCGATTTTGTAAATGATAGAAAATATATCCTAGAAAATGACTTTTTTTAAAAAAATTTTTATTTTTTTATTTTTTTTATAAATGTTTTGGCTAAAAACGGCATAATCATAATCAACGGACTACTGAGAATGTTTTTAAAAAGGATCAGAGTGGGTCTTTAAAAGCAACATTTTGCATTTAGTTAAACCTATTCAAACCTAAGTTTGGAAAAAAAAAATCTTTAGAAATCTTCCCCATTTCAAAAATGCAGATCTGCTGCAGGACTGTATAACAGTCCTTCAGTTCGCCAATCTTTCCTTGAAAATCTCTGCAGCACTTCTGTTCGATGCCTTTTTGCTCATGTGTGGATACAGTCAGCTATCTAAAGATGCCTTATCTGTTTGTTTTCTGCCCATCCTTCTGTCTCCACAGCAAGCTGTTCACAGAGTTCATCCTGAAAGTCCCAGTGGGTCGCTTGGTGAAGCAGAAGCTGGACTGTCTGATTGACATCGTCCACAGCGATCTCTTTGTAAATCACGGTGAGAGTGGCGCTTACACATATGCTCACAGTTCTTCGGTGCGTTTAACTTGAGTCATGGTCCAATAAAATAAGCAATCGCACACCACCTGGCCCCCTCAGCAAACCGCATATTCTGCCATTATCAAGGTAATTGGTAAGGCTCTGTGAATTCCTGCTTGTTTTCTGAAAGAGTGAAGCACCTATACTCACTCATCTACCGTACATATTTCCAGATCTGAAATTTAAACACGCTGCATTATGCAGTAAACTGTAGTTTATTTTATCCATGTGATAGAAAAGTAAAAGAAATGCAGAGGACAGCCATTGGAGGTGATTCATTAGAAAAGTACTCCCAGTTTTTGCAGCCAGGCTAGCCTCTGGCATCACTCAGACAAGGCCCTGTTGCAGTGATATTAAAGGAAAGCTTTTTGCTAGAGGCACAAATCCTCTGGGATACATTTAAGTGCTAATTTGACATGCTGTCTTTTGTTGATAATGTAATGGGAAAAGTCTGTTTTAATTTGGCTGGCAGGAATGATGCATGCCTAAGGCCCTGTTCAGACCTGGTGTGAAAATATGTCCTTTGTGATTGGATGGCAACAAATACAGGTGCTGGCCCTCGAGATGCTCGAGAGCACGGGGGTAAGAAATTCTGAGGCCGGAATCTTGATTGTGAAAGCACGAGAAGGTCCTGATTATCCTGATGTGACTCCACACAAGCAACTAAGTTTGAATTAAGCTTTAGTCAAACGCTCAGTTTTTGTGCCTTCTATTTCTTTTAGTTTTGTAATGTAGAGGACAACAAATTTGGATTTTTGGAAAATAGTTTGCAGTTTCTTGTCATTTCAGCTTTACCATCCAGCACTCAAAATTTCCATCATTTGTTAGTGTACAAAAAAAGGAACAGTCATGTTTCTTACCTGCAAAAATATCTGACATAATATTGCCCTAGAAATGATAAGAAAGCATGTCCTAAATGAAGAAGCTTTTGAGCAAAGGATTAAACAAGAAATTAAAGCCTCCAACCATAGTCTACAAGTACCCTGCCCTTCATGTTTACTGTTTTCCTGTTTTTCAAAAGCTTTATCAAACGATAATTCATCATTTTAAACTCATAAAACAACTTTTTTTAGAGCCAGTCATAAATACTTAGACTTGGAGTTTTCCTCTTTTCTTTCACAGGATCACGCAGGAAGAGGTCATTAAGTAGGCTCCACCAACCAACCAGTAAATGCGCATTAGTTGGACAGCAGCTATTTGCTTGCTTGGTTAGTGTATGACTTCATTATTATCATCAGGTAGACTGAAAGGTTTGTTTCTCCTTCTTGGTAATGTCTTATATTGATTATAGTGTGGTGTGAATGTCCATTCTTTACCTTTATGGTCCAGGGCTTTCATAGTTTGACATTTTTTTTGTCCAATTTGTTGTGTGACCAGTTTGATGAGTATCTATTTAAATGGAGGCCTCGGTGTGAGGTCATTAGTATTGATCTGTTTCTATGATTTTGTTTGGGCAGGCCTGCTCTGTTACATTTGAATGGGCTGTGGATCAGCAGTAGTTGTTGCTATGATATAGATAGAGATACTCTGTTGCTACGATCTCTCATTTATTGATGCTTTGAGCATCTCCTCTCGTCTTATATGTGTCTGTGTTTACAAACTGTAGGAGGGCAGGGATAGAAAAAGCTATTTTACAGTTAAATGTGCGCTTGTCCCTAAAAGGCTTTTGTGCCAATAACTATTACAGTCAGATTTATGGACATTCTGCAGAAACTGAATGTTTAACAAAAGGCATCAACCAAAAACCAAAATGAAGTTTTTAATAGGTTTCTTGACTCTTTACATTAATCAAAGGCTGTACTTACAGTTACTTTATTGTTTTTCTCTAACTGAATGGAAAAAAATAATCCTTTTTTAAAAAGACTTTAACAATGCAGTTCTCTTTCTTAGCATTTGCTTTGATGTCTTACAATGAGACACGTTGAACCAAAAATCTTGTTATGCCAATGTAGATTAGCTGGGGATTGCAATGCTATTGTCACCTCTCTATAAGCAGCCAATGCTACTGTGCAACGTCATTTGAAAACCTCCCTTCGAAGAGTATCACACATTTTTTGCTAGAGAGAAATACTGTCTACAGATCGGGGCCAAACTACTACATCGCCGGGTGCTAGCTTCATCTGATACTGGTTGTCCTCCACAGACAGAGCTCTTGCTTTTATTACTGCTTGGCGGATTCTTTTTTTCTGTGTTTTTTTCACACTTGTCATATCAAACTAATAAAGAAAGGTTGAAAAAATAGTTATTACTACAATATTATTTTAATACTAACTTAATAGACAACAGATGAGGGCAGTTAAAGGACTACATAAAAAATAAACTTTCCTGCCTTAGTTTTGGTAGTAACAGTGCATAATTTTACTGTCCTTGCAAAAGCTAATTTTGAAATTTCAGTTTTCATACACATGAATTTAACACATCAGAACACATGGGTTCTATCTATTGATGAGACCTGGACCAAATGAGTGTGATGTAACCCATTCAAAACAGCTTACTTCCGATACCAGCAAATTAGTTGCCATTTTTTTGCAATAAGGATGCCACCATGTTGGAGCCAGACTATGTCAGCAAGCAGTGATTGGTCCGCATCAGCCTGAGTCAACATTTCTATGTTCCTAACTTTATAACTTGAATATAGTTAATAACTTGTTTATAACTTGCCTTTTTTCACCTTTTGGCTTATCCCGTTTGCGGTAGTCACAGCTTTCAATGCTTCACATCAGTGGTTTGGCAGAAAATTTTTAATGATGGATTCCCTTCCTGACACAGCCCTGTGTTTTCAGGGCACAAGGGCACCTAGTTAGGCAACGCCATGGTCATGGTCGAGGTCGAGGAGCTTGCCTAAGGTCCCACACTTAAGCAATCGAACATAGGTTTCCTGCGTGGCAGCCCTTCACCCAGCCCACTGAGCCATCCATCCAATTTGAATAACTTGCTCTATAGAACAAATATCATTAAAAAAAAGATTGGCAAGAATGTTAATAAAAGGTAGCAGATCAAAATGGTTATTCTGACACATATGACTGAGTAATACCTGTTAGTAGAAGTCTTTGGGATTTTGACTTCTGGGAGCCAACGGATACTTTCTATTTGGAACGCAAGGGGGAAGAGGTCACTCAGTCCGGTTCTCTTATGCAGTCAGTGGTTCTGTCCTTTCAACTCTCATCATTGGTTTTCATCTGACATTTGGAGGAAAACCAGTTTTAAGTTGGAATTTAAGAATTTATGTATACCATGTTAATTTCAATGTATTAAAAAAATAATTTAATAATCCTGAATTTAAAAACTAGAAGTGCTTATTTTTGAACTTGCAGACATTCTCTTAGAATCGTTGTAGATGGTTCAAGCTGTGGGTAGGAAGGTTCTCCAATAATAAATGTAACGATGAAGAACCTTTAAGCAAAACAGTATAAAAGTGATCATTTTTATAGCTAAGCATTTTTTTAAACAGATTTATGGCAATTAATCTTTAAGACTTTGGAACATAAGCTTGGTAAATAGTAATTTGAAAGCATTTGCTTGTGTTTTTTTTTTCTTATTACACCATCAGATTTTATAGCCAATCACAGAACAAAATTTCAAATTTGGTTACAAGGCCAATTTAGCTAAAGCAGAACTTTTCTTTCCCCCATACTCCTTTTTTCTCAACTATCTGATTCGGTTAATTATTAAAAATTAATAACAAAGCTTTGACAAAGACTGAAACCTACATAAAAGGCAGACGTTTTAATGTTTCTGTCAGACATTTTGACCTAGAAAAACTCTGATAATCTAAAACGTTATTGATCCACTGGTGAATCCACTTTGTTTAGACTTTAAGAACCATTAAACTATCTTGCCACTTTGTGCCATTGATAACAGTGCATTCTGTGATTCTGCCCCTGAAAATCTTTTGTTCACCATAATCCTTTTGCACAACTACTTGAAGCCTCGACTTGATAAATCCATTTTCTTTTGGCCAACATATCAATCACAGTTAATCTTTTACATGTTGATTTTGTCACACAATAACAGTGACATCTTGGAGGTGCTTTACACGAAAGATGTGGTGAGAAACACAACTCCCAGAGATTATGTATTATTTCCCTTTGGGTTACACAGAAGTAAATAATAAATAATGTCACTTGACTGCATCGCCAACCTTATTAGACCTGTGTCTTAGGATAACAAAAAATAGATCAAAAGAAAGAAAACAGACATCTCATATTTGCAGTACCTAAAATAAAGATGATGGAAGATGGATCTTGACTTAGTGTAGATTAAATTTTGAAATTGTTTTTAATTTTTCAAAACCTTTTTGAGGCTTTTAAATGCACTGTACATCTCAGACTTGCTCTTTATCTATATCCCAAACAGCTTTTTCATCACATCACATGCAAATATTTCTTTGTCAAACTATGTGCTGGCTTTGAGTCAGTTAGGGGTCTTGTCACTTTTATTCAAAAGCAAACCTTAACAGTTTTCTCAGTCAGTACTATATTTTGTAACAAAATGTCATGTCTATAACTTCTGCTCCTTGAAGTAGAGGAAAGAGGTACAACATGTACTTTACAGGATATCACCCTCTTGCTTGTTCTGGTTGAAGGCACCCCAAATCACGCCTTATTGGAGATGACAAGTGGACTGTCCCACCTCAAATACATTCTTGAGTCATCAGATACATTTATTAGTTCAGGTTCAAGTCTTTATCAAGTTCAGATGTGCAGCCAGGCTGGGAAGTCCGTGTTCCTCCTTCAGGGAACAGAAGTTAGAGACACAACCTTTAGTTCTCCTTCAGCTGATTCCCTTGGTACACTACATACAGTCTAATATATATATATATATATATATATATATATGGCGTGCAGGCAGCTACTAAGGATATATTAAAGCTCTGATGTAGCAGAAAGGACAGAGTGCAACACCAAAGATGCTGTCACACCCAAATGGTAAAATTGAACCAAAGTGTGAGGTGATTACCAGCTTTGTAATGGTGCAAATATCACTCACAGGGGTCCCCTTGAAACGGGGCCTCTGGTTGTTATGGCTCTCATGCTCCAAGGCAAAAACGAAGCCTTTTGGCTGTAAGCTGAGCAGATAACTCCTTGAATCCATCCTGAAAAGCTTTGCTTAGATAAATCTTTGCCCCAGGCAGGGTTGACAAAGCATACAAACCACTGATCAGATAACTGCACACTTCAAGTGCGGTCAATCCCATGTATGCAATGCACGCATCTGGCACAACAAATGTAATGTCCTCTGATGCAAAAGGAGAGGGACAATGTTTCACAAGTTTAATTAACATAATTTTGTACTGCACAAGGATATTTTTTTGTGAAAATGTTGCCATGATCTGTAAAGTCTAGAAAAGATGAATAGTGAGAGTAAAAAAGATCTGCAACGTCCCTTAGAGATAAAAGCCAGAAGTAGAGCAGTGTTAGCTTCCAGTTGAAAAATCTTCTTCAGCTTGCCGGATAAAAATCTGCAGTGTTTCAACAGAACTAGGCCGATCTAACAATGCTTTTGGGATGGTGCTAGACAATCTGCCAAGGTTCTTACAAGGGTGGTGGGGGGTTAACTAACTAGATGAAGAGTATAACAACTATAAGACTGACACAATGGGTGTTTTGACGTATGGCATGATTTTGAGCCGTGACACCAAAGTGTGCGATATCCTAAACTATATTTGCTGAACTATCTGAATCGTTTGGAATTAAATCTATCAATGTTAATTTGTAGTTTAAGCATTTTAATGCTATAAGGCACATTTGATGCTTAAAACATTATCCATTCCAATAGTAGCCAGGGCATTTATTTAAATAATTGTCAGCCGACCCGGCGTTTATTTCAGACCAGCGTTTATTCCATCACAGACAGAATGATGATGGTTAAATCCACTTTGCTTTCGTGCCGTCATGCCATCATTTTCCTGGAGATACGCGGACCTTTCCTTTGCTCAGTAATCCATGTTCAAACCAGTTCTTCTAATTTGTTGCTGCTTTCTCTGCCCACCAGGGAACCAGGCTTGCTCCTTTTCTTTCTTTCTGCAGCCTTTCTGTGGTTTAGGATTCACCCCAGAATTGCTACATGGAGCTAGCAGATAATGTTTTTAGCCTGTTAGCTACACCGAGGAGCGATGTCTGTGTTTATCTCACTGACTATACATGAAAGACATGGATGATATTAAGATTGGACAAAAGTTACTGTACGGTCATCCCGAGCAGACTCTAAAAGACTATTTTTGAATTCCCTCCCTACTCCTTAACTACTAAAAAACTATATAGTGGAGGACTATTTACTGCCCTGGATTTTAAAAGCAATTGAAAAACCACGCTCACTACTTTTTTTTGTAACAGCGAATAAACGTCACCGAATTCACAAAGTGAAAACTTTATCAATACAAGCATTTTACGAAGACTTTTATGAGTCCATTGTGTTCTGATGAGGAAAAAGTTGACAGTTTACTAAAAAAAACATTTATACACAGTTTTTTGCTGAAATTGTTCAAACGCAATGCATTGTGGTCCATATTCCTCAATCTAATGAGTATCGATGCAGAGGTTTTTCACAGAGAATTCTGGGAAATTTTCAGGGCGCTCGATTTTGGAATTGCAGATTTGGAAAGCTCTACAAAATGGCGAACGGACTAAGTAGTGAGTGGTGAAGGAATTTGGACACAGCTTAATTAGTTTGTCTAAGTGGTGTTACCAGGAATTTGGACGTAGTTTGTCTAAGTTGTGTTACCGTAGTGTGACGTCATCACTAGTTGCAAGCCCCCGTGCCAATGTGACAGGAAATAAAATAAATAACATGCAAATGCAAATCCCATGTGGAATTTTCCTAAAAGAAAATCAATTTAAAGTGTTTTCAGTAAATATTTTTAGTGGCTCTTTTTCCATAAGTTTTTGCTGCACAACAGGTCCCAATCAGTTTTCTGGCTAAAGCTCTTTTGCTATCTGGGTTTATTTATGTATTTTTTTATAAGGGACAAATAAATACGAATTATAGTAATAACTACTTGAAAATGTATTTCGAAAAACTCAAAAGATTTCAGGGTAGAGACGGTGTTTATTTTGTTTCACGGCAAGGAGGCAAATTATGAAACCAATTTATATATTTATGCATCAGTGGAGAAAAACAAATGTTTTTGTAATGAAAATGGATGCACAAAGTCAAAAACCTACAATAGGCTAATATTCACAAAATAATTGTCAATCTTTTTATTTACCTGATGATTTGCATAGAAACTGAATCATGATCTCGAGGAGCATGGGCTAGATTGCAGAGAAATATTCTGACAGCACTGGGTTGACGTTGATCAGTCTAGGTGACTTTCTGATAGATTTCCATAGAAACTGAAAGGAACAAATGCTAATAGTCTGACAAGTTTCCCAACTAGGGTGAACTTGATTTAGGAGCCAGGAAGTGTTTATTTTGTGCCAAAATATTTGTATTTAACTGAAATGTCATGGACTAAAAGCCTGTCATTTTGTGTTTTTTTTATTCTATTTGCTATCTCTTAAAATAGATTTCATATAGTATATTTTAGAGTTTTTGGAATAATGTCAAGCTGGAGCCCCAATTTAGTCTTTTACTCTGCCATCATTGCAGTTAATTCAAAATGTGACATTTCTTTGACTGCTAAAACTTGCAAACCTGCAGAAATCTGCTTTTCCTTCAGCTTTGCAGCTTGTGACTCTGGTGTCGAGAGCATCTGCTGTCCTGTACAGTCTAATTTATCATCTGTGCACAGTGCTACAGTGAGTGTGTGTTTTTGTTTTTGTCCTAGCAGATTGCCGTGAGATCCTGCTGCCTCTGATGACCGACCAGCTTAAACTCCACCTGGAAAAGCAGGAAGAGCCGAAGGCTTGCTGCCAGCTGCTCAGTGACATCTTGGAGGTGCTTTACAGGAAAGATGTGGTGAGAAGCACAACTCCCAGAGATTATGTATTATTTCCCTTTGGGTTACACAGAAGTATACCAAGCGTATCCAGAAGCAAATCCAGAGAGAAACACGTTTTGACAGTTGTTTGTTTTAATTGAAAAGCTACCGGTAGATGGGCTGTTCTCACTTTTTTATTACCCTACAAGGCACAAATGGAGCATGTTTTATTGCAGTGTTAATTTACTAACTCGAGTTGTCTGAACCTAGTAGATCATTACTCTGGGTTACTGGGAGGCCGTAAAATCAGATTTCCTGCCCTAGAATACTGGGGTGCAGAAATGACAAACAGTAATCACTATTTTTTTAACCATTGTAGTAATTTTTGTATTTAAAAGTTATAGATAAAATTTAATTTTCTTGAAAAAAAATGGCAAAAGGCAATATCTTGAAAGGGAAAACACAAAAAATGAAAAATACCAGCTGAACCAGAGTAAAACTTTCTGCAGTCTGGATTTTATTTGCATTGACAAATCCTTTCTGAATTTCTGTTCCTGTATGAGTAAATAAGTTAAGGAAGTCCTCATTGATCCAGGTGACGTCTTGAAGTTGACTCATGGCATCTGAACATAAGTGGCTTCATCAGAAGACTCCTGATAACTTAACTTCTAAACGTATTAGTAAATTGATATGTAATATTTAATACCATGTACTAGGGCGTGGTGATTAATTGATTTGATCGATTATTTCAGTTTGTTGTTTTAAACGATTTACTTTTGGAAAATCAAGATTTTTATTTTTCCAGTGCTATGCATTCTTGAGATTCCATTGTTCGAAGTAAACTGGAGGATAACCCTGTCGGACTCACGGCAGCAACAGTTTAATAAAACGTGTTAATTTAGAGACAGCGGTGTTGTTGCACACTGACGCTATCATGCTACAACGCTATCATGCTATGCTAACGAGCTGTTTCGCATGTTGCCCGTTTGCGACCACAAACTGGTGAATTTTTTTTCTCTGCTTCAGAATCTTTTGCAACTGTGTAAATGGTTGAAGAGTTATGGTAGTCCATAGAATGTAGACACTGGTTCTAAAACTCTGGTATTTGAAGGTTAAACCAATTAAAAGTTATTCATCATTTTGCAAAATTTCAAATGACACCACATTCCATCTTAAGTTGATCACTTTTCAGCCAGGGGCCACCACAGCGAACCAGCTTTCACTGATCCACACATTTGGTTTGGCAGAGAGTTTTACGCCGGATGAACTTCCTCACACAACCTGTAGTTTATCTGGGCTGGGGACTGGTAATGGGAATCCCACACCTGGGCCCCCCTGTGGTTACATTGTCAGGCGGTAAAGGTGAATGGCCGTGTCTAAGGACCCACACAGGAATAAGCTTATTCCGTCCCCTGGGAAACAAACCCTGGTTTCCATGCTCCAGGCCTGCATGCAGTCAACTGAACCATCCAGCTGCATATTCCATCTTAACTAGAGGCCAAATTTGCTGACTGGCAAACATCGGATTCAGGACTGGCCCTGATGTTTGCACATTTGTTGTGTTTCTGCAGTGTCCCACCCAGTGGCACGTTCAGATCATTGTGGAGAAGCTGCTGAGAACCATCAACAGGACCGTCATCTCCATGAGCCGTGACTCACCTCACATTGTAAGTTTGTCTGAGTCTCTGAAAAAGAAAAAACACATTTAAATCCTTTGAGCTCTCCTCAAAACCCACTGAAGCTCACTAAAAGCTATGATTGAAAATGGGGTTCAATATGCTGGATCAGCTTCAGTCCTGTTGTTGCTGGTATTTGTTTGTACTTCTGAGCCTAACTTGAAGGAGTAAATCAACAGAAATTAAAGTATTTGTGTCCTTAAGAACATTATCAGAACAGGCTAAAGCAGAACCTTTATATTACTATGGTGACATGATGGTTAGGCAGCAAAGGTGATTTATATGCAAAGCTTGATGATGAAGGGGATTAATCTGCAGGCACTTAGTGGTATCTTTCTGTATATTTAGATTTATTTTAGTGATGAAGTATTTTATATGGGTTAAAAATATGAGTAGGAAAATGGAGAGTCATGCAGAACAGATTTATGCTGTTGGATTTGTATTTTAGGCATGTGTGCACAGACCTCCATCTGAAGAGCAGCAGGGAAGTGCATCCATTGTTTGAATAAAAGTTTTAGCAGCAGAAACTGTACCACGATTGCAAAGCAATAAGTGAATGAGACCATCAACTGGTGTTTATTTATGTCGCCGTACCACCATGTGCTGCCGGCAGCCCTTTCTTGCTTTCCCTCCTGTGTGATTCTCCTTTTTCTAGGTGGTATTTTTTTTGCAGAAATAGTTGTCTTCCTTCTTTTTTTTCACTTTTTAAGGGCATTCCAGCATTGCACCAAGCTGATATTGCAAATGGGAAGCCCTGTGTTGTGTAACAGATTGCCAGAGTGCGTCACACTGAATAATGTAAAGCTAATAAAGCTGTGAGTTGAGCTGAAGCTGCCCTGCTGCCCATTTTCCCCCCAGCCAGCTGCTTGAAGGGTTTGCAGGACTTCCACTCACTTCCTCTGTAGTTCTTCTATCTATGACAGCGATTCTGCGTTGTGCTGTCTGACTGATGATCAAAACCTTTGTTCCTCTGTAGATTTGTTGACAAAACTTGAATTGGCTGTATTCACAGCTCAGAGTTAACATCTGCAATGTCCCCATCTTTGTATTTTTTTTCTTTTACAGCAGGTTTGTTTTGATTTCACAAACGGAACTTGCCAAGGATTTATTCCAAAACGGGCTGTGTTGATGAAAGCAGCAACACACATGCCTCCTCTCAGCTTTATTATACTAAGTGCATCTAGTCCAGTGCTCCCTGTGGTGTAAATGGTGTTCACTACCTCCAGCAGTGGCTGCTGAATGGTGCTAAAAGAGACTAGCGTCCATTCCGGTTAATGAAAATGCTCAACCCCTTAACCCCCTGCTCTACAATCTGCTTTGAAGTGTTGCAGCTGCCTCATCTGTTTTTTTTACTGTTCTTCCTGGTTGTGTCCCTTCTGCATGTGCCACCACTTGATTCTACGAAGTTAGAGGTCACATCATCGCCAGGGTTATTCTCCTGAAACGCTTTAGAATTGGCAGCACGGGCTGTATTTAAACTAGGCCCATAAATCATAATTAAATCATCAATAGGATTAGCGTGCATATTTACAAGTCACAAGAGTGAGACCTAGTTAGCTGCTGGAAGTGTCATAAGCTCTCTAATCAGATGACTGCTGTTGCTGCCTCTGGGTAACGCTGCCTGCTCTGCAGGCACACAGCGCGCCGCTGCTCACACAGCACCGTGGCCATCCACCGACCTTGTTTCTCTGAGTGGCAGCCTCTTACATTTAGATTTATGCATTAACTTTCTACTCCTTCTATCCCCCCTTCTCTGCTGGGGGAGCCGGACACAGAATGTTGATGAGAGGGATCGCAGTGACGACTTTGGAGGCGGTGGCTTTGTTTCTTCTTGTCGCTGCAGCGTTTCGCCTGTTAGCAATTTAGACACAGCATCGTCACTCATTTGCATTACTGGACTTCTTAACAGGCTGTTTCCTTTGTATTCATGCCCACCCTCATACACAGGTTGAAAGGAGTCTGTCTGAATATATTTACATTCGGATAATAGCAGAAATATCTGTGCAGCTCCTAAAAGTTCTACCTTTATGTCCTTGAATTCTATTTCCTCTGCTTTAAGCCAGGATGAGCTCTGCAGATGCACATGAATGAGGATCTGTAAATGGAAGAAATCACAGTTTCCCAGCTCAAGTGCTTTATTTTCCACATTGCTTTGGCCAGGTTTTTTTATGTTTTGAATTTTTGATGGTCATAATAACTGTGACAGGCTTTTCCCTTTATGTGTAGCATAACAACAGAAAAAATAAGAAATCAGAGCTGGAATAGAAACCCTCCTCTTCTGTTTCTTTTTTTTTCCCTTGCCTGTCACAAACCTGTTGCCATTTAGACCAGTTACTTTCCAAGAACATGTTGTGTTGGTAGTTAGTTTCAGTCCTGTGGAGATGTTCTGATGATTTCCCTGCAGCGTGTCCAAATATTAAAGTAGAAAGCTGCAGAGGGAGGACTCTTTGCTATTGATTGGCAGATTGACCAGCTTGGAGCTTCCCCCGAAATTGCACAAACCCCCTGACCCGGCAGACCCAATGCCGCCATCTCAGATGCACCTTTTTACGTCATAATCCCTCTTTGTCTCTGTTATTCGTCACTGTCTTCAGGCGTTCATGTCTTTCTGAGCATTTTCGTCTGTCTGGCATCTTTCTGTCTATGCTCTCACTCCCTACCTTTCTCTTCTGCTGTCCAGACTGCTGCAGAGCTCTTACAGCAAAGAAGCATACTGAGATATGGCACTGCATCATAATGCTTCCAGCACAGTTTTTTTTTTGCCTCCCTGCACCTCCACTCTCTTTACTTACACTTTGATGGAACATTCCTTTTACGTTTCTGACTTATAAACTTTTTTTTTCAGTCACATGAGATGTGTGTTTTACTTGTGACAGTAATTTAAATTACTTGGACTTGCATGCTAATGCAATCTTGGCATCACAGTATGTTTCTATTAAAGGAAACAAAATTGCTTCAGAGATTGGGCCGAAATGTTTTGAGCGTTTGCAGCGAGCTTCGCCTGTAGCTTGCCTCTGATTCTGCTCTCATTTTGTTAGTTGTCCAGCTGCATTAAAGTTCCGATTCCAACAGCAAGGTCTGTCCTGTGCACTTTAGATCAAAACAAGGTATCAAGACAGGTTGATTTGATACACTTATTCGAAGCTTTTACATCTTAACTCTGCTAAACTCTTTTGTTTTGAGCTGCTTTTCCATCAGAGAGAGGCTGATTAGAGTTAAAATATATTTATTACCTCATATTTTGGATTTATATAAAAACTAGTATTAAAAGTTCTCTTTTTTTTTGTTAAATATAAATAACGTTACTTGATGCTTGTGTATGTTGAAAAATAAAACCACATTTGCATCTTATTTTAAAAGCTCTGGAGATCTTTTTTTTATAATGTGATTTTTAGATAATTGTATACTTTTATTTTAAAAAATCTGTATAAAATACAGTATTGCACATTACAAAGCAATTGCACTTCTTTAAGGTACAGATAAACATCTAGTTCTCTCTTAATGCTACCGTATAATTACTGAAAGAAGCCAATCTGGCATGAACAATAATGAAAGTGTGAATTACAAGTACACAACAGAGTACAGCATGTTGAAGCTTGTGAAGATCAAAGCAGTAAAGACAACCAATTTGCAAGTAGTTATTTGTGTATTGTTTGATTAATTCCCGTGACTCGATTTTGGTACACTTCCTGTCTCGTGGGGCAGTGCTCTTGGCTTGAGAACTAACTACAGTTTTATGTTCCTGCATGAGTTGTTTATTTTGTCTTGATTGGCTGTTTTCCTCCTATAAAACAGTATTAGCCCTATTTTATATTATGAAACGTATCTTCATGGAAAAAAGAAACCACCTTTTTTCCAACTTTAAGATTTCATTCATCTGGGAAAAAAATGTTGTACATGTATTTGAATATAGGCAAAAATACACACACCCACACACACAAATCTCACCAGATATTTGACTGTATTGTCATAAATTTAGCAAAAAAATGAGACAAAATGCAGAATCAATATTTGGAAACCAAAACACTTACGGGGATGTGCAGCAGCCAAGGGTTTATAGTCCTGTGCACTTCATTAAGTAATTAAATGTTCACTTCTATAAAGACATAAGCAACATTCTAATAAACCTGGGGCCCGTTTCACTAAAAGTTTGCATGTGTTTTAACTTGAGCTAATTTGATTACACATGCAAAAGCATGTTGCACTTAAATTTACTAACTGGACCCACTGAGGAGTGCTCCAAGCAAAAAATACGCATGAAATCCATTTGGCTCGCTGCCTTTGTTATATATGCAATATCTGTATTTTTGGCAGAATGTGCTAACGACTTGGAGGAGTTAGTGAAATGTATTTTCCTTCAGCAATTTTGCGTACTATATTGATATCTAATTAAATTAGACACTTGATAGTGATAGTTGTAGTTGTTCATCAGTGTGATAAAGGTTATTACTCTATCAATAGAAAACTCAAAGACCGTCATTCTTTGCTAAGAAAAACGTAATTGACGTGAAGGTAGGTTCAGCAACCAAGGTTGTGAAATTCAGAAAATAGTGTATAATACTTTAGTGCAATAAATGTGCAGAGTTGACTTTTTCTGCACTGAAAATTAGAAAAGAAGATGCTTCAATCTCAAGACAACATGGCAGGAATGTTCATCAAGCTTAATTTTGACAGTTTTTTTTTAAAGAAAGACCACAATACTGAATGTTATTTGGTGAAAGCCAACTCCATCTTTTCCATTACATTAAAAAGAGTTTGGCAAAATAAAATGCTTCCACCATTATTAAACTAAAGTAGATTTTTCAGAAATGAAAAGTACGAATTGTTTGCTCAACAGAATAAATAGCTTCAAATTTTGACACTGAACAAAACTACCTAAAGACCCACTCCAATAAAAGTTGTGTTTTTGGTCTTTTAACATGTTCTTGTAGCATTTCTTTCATGATGGTGGACATATAAGAAGAGATTGAGCATAAAATTGCATCTCAGAGTTGGAAAAAGCTTGCAGCAATGAATGTAGGTGCTACAATTGGTTGGCCACAAGCTCCCTGCTCCTCTCCAATCTGATGCATCCACTTGTAGACAAATTGATCTATGTAGGCTTTTATTTTCCATATCTGAGCTGGCATTTGGTTCAATACTGTTCAGTTGGATCGCTCCAAAATTGCTCACCATTTTTGTTGCTGCGATAATGTTAGGTTGGGGATGTAAGTGGCTGTAAGCTAGCGGGAGAGTGTGCAAATAGATCGATGATGGGTAATGGGAGTGGGCTTACTCCAAGCTAACAATTCCATCTGCAACTCAGAGCCAATTTTTTAAAGAACTGCCTCAGCTCTGCAGACAATATGTCTTAAAAATGACACAGGTTTTTTGATGTTGGCTAAAAACAGTATAATCATAATTAAAAGACCACTGGGAATGCTTTTGAAATGGAACAACAGGATGATTGGAGTGGATCACGGTTAGTTTCTGCATTTTGCCTCAATTTTTGCTAAATAAGGTGTGGTGGTGGTTGTTCAAACTACATGTCTTTTCCTTCTCAGCACAGCTGCATACTGTTGTTATACAATCTGAAGAGTTGTAATGTTTTGGCTGTATGTACTCTGGAATCCCTGGATACTGTTGCAATGTGATGTCTAGCTGGAGCGTTTTATGGAAAATGATTCGTCTCACTTTTTTAAGAACTGTTTCTCAAAAAGCTACAAATTTCATGGAACATTTTGAGATTGTAAAACAATGCTAGGCTTCACACACGCTACACTGCTCAGCAGAAGTCGAGCTTCTAGACAATATTTTCGGCCTGGTTTCTGTTGCTATTGAATGATCTGATTCCCAACATTGCAGCAATACAATCACAACCATTGTAGATTTCTTCGCTACCCCCTATTCACAAAAAAGTCCTACTGTTTTGGTTGAGAGTTCCTTTTTGTCTCTTTCATTTTAATACCGAGGTTTGCCAGCGTGGAATTCTCTCACACTGGAATTCAATGAGAGTGTGCACCGAGTTTAGCGAGAGACATATTTGATTCATGAAAAAGAATTGGTTGAATGAACATAACTCTCTTTGCTCTGTAGTATTGGAACTGCACAACCCTCATGACTCCAACTCGAATACAAACCATCTCCCAACCTTAAAGTGAATAGATATATATTTTCATACAAAAAACTACATTGCCATCTACAATTCTTTTAAGAAAATAGTATTTGTTATTCTTCATAGTTGGGTTATTTAAGGAGACATTTTAGCAGCAGAAAGAAAACTTGTCAAAAACCCAGTATTGTTGCTAATATTTTGTCCATTGGGTCTCCCCTTTAAATCAAAAGGACAGTCTTCAATCTGCCATAGATACAAGACCAGTTAATACTCAAAATAGTTCTTGCTTATTTTTCTGTAGAAACGGGATCCTGATCAGTGTTATTTGTGCTTTGCAGTACAGTGATATGCTGTTAATGGAGACTTGTGATATAAATGCCAACATCTTCTCAAGGCCGAAGACAGTGTCCTGACTGGTAGAGTGTAAATTAATGACAAACACTGGGCCTTCATCATGGAACAGGCCAAGCTAGAATAATAAAGAGACAGCAGGAAATGAAATCCACCCGCTTACAACTTCATTTTTGGTTTCAGTGACATATTGAAGTTTCCAGCGAAGAGGAACTCCCAAAAATCTGCCTTCTATCTTTGTATCCAACTTTAGAGCTGAAAATTGTTTTCCAGATCCTTAAAATCCAGGCGGGCTTGATACGACATAAGACTGCGGATAAGCCGAACAAACTTAGATGACCAAACAGACGTTTGAATCCTTTGCCGTCCTCAAGGACTTGAGGTGGTTAGAGGTTCTCACAGGAACCAAAGTTTCCAGCGAGCATGCTTCTTGGACTCAGCTTTTGACTTGCGCTTTGGAGTGGAGGTGAAGGCTTCCTGGGGGTAAGGCAGGGGGGCAAAGTGGACATCCGTCGTCGGGCAAAGCCTTTTCATCAGGGGTTGCAACTTGTCCTCCTGCAACTTAAAATCCAGTTCCACACTGCAGCAAAACACAACAAAGGAAATCATCATATACACAAGCTTAAGCTTGCATGCAGACTTTAATACAATACTTTCTGGAACAATGCCAGTTAACCCTTTAGCTCCAGTGTTTACATTCTTTCAACGACTATAACTCTTCAACTGTTGACACAATTAACGTAATTCCAGCGGATTCTGACGCTGAGAAAAACAGACTTTATGCTGACATGCAACACTTTACAGTAATGAAGAGCTTATGCGATCAACGTAAATCAACTGATTCTATCACAGACAAAAGACGTTTTTTGTCGTTATACAGCACTTTACATTAGTCATGTGTTGCATATCTGTTCAAAGCCGATTTAAAAAGCCGTTTTCTCCGCGTCAGAATCAGCTGATTAAGGTTGATCGCTTGAATGGTCGGAGAGTTACGGTATGTCAGAGATTGTGTGCCATTTAGGTGTCGCCTGCAACATTTCTGATGTCAAAGGGTTTATAATCTGAAAATGTTGAAATTGTCAATTCAGTTCAAACATTAATGTCGTTAGCCACAAGAGAAACTCACATTTTGTTTTTTAAAAGCTAAATTGTACATTTTCTCTCATTAGATTCTGTTTCTTTTCATTCATTACATTGATCAAGTCTTTTCCTTTCTTCTTGTGTCGCAACACAAGGACATATTAATCTCAAGATCAGTTACATTTCTTAAAGTGAGATCAGCTGGTGGCCATTAGTTTAAGCCTATAAGGATGTTTGATCCCCCTTAAGTGTTTTCAGCTTTGGCAAAAAGTCATAAAAATCAAAGATTATGTTATTACGAGATTTCTTTTTGCTACAAACAAACAGTTAATTTTAGCTTAAGTGACATTTTCCCTAGAGTTTGGGGGGATTTATCTGAAAAAGCCATCATTGAAATACTATGCCCACACACAGTGAAAAGTCAGATCCCTGCTAAGTAAAACCCAGTTTCCATCATTGTGTGGAAAGCGGAGGGAATCAGTCTGATTGGGGGAGTCTTGCAGATTGCATAATGGATAAAAGCAGGAGTGCGCCCGCTCTTACTTTAAATACAATAAATCTGCAATGATTTTCATTGAAAGTTTTATGTGGAACATTCAGTTAGATAAGAAAAGACATAAATGTGGCTGCTTGATGAGAACTAAATTTGACAGTCTTGCTGACACTTGCATGCCATAATTGTTTGACTCAGACATTTTACATAGAAGAAAAGAACAAATTTAATCTGTAAATCACCAACTGCTAATTTCCCTTGTATGAGTGACTGCTGGGATGAAAGCACTTTGAAATACTTTTTAGAGCTTGACATATATGTCAGTGCATGATTTGCTTCCAACCTGTTAAATGTAAAAGTGTATTTCTCCCTTAAGGACAGACATAACACAGAAAAGGCACTGATCTTGCATTGTATCCTCAATTACAAATAATGTGACTGAGTAAAAGTTTTTTTTCCATGATTAAATCTTTGCTCCAACTCCTAACTAATGTTTTATGCATAAACTAAAAGGATTATTAGAAAAATGCATAATTACATTTTTTCTCCTACTCTTTACTTTGTTATAAATAATATTTTATCGTAATGTAATTTATTTTTTGCTTTCAAGAACAGTTGAGAATAATTTTTGTCTTAATGAATGTCCCATCTACCGCAGCAGCTTGTTTCAGTCAAATTCTGCACGATCCATCTTAACACCTTAACACCGGAGTATTTAAAAAAAAAAAAAACTTTCATCCCTGACATGTGACTGAACAAGACTTGCGATGGCTGAGAGCAACACCTTGTAGGATGTGATCGTGGCAAAAAAAAAGCACGTTGGTCAGGGATTTAACTTATTGGATCACTCGCCACGGTTTGGCACACAGGTGTATTGCCGATCCCCACCTCCTGGCGCGCAACATTCAGATCAACTTTCCGATCAAACAGCACGCAATTCGTACATCAAATTCGTGTCCACCTTCTATAATTTAACATGCGTCAAAGTTGCTGCCGTTACAATACAGATATCGCATATCACAGATTTTTCTCATATCGTGCAGGCCTATTCAAACATAGCTATGTAAGTTTTTCAACTATTTTGGGCTCCATGTACAAAATGCATTCAGATTAAAAGTTAAACCTGGTCGAACTTTGACCAGTCAGGGACTTAGATTTGGTAGTGACATTTTGATGAAGTTCCTTTTCAGTTCACGAAAGTGCCGACCTTTTGCAAATCGATCATAAAAGAGAAATTGTTGATTGTTTGGTTGGAATTATATGATACCAAGTCTTTCAAATATCATAATAGAGCTATAAAAAGAAAAGCCTGGAACAAGATTTGAGAGATTTACACCGTTTTGCACATTTTGCATCAAGCCTCTTCCAATGATAGGTGGCGCTAGTTAACAGTAAAAACAGAAAAAGAAGACAATGCCCTTTCCTGCTTGTCCAGTGTGAACATTATGGGCTACACTCGGGTTCAAGAACCTGTTCAAGAACATGTGACCAGCTTGCGTCACATGCCCTGTGGGTCTGTAGCTTTAGACATCCTCTGATACTGTTGAATGTTTCCCTGTCTCAGAGACCTCTGTATTAACACACATACCTAATTGATCATACTATGATTTAGTATTACTTCCAGTTAGATGCTGTTGTCTTATTGTTTTTATGGCCAGGCCATATAAAATACATGCTAAATGTTTTTCTGTAACCTTATCAGGTCACATTTCATCAAGGCAGTCCTAGAATTAAATGCAAACAGAATGGATGAGGAAATGTAAGTCTTTCTTTATAAACTATAGCTTGGTGAATCATAAATACCAGGAAAGTGATTTTAAAAGGATGAAAGTGCACGTTGACATCCGGGCTCAAATGCAGGAATCTCTCTTTGATGCAAGGTAGGTGTTTTTATATGGCATGCAGTCTTTATTCGGTGTGTCTGCATATCTCACCTGTCACTGACGCAGCTCTGCCCACTTAATGTTATGTGTTAAATGTCATTTTACACTTTAGGTCTGCTCTTTGATGACAGGATGATATTTGGTTCTCCATTGCTGCTTTTCCTTTAAGTTTCTATCAAAAAAGTTATGTCAATTTAATTGAATAATACTTAGTAGATAATAGTTGAATCCATTTAAAGCCTTAGTCACAACTGCCCTCAAGGGTGAATATGGACTGTCTGCTGGCAAAAAATGGGCAAACCTGTACATTCATAGCACGCATGGGGCTAACATGAAATAGCAAGATTGAAAACTGCTAAGTGAGCCCATAGAGCATAAATATTCATGCACATTTTCTACGGGCATGCTGCTAGCGATCATAAATGAACAGAGTTTGCTGAAGCAACCGTTCTCCGCTTTGCATTTGAGGGTTCAGACTTCCACGTCATCTGTCAATTTCTGTTAATGTACACCTTGAAGGGCATTGTCCCTTACGTGACTAGTACCTTTTAAATGACTAGAGTGTGGTATAGGGGTAATATGACAGCATCACCGATATGTCATAAGTGGGCGCAACTTTTATTAGCCACATGAAAGACTCACAATACAATTACCACATGCACGATTATTGTACATTCCACTTTTATGATGTCCCTTGAGGTGGCCGTACGAGCATCAAGGGTACTGCAAGATGCACCTGCACCCCTCTTAATATGAAACTGCGCCTGTCTACAACCCTTTATAGTCAACCCAAAAACTTGCACCACCCCCCTTGCATGTGACGAAGTCTTAAGCTTAGGTTTAAGTTACAGACATAACTGTAAGAATATGTGCTTTAAAAAACTCAAACATTGGACTAAGCCAACCAACACACTAATGTAAATGGTTACCTTGCAGATCTGTATGCATTCACATCTATACTCGGTGGGGGTGGGGGGGTGGGGTGGAAATTAGGACACCTCATTAAATAATCAGCTCTGTCTTAAAAAATGTGCATATATCAATGTCCAATCTTATTTTGAAAGTTTTCTAAAAAAGAAAGTGATTGACTAGAAATTGGACAAAAACATTACTGTTATTCTACTCATAGAAAAAAATATCTGAACAAAAATTCCAATCTTCAAAATAGTCCGAGAGCAATTTGTTTAGTATAACATTTGTGGCTTTTTTTTTTGTCATAGAAAACGTACATCTGAACAGCATCTAATCAACTTAGTGGTTTGTTATCTTGATTTTAAAGTGGCTGGTGTGGTTACAATTTCTTTATCAAATTGTCTAGAGCTTTGGCGTGTCATTTTAAATTTTGCTGGAAGCAAAAGTGAAAGGTTGTTGACATTTTCCTTGTTTCCCTTTCTGCTACTTCCGCAAGTGGTTTGTTAAATCAGGACAAATTGAAGAAAGCACTTCAGACCTGGCTAGTCTTTAACCTCTCCCCCTGACTTTTCCCTGCCCTTTTCCTGCTCTTTCAGAAATGGACATCCATGAAATAAAAATGTTTCGTTTTTGTGCCATGCTTACCCATAATAGGATTTTCATTGTTGTGGACAATCTCACCTACTTTCTTCTTGGAGTTTAATTTTTCTGACATTCTCTTAGTTACACATCTTTTATTTCTTCATTTTTTGATTTCTTTATTTTAAGCATTTTAGAAAATGCCATAACTAGTTCTTTAGATATGGTAATCAGGTTACCACCAAGCTGGAGACTGATTCACCCTACTGATTGATTTGTGAGAAGAATTGCATAATTAAAAAAACAAAACAAAACATCAAAATAAAAAAAAAATCTGTATGGTGGCGTAGTGGTTTGCACTCTCCAGGCATCTTGACCTTCCTCTTATGGTACAAACAAAACCAGCTTTGTTGGTTAATTGGTGATGCCTAATTGCCCCTTATCTGTGAATGTGTGTGATTTCTCTCTGTTTGACCCTGCAATGAACTCAAAACTGTCCAGGGTGTAGCCCAGCGACTCTGTATTCCCAAAAAGGAATAAACGGGTTTGGATGATGATAAATTAAGGATGAATAATAAAATCTTTCCCCCTTTCATGAGAGTGCCATCACGTTGTTAATCAAGAGTGTTTTGCTACCAGTTATTTAGCTTTTTGAATAATGGATTGTCCTTTTCTACTAATGAAATGCAAGAGATGCACATTAATGACAAACATCATTGAAAACTAAATAGTGGTTGAAAACATCCCTTAATCAAAGTCTACCTTTCTATTTGCATAGTAACATACATAAATAAAGAATACGGTAAAATAGGATTAGAGTGATACACATCAGCATTTTGAATCCCTTGCTTCTGTAGAATATGTTGTTTTGCATAACTTTAATTTCAACCACTACTAGTTACCTCTGTCTCTAATACACACACTAACATAAATCTATACTTTTTTTAACCTCAGAAGGTAAAGCTGTTGAACTTGTTACATTCAATTCAAATCACTTTTATTCATATAGCCCAATAAGCAGACTCCCAAAGGTACAAGCAATGTACCAGAACTGTTAAAGTAAAATTAGCTTATCTAACTCTACAAATACATGTTTGAATAGTGTAGCAGGTGGGCTTCATCCAGATGGACCGGGGGACAGCTGGGGGTGCGAGATGAACCAAAGGCGAGGTCCGTGGCCACTGTGAACATTCAGTTCACCTTGTAGTTTCAGTTTTGTATTCATTTCTTTAGAATTCTCATGTAAGATACTCTAAAGATAAAAGAAGAGGATGAAAAGGTTTAAGGGAATGAGAAAAAATATGAGTTTAAAAAATTTAGGATGTTCGGATCAGATGCAGAAATGGAGACTGTAGCAGGTTGTGTATTCTGTTTGAAATCTCATGTCTGTAGACCTCAGCATCATATTGATCTGGCGTTGCTGTTATGCCAAGGATAAGCTTGACAACGCCATAGACTCTTTGACAAATTGATTTTACTGAAGGGTGCATGGCTGACTTCTTTCTGGGCTGCATTAAAAATGATTTATGGACCCAACATCCAATACACGAGTCACGAGACCAGCTTCATCATAAACACAAGATCTACAGTTTAGGCAGTTGCAAAAACATAAATAAAGCTGGAGGTGCAGATGGAAAATGCAGGACCGTTTAGAAGACTCTGTCTCCATTGTACCACGATTTAACCACTTGTTAGTTTAGATTTTCCTCAAGATGGAACATTTTACCAGTTTTTTTTGTTCTGAGTTAGTTTAGGAGAGACAACTTTTGTGGTACGTGAATAACATTTACTTAAATGAAATAAAAAAATGTGGGTGTTTAATAAAAACTAAATAAACACTAGTTTGGCATTATTGGGTTGACATAATTGCATAGCATCATTGTAGCACTTATGATTTTAGTTAAGGGTTTCTGCAGAGCATAAAAAAAAACATTAAAGTTGGTTAAATGGATTTACTCAAAAATGAAGTCCATAAGTTTCAGTTTAAAAGCATTACATTAGATTTCTAGCATTCAAAAATCTAAATAAAGTAGTAGAAAGTAGTAAGTAGAAAGAAAGTAGTAATAACACTAGCATATTTTCATTATCTAACTCTTTGTCTTTTCAAAAAATACTCTTAAATTATTTTAAAAAAAAACGTATACAAATATATTAAATATGTTGAAGCATCCAAAATTCTGCATGTAAGACCAATGTATTTAGCTGGTTGGCATATTATTGTTAAAAAAAATTGCATTAAAAAGAGAGATTGTTGGACTACAAAAAACCTTGGTCTAAACCTGAAAGCAGAGGAAAAATGCAACATTTTACTTGAAAGTCTGGAGCACACTAAATTTTAGATGTAGCTTTATCTAAACAAAGATTTTACAGTGTTTTATAGAAAAAAAAAAAAAATCAATGTTGGGGTGCCCTGCTGTGGGAATGTAACAGTGCAGCACTACTCATACATACACAGAAAGGGTATGTCTGAAAATGAATCCAGCAGTCATTTGTCAAACAAGGTCCAATATTGGAAGGAAAACATAGTCAAAAAGGCAATATGTAGTGGCACAAATTGAATCAAAGGCTAGAAAACTAATGACTTAAAACTGTTTCTGTTGAAAAATAGAATAAAACCAAACAGAGAATAAAGTAAGCTTAACCTTTCTTTTTGCAATCACAAGTGAAAGAAACAATAATTGACATGCCATTTAAATTGCACAAAAAGAATGGAAAGCCATCCAACTAAATCTAAGTTAATGTGGAAAAATTGCACTTTCTGATTTGCAAAAAATATGTTTTTTTTGTAATAGAATGATATATATTTGTTGTTTATTGTGGTTTTATTGGTACACACTGTATACATTATTTAGTTCTTTTTTATTCATTTTTATTTTAAATTATAAGTTCAAACATTTTACACCACATTTTTCTTTTATATTGGTATCTCTTACTAGCTATATTTATATGTTCAAACATTAAGCTTCTGAAATATACATCTTCAGACATTTATAAATTGCACAGATAGTTTTGATTAAATGTATTGGATTCTTTACAGCAAAAATGAACCTTGAAGTGGATAGAAAAACACCTAGAAAAATGGGGTGGCTATTAGGTAAAGGTTGTTGTTTTGTTGGCTCCACCCACCAATAATAACAAGACTCATTAAAGTCCCACTTCAATCTTTTTTTTCACTTATTTTAAAAGCAATCCCAGTGATCCTTTGATTATGATTATGCAATTATTAGCCAAAATAAAAAATCCGGTCATTTTCTTGGACAGTTTCTGCAGGGCAGCAGGAGTTCATCTAAAACTCACCTGTGAGTTGCGGGTGGGACTGTTTGTGAAGAAGTAAGCCTCCAGTAATATCTCATCATCCCTTTGTTTACACCCTCTCTCGCTAGCTGACAGGTCCTCACAGCTCCAAGCTAACATTAGCGGTTCAACAAAAATATCAACGCTTTCCAGCTGTACAGTTTTGAGCCAGATGCCAGGTTGGAAGATGAAAATGAAGACGTCAATGAATCTGTTTGTCTGCAAGTGGATGTATTAGAATGGAGCAGATCAGGGAAACTTTGACCTGCCCATATCAGTATGTACGGCACAACTGAGGGCTTTTTTAAACTGCATTTTTTTTCATCTGCTCCTGACCCATCACAATTTGCATAAAGAAATACTCAGAAATGCAATTTTAATCCTACACTTTCAATGGAAGAGGGTGTGGACTTCCAATAAGCTTACTCAGAATTGGCAACAGTAGTTGCCATAGAAAAGTTGACTTAGTACCATTAGTACTTAGTAGTGACTCGTACCAATCACTAGCTGACATTTTGCACATATGTTTAAATGTTCAAAATGTCTTTGATCTGATCAAAGATTGAATTAAAATAGAAATGTGTACATGGGGCCTGAAAAAATGTATCTGATTATAACATAAAATGCACTTACTGGATGCACTTAAAATCTGTGTTGATAATGCAGTAATGTGCATCTTAGCCACACGTAAATACGTGGGAATAGCATCAGCCTTTATTTTGTCTGGACACGATTGGAAACCACAAATTCACACGTTTGTTTGGACGGTTTCTGAGGACTGCACAATACGGCAGTTCCGCATTCAAAAGCCGCCTTCGCCAGCTAACACAGTTCTGAAGCCGCTCTGAGACACGGCTCTCTTGGGTTCTCCTGAGTCCGGGAGTTCGCTCACGCAGAGCAGCCGGACAGACTGCAGTCCAAAGCCTCTTTCGGAGTGCACACCGTAACAAAGCACCCTCCTTTGCTTGTTTGCGGTCCAAAGCCTCCTCTTGACCGCCACACCATCTTACCGGAGCTAAGGTATTTTCTATGGGTGATGTCGCACCCTGCTCTGCTATCTCTGTTTACAGTCTATAGTCCTCTGTCATGCAAAAAATGCCACAAGAACATGTTAAAAACACCAAAAACATGATTTTCATTGGAGTGGGTCTTTTAATGTGTGTATTTTCAGTAAAAAAAAAAAAAAAAATGCTAATAAAAAAAGAAAGATATAGCATTCCACCCTCTAGAGTCATGAACAACAATAAAAGTAATAAACATTAAAAATATATAAAAAAAACAGAATGTACATGTTAATTTATGATTTACAGGAGTCAGTAGAGAACTGCTAGCTTTTACAACCTGCTTCTAGTGGTCTTTTGAGGAACTATAGCAATTGGTACATTTTAGTTAGTGTCAACCTTAAGAAAAAAAATAAGGGCTTCAATTAAACTGTACTAAAAATAGTTTTCAATGATAAAAAAAACAAATACATTTGTATGTATTAATGTTATGTACCTCAAACCTGTCTGTATTATGAATAAGTGCTGGAGCAAAAAATGTTTATAGCAGAGATTTAAATCTTTATAATTTTCAGGCTGTTGCTAACTGTGTCAAATAAAAAATAAAAGTAAAAAAATGAAAAAGAGAGAAAATGTAACGTACACAGTCTTTTCCCCCACATTCACAGCCTTTTCCTTTATGGTTCTACTTCCTATCCTGTGTTCCTCCGCCTCCAGAGAGGTTGTTTTCATGGAGATCTAAGTAATTAGATTGCCATTTAATCCCACTGCCTCTGTGAATATGACTGCTATATTTGATTCTGTGTCCAATCAACACAATTTACCATGTCAAGTGAATCTCCTAAAGAAGCACTCAGGTCAATTTAACTGATTTTCGACATCTCAGTGGGAACATTTTTGCCCTTTATCAAATGGAAACTCTGGCAGACATCAACAAGCTTTGTCAAAATGAGAGTCTCTGTATTGAATTTCTCGTCATGCCCTTCCTCCACTGTTTTAGTATTTCAGCTGATTGTTGCAAGTCTGGGAAGAGAAAAGGTTTTTTTTGGCTGCTGTCTTGAAGCCTACTTGAAGAGGGTTTCAGTATTTGGTGCATGAAAAACAAATACTAAACCAGCGGAGGACTCTGAGTTTCTAGTTTTACACAATCCTTGGACAACACACTAACTAATGTAGTCCTTTAGATCAAACTGGTAGAATTTTACAATAATATTTTGAAACAATCTGATCAAGT
This sequence comes from Adrianichthys oophorus, assembly GCA_036245035.1. Lineage (NCBI taxonomy): Eukaryota > Metazoa > Chordata > Actinopteri > Beloniformes > Adrianichthyidae > Adrianichthys > Adrianichthys oophorus. The sequence continues at coordinate 11,463,836 of BSAI01000012.1, read as the reverse complement.
CATGCTGTATTAATAAGAGTGTATCAATTAAACATATGTTGTTAAATAGTATTAAAGCTTATAGACAAAGATAGACCATTTGCTTCCTCTTACTTCTGATATTGAAAATTGTATTGGCGCAACAACCGCACTGACAGAAAAACTCCTCTTTATGAAAACCTTGTTTCTACAGTGGTATTCTGCTTTAGAAGCAACATTATACAATAGTTTATAATAACGCTATTCATTTGTCTTCTGGCAAATGCTTTCACAGAAGTGTTATACATTGTGTTTCATGTCCTAAAATAGCCCAACAAATTTCTGTCGTTTAAAAAAGTCTGTTGTCTAACAATAAAAATTTAAACAAGCTGCTTGATCACGTTTGAATTGAAAGCGCAATATTGAAGCTCAATTGACTTCAAGACTTGGTGAATTAAAAATCTGTCTGATTTCACTTTTTACAATCATAGGTTTGCAATGGCGTTGACTCAAAATTTCTTTTATTGGGAACCAAACTGCAAACAATCTTGTTGAACATAAAAGATAAAGTCACCAAACAAAGATCCAGTTCACCTTTAGGTGCCCAACACTCTCCCTCAGTATTTCTGAAAACACTTTACATTAAATATTAAGATTAAAACAAAACATATGCAAAGTGCAGCAAAATAATTATTGCTGTTATTTATAATTCGCAATGCACGTTCCTCAGTTCAAACATCAGAGAGGACAAGGTATCTCTGTGGTCCTTGATTTTCAGGAGCCTATTGAAGTTTAGCCAGAGGCTTCTCAGTTATTGAAGGTGGAAGATAAAATGATTTAAATTGCTCTTTAGAGGAGAAATTCAGATTGTGTGGAACACAACACATCGGTGAAAAAAGCTTTATTGATGGCTTGTTATTGTGGGATGTTTTAAGCTAAGCACCAAGCAGAAATAAATGGAGATACACATGCCAACAAAATTCTTATTATGCAAGTTATATCGTATTTCTGGATTAAAGAAGTTGTTGATAATATTCTTGGAGAGACTGCTACACAAGTTACAGTCGAAAAGACTCCCAAAGGTGATAACTTTGTACTGTGGTGAAAATGTTGTCCAAATGTATGTGGTCTACAGATGAAGCATAATCCTTTATAGGTATATGCTTTTATTTTTTACATTGTTGAATAGCACCATTTAGATGAGTAGGATATTTGCTGTTGATATACATACAAAATATTTTGTGAGCTGGAAGTGATCTAATCAAAACAATTGAAGGTACTTCAGTCTTGACATTTTTTTCACTGCCGTAACTCTTCAATCATTAATGCAGTTAATGAAATTCAAATGGATTATAAATCGGAGAAAAGTAGTCTGCTGCAATTTAAATTAGTAAAGTAAAGCTACTTTACGTTAGTAGAGTTTTGCAAAGCCGCTTTTCTCCACATCAGAACCACCTGATTCACATTGATCGGTTAAACGGTTGAAGATTTACGGTATAAGTCAGGGAGAGTGTGTTATTTAAAGATCGCTGGTGTTTAAGGATGGACATCATTTTATGGTCTTCATAAATTCAGTTTAAACTATTGTTATTATTATAAGGGCAAAAGAACATCAAGAAAATTGTTGTGACCTTGTCATAAAAACCAGTTGAATGCAGCTTTTTAAAAATTTAATGCAAAACTTTCTATAGGTCTGTGTTGTTCTAAGCTTGTTGTAAATATTTGGAATAAAAATGACCAAAACTTCATTCATTCATTCATTCATTTTCCAATCCGCTTTATCCCTTTCGGGGTCACGGGGTTGCCGGAGCCTAACCCGGCTACTCATGGGCGAAGGCAGGGTACACCCCTGGACTGGTCGCCAGTCTGTCACAGGGGCCACAATCACACACCCATGCACACTCACATGCACACCTAGGGACAATTTAGAGTAACCAATTAACCTATGAAGCATGTTTTTGGACGGTGGGAGGAAGCCGGAGTACCCGGAGAAAACCCACGCATGCACGGAGAGAACATGCAAACTCCACACAGAGAGGTCCTCTAGCCAGGACTTGAACCGGGAACCTTCTTGCTGGCGCTAACCACTGCGCCACCGTGCAGCCATGACCAAAACTTTGCAGAGCAAATGCATTTTTGAAAGTATCCATTAGGTATAATGGCTATTTTTAGCTCCACAATATCGTAGGCTCACGGTCCTCTTAAGTCTTAATTTTGGGGTGCGATTTCTTTGACAAATATAGACTCTTGGGGCCATAAATCAAGCCTCTGACCTTTAAATCATGAGAAAACAGTTGTACCCCTGGAGATCTAGTCCCCCTGAAAAATATCTTTCTTTCTTTTTATTAAATATAAGAAAAAAACTTGTTCAGAAGTCTTGGTTTTCATTGTTCTCTATGCTCTCTGCCAGAAGGCTTTCTTTCATTTAATTACATAATTACACCTTACAACTCCTATAGTGGAGAACTGGGGCTCACAGCGTGTCTTCGAAAGCCAGCCTTTTATATGTAGGTAGAAGTTAAATGTGGAGATGTTTCTGAAAAGCCTGCGTGGCCCCTAAAGCAACATCCAGTCTTTCTCTCAGTATCACAATACTGAGCTCACATAAAAGGTTTTTAGAAATCTGTAAATCTATCTTTCCTGCAGTCTATTTTTGATATGGCTTTTCTGAGCTCATAAGTAATTTGCATGTACACGTGTTTGTAAAATACATTTCTCTGTATGCGTTTACCATAAAACCTTTAAGGTGAAAGAATCCCACAAGGAGGTTTGGAACAAACGAAGAATTTAAGTTGGTTCAGCAATGGTTCGCACTGATAACATTTTCTGATTTTTGGAAGGTAATTAATTTCACCTTTTGCTGGCCTAAGTCTACTTTCTATTTATTCTCCACTTTTCAGCCGCCTTCCTCTCAGTCTCTAACTCCAACTCAGTGTTGGCGAAAAAAGTAGTTTAAGGGAAGAATGATTAAGAAACAATTGACATTATTAGATCTAAAACAATGATCCTTTTGCTAATTAACATGATTTACTTTAGGCTTGTGTCCCCTCCTTTCTCCTCTGTTGGCCATGGTCCAACTTCACACTCCAAGGAGAAAGGACAGGACACATTTGGATCAGTGTGTCTTTGAAGAAGAATGGCCACTTACCTGTAAATAATGCATGCACTGTTCCGGCATGTGTCACAGTTGGCCGTGTCCTGTCCGGTTCGATAGGAAAGTCTGCAGAACAGATAAGAGTCCTAATTGAGTAATTACAGGACTTGTTAAGCTGCAGCCTCACACCTTCCTTTCTCATCTTGTTTGTCATCGCTCGTTAGCAAGGCTGAAGTAAATGAGGGTTATGAGGAGTAGCTCAGCCTCCACAGTGGCCTGTGTCCCGCAGCCAGGGCGGAAGGAGCGCAGTGTCAGCAATTAGTTGTAGTTCTTTTCTTGGAGGTCAGAGCAGGTAAAGTTGTGCACATGGTGACTTTGTGGAAATATAGTCATCAAAGTCATTTAGGCAGGATACTAAAGCACATATAAAAAAAAATAATACCAGATGTATATTTGATTATATCTTAATGTTCATCAGTTTAGATAATTATTGCATTTATGATCATTTAAATGTAAAAAAACCAAATCCTGTCCCACATATTTTATCAGAACAGTAACTTGTCAAAGCTATAAATGGAATGGCCTTATATTAACTTTTAATTAGAAATTAGGCCTATAATGAATTGAAACCGAAAAAGACTAGCCAGAAAAGATTAGTTATTATAACGTCTGCATTGAGTTTTATAAAAAAAAAGTTTCTACAATATTTGATTTTTTTTAAAGCTAAAGCTAGCTGACAGAATATTCAAAAGTTATAGTAATATGACAATTTGTAATTATCCTAATAGTAAGTAAAAATGTTTTCATTTTGACCCTACTTTTGATGAGTATTGCACTTTTCCTTTTAGAACTTTATAAATTTGGATTTCCTTGACGTAAAAGGGTTGACTTCTTCAGCTACAGATACACCAGGCATGTAACGCGCATTCAAGAATGTGCTAAATACAGATTCTTAAATGCGCATTTAGCCCACGGTGTTCGCACAGGGCGAACAGAAAGGTTTTTTTTTTTTTTTAACTGTAATTATTTTTTTTCTGCTGTTTACCAGCCCATATCTGACACCTAACATTTAAAGAAGTTTGTGCGTGATGTCTAAGCAGTGCAAATCTCACAAATCTTGCTCCAGGCTTTCTCTTTCAGAGTGATATGACTGACTTGGTATCATATAATTCTGGCCGGGCACACACAGCAAACATTAATTTGTCCGCCATGATCATTTTTTTTAACATTTGGCATTTCCATAAATTAAATGGGACGTGCTCCCCCCCCCCCCCCCCCCCCCCCACACACACACACACACCATCGCTTTACTGTAAAGAAACACTGAAAATAGGTCTTCATGAGACGAACTTTTTTCTGGATGATCTTCATTCTCTAATATTACCAAGAGATGCTTAAATACTTCATTGTTAAAGGTGAAGGAATCTTTAATCCCTATATTTCATTTTTTTATTCCACCCCTCTTCTCAACCTGCCTTGTGGAGCACCACTGAAATTAAAACCTCTTTTCTAAGCTCATTTAAAAAAAAATCTAATATAGTCATTCTGGCATTGATGTGTTAGAGATGCTGATATGAGGAGTTTTTTTATAGAGCAGATTCAGTTGGTATCCACAAAGAGGAAAATTGCAGAGGCACAGCAAGTTTGCTCGTCGGTCTAATTATTTACAAAATGTAATTAAAGAACTTTCCGTTGCAGATGTGTTCACAGTTAACACGGTGTGAAAGGCTACAGTCCCTTTCCACAAGATGAGCTAATAAATAAGGAGCAGATGGGTGTCACCAGCAGCTGGACTGCATCCTCTCAGAAACTTGCCTCCCTTTGCCCTTATGTGTCTCTGCCTCTTTGTCCCTCAGTGGCTCACCTCTCCCCACCTCCCTCCCTCACACCGAGTTGATAAGAAAAAAATAAGAGAGAGCAGTGTTCATTTCGGCACGATTCCCTGGGGAGAGTGAAACCAAAAGTGCCATTAACGGGATATTTATACACCCAGTCCCCCTTTGCGCTGCCAGGAGAGCTCTCCCAAAGGTCAGTGAGTGGGTGGTTGTCCAGTGGCATAAAAACAAGCGCTCGCCCAGTGCTAATAGACAAGCTAGCTACAAGTCACAGAGAGCGTGATTAATTGGCTCTGTGTGGCCAAAAAGTTGTAATGATGCAGCATTACTTCCCAGCTTTGTGCTTTGGAACCAGCATGTAATTCTTTATCGAACTGAGCTACATCTTTGTCCTATAGATAACGGGCAAGACTGAACTATATGAATTATGTTTGAGCATTTGAGTTTATAGGAAGGAAGATTAATTTTTTTATTTTTAAATGACTTTACTAGCCTTTTTTCTCTTAAAATAAAAAGGATATTTGGAAAAAGGGTATATTTTTCTTTCTTTCTTTTTTTTTGATTTAATGGATTTTCTATTTATAAGTTTTTAAGTTGTTTTGGTGTGCTTTATCATCCGATCCCAAACATTTTTGTTTTGTTATTTCAGGGCTCAAAACTAAGTTAAAGAACCACTCTGATCATATTTTGATCTAAGGATTCCCAGTTTTTTCAATCAATAAACGTGTCATTTTCTAGGACATAGTTTCTGCAGCACTGCATTAGTACATTAGAAATTTGCTTCTGAGATGAGGGTTGGTGTGGAGCAACCCCCTGTTCTCCTCCACATTGCTGAGAGCTCTCTGTTGCTCTGATGCTTTAGCATGATCTTACAGCCCGTCACAACCCCAACCTTATTATTGGAGCAATCCAGCCATACAGTTTTGAGCCAGATGCCAGCTTGGAAAATGAAACGTTATATGGATCTATTTCTCTGCAAGTGGATGCATCAGATTGGAGTAAAACAGGGAACTTATGCCCCACCCCGTGTATTTTCTATGTCACAAATATGCTCTTATATAAATATGATGTATTTATAAAAATAAATGTATATATAATGTTGTATATAAAAATGTGAGAAAAACACAAAATTTTTTGTCTACTCCCCATTCACAATGATTGGAATAAAGAAATACTCAGAAATGCAATTTTAAGCTCTATTTTTTTTATGTCCATCAGAAACATGCCACAAGAACGTGTTAAAAACATAAAAAAACACATTTTTCAATGGAGAGGGTCTTTAAGCCTGTTTGTAGCATAGAATTTTGACTAAGAATTGCAAACCAGAGCATCATAAAACCATTTTTATTGTCTTATTACATTGATAATTACAGATTTTTAAAAACTAAAATATTTAGAAAATGCTCTTCAACACAAACAGCTGAAAAAATTAAAGAACAAACATTTGCCCTTTTTTATTAACTTCTAGTTTTTTATTATTAAACTAGTTTTTTCCTGTAGACTCAAATATACAATCATACATTTTTGTGTTGATTTATTTAAGAGCCTGAGGCCTGAAGTTTGTATCAAAGTGAATGGAAATGGTATGTAAAATATGTTTCCTGCTTTAACTTCTTCAACTACTATATTTGGAATAAAATCCCTTTTAAAAATAAAGTTTACCTGTGAATTCTGTCTTCTATTAATATCAGATATTCTGCACCCCAGTATCTCACCATAATCTGAGTCATTGTTTGTTTTTTTAGTTTAAAAATGACGGCAAGTATAAAAAAAATACCAAACTGTTATCTGAGGCAACACAAGATCCAGGAAGCCTGCACAGTTATAATGGACTCCACCGGGAGCAGTCATAACACGCATATGCTTAACTCTTTTTTTCATTGAAGATACATTTCCTTCATACTTGAATTCAAATAGAGTATATTTCGAAAGCAAAAAATAAGTAAATAAAACTATGAGTTAGAAATAATAACTTCTGCCATATTTCCAAGTGGCACTGGTGCACCCAATTATGAAATTAGGTGGCATCGTCTCTTAAAAAAAGGTAGTAAAAGATGATTAAATGTTCCCTGTCTGGAGCCCTCCAAAGTTATATGACTTCTTTTTGAAGCACTTACATTTCTTTATAGGCTGAAAAAGTATCAGTGGTACTTAGAAGACATTAATATAAGCAGGAACCGACACAGCAAGACACTAGTTTCCAAAAGTCTTGCCTCTAATTAACTCTTGTCTTGAGAAATGGCCTTTTCTTCCTTCTTTTTCACTCTATCTCCCAGTATGTCACACCCCCAATTGCCGAATGCAGACCATTTAATGATTACTATGGTCATCATTCTTACATTATTATTGTCAATGTTTTATTCTTGGATTAAAGACAACTTTAGAAACATCTTCTTTTTTTTTATTAGAAATGGCTACTACATTTTTGAGATAATTGGCATGATTTGTTTCTTATGCCGTAGTCAGATGGACCCCTACAGGGGGTTGACCTGTACGGGTACTGCCGGTTTTTGTGTTGTCTGGGTCTGTGGAGGGGCGATCAACACACATTCTTGTACGCATATTCAGCATATCGTGTTTACACTGGGCGGTCTCTTCCTGATACTAGCACATGTACCTGCAGTTGGAAAAGGCTTGGTATGAAAAGCCATCGGGGTGCAAATCTCATAAGTCTTGCTCCAGGCTTTGTCTTTCACAGTTCTATTCATATATACTAAAACAATGGTGTCATATGATACGATAAGATGCATGCACTTAGGATGTATGAGTGATGCTGTTGTACGGTGCCGGACTCAAGTCATTTGTGAGGTGCAAGTACACAGAATTTTCTTCTTTAAAAAAATGTCAGCTTTAAAGACTATATAGACAATGGCTAATTCTGAATGCTACAATACAATACAAATTGAAGCTTGGTGTGAGAGATTGCCAAGCTGTCTGTGTTTCTGCCACTCACATGCTTACGGCTTGGAGAGGCTCCAGCCCCACAGTGACCCTAACCAGACTGGTGCAGAGGATGCTTGTAATGGGAAGCTAATGTTGTGTAAATAAAATGAAATTAGAATTCTTGTCCGGATCGCTTCACTTCCAACTTTCAGGACTGGAAAATTTGTATTGGAAAGACAACTGTGCTTGTGTCGCCAAACCAAGTCCAGTCGGGCGTGAATGGATTACAAAGAGCTTTATACTGCTTACTGACTCTAGCAAAATGTAGGTACTTGTAATTAATGACTGGAGACACAATGTTTGCTTGGTTGTGGATCCAAACAGATGGTACTGTGAAACAGTATTCTCTCATTTCCGTGAGGTAAACCCTCTTTTTGCTTTTTCCTCTCTTTTTTTTCTTTTTTTTTTTCTTTCCTTCATCCTCTTTTCCACCTGACACTTCAGGGACATCTGATTAGCCAGATGTTCTTGACAACACGCTGAATATGGATCCCAGTGCTGCTCCACCTGTCTGTCTGCTCCACCTCTGTGGTTTTGGTGATAAAGAGATTAAGATTGTCTTTTGCGAGACCCAGAGAAGGGTCATTTTCTTTTTTAGACAGTCAACTCACTCTTCTTTAAGATCCATTCTTTGTTCAAGCCTTCACGAAGAGGAGTTTAACCCTTACTGTCATTCAGGTTGACACAAAGCTTTACTTTTTGGCACTATATTTTTTTGTACTGCACTCCTGGAGTTTTAGTTACAGATGTGTGGATTTGGGTCATTGTTTGTCATGTAGACTATGTTGAGTTTCTTATTCAATGGTGGTTAAAAGCGATGATCTGACCATTTTGTCTTCATGTAACTTCTAAAAAAAAATCATCTTATTTAGCCTGATGCTTGACATCTCTTTTAAATACAATCAATGTCCAGCAGACAGTGAAAAACCTTTTGTAAAGGAGATGAGTTTTTCCAAAAACCTTTGACATAAAAATTGTAAACACAATTCAGCATGCAGGCCAAAAAACAAACGGTTGCTTTAGGCCTTAAGTTTACTTTTTTCTTTAAAAAAATATAAATATATATATTTTTCCCTAAAACGGTTCTCACTTTTAAGTCTTATCGGATTCTGAATCAGTTTACAATTTGATAAGCTTTTTTCAAAACATTGTTGTTTAGAAATAACTGACTGCTCTTTTCCAAAAGAATCTTAAACTTTTTTGTTTTTACAATTAAATTAACTGTTGGCAGTGCTGTAGCATATCCAGAAGAAAAACCTTCAGCAAATGGCATTGCACTCTAAAAACATTGAGATCACCTGGAAGGAAAAACTCCTCACCAATGCCCTTCTTTTACTTTATTTATGTCTTCTTTTTTGGCCGTTATTTGACTGGTGTAGTTAAGGCTCTGTTAGATTTGGCTTTTACCACCTGGTACACACCAAGAAGATGTACTCAGTGTGAATGCTAGCCAGCCTGAATCCACTCAATCACATGTCATTGAATTGCTGTGTCTCTAACCCTAACTACAAGCTACAAGCTATCTTAGGATGATGTCACAGCAGCGGGTGCCGAGACACAGAAAATCATTAAAATAAGCGTTCTAACAAGTGAAGAGTTGGTCTGGTTATTTCCTGTTTGATAACACAGCAACCAATGCTTTACATTTGTCCCCTGCTCACCGGTCGCTTCATTCCTAATGTGTTTACATCATGACTTTCGCCCACAGTGGCTGTTTTGGTCCAATTATTTCGCTCCCAGAGTGTTTTGTATTTTGACTGAGGAATCTCAGAGCAAACCGAACTTCAGTCCGATTGGAAATGAACCGAGACCACCTCAAAAGATGGGTCAGAGAGCGGTTCCTGGTCCCGGATCAGGATTCGTTCGCACGTATTAAGACTGAACATTACTTCCAGAGCGCCTGCGACAGACTGGCGACCAGTCCAGGGTATCCCCTGTCTTCGCCCATGAGTAGCCGGGTTAGGCTCCGGCAACCCCGTGACCCCGAAAGGGATAAAACGATTTGGAAAATGAATGAATGAATGAATGAATTACTTCCGGATTATCGGTAGAAACAAACTCAAGTTCACTTTAAGCAGACCAAATGTGTCCAATCTGAATACACCCTTAGTTTTACAGCTTAAACATTTTTGAAAAGCAGAGTTTCTTACCCTTCTCTATGGGCTTCTCCCTTCTCCAGTTCTTGGATCACCCCAAGCAGCACCTTGATGGTCTCTTGGCTGGAGCTGATGAGATTTTCCATAGCCTGAAGCTGTGCTTTCACATCCCCATCCTGATTTATAGGCACAATTTGCTTACAGGTGTCTAGTGTTTGGTCAGGTGGTGGCCTGTCAGCTGCTCCACCTGTGCAGGATGACAGAGATTCCTCCATGCCCCGTAAAGGCCGTGCAGAAATCTGTCCCGTATGGCACTGCGCCTGTGTCGTACAGCTCCTGCTGGATCGTGGTAGTGTCTCTCTCGACAACCCGTTGAGCTGCAAGCCCTTCTTCCGCTTGCTCCGCGCAGATGGGCTATCCAGGCATTCCACCTGTGTGAGGGAATTCCAGGGAATAGGGCCACTAACCCTGGAAGCCCTTTCAGGCAGGGTTTGGGACGAGCCCTTCTCCAGATGTATCAGCTGCCTCTTGACCAGGTGGTCTGCGTGGGGCTCCCTGTGTTGTAATCCAGTTTCCCCTTTGCATGGGATGCTGCAGAGCTGGTACTCTGCTTGTCCTCCGGTTCTGCCACCCCTCCCTACGTCTGCAAGGCAATCTGCATCTGCTGTGCAAGCCAGCAGCAGAGCATCAGAGCACAGGCCATCAGGTGCAGTGTGCTGCTCCACTGTTGCTATACACTCATTAGTATGGAGCAGAGCCCTGGTCCTCAGCACTCCATTCCCCCCGCAGGCTCCTTCCTCCTCATCAAAATCCCGCTCAGATGCTTTGGGCTGCTTCACCTCCGTGACAAAACTGTTATTCTGACCTTTATAAGTTTCCACAGCCGCCATGTGTTTAAACGTGTGGCCTTTTTTGCGTTCAAAGGGAAAGGTCTGATAATGTTTCTTTAGATCGGGGGACGTCTGGACGCCTGTGCTCCTTGTGACATTTGGAATGGACCTGCGGGCAGGGACGGTCATGTACTTGCGGTATGCCACTTTGTATGACATCGGCTTGCAGCCCTTTCCCGCTGCCTGCAACTCTGCTTCCCTTTGCTCGTTCTGTGCTTCACAGATGTCCTTGAAGCGCACTTGCAGAGCTTTGTTTCTCTTCCTCACCTGCTGCCTTGCTTCAAGGGAATACTTTACCTGTAGTGCCAGGGAGGTGGAGGGCAAGGGCGTCGTCTCTGAGTCAGACTCTGAGTTGGTGAGCATGCAGTTGCCACCCTCCTTGCTCACCATGTTTCCTGGAAGGCAAAGATAGAGATTGAGTCATCAGTTATCACTGGACTCCTTGCGTATAGTTACATTTTAGAAAATACACATCCTTAAAACTTAGGACATTACTATAACAACCATACCAATATCATTTACTGTATTTGTTGCACTACAGGGCCCACCGAATTATAAGGCATATTATCAATGAATGGTCTATGTTTGAACTTATGTCATATAAAAGGTGCACCAAACTATAATTAGGCAAGACAAGAACCAGAGATAAGTCCCTTGGTCAGACTTTATTAACTGTTCACAGTAACTCCAGAACTTGTTTCTAACACAATATATGTTTAAACCATGTTGCAGGTGTTAGCCATGTTAGCAAATTCATAATTTTTTTGTAATTCACCACCTTGTTTGCAACACGCAAAAAAACGCAGTCCAACACATTAACACGTTAGTTGTGTTAGCATATTCACAATAACGCCCAACCAAACATTTTGACAAAGCACCGTGTACCTCTTAAAATCACTTCAACACAAGTAAGCACAACCAGAATGAATTTTTATATGAGGTGCTCTGCATATTACAAATATCAATATCACAATGCATATCACAAAGAGCAGACTATTTGACCGGCGATGTGGCCCGTTGTCATGGTAACTCAACAAAGCGTTGCTGCAGCGGCAAAGAAAAATAAAGTGAAAAAATAGCATCAAGACAAAAAGTTTGTTTTGAAGAAGCCTGCGCAGTGATATAGAACATTTGAGCGATGTGACCGGACTTCTTTTTTTAGGTGCGCATCAACACCCAGCAGCCAATCAGATTTGAGTTTTCACCTGGACTATTTAAAGTGCAGAAACATAAGTTAGTTTCTTAAGGATGTATATCAGCACATTTGTTTTTTTTTTGGAGTAATACTGCAGACTCTTTAGAGTTCTGCTTATGTTGCTGTTGTGTTTTGTGCACACAAATTACATTTCTGGGATATCTGAGTTAACACTTTACAAATGAGAACATTTCAGACAATAACTAAAGAAAAAAATGTTCTCTCTGGCCTTCTTTTTGTTCAAAAGCCACATATTGTTGCATAAAATTTACCTAGTGAAACATTTTGTTCAATCGTGATTAATCAAAATCAAAATGTGTGATTAATCTGTTTAATTTTTTGTTTTTTTTATCCATTGACAACACTAATATATAAACACATTTTAAAAGGTATTTAGTTGTTTTAGACACTATTTACATAGTACACTTTTTATTAATTTACTTTTTCAGGGACCTTTGCCAGCTGCTTCTTCACTATTTTTATCCTATTACCCGACTTTGTTTACACATCAATTTGCTGCAAAAAGGATACTTGCAGATATATTCTAATAGATTTATTCTACTCTGTGAAACTGATGCTTAAGTTTGTGTGTCTGTCTGTTTTTGACAAGTGGAATCCTCTTTTGCTTCTCTCCATTCTTTTGTTTTCAACAGGAACTTTTCAATAGTTGTTGATGACTTTATTTTCAATCATAAGTGTGGTGTCTCCTGCTTGCACATATAGAAGAATTAAAGGTATTAAGATGTTACATTTCTTTTTTAAACTTGACTTTATCATACTTAGATTTTATTTTGACAAAGCAAGGAAAATTAGGCATATCCTAATGCTCAAAAACATGTTTTAACCTCAAGGAAACTTTTTTTTTAATTTTTTTTTTATAATTAGAGCCATAAGCGTAACTTTTCATTCACTGAACATCTTATTTTAAAACGTCTTAAGTGATGCACTCCAAGTGTTGCGTGCACGCCAAATATTAGCAAAGCCACTCAGGTGTTTTGTTTGTAGTTCTGCAGATTTCTGCTGAAATCGATTATCGTCGTGTTCCACTGCAGTCATTTGGCATGGAACTGAATGCCAATTATGCTGTTTTCCACTGCAGGCAAAAACAGCATTTGGTAAGTTCTCCATGCAGCTTGAAGGCTATATTGACTATTTTAAAGATATCATTTGTCACTCTCCTTTATCTGTATTTTTATGATAAGACAAGCTAAAGCAGGCGATTAAAAACAGGGAAACTTTTGTCAGAAAAAGTCAAACAATTTTCCAAAGAAACAGAACTTTGATTGGCCTAGTTTTACAGGTTTGTCAGCGCCGTCGAGTTTCTGTGGTATGACTCTTAATTTTCTTTTTATGCATGCTTATTAACAACTCTGATGTAGATGTTGTATATGATCTAGCAGTTATCCTTTTAAGCTTATCTGCCTCTCCATCAGCAGTGAATGACTTTCCATTTCAAGCATTTCTGTTTCCATACCTGAGAGTTTTTTATGCTCTTTTCTCACAGTGTCTAAGATCAACACTATTCGTGAGTTTCTACATTATTAAATGAAGCCATGAAGCATTTCTAGCTCTTGTAGAAGACAGAACGTGGATGGGGTAGTTCCATATCAAACTCAAAAACTGTTGTTTGCAGCTGTTTAGCAGCATCCCCAAAGAATATTGCCATTTTATGTGCTAATAAATGGGATACTAGATTTTTTATTTATGAAATCCTCAGGCGCTCTTTCTAATTTTTTTTTTATTCTCTGTGCAAGGAATAAAAAATTGAAGTCTTCCTCATACAGAATGAAAATGAGAAATAGTCCATTTTGCAGTAAATTCCGTCTTTGCCTAGTTTTGCGGTGAAAAACTAAACTTCTTTTAGCAAATGCTAAAAATGGAATGGACATCAAAATTAATGTTCTAACAACTGGGGCATTTTTCACTGAGGGAGCTTATTAACTAATAAAAAAAGAAGCTACTGAAAACAGATGTAATCACTAGTGTTGGCAGATTGGCAGTCCTTCCCTGAAACCTGTCAAACATTGCCCAGTAATGTCATTAGAGAGTTTGATAGCAGCGCAGCATGCTCATATAGAAAGGTTAGACATGGCAGCTTTCTGCTGTGCAAGCAGATGCTTGTTTGATTCTCGACAGACAAGTAATTATACTAATGCGAGCTAATTACCAAACTGTACAGTCAAGATGCAGGGGGGGTTGTGCTGAAAATTCACTTAACACAACCCAAGAAAGGTCTTCATCCCTTAACATCAAGGATACATGGAGACACTGAGCACAGTTCATAAATTATTTCATTAAGTAAATTGTTTGCACTATTTTTTCACCAAAGTGTAAATGTCAACATTGTTATGAGCTACTTTATAGCTTAGCCTAAAATAGATAAAATGGTCCTAAAAAGAGAAAAAATATCAATCTAATCCAGGGTGTGCTAACGCAAATTACAATTAAATATATATTTACAAGACAAACCTAGATTACCTCAAACTATTGACTATTCAAACAGTATTTGCACATAAACAGCTTCTTTATTTGACCACACAACCTAGCTGCTGGTTCATGTTAAGATTTGTAGAGATGAGACTGAAGGTGGAGTCACCAGAGGTTTAGAGCTTTAGTGTCAGCCAATCTAGAACCTGCACCTGTCTTCGGAGGCCTCAAACATAAACCAAGTCTAAATGCTTTTTCACAACTGACCTTATGGGTAAATACAAGCAAAAAAAAAAAAAACCTTAATGGGGCACACAGAGAGCCCGCATAAAATATCAAGGTCATAGACTCATTGACCCCTTAGAGCGAAAATGTTCATACACTTTTTTCTATGGATTGTAGCGAATACTTCAACAACATGTACGGGTGAAGTAGCTAAAGTACAGGTACGTCGTACAGATTTTTCCTTTTTGAACCTCCACAAGTACTGCACGGTGCTACACACATGACAGTCATCGGTTCTGTTTTCATGACACGCCTTAAGGTTTTTGCACGAGCCAGACGAGGTTTGAGACGCACTTGTGCTCCCCTAAAGATGCAGCCACTCCCCTCTATGACAGTCCACTGGCCGAGAGAGCCCAAAACCCTGCAGCATCCATACAGGGTCAAACCGTGACAAAGGCTTAAGGCACATGTGTCAAATTCCAGACCTCGAGGGCCGGTGTCCTAGATGTTTTCCAACTAACCTGCTATTGTAGCTTCTTATTGGCAAAGCACGCCTGATCCATGTAATCGACTGGCCCTTGAGGCCCAAGTCTGACACGCCTGGCTTAAAGAAATGCACACATACATGTATAAAATGAAGAGAAAAATCACAGAACAAAACCTAGAAGTAAGTCTGGGTCACATCTATGTTATTTATTATTTTTAATTTAGTGTTTGCAGTATTTGTCATGTGAAATCAGCTAACCAAGCCAAAATGCCAGAGCAGCGTGGGAAACGTTAATCACACTCCATGGGTCTGTAGCTTGTACAGTAGAGCCTCTCTTAGGAGCAATAACAACTAGGAGTAAGTGCCTGCTGTTTGAAATGATCCTACTTTGTTTATATTGTGGAGTAAATGTGGTGCACTCTCATACAGGTCCCAGTACATTGTTCTCTATAATTTTTAAATAAACCTTTTTCTTGCACTGGCTCCTTTTCTCTGAATTTCCAAAGTGGATTATCTGTTGTTCCTTAGATCACTGTGCTGTTGCATTATGCATTCTCAGGCAAGCTTTCTTTGACTCTAGAATACAGCTGTGCACAGACTTCATGGCTGAGTGAACCCAAAATCACCACCCCTCCACCACCTCACTTAAAGGCTTAAACTAAGCTGTCCTTTCTTGTTTCAATAGAATTCAAAAGGTGTGTTTGGTCTAGAAAAAAAAATGCTTTTGCTTTTATCTTTATTTATAGATGTAATAAAAAAACAAATGTTGTACCCAATGGGTTTAGAAGATAAAGTTAGCCTGGTTACTTTGCACCCACAGTTACTGAGCTTTTTTATGAAGTAAACTAAAGTATTACTGGAAACTGAGGCACCAACATCAGCATAATTTCTACGTTATGAAAAAATATAAATCCTGAAATGACTCCTAACTTCACTGATTGGACTGTGAAAGTAAAGCATGTTACAAGAAAATGAAGTGCAAGAATCAAAGATTTATCTCCTAAATCCATTAATTCTTCAAATGTTAACACCTGCTGTCCACAGCGCTTCAAACCTTTCATGTAAGGACATTGTAAAACATTTCTCTATTTTTTCCTGACTGATAGCATCAAATTTATTTCCAGACTTGTGTCTTTACATCAGCTTTGCTGCGTTTCCCTGATCCATTGCTGCCCAATGTCTCATTTTTGTACAGATGGTGACATTTTAACAAAGATCATTTCAGTCATCATCCCTCCCTCAACTGCAGTTACGTTACCCTTTCAAGCCAGGCCTTATAGGTTGTTGCAAGTTCTTTCCTAAATGTCTAATCATATTTATTAGGACCGTGGATAGTTACTTAGGTGGCTATCTAATTTATTTCATGAATGAAAGATTCACAGATCAAACCACAGTTCTTATTATTTGATATATATTATGTTTGAATGGTTGCCATGTGTTCCAGAATGAATTCTCTACCACGCTTACAGGCACATGTATGATGTCACATAATTGATCACGAGATTATTGTAATATTCTAACCCTCGTATTTCAAGATTAAAATGTACGACCGTATTTAAAACACAATTTAAAATTTCTAAACTTATTTTCGTGAACTTCAGTGTCATATTTTTTTCGTTTTTAAAAAATGTTGATAGCTTTTCTTTGAAGATTTGTTTCTTTCTAAGAACAGTAGAGCATATGATTTGCTTTGTTTGTATACCAAACATCTAACATTATTCTGCAATTTTCAGCGACAATTACTGTGCCTGATGTGTGTTTTTACTGAACTCGACGACAAATATTCATACTCAATTTTTCTGGAACAGATTGTGGATATCTGAGTATTCAAAACTCATTACAGGCCTCATATTTATGCAATTTTTTTTAGCAAAAACCTCAAGTATGCTTCTGTTATTTTCTAGGATTTCTTTGCCACAAGTACACAATACAAGCACATCCACCAGGTGTTCTGTTACATCCACACTGAAACTTGATTCTCTTTGACATTTCAGCTCTCTAGGCTAAACGATGATGTCCCTGGTTTCACATATCTGATTCATTACCCAATGGGTTCAGACCTGGGCAAGTGCTGCAGCACTCATATCCCCCTCTGCGGCTGGATTACCACTCCACTGCTTCTTTTCAGAAAGTGGCATGATTCAGCACGCTGGCTTAGACAACTGACCCCTCCGCGTGGTAGTCGTGGTGCCTTTTAAAATCAAAGGGCATGTTAGTCAAGTGAACTGACCCAGCGTTTCGACTCAGATCAGAAAACAGATGTCAAAACACTTGACAAAACATCCACACACTCACATTTGACCTTGTTTTAGCCATATGGCTCACATGGCTTTCACTCTGTCGCAATGGGTCGTTTTAGGATATTTTTAGAGCCACAGCGGCATCTCTTAGGAGAGCCCATTCAGCTCTATTGATTGTTTGAAAGGGTTTTAGAATAAATTGAGTCATTATAGGAGTTTATGGAGCGCATCAGAGTTCATTCAGTGCATCACACCCATGATTTTAAGTAAAGCTTAATTTTTCAAGATAACACAGAGCTTTGACATCTTAGATGGTAAAGTTTGTCTGATTCCTCATAACATCTGAGAAGAAACTAACCTTTCACTGCCTTGAATGAGGGTGAGGGTCATTAAGGCATGAAACCAACGGTTTGAAAGCAGCGCGTGTCTTAATAAGCTTATGAGTCAGCAGTTTTATGAGTGACAACCTCCTGATGGAGCCCGGGGGTATATTAACCACGAAAAACATGGATATGCATGTTAATTAGGAACAACAATCTCTGCAAATGGGCACGTTTGCTTCTTTTTTTTTTTATTTGTTTTTTTTCCCCTTCTTCTTTCTTGGTAAGCAGCTTAACCATTTGGTATAAATGTAAAAATATTAGCAGTTTAGAAACATGTGGGATAGCTTACAGCTATTTTTCCTATGCTCTTTATGTTTTCAATTTTATGGTTTTTGCAGAACAGAATCTTACACTAAACCCTGCAGTTATATTTCTAACCGAAATTGGTTTATATGTATCTATATATGAGACTTTTAGGGTTTGCTCATCTTAATGCGCCTACACTGAAGCTAAGACTTAAACCATTTTGGTTGGAGTGAAATCTCTGTTCTCTGCGAGATACCATCCAATTTGATGTAAAAATCCTGTAAAACTACATGTTATTAAATTTGTTCATTTATCTTGTATTTTCTGGTATAATAAAGGGTGGGTTCGTTTTTTGAACTGCAACACTCATAAGTACACAAGCCGCATTATGTTTCTGAAAGGAACACAAAATGAACTTGAAGCCTGACTTTGTGCTATATGATGAGAAGATTTACTGTGGCTTTACATTATTGGAGGCCAGATGCAGCTTGAAGGAAATGGGTCGCAGTATCATCACACTAATGGAAGTTTAAAAATCGTCTGTAATCCATCGTTATCTACCCTCATTTCCTCTGGCTTTTCTCCTGTCACACCAGGATGTGTCTCTTTAGATCACGTTTAACTACCGAATTGGATGATTGTAACATTTACAGTTACAATGTTGGTTTTTCTTTGTCTCTGAGATGTAACTTGTTGCAGTGTAAACGGAGCGCAGTCATTTCTTAATTGTAGGCTGTCATTGTTCAGATTCATGACTGACTGTACAAGGCAGCATTGAAGCATTACAGTGGTACAGTTTGTTAAGACAGGCAGCAAAGGCAACAAATCTTCTGTCACTTAATGCTATGGCATAACACTGGATATAGCAGGATTTTAGAGGATTGTCTCTGAAGCAAATGCTGATCATCCACAATGGGTCTCTGCTCTGTTGCCAAGAACTGCTTCAAAGGTTATATTCTCAGAATCAGCAAGTATTATTACACTTATGACTGAGCGTGCTCTGTTTGCTCAGCTGGGGACAGAAACTGGACAGATTTCTGCTTGTCTAGTTCCCACAGGTGAGCTGCCTCCAGGCTGATCAAATATATTTGTGTTTTTATAATAATACACAGTTTCAAACAAATACACAGCTGCGGTCAAGTATTCTTAGTCATACAAGTTTTGTTTTCGGTAAAAAAAAAAAAAAGAATGTGCACACTTTATCATGATAGAAATATTTTAATGGATCTTTGAAAAGACACAGCCTCAACTTATAAATTTAAATTATTTATCACATTTTCCCCCAAAGGTCTGCTAGATTTACATGAATTCCAAGCCCTCATCGTGTTCTAGATTTGATTCTTGACCTCTTTGTGCTAGTTTAGTAGCTTTAAGACATAATCTCAGTTCTTCTCAGTCTAAAGACAAAACTACTAATACATGAAATGGGACATCTGGTACATGAACTTAACAAAAGAAACATAAAAAAGAAAAAACTCAAGGAGTCACCAAAATTCCATTCACGTTACCAACTCTCATTTTCATCTGATCAAACATGTCCAAATGACAAAAACAACTTTTTCTCCCTGTCTTTCTACAAACAACTTTATTTGCCCAATAAAGTAAGATGTTTATCTAAAGAATGCAGGGTGCTGCCGCCTTTAATGCTTGTTTTAGGGGGACAAAGATGCTGGGAGTAGGAAAACTTAAGGGTATCCCTGGTCATTATACTAACCACTGCAGTATTTCTGTATGTTTTATTACTGCTGTTTGTATTACAGTGCCTGCTATTGGTCATGCTAAAATACTGTTTGTGTAAGTAAGTGGATTTTACTGTAAGCTGCTATTATTCTTAGGGCTTCCTTATCTTGGCCTGTAGCGCACAGACACCCAATGTGATTATCTATTTTTGCCATTTTGTTCTTGCTAAATTGAACTTTTTCTCATCCAGACTTGCAGAAGTTAGTCAGCTTTGTTCAACTTGCTTTTGTCCAGGTGGGTTCTTGAGATCTTGACGAGATGTTGGCCAGTCTGTCTAAACATCACTGGACACGCAAGCATGTAGAGAGGAGAGAAGACCTCAGAAAGAAAGCTCTGCTGCAGAGACTGCCTGCTCAAATCAAAACGCATCAGATCACCCTTCTTTTTTCCTACTCTTCATTTTTATACAGAACATTAATTCCTCCTGTCTTTTTGCTTCTTCTTTCTGTTCAGTACTCTGATTGTCTTCCTCTTTGTTGGGATGTCTCCTTTTCTTGTAGCCCTCAAGACACATTGGAGGATAACTATAAACTTTCACACTGCAGTTTGAAAACCACAAATGCAAAAGACGCATCAGAATAGAAATGAAGGAAAAAAATGAATGTCTCATTATAGGATTTGTTTTTTTAAATCAAATATTTAGCGATTTATTTGACTCTCAGTATCAAAATGTATTTCTCCTTACTCTGACCAAATAAATGTCAGCATCTCGTACTTTTATGCTTCTAACATCTTGAAGCCTCAGCTGACTTGGCTATTGCCTCTAAAGAGTGTGAGACAAACACACTCATCAGCTCATACAGGCATCAATCCCAGGTGAGCTCAGGTGGGATGTGCGGTGTCCTGAAAACAGATGACCTGCAAAATCTTTTTCAACATCAATACTTTCATCATCAGCTGTTGTCGTCACCCCTGGGATTAAAAGGAAACCCCTAATGTCTAATCCATTACCACATGAACATCTGACTTCTCCGTCATATTTTCCCAGCTGAATGATTTCCCTGCTGCTTGAATGGACTCTTCTTACAGTGAAGAGGATGGAGGGAGGTGAAGACTCTCCTCTAACCACTCGTTTTGAAGCCTTTAATTCATCTTATAGATCCACCTTAAATAATTTTTGTCATATTGTCTAGTGTCACGCCTGTTAGCTGATACCAGTGGTTTAAAAACATAAAGATTAGATGTGAAGTGCTATACCATAACTCTGAGCGTCGTCGGACAGGAATATCCTCATCACTTCCCTTCCATCCTTTCCTCTCTGCGTGTTGAAAATGAAATAGAGCGTAGGGGAGATCGTATCAGAGCACTGATGTGAGCTCCAGTTGAAAGGCAGACAGGCTGATTGTGAGTGAGAGTTTCTGGGGATGAGTTTTGTGTGGCGATTGAACACCATGGAGATGTGACACCCCCCCCATTCTTCCTCTTCTTTTCATACACCAACATTAATAACCCATAAAGAGATGCTGTCTTCACCAAGTTCATTTATTTAGATTAGTTTACAGTTAAGGTCGTTGAGTGGATGCAGTAAACTGAGCTCTCATTACCTATTCCTCTGCAAGCTACCTGCTTTCTGAACACTGCTGTCTTCTTTATGAAAGGCTTCGTGCAACAAATGTACTTCTTTTTGTCTTGTGGGTCTCAACATCAGGGTTTTTACATAACACTCGTTCAGCAAAACTGTTCAGAAATGCAGCATCATGCAGGGTTTCAGACACAAGAAATGTTTTACTCAAGTATGCCGGCAGAGTCGCCCTAAATCTGGATCAAAATCTCTAAAACAGACCTGTCAGTTGTTGTTAACGCAGGCGAGCAGCAGCCATGAATGCATTTCAGCTTTTTCTTTATCTCACTGCAGCTTTAAACATTTGTGGACTTAAAGTTTTCTGAAGTAAAGCTTTGCACAACTGCTGCCTAAAGTCTTTAACCCAACCACTACACTAAAGAAAAAAACATGTCTCCCTTTTATCCGCCCGACATATTTTATATTTGATCGGCCGACCTGACTGTTAAAATATTCTCTATGGCTTAACCACGGCTCAGTCCCTCTGAACAAGTAGATTTCCCAGATTTTCCTGTCAGAGATTATTTGAACGTTTTCTGTCCTTCACCTCCAGCCTGAGATGAAATAGGGAGAAAGGACAACAGCAAAGAGGAGCAACTCACCTCAGACCGTGAAATGCTGACGTATAGGATATGATAGCCTTGATCCCTGATTGTGCCAATGCATTCCCGTTTATCTAGGGGATTAAAACCGATCTGAGAGAGAAGGCAATGCCATCGCCAAAGTTGAGACGATGTGCAGGGAGGTTGAGTAGCGGCGGCAGTAGTTGGGAGTAGTTGTTGCACATCTGCGTCCTCTGATCCAGTGATGTTAGGTTCCTCTAAGCTGCAAACAGTCAGCACTCCCCGTCTGTTTCTCTCCCTCTTCATCCGATCACCTCTAATTCCCTTTCCTTTATCCACACATTGTCAGCCAGGGCTCGCTTTCACTCACTCGCTCCCGCATGCATGCACACATTCACACACGGGGAGGCACACACGCACTGTGGCTGAACTCCGCACACCTCAGAGACGGTGCCCACGCTGGGAGAATATCCCCTTCATTCCACTGCAGCTCTGCACTCTGCCTTTCGCCTCCTCTGTTTGTGTGCGTCTGAGTATGTGTGGAGGGAGGGGGAGACGGACAGACAGAGAGAGATAGGGAGAGGGAGATTAAGTTGGAGAGAGTGCTGCTTTTGTCTACATCTGGCCGTTTCATTAAGTTTCTTCATCATCCATCAGTTTTAGGTATTTTTTTGCTACCTTATTTCTATTAAGACTATTTCCTAAATTGTGCTTCAACTTAACAAAGTTTTTGTGTTTTTTAAAGACCCACTCCAATGAAAATCATGTTTTTTGTGTTTTTAGCATGTTTTCCAGCATTTTTCTCATGATGGAGAACAGACACTACCGTTTAAAAGTCACTTAGAAATGTATTTTTTTTTGTTTAAAGAAAAGCAGTATTTTGTTTAATGAAGATGACTTTAAACTAATCAGACATAAACTATATACATACTTAATGTGATAAAACATTAAAACATGACTATTCTAGCTGCAAATGTTTGGTTTTTGGTGCATTGTCTACATATGAGACTAAAGGCTCACTTTCAGCAACTATCACTCGTGTGTTCTGATAGTAAAATGTGCACAAACTGTACGACCCATTAAAAACGCTGGAGTTAAGTTTTTCAAAGACAATTTTGAACAAGCATCAGGCAGCTACTTTAACAGAGGTTACAATAAAGACTGTGGACGCAATGTGTTTGATTGAAAAGTAGATATAAATGATGCGTGCCATGGGGTGGAAAGTAGGGGATTCGCGTCACACACGTGCCGAACCGTGACAAGTGATCCGTAGGATACGACATCGTCCCTAGTAGCTGCTATCGACAGGTTGCAAGCTCCCTGCTCCGCTCCATTCTGATGCATCCACATGGATACAATAGATCCTTTTACGTCTTTGTTTTCTTCGTCCAAGCTGGCATCTGGCTCAAATCTGTATGGATGGATAGCTCCAATATTGTTTGAGACTTTTGTTGCTCCGGTAATGTTAGCTTGGGGTTATAAGGGGCTGTAAGCTAGTGGGAGAGAAAGTAAATAAAGGGAATTGATGGCTCTAAACTCAGAGGTGAACTCCTAATGAACCACTGCCGCTCTACACAAACCATGCTGTAGAAAACGACACTGTTTTTTGATTTTGACTAAAAACAGCATAATCCTAATTAAAAGACCACTGGGAATGATTTACAATAGATCAAAAGAAGATCAGAGAGGGACTTTAAGAGCATGAAAATTAATTCATAGTACACTTTTCCCCATCATCTGTACACTTGTTTTATTTTTGTTCTTTTGACATCTCCTTTGAAGAAAGGTTTTCATGTTGATGCTTTCATAACAAGCATCAACATGATGCATTCTCCTTCTGTCGTCGTGATTTCCCACAGTCCTTACAGCTCTTTTCTTTGTGTAGGAAGACGATTTCATCTGCTTGTCGCCCCCTCTCCAAACCCTTATTTGCCTGATCTCTTTGCTATTTATCCATATGTCACCATATAGTCACGAATTAACATGGGGCATTAAAAAAAAAAAGCAGCTTTTTTATTTTCCGGTGACCATTTTCTTTACAGACCTAATTGGATTTATGACAAACAATTGCAGTACTGAATGAGTAATAAGTGAAGGGAGAGGAAGAACACACTCAAAGAAACCTTTATGTAAAAGTGGAGCCGTGCAAGGCTGGCTGGATGATTGTAGTGCTCGGGCTCACTCTTGTTCTTTAGCAGGAAAAAGCAAGCTCTGCTTTAAGCCCCAGGTATCATGGTAATGAGCTGCAGCTCTCTAGACAGCAGCTGTTGTCAAATGTGTGTGTTAGTGTGTGAGAAGCTTCAAAACATTAGATCTGCCAGAGATGACCACAACATCCAAAATTGTGCATGGCCTCACCATTGCTGTACGTTAACAGCTTTCAATGCCCTTTATTATTCAGAAAAAACTGAATTCAGTATTATTGTGGGTCAAAAATTCCCCCAAAACCTCAATTTAAAAAACAAACCTAACTTCTTGTTTTTCTTTATTTGCTTCTTTTTTATATTTATTTTTATTATTATTATTATTTTTTTTTTATAAACATTTAACCAGATGGGTTTTGGGCTTTTGCAACACTAAGATATTATGAAAAATGCAAACAAAAAAAAGTTTGCTCCTGCTATGTTTTTTTTTTGTTGTCAAATTTCCCTACCTTTTTAAGATTTTTTTGCATTTATCATCAATAGTTCTAACAGTTGTCAGGAGGAACTAAAAGAAGTTAAAATGACTTTACTTCACCAAGAGTTTCAACTTTCAGCTAAAACTATCCTTGAACTTGCTGCTCTTTACATTTTCTGTGTAGAAAAAGTGAAAAGTTGTTTATTGTAGCAATCAGGACAGAACAAGTAGTTTGCTTTAAGTGGACTTTTTAATGATTTTTCTTTTTTTTTTTTTTTTTGGTTCCAAATAAAAAAAGTTTTGAAAGTATTATAAGTGTTCTTTTCTGTTTTACTGATTTTTTATTTATTTATTTATTTTATTTTGTTTACATATTTTTCTTTGTTTGACTAAAGCCTTGATATTTTCTACCTTTCTAAGCCCATTTCGTAGAAAATTCTGACATTATTAGAGAATCATCTTTTCATCAATGGTTATGTTTTCTTTAAAATTGTCCACAGTGATTTGGAAGATTTTGCAAAACTACCTTTAAAACTTTTTTTTCCACCAATTAGCATGCATTTGTTTTAGGATTATTTAATAAAATGCTGCTCAAACCCTAAAATTCTTAAGTTTGTCAAAAAAAAAGTTTTCTATTTGGTTACATTACAAAAGTTGTTTTTAGGATCAGTGCAGCGAGAAGGCCTTGGTTGAAATTCCCAGCTGGGACCTTTCTATCTGGAGTTTGCAATGTTCTCCACGCGCATGTGTGGATTTTGCCTGGACTGTCTGGCTTTCTCCCACAGTCTAAAGAAATGTTTCATAAGGTTAAATCGGTGTGTCCCTATGTGTGCATGTGAGAGTGATTGTGTAGACCTGCAACAGATCGGCGACCTGTTCAGGGTGTACCCTACCTTCACCCAAACGTAGCTGGGTTGGTTCCATCAACCCTGAGAGGGATTCTGCGGGTTCTAAAGATGGATTGATGGTGATAGTAGATGCTGCACTTACCTTGTTAAAAAGTTTGACAGTCATAATGGAAGTGCATTTTACAGATAATTAGCAAAAGTGGGTTAGGATTGTTTCCTACACGGCCTATTATAATCTGTCTAGTCTTTATCAAGCAGCTTCATCCGTTATTGAATCTTCATAGAAACAAGCCTTTCTTTTTGTTAGTATTGTAACTGAAGGCTGCTATCTCAAGTTTTTTTTATTTTTTATTTTTTTATTTCAAAACTGAAGATATAAACACACATGACTAAAATTGGATCTTATCAAGTGTTAATAATTGCTTCACCATCTAGGCATCACACAGTGCTGTGCCAGCGTTTTGAAGTATCAATCTGGCTTGTTGATAGGTGTTGACAGTGACACACTTCAAACAAAGAGGTATTGAGCCGAAGAAAACAAGATGCTAGCCGGATTATAAAAGCCAAGTTACGTAAAGAAGTAACTTTGGAGCACCTCGAAGGTTTGGAGTGTTTTGGTTTTAAACCCACAGTAATGGCATTTCTTAAACAGGTGTACAGGCAACACTTTAGGTGATGCAAGACACTCAATATAATGTTGAAAAAAAAAATTAATACAGTTGTTAAGCTTGTAAGCAGTTTATTAATATGGACTTTGTAAAGAAGGATCTCACTTTAGATGTTATTGAATCTTATTATGTTAACAAACCTTATTCGGTTTATTGTGTTGATAAATGTGTTACTAACACTCTATAAACACATTAATAACGTTTGTTAATGTGTTAATACAGGTTGTTAAGGAATCTTATAAAGTGTTTCCCGGTGTACATCTTTTGGGAGGTAATCCCTATGCAGTTTGTATGGGTGAAATAAGCATTGCCATTTTCTTTTATGGCAATCTGCTTGTGTAAGCCATTTCTGATGTGGATAAACTGATGGCACTGGTCAAGTTGCGACTTTCTCGTTATTGATTTCATCATCATAAAGCCAGGCCCACAGGGGCACTAGTCCTCTGCTCCTGTCCTTGTCCCTTCTGTACACAATATAGACAATGCTGTTGCCAAACAAAGCAGTTGTCTTTTAAGATTTATTTTGTCCATTTTAAAGCATACAGTTTTATTAAAAAAAAAAAAAAAAGGCAATTGTGTTTTAATTATAAATTAATATTAACAGGTTTGAAATAAAACAAAGTACAACTGGGATGCAAGTTAAAGTGTTTTATTGTTAGTCTAAATTAAATAAGATGCTAATTTAAAATACAACAGTTGTGCTCAAGGCAATCCTAATGGACTAATATTGTTTAGTAAGTAAACAAGTTGTTTTTTATCTTTGAATTTGATGCAACAATGTTAAAAATGACCTTTGTCTAATTAACTAAAGTCTAGAAATTCAAAATGCTTTGGTCTTCCTCTCATTGTAAACACTTGAACTGCTCTTTCTCAGTTCATACTACTTTCACACCTAATTGGTATTTAACTTATTGGTAACAAATGTCCCTTTTTCTTTCAGTAGAAAAGTGTATGTCCAAGACAGTCTGTCCTTTTTGCACTATTATTTTCTATTTGTTAAATGTATGTCCAGAGAAAAAAAAGTCTTGTCAAGTTCGATCAATTCTTTAAAGGCAAGTTGACCAAACATTTACAGAATTTATATCAAAAGACCATTCAAAAGGAAATAGTTGATTGAAATCAAATTGTCTTAAAAAATGTAATTAATGCAATTTTCCAAAAGTTTTTCCAAATGGCTTACTGTTCCTCCTGTTGTCTTGTGAATTCATATTGTGGACCACCTTTCACTGGAATTTTGTTGGCTGGTTACTTTGACTGAATCTGCCAAACTGATCAGGTAATAGTCAGGAGGAGCGGTTTCCCCTCCTGTGATATAAAGTATACATGCTTGGCAGTGGACACATGGAGGTTTCCTGTAAAAAAGTGCGATTAACTCAGCCACTGAATGTAGACTCCTGTAAAAATTAAGGTGTCCCTTCTAGAACGTGTAGAGCTTTGATGTATTAAAGTGTGACAGTTCACTCCTCGAGTTGAGTTAAAGTTGGGTTGGATATGAAAATGGTGTGACAAGTTAGTTTCACACTTAAAAAAAGGTGTTAAAGGGGAAAGCTATCAGTTTAATATTAGAACAAGATTTTTTTAAAATGGATCTGTACATAACAAAAGTATATCAATTTATCAGATCCATTAATCATTTTTTAAAGTAAAGGTTAAATTTAAAGTAAAAAATATTTTGAGAGTTTTTTGGTGTCAGAAATTATAATTTATAATGAAAGCCCCCCCTTCGTTCAGTTTATATTATTAAATATGTGAAAATGTTTCTTAATTACCCAAACTAAGTGGTTTTGAAAGACAATTTGAATATTTAAACCTGCAAATTAGATAGAAATAAAAAGTCTGAGGTAAAGGGGTAGTTAGTCTTTTGAAAACCCTACTGGCTTTGCAGTTGGATGAGAGTATGTGAAAGGCTTTTATTTTGGTGAGTTTGAGGATTTTTTTTCTTTACATCCATTAAATTACTATTTTCTTTTGATCCTGTGATTGCACAAACTAGGTAAAGCTTCTAAAAGTCCACATTTTAAGCTGCCTTTTACATATTTTAAAGAAAAATAGGAATGGGATTTGGCTATTTATTCATGTGAAAAAAGCAGGGTATGACAAATCCATGGACACGAAGCACTTAATATAATTTATTTACAGTTTAATACATAAAGCAATTTTTTTGCCTCCTTTTTTTTAAAATTGTTTTTATATAGTTGTGGAAAAGCAATTAAAAACTAATTTCATTTATTTTGGTTATTAAAAGTATGCTATTGTTGCAGCACAGTCAACAAACTTTTATTTTTTTAATTAGTTTTTTTTTTACTTACTGTGAAGTCCAAATTCATATTTTTAAATTGTTTAATTGCATGTAATGACAGGTAATATACCAGTCCAAGGTCGTCTAGCACGAGGTATTCTCTGTACTCTTGTAAATGTCATTGTAATGAGCCAAAACATGTATTTTGCACACACCTCTTAGTTAATAAAGAGAATAAGAAGTCATCTTGATCCATGGTCAGCAGCACCTCTTCCTTGTCTTTGTTTCTGTGTCAGTTTTCCCACCTCCAGAGATTTGTTGTGACTTAGGATACAGCTTTTTGTAGAGCAGCGGTTTTCCCCACTGGCTTAATTAAAGGTCTAAAACAATGGTCTATGCAAAAGCCCTTCCCTGTTGGAGCAAACATTTATTTTCATTCTCTGCTGTCAGGGACTGAAGTGAGATGAATTATTGAAGGGATGTAAGATTGAGGTTAACCTGACAGGCCCGGCCTTGCTCCCAAAATCACATTTTTTATTTTCATCCCCGCCAAAACTCAATTATGTTTGCGCTCAATAATAAAACAAATGTAGAAGCAGAATTTGGGGGAAAAAAACTTAAAAAAAAAAAAAAAAAGTTTTTCTTATCAAGTCTTTGTTAGTCCAGGGGAACTTCACAATCCCGAATTTAAAATTTTCCTTTTCATACCTTTTTGTTTAAAATGCAGTGTCCTGTAAAGGCGATGCTTTTATGGTAAAATAGATGATATCTGTCTGTCCCAATGTCTATTCATTTATCTACTGGGAGCCTCTTCACAAATTCAACATACTTTTTTTTTTTATCTTACCCTTCTAAACCATTGTAAGCTAAAAGTTTGGCTGTAAAACCTCCTCACCTGTACAGTTTTACTTTCCCCAACAGGATTTTCTTCCATCCTCCAAAGCTGTTAAGCTTAAGATTCATTCATGAGTGGCGCATTACAGGAATAAAATGAATATAACATTGTTGTGTAGGTTTCCTTTTTGGCTGTCTTGACCTTAACCTTGGTTGAGGGGTATACGCTACTGTATTGTGCCTTGGAGCCTTTTGGCAGGTTCTGTGTTGTGGCTTACAGCATTTAAAGACAGCTGAAGGCTCGTTATCTTGTGGAGTCATTCAGAGCTGTAGACTTTACAGAGAAGAAGCAAACGTGGGATACCCTCCAGCTGATTTGGGCTCTTTACTTCTGAAAACCAGTTGCCTGTCTCAAATCATTGCCTTCTCGGTAATGGCCCAAACTTTTGCACACGCCCTTTATGTTGTTTTCTGTTATTTTGAAAGAGTAAATGATGGAAATAAAGCCTTTTTTGACATCCTAAAAGAATGTCTCATCTGTAAATTGATGCCTTTAGGAGAATTTTCAGTCTTTCCTTGGGTTCTTTATGCACAAAAATATAACATTTTACCTGGGTTGCCTACACTTTCAATCCCCATTGTATCCACTTGAAGAACAAGACCCCCCAGCCCAGTGTTGCTGCGTCCCCCGGGCACATTTGCCCTTCGGTGGTGCCACTATGCGCTTTAAAGTGAACACCGCCCGGACCTCACCACTCCGGGGCTGTGGATGAAGGGCTCACTGTGGCCTTTCTCACATCCCCGGGGCCTTCCGGACCGACACGTCTGTTGACCGGCTCGGACAGTTCTCAGTCTGCTCCGACCGCAATGTGCCGCTCTGGGCGAAAACTGGCCCATAGCCTATACAACGGGCATGAGTGGTCTGCAGGGGATGTCAGCTACCCACCAACCCAATGTTTAGTCTTAGTCTTACAGTTTGTGTAAATCTTAGTCTGTGTGTGGATTTGCATAAAATCACAACCATGCATCAGGAATGCGTGTTTTCTATACCATGACGCATTTATTTATAGAAAAGTTTGAAATATTGTTCGTCTTTTGCATTCGTACAAAACATTAATACCATGACCTGTGTCTCATTTTTGAGATGATCATGTTTTTTTTTCTTTTTAAACTTGGACCATAATTAAGCATTTTCTGGTCATTTTCCTAAATCTGCCAAGCTGTGTCTCATTGTTTACGAGTACTCATTGTTTAGGAGCGGCCAGTTCAAGGTGCATCTTAAGGAGAGAGAAGGTGTGTCTTGCAGTTCTTTTGAGGCTTGCTAAAAATGAAAAGCCATGTTTATTGGGCAATGCAGGAATCAGGGGAAGGCCTCCTGACCCATTTTCAGAACTTCCTTTTATAATCAGGAACACTTCCTGCAGTTCTACAGCGAATCAGAACAGAACATTTGGACAAAACACCTGCAAATGGTGAGAAATCATTTACTCTGAAACAAAAACAGGAAATACACATATGTGAAGAAAAAGAATGACATTCCAGCAAAATAATCCTTTTAAATGTAAATATTGAAACTCAAGCAGTAATGAAAATAAATAAATACAACCAAAACGCAAAACATTTGGCATCCTCATCACAGGGACACTCTTATCACATGAACAGTGCTCATGAGCCCTACAACCTACCCACCCACAGCATGCTCGTAGAAAAAAATTGCATGATCATTTTTGTTGTATGGGTTGACTTAGTGTTTTACAACTTTGGTATTTCGTGTGAATCACCTGCATGCCCCGTTTACCCATTTTCCACCTTCAGACGGTCTGTATTCACCCGTAAGGGCAATTGTGACTAAGTTGTTAGACATTTTCAGGTTCAAGTACTTGATGTTTTCCCACTCTGTGGTAGTGTTTTGTAAGCCTCTAGGTATTTTTACACTTGAAAAAAAGTTTTTAAAAAAACGTGCACATTTTTTACATTTATGTAACCCATAAAATACTTCATAAAAGTAAAGCCTATTTGTAAATAATGACTAACTTTCTTTGTAATCAAATTGAATGTTTCAGGGGTCAAAGTACACCAATCGGAGCATCATCTGTAAACATTTGAACTGTTTTGTTTTAGTTTAATTTTTTTTTTTTATTCACAGCTCTTTTGAGTCTTGTGATGCTTTAGGAAAAAGTTTGAAGTCTTTCTTGTGATGCGTCTGAGCTTGAAGGAGCTCTCTCTTCATTCTGTCACACAAAGGATGGGGAAGAGACTCCGCCAGTATAATTCCAATCCCCAGTTGCTCTTTCACTTCATTTTTTTTGCCAGAATGTAGCTTTGTCCATTCACATCAAAGGAATCACCCAACATAGTGGCAGAAGCATTTGCTTTTTTACACAGCCAACCACACAGTGGCTTTACCTTATCTCTCCCTGGCAGCACAGTTACACTGTGCTCAATAGAGCCAGGATGGTGCTCTGGACAGCAAATACAGCACTTTTGGGGCCTTGTTGGCATTATAATCAGTGGAGACAAAGAACAGAGGAGTGGAGGTCAGCAGGTTAATGAGATCGCCCATAGTGTGAGAGTGCCTACCCGGGCAAACCTGGGAGGCTAAGCCTGTCCCAGAACTCAGATCCAATCAAATCCGCTACCTGGTAGACATCAGATTCTCAGGCACAGAGTCATTCTATCAGATGTTTTTGATTTGAACCTGATTGTTTATTGAATGCACTTTTCTCTCTCTACTGTAGGGGAGCTTTGTGGCCTGCATGACTGCTACACTGCGGCAGATGGAAGACTATCACTACCCGCATCTGATCAACACGTTCGGCAAGATAAGAAGTGATGTGGTTGTGAGTACATCTTTTCAGTGTCTCTCCTGCTGGAGATAAGTTGTGTCAATCTAAATTGTCGCATAATAACTTTAAAATATTTGCTTGTTGTTTTTCTGAGTAATTAGTTAGATAAAATCTTTTGTCTGTCAGAAAAATGCTTGTGACTTTAAAGTTCTTCCTTTGTAAAAAGCACATTTGAACCAAAGAACTGTTAAGGATGGATGTTGGATTTCAGCTCTGAATAAGATTTTGCTCACAATGACATTTCTGTAGTATCTGTTAGCACAGGGATGGGTAACTCCAGGCCTCGATGGCCGCAGTGTCCAAGCCCTACTCATGACTGATAACCTGGTTCAGGTGTGTCCAGCCAATTAGAATATGCCAAAACATGGTATGTTGGAAATTTGGAAGATTATATTTCTTCACTGTACCAAAAACCAAAATTCTACTCTTTGCTTTTATCACACTAAGTCCCTTAGAAGCTTTAAAATAAGCACACTAATCTAATTTGCATTAAACATATACCTCTATCGTCTGGATTCTAAGGAAAATTTAAATAAATATCAAATATTCTTCTTATTATTTTTTTATTAATCTTCTATATGCACATAAAATAAGTAATAACATTATTTCAGGATGGCTGTCATGCAAAATTTGCATGAATATAAAGGAAAAGCACATGAAACAAAAGAGCTCTGTATGACTTTTGCAAAAGATTTGTTTGATGCTTCCTCTTGTGTCAAGAAAGGGAATCCCAGTAATGAAGCTTCAAACTTTTTACTGGCGTGGGCCACATATACATCTCAGAACCAGGTGGCATTTGATGTGGAGCATTCTACCATTATCTATTCAAAAGAATAACTACAGATAAAAATAGACTCTTACAAAAATACTGTTTGTTTTAGCCGTATAACTGGAACAACAATGGAAAAGTCTTCCTTTATAGGTGGAACATGAGGATAATCAGGTTTTTTTTGTTTAAATTAGCAAAAGATGTGATGTGTGGCATATTTTTTTCACTTTTGAACTTTAAAAACATACTGGGTTGTTGAAATCAAGTGCTTTCTGCTAATTGCAAAAACCTAATTCACATTCTTGACCTTAAAAACACAAATGTCAAAGCTATTGCTATCCGGAAGGACTGATGATGACCAGTTTCTCTCTCATTGTGTTTGTCATCAAGGTTTTCTTAGTAAAACAGTGTTTTGTTTTGTTTTTTCGTAGGATTTCCTCATGGAAACGTTTATCATGTTCAAAGATCTCATTGGGAAAAATGTCTACCCTTCAGACTGGATAATCATGAACATGATGCAAAATAAGTAAGTATGAGTATGCTGCAAAGTGACGCATGCACACAAACACACGCAATAAAAGAGCATGCTGTTTCAAACTCCTTTCTCTGGTGTTGCTAAGGAACAGCTGTCTGAACTAGTAAGAATATTTTTTCTAATGTTCTTCTTTCCATGCAAATATCGGAAAAGGCCTCAGATGAGCTGCCAGTGGAGCCGCAAACAATCACATGAATTATAGATGCTCTGGTGAATGCTGTTTTATAATCTCTAAACTTAGTCTCAGCGTCTCTTTACCGTCACATTTGTGCTACTGCCGTTTTCTGTTTGGTGAATTTAATTTCTAAAAAGTTTTGCTTTGGTTAAAATGTTAAAACAGACAAAAGGAAAAATGTTATGGCTTTTTAGTAAAAAATAATCAGCTTTAGGTAACCCCACATTGTCTTCTTAACTTAAATACTTGCATATATGTATATGCCTATTTGAACACAAATGCATTTCAGTTTAAAATTACTTTAATAATAATGAAATTAAAAAATACTCAAATGTATGCCCTATGTCAACTTTTGTGAATGAAAAATGGCAATATTTTTTTTCCCCTGTCACCTCTGTCATGTGCAATGTGGTTTCCATAGGGACTTTAGATTATTGTCTGACTTTCGTAGTTATTAGTGTAAGCCATCCCTGTAGAAATGAATGGCGAGTATTTCATTCATTGTCATTTGTGGGACTGATTGTGAACTGACCTGGCACTAGTTTCTCCGTTGGTAGTCAAAGAGTTAAATTCCAGTTTTCTAAGCTTTTAAGAAATAAATATAATGGGAAGATTTCACATCACACATTCTTATTCCCTCCAAAAATAAAATAAAAATGTCCCTTGATGCATTTTATTTTGAAATTCTCCTCTACCCTTAACATGATTTGTTCAACTTTTTGGTGTGATATTGAGTCTGTGTTGTTTGCCCTCATAAATAGTTAAACATGAGAAACAGAAGAAGATTTGGTGTGATTTTACATGCGTGAGACAAACACACTGAAATTGAAATGAAAGACTCAAATGTTTCTGATGGGAGTCTCCTTAAAAGTGGCCATAGTCAACAGATGCTTTGCTTAATGCCGTTTATTGCTTCTACCCACTTATTTAAAACCCATGGCGACATAATTTCCAGTTAGGACATTTGACTAGATGTTGTGTTGTTTCTGCGTTTATATTGTAGTGATTTCATTAGTCTTTATAGTTGCTGTAAGCCAAATTTGTTTTAAAATTCAGACTCATAAATAACATTATCTACAATCTGAGGGTAGAAAAGCCAAGGGAATCAGTTTAGTTTTTTTCAGGATTTTCATCTGGATGACCTGCAGGTGAGCAGGTCCAGTAAAAAGGACTTACTTTGAACGCACAATCATTGATGAAAACACCCTACGCCCTTCATGATATTATACTTTAATGAGCTATCGCTATGAGTTTTACTCAGCCCTCTTGTTCTTTCAAACTTGATGCTTTGTATTCTTGTACAGTAAAAGTTTTGCTTTTGTCTCGCAGACTTGAAACTAATTTGTCATGTTCGATACCCTGGCAGAATTTTTGTCAGCAAAACCTTTTGTACACTCAGATTTACAGTGACAGCTTAAAGATGAATTCTGCATTCTAGCATGTGCTCTCCGCCACTTGCTTAAAGTTAAATTGTTCTTTAGCTCTGTGAAATATAGGCCTGTCAAATTCAGACACCTGTCCCCATCTCTCTACCTGAACTTGTTTTGGCTATTACTTTGATGTGTGACACATTAGAAAAGCTTTTAACAAACATCGCATTTTGTTCAATTGGATCATTTCCTGGATCTCACATTGAGAACTCTTGTTCAAGCATCCGGCCCCTCCAAAAGATCTTTATAGATGTTTTTTTACATTTAAAGAAATTCAAGTTATATGTATACATTTTCACCTTTTTAAGCCAACTGAAATTATTTTAGAATTTTCAAAATTTTTAGAAAATCAATGCATTTTAACTTAAATATAGCAGTTGACTTTTCCCACTGGAAATAATTTGTGTTTTTATTTTAGGCACATTTGCCCTTGAGATATTTTATTTTATTTTTTTATATCTGAAATACTGTAGAATTTTCAATAACTATATACAGAGAGAATTAAATTATAAACAGCTGTTTTTAATCAAGGTAATTATTATTGGAGTTGTTGTCTTGGTCACAGAAAAGTTTCATCAATTCATACATCAGCTAATAAAAACATTGTTTGCTGATATGATAAGCTTCTGGTACCACCATGTAGAGTGGACTCTGCTGCCCTGTGTCGGGCGGGCACTGCAGTGATGACCACTGCGGTCGGGATGGGTTTTGGAATAAATGGATCCCCGTAATACCATTTCTGCAATCACACCGAAAATGTTGCTGGCAACACAAAATAAAACTTGCTTTCCTTCTTAGACCATTTACGTCATTCCTGTAGCTCTGACAGGTTCTGACGTGCAAAAACAGCAGGTTTGAGTCATGTTAGAATCAATCTAGGTGGTTGTATCAGCACAAATCACCTTTTCTTTGCTACTTTAGCTCTTCCACACTTTATACAAAAAACGTAATTCCAGAAGATTCTGATGCGGACAAAACCAGCTTTGCATACTGTGTGTTTCTTTTCTCTGTATCAGAATCAGCTGATTTACGGTGGTTACATAAAGGGTGGAAGAGTTACCCTGGGCTCACACTGCATCCGGTCCCATCCGGCCTCTGCGTTGCTCTGTATCCATTTCGTTGACTTCAAATTTTCTCCTTATGCCGGAGCTGAGCTGTAGCACTTTACTGTGAAGTTGAAGCATTTTTCCAAAAAAAAAACTATTTTTCGCTGTACTCGCTTCGCTGTACTCGCTGTTTTCCGCGTGTTGTAAACATTACGTAATTTCTGCTGACACGGGGGTCTCAAAGTGTGGTAGAACATAATTTTAGCCATATAACACCGTGGACGACGAGAGGCTGATCACAGAGATCCAGAACTACCAGAACTACTTCATTTATGATACAACACATTCATTTTAGGATAACGACAAAAGGACAGAGCCTGGGCTGAGCTACCGCATGCTGTTGGACTTGATGGTGGGTTTGTGTAATTTGGACATTCACACTCAGATTAGAAAGTAAAAAAAATAAGTATTCCCACCTTTGTAAATCCATTGATTGAAGACGAGTCACGCAGAAAAAGAAGTGTTGTGAATACACTCCAAAATCACAGCGGAATGAGGGTTTGTTTTCTATGACGTCATATTTAAATGGCGGGTTCTCCCAAGAACCTATGTGAGTTCAGAGGTCCGTGAGGTTTGCAGCAGAGGCTGCTTGCAGCAGGGCCGCAAGCAATCTGTAGTCAGTGTGACTAATCGTAGCTAGACCGCTCTGCAGCCGCACCAGAGCCAGCATGCGGTGTGAGGCCGGGGTTAAAGTGGCTGAAAGAATTTCAACACTGGATCTAAAGCTTCGTTGTTAAAGGGTTAAAGAGCGAAAACACAAAAGGATCTCTCCACGTTTCCAAGTTACATCAGCAACTGTAAGTTTAGCTTACTGGCTACCTGTTAACTGTGTAAATCACACATGCTAAAAGGGTTGGGTTAAATGAGCTTTATTAAAGCTTTTTTGCTCATTAAAATTCTGCTGCTGCTCCTGGTAAAAATTATGCTTGAAATTATATGTAGGCTAAATTAGGAATATTTAAGAGAAATATGGACTTTATTAACCTAGGGGCAACCAAAAGGTCATGCCTTGCAGATAGATTTACACTTTTAATTTAGTTTGATGGGAAAATAAAAATGTTGTGCGTATGGAGAAGATAGTTTATCATCTTTGAGTTGAATTGTTCCTAATTGAAAAAAAAAACTCAAATTTTTACATTTTTTTGTTTTAAATTCAACCATAGTTTAACACTCATCAGTCTTCCTCACAGTGCCTTGCTTCAAGGCACATTTAATACAAAGCTTTCTACCCTCAGCATAATAAGGCAGTGCTTTCATTCCCACAAATTATGAGAGCGCCACTAATGAGATGGGCAGCACTTCCTGCACGCTTCCTGCCCATCAGCACTCACTTCCTTCAAGTTTCAAACTGATTTATTGGCTCTAACTACTGGGGTGACAGCAGCATCAGCCTGCCCAGCTATCACTTGCCATTTTCTATCCCCAAAAACAGACACAATTTTATTAAAAAAAGCGACAAAGGACAGGCTAGCTTGCATTTTTTCCTTAGTTTCCTTCAATGACAGGAAACGAGTTGTGCTCCTGAATGTTAGTGTAAAGTGTAACTTTGATTTAGAATTCTAAGGCTTCATTCTGAAGGATGTCCATTGACAATGTTTGTCACTTCCAGCTGTTTGGTGAAACATTTCAACAGCAAATACGGCAAAACTTAATTAACTGACTGAGTCAAAATTATGTTACATGATCGAGTGCAATTAACTCTGTTTATCAAACATGTTCTTGCTTTCTGAGAGCATTACACGTTAGCCTCTCTAATTACTGCAACAGCAAAAAGAAATCAAACAAATAAGATAAAATATTGTTTCATAACACAACTAAATTAGCATACACTTTAAGACTTATAATTAAGCTTTTAAAATTGCAGTTCCCTCTTATTTATACAGCCGAAGAAGACAAACTAAGCAGTTCTCTGTGTAGTTTTGATTACATTTTGTATATATTATTCAGCTTTTTCTTTATAATGCCCTGTAGGCCTGTGTCTGGACCTGCTGAGAAAACATTTCTGGATTAAATCTGAGCACGAGTTAATGTTTTAAGTTGTTCTTTCCTCCCTGATGACACCTCAGTTTCATATTCATTTTAGTTATATATTTAGTTATTTTGCTTTTGAAAGCTTTTATTGGTGCAGGAAAGGAAAAATGCTCTCTAAAGTTGAATAATAAGCCGTAAACCAAGTATTCTATTATGACAATCTCTCACAAACTTAAAAGGACACAAGTTTAAAACTAGGTGGCTTCAATTCAGTTTGATGTCGACTGATAATTCAAAAGTAATCTACGGCAGATTTGCTGCCATGCTCAACATCAAACCCAGTTCTTCAGAAATTATTCTTATTTCTTTAGTATAAACCATGTTAAATATTGTAGGCCTTGATTAATTTCATCCGTATGTGATGATCAACCTATAATTCATGTTGTTTCAAAATGTTTCTCCAAACTTCTAAAGCTGTTCGACTTTAGATCTTTAAAGAAATGCTTTGTTAAATATATTTTGGTTTTAGTAGGCTAAAGCTTTAAATCTTTTTCCTTTAATTTATATTTGATAGGTATGTGAATTTTTAAAACAGGCTTAACTCTTTTTTTTCTCTCTAAAATAAAGAATAAATGGTAAGTTGTATTTTTATGGAGGAAACAACAGTCATTAGGTAAACAAAATGAACCATAGTTGGAGTTTTAAGAGTTGCTGCTCACACCAAAAACAAGTTCAGACATCCACACAATGCAGATTGTGAGAAAATCAGTTGAAACGCAAACTTGTGAAACCGAATAGGAAAAAGAAAAGTAGCAAAAGAGACATTCAGAAACAACGTAAGTTTTCCCTAAAAGCTGAGCTGGGTTTCTGTCTTCAGCTCAGCATGCAGCTCCTCAAAAGTAAACCTTTTTTCAAACCCACACTGCCAAAATTCTGTTGATTCTGGCAAGTTTACAATGCATACTGCTTTACCTAAGGATTGTATAAAATATGTGACAAAAGTATGTACACGTTTAATCTAACTACATTTTCATCTTATTCTTGCACTATGACTTTCACACTTAATTGATGATGTCTTCTGCAATGACATTTGGATGTCAGGAACTCAAGTAAAAATGACCTTTAATGGTAAAATGATCAGTAATTACTCATTATGAAGAATTGTCAAATGTTTGGACTAATCTCACAAATCTTCAGATAGCTCATTTTTTTTAGATAAAAACATAAATTAAAGACGTAATTGTAATATTTTGCAAACATTTTAAATGTTTTTTTTTTTACTGACATTCAATTCTGTCACGTTTTTCAAGCCTAAGTCTTCACACGGTACAACTCATCTATTCCCCTTCTCTCTGATTGTAACTTTTCCTTCTTTAGGCAATTAATTTTGTCCTTATAAATCAACAATAAGTCAAATGTAGTAGTGCCATTGTGTGACTGTTAATCTGATGTGCTTTTAATTTGGAATTCAAATGAGCATTGATGCACATAGCAATCAACAGTGATTAATGCAGCACCCATGGCATAAAGAGATAAGTCTCTTAATATGCTATATCCCTTAATGACACCCTCATGTTCACTGATTGTTAGTGATGTCGAAGATCTAAATATTCATTTTTCTTTTATAGTAAACTTGAGGTCTTACTTTTCTTATTCTGAGTGAACAAAGTCCAAATTTTCTGGTGTAGCATTATTAAACTACGCTATTTTAATTTTAGAATACTATAAATGGTAATCCTTTTTCCTTAGGACTGGAAATTTTTACAAACTTTTAAAACCCATAGATGAAAACTAATCATTTTGTGATAATATATATTAAATTTGAAAACCCACATTAGTACTAAATAGTTTATTTTCTTTTAATATGTGCTTTGAAGTTTCAATTTTTTTATTTATTTTTTTTTTATTTTTATTTTTTACTTGTCCTGTCCAACAGCTGAGCAAACAGATATGAGCTGAGAACCTCTTGTATTAGACAGATTTTACTCTTACAATCAGGGGTTATAAATCATAGCGAACACAAAATGTATGTTGGTATAAGCCCCTTTTGTAATTTAAACCAAACTTTATTAATATATATATATTTTTTATTTGTGTCTTTTTTTGTTGGACCGGACGGAAAAGGAAAGGGGGAAAAGGAGAGTTGGGGGGTGGAGGGGGGGAAAGAGAGATGGTGCATTATAGCAGTTAGAGAATGGCTACAGGGAAGGGAAGGTAGAGTTGTTAATCTACAGGCAACAAAATACTGGAGCTTATACCCATTGCAATAGTGAATGTTGGTCTAAAATGGGCACGGCCTGTCCACACACTCAGCTGTTACATACCTGCCGGCTCCGAGAGTGTTCACAAACTTGTCCACATCCAGTTCACACGCACACTTGTGCATACCAACCAACACATGTAAAGCATTACATTCTGTCATGCACACTATTTGAAGGTGCAAAGGTGAGCCGACGCCTGTGCTCAGGTGAATGTTATGTTAAGCTGAAGTGGATGATGGAATGCACAAAAAAGGAGGGAGAACCCCCAGCCATCCCCACACCAAGACACCCGCGCCGACCAGGGCCCGCCCCCGCACCCATACTGTGGGGTCAATGGAGGAGATCCACCCGCCAGGCAGCCCAGCCAAGCACCCAGACCAGGGCCCGCAGGACAGCCACACGGGCCCCCAACACCCGAGTGCAGTGAGGTACGGAAGCGCAGAGCGCAAGGCCCAGCCCAGTCAGGAGAGCAGCCCTCCCACCGCGCCAGGTGGCCCAGCACGGGCCCCCACCCCCGAGAGCCCCACCACCCCAGACAAGCCGCCCACCACCACCCAGGAGTTCTGGGCATCCCCCCACCCCAGCCCCGGGTACGAGCCCGGGCCCCCCACGGGAGACCCGCTCCAAAGCTCCAGGCAGCTGCGGAGATCCAGAAGAGAGCACGATGGGGGTCAGCTACCCCCATCTAGAAAAGGGATGACCAAGAGCAGTGGGGGTCCCCGAAGGTGTACATTGCCTGACCAGGCTCTCCTAATGTTGTGACCCAGAAGGGGCTCGGCACCCGACGGTAAGGGCCAGAACCCGCACCACAAGGACACAGACACCCTCCAGGCTCAGATGGAATATGATCCCCCGCTCATGGACTTGCCAGAGGACAAAGGGATCCCTCTCCCTGTGTGGGGAGGGGGCCGCCGGGCCCAGGAGGCCGACCCCCAGGAGACAAGGCCACCGCCGCTGAAGGCCCTGTTCCCTCCACCAGGGATGGGGTAAGGGACAGAAGATCAGTAGTCCCACCTTCCTTGTGTAATGTATTTGTGTGTGTGTTGAGGTGTGTTTCTTGTGATTGATGGGTGTGTGTAATAAAGGGTGCAGTTAAAATTGGCGAGCACGGCACTGAGGACATCTCCTGATTGCTTACAGGGATGTCCAATCGCCCTCTCACCAAGGAGCCCTAAATGTCTACGGTGCAGTTAAAATTGGAGGGTAGAGCACTGAGAGGACATCTCCTGCTTGCTGGCAGTGATGTCCTAGCACCCCCCACCGAAGTTTCAATTTTTAATGGAACTCTTGTTTTAACTTGATACATAAAAAAGCTGTAAAAAAAAAAAAAAAGAATGACTGCAAAAATGGAAATGTTAAACATTTGATTTCACCAGCCAATAAAGTGCAATGAATGAACAAAAGAGAAATGTAAATCAAATCAGTTTTTGATGATATCCAAAGCAACATCTAGGTTCACTTGCACACCATTTTTGAAGGAACATGGTAGTATCTTGGACAACAAACCCCAGGTTTTCTGTGGCTCTTTCTCATATCCTTTTGTCTCTTAAGGATCTGTGATCATCATTCCATCACTTCCATTACCTTATTGCCTTTGGCTTATACATTTGGGGCCAATTACATGCCTCCCTTGTGGCAGTGCATGAAAGATTAGTATCTGTCTGTATTTCTCAGCATTAAGAACACCATTAATCTAGACCAGGGGTGCCAAACTCCAGGCCTCGAGTGCCAGCCTCATGCTGGTTTTCCTAAAATCTTGTCTTATTTGCTGCTGGTCACCCGGATCAAGTGTGTTTAGACAATAAGGAGCTTCAATGGCAGGTTGATTGGAAAACATGTAGGACACTGACCCTTAAGGCCTGGATTCTGACACCCCTTATCTAGACCAATGCTCCAACTCTATTTGCAGAAATGTAGCCTCAAACATTCAAAGAACCTCTACCATGCCTCATTGCTGCCTGCGGACCCTCTGTATTGCTCTCTTTATCTGCTCTCCAGCTCTTTGAAGGAACTGCTTTATGCTATAGCTAAATATTTCACATTTTTACCCATCAGGCTAAAGCACCTGCTGCAGTTTTTCTTCACCCTACTTCTTGTGTTTTCCTGCATACTAGAATTGCTTGGCCTTGTTTCCATGTTGGTTTGGCTTTTTGAACTGATTACACAGGTGGACATCTTCTAATTTTGAGGGGTAATAAGCTTGATGTGTTGTTCATCTGCTGCACTACGATCTATGATCCTTAATGTTGGCCGTTTCTTTGTGCTTCATCAAAAGCACTTAAACAGCACATCATGAAACCCCACTCACTATTGAAATCTTGGTCTGGAAGCGACCTTGCTGATGCACTAGAACAGGGCTGGCCAACCCTGTCCTTCAAGAGCCTCAACCCTCCTGATCTCCAGCTCTTCCTGGACTGCTTGATGCTAACTACCTAAACCAGGTGTGTTAAGCCAAGCAGAAAGATGGTCAAGGAGAGCTGGAAACCAGGTGGCTCTTGAGGACCAGGGATAACCAGCCCTGCGCCAGAACTACCTTGTCTCCTGATGCTTGTGCTTGATCTTACTATAACATGAAGCTGTCTTTCACAACCTCAACTTGATGGCAAAGTTTGGCTGTTCCTCAGCCTCCTACACAGCTGTTGCTATTTCAGTTCATGGCTGGGTTTCAACCCACGTGTGGCACTGAGGATCATTTGCACCTGTTTGGCATATTTGGTTGATTTAATCACACAACAGTCTTTATTTAGGCAAGCTAAATATATCGGTACTAATGGTGGTTTGAAGACAAAAGGTAGACATTGATTAATCGAGATTTATATAAACTCCAACAATTGTAACACTAAACGTTGAGCTTAATGGAATGTCACTTTAACATCTTCAGAATGCGTGTGTTTATAGTGAAGGTTTTGTCTTTGTAGAATCTCCAGTT
This sequence comes from Adrianichthys oophorus, assembly GCA_036245035.1. Classification (NCBI taxonomy): domain Eukaryota; kingdom Metazoa; phylum Chordata; class Actinopteri; order Beloniformes; family Adrianichthyidae; genus Adrianichthys; species Adrianichthys oophorus. The sequence continues at coordinate 11,420,723 of BSAI01000012.1, read as the reverse complement.
TATTTTCTTTCTGTAGCCGTTTAACAGTTTTTCAAGTTAGGAGGGGTTTTTAGGAATGCTTAAAGCTGTTTTAATGGTGAAATGGAATGAGTATCTCTTGTCCCTTGCTGTAAATTTTCATAAAGGTCTAGAAACTGACTGGAGTACTTTGACTCACTCCAGTGACATTTTTAAGTTATTAAAGCTTCCTGCGTCTTCCCTAGGGTGTGCAGCTCAGAATGAATTCCTGCAGCAAGATAATATGAAATGCCATAATCTGATTTAGCCAGTTTTGCAATGTATAAGATGTTTTTGAGTTTGCTGTTAAAATCTATTCAGAGAGATCGGTTGAGAATCAAATCAAATGTCTGAAATAAAGCCGGTCTAATTTAATTATTAGATAGGATAGAAAAATGTTTTTGACCTTGAATTATCTCCATGCACACACAGTTGTGGCAGCTATTCAGCAATAAGATGCAAATGGTTAGAAATGATTTTCAATGATGCTCTCTGAACTCAATTAGCAAGTATCATCCAGTGATAAGTTGTCATTAGCATATAGCCTAGGTGCAGATCGCCTGTCAGCTCAAGTCACAAATAGGAAGTCAATTTATTTCACTACAAATTTGTTACATTTTAAGAACATTTACTGTAAAAACAAACTTTCCCAACTGTAACATTTTTTAATGGATCTGCTGGGTTTTTTCTGTATAATTATCATAAGCATGCTCCAAATTTGCAATATTACAATGACAAATGTTTTGGAAAAATTAAACTCAAATTTGCATTTCTGAGTTTTGCTTTATTCAGATCATTGTGAATCAGGAGCTGATGAAAAAATGCCATTTGAAAAAGAGTGTATTTGTGACTTAGAAAACACTTTGGTGGGTCACAAGCTCCAATTCTGAATACAGTCGTGAAGAAATTAGGACACCCTTATTAAATATTCAGCTCTGTCTTTTTCATTTATCGATGTCCAATCTTATTTGGAAAATTTTCTAAAAAACAAAGGGATTTCAAAATCATTAGTGATATTCTACTCTTAAAAAATATCTGAACAAATCCATATTTTAATGGAGGTTAAAGTTTGGAGCTTCTGTCTATTGTGTATTTTTACTCTTTTGGCTGAAATCACATCATTAAGAAATCTTTTTGGGACTTTTACCAGTCCCTTAAATGTGTCTTAAGCGTGAAGTGTCAGAACTTAAACATAAGCAGAAATTACCTTCTTTTTCTTTCACTGGGAACGCTTTTACAATAGTTTAAGAGATAATCGGAGTGGGTCTTTAAAGAAATAGAACAGTCGTGAGCACCTGAAATAAGCAGGAAACTCAAAGATTTGCACATTTAAATGGATAGCTCAAAATACCGAATCAAGATAAAGCTATGATGTCAAATGTTTTTCGTTAAAGTCATATATTTGAAAATGTGCTGCAAAATTTTAGAAATTGAATTCAAATTGATGTTTGCTTGATTGAAATGGTTTTGTTACTCTTCTGTAAATGAGAGTAAATGCTATTTTTATCCATCTCAATAAGTTTCTCACTTTAATTAATGGGAGGATGAGCTTCCAGAGGAACCGTCTTGTCTGTTAAAGCCCATTATACGTCTGCTCTCACACAGACTTCTGGTCTCTATTGCTTTTTGTCTTTAGGTACTCTGTTTGTTAGACAGGCTTATAAAACATGTCTATGGGAAACATTTCACATTGGAATATAGATGACAGTGATCAGTTGTGCAGAGTAAGATCTGGAACATTTGATATTTCATCAACCTTTCAGCTTAAAGGGAAAATGCTGCTGATTGCAGCTGCATTCTGCCTATTGAGTCATATTTAGCTAGAAACTGCAAGCAGCATTGATCTGCTCTTTTCCTCTGTATGTGACCCACAGATGTAAGCTGTGAACAACATCACTGATTTCTGAAAAAAGTATAGTTTCCAGAGAAAATAAAAAATACGGTCTCATTAGTTGTCACGCACCTAAGTGTGTGATATTTGTTTTCTGCATTTGATCCACCCCTGAGGGAGCAGTCAGCTGCAGGCACAGCTACGTTTGGGAATCATTTGGTGGTTTAACCCTCCCAATCCAATCCCTTAATTTTGAGTGTCAAGCAGGAAGGTGGTGGTGGTGGTGGAGGGTGTATTTGGTATGACTTGGCCTAGATTTGAACTCAAAACCTTCCAGTCTCCGGGCAGGCACTGTAAGACAAGGCCACTGAGCTGGTCAGTTATTACATTTTTGGGATCAATATTGGTCGTTTGACCTAATGCATTTTTAGAAACTTTCTTAAAACTGTTCACTTTTGCTTTCAAAGCAAATTAATATGGATTATATACAAACACAGTTACAGTGCAATCATTTTATAATATTTTGCTAAACAATATTTAGTTGACCACTCAATTGCAGATGGGTTGAATTTAGGAATACATACCTCACAAAAAAAGTACTTAAAAAAAACTTGTCCTTTTCCTGACATTGAGTTTCTAAAAAAAATGGAAAAACTATTAAGAATCAGCTGTTCTCGATTTTCAGTCTGTTCTTGATCTTTATTACCCACTAAATGAAAATTTTGCTCAAACAGAATTGTTTTCTCTAAATAAATATGTACTTTTAAAAGCTAATGGACAATTGCGAATAGTACTAAAATCCTTGAATTAAAGGGTAGTAATATTATTCACATAAAAAGCTTAATTATGAAGCTGATAAAATGCTTTTAGGAAGGTTTAATGTTGGCACAGCAACATTAAAATAAGCTTGATATGGAATATCAATAGTACACTTAATCCCGATGCTATTCACAACACACAGGCTTTTGCAGAAAAATTGATATGTTGAAGAAAATTCTTTCAGGAAAATAAAAGTGCAACTCTATGTCACAGCAGTTTGACTCTTTACCTGAGAGAAAACTGGTTTATAGAGACCAACATCTTCTACAAAGTTCAGAAAGCCATAACGTGCGTTGAAAAAAGCAGAGGGTCAAGAAACAACAATAGGCAGTAGAAAAAGCTGATGTGTGCAGCTGCTTCATCTTTTATTTTGAAAATTAGGAGTAAAGGTGTTGCCAGATAAAAAATGAAATTCTGGTGATAAAATTAATGATTAATTAATGAATTAATTCAGTCTAATTGGTTTTTAGCATTTTGCCCCTATTTTCCTTTCCTTTATTTACCTTAGCTAAACTGTTCGGAAAGCCTTTTTTGTTATTTGAGACTTATCTTGCTATGTCAACCTATAATGCTAATATGGGCTTTTGTTTGTTAAACTTTGAGGTCTGTAAAGGACTAAACATTTTCCTCTCTTATCATCTTGATCAAAAGTAAGCGCTCATTCGTGTACCAGTATGTGTTTATGTTGCTGCATTAATGAGCCAGACATATTATTTTTTTTGACTGCAGATGAAATTGGAAGTTAATGCATTCCTATATTGGTCCTTCATTGAACATATTAAAGGTATTACGTCAAGGTGCAGACAGCATGGTGGTAATAGGCTGTCAGTTTTCAAAGGCTGGAGAGTTGCAGCTGTAAGGTCTGATAGAAAGTCCAAACATGTTGAATGAAATAAAATCTTTATAGCTAATAATTAGGGTCAAACAGAATGTGTATAAAACATAAGCCCTGAATTACAATTTGTTCAGCTATGTCAATCGAAGTGGGAAATGAATATTTCATGGCTTGAGAATAACCTGGTCTCACAGTGCTGCTGTGTTAACAGTAATGATATTCATGTTTAAGATTAGTTATTTGGGGCATTTAAAAAAAAAAAGGTTATTTTTTCATTGTATTGAAACGCTGACCTTCCAAGCCGAGGTACTTAGTACAAAACAACTGAATCGCAGAATAAAAAACCTAGAGGTCATATCTGGATAACGAAAAAGCCAGATAGCTCTTTTGGGGCTTTGTGTGCAGCGGATGTCTGCTCACCTGCCAGAGTCGGTTACTCCACCATTACGTCTTAATGCTGCTCCACAGCCTCATGAAACCCTGATGCAATCTACTCAAGTGGCACACCAATTGACCTTCTTCAACCTTGCCATTTTGTATTATTCTCTGATGCACATCCACATGTTAATTTAGACATAAGTTGTTTTCTTCAAAACACTTCACATGCATTTTAGTAAAATACACACAGCTTTGCTGGATGTTCCTGTATAATAATAGCATCTTTTTATGGACGTTGTTTTTAGAGACAACACATGGGTTTTGAGTTCTTCTAGGAAATAGGGTATGCTGGGCTGGAACCATGAGTGGTTGTGACAGCTTGCATCTAAAACTCCATGCCACTTATCAACATTTAATTCTGCTACATCGCAATAAACAAAACATTAACTATAGGGGGTCATCCTTATCCCTAATTCCAACTAAAGAATGTTTTCTTTTTCCAGAATATTTTTGATTGGTCTTTGCTTTTATTTATTTTTCATTTTTTGTCACAAAAGTGACAATAAGCTTTTTAAATGTTGTGCCTTAAAGCTTCCTCTAAGCACAAAGGCAGTGGGGTTCTGTTGGAAGGCTTCCAACCAAGCATTTTCCTTTATTTTTATTGGGTCACGTAGAAAGATATCAATGCAATCGATAAAACACATTTTCAAAAGTGGAAATACTGTGAAAAATGAACTGAAAACCACTTTGTTAAATATAAATATTAACACTTTTCTCTTTGGTTTGTAGGGTTTTTCTACGAGCTATTAGTCAGTATGCTGCAGTACTAAACAAGAAATTTCTGGACCAAACCAATTTTGAACTACAGGTGAGTATGACACTTAACTTTTCCTTTTTTTTTTTTTTTTTCCCCAGAATAATGTTTTGACAGCTTAGACATTCGATTTGGCTTTTTTTTTTCTTTGTCAGGGCACCACAGCAACATATTAGGTTCTATAAAAAGGCTTTTTAGGTCATCTGTCACAACTTTTCCTGACTTTGGCACTAAGGTGGATTTAGACTTTGTAGTGTTGCGTATAAAAAATACATCATCTAAGACTGCATATCTCAGAGACGACACATTTATTATTAAAGTAATTCTAAGCAAGCGTGTATGCAGAACACCTTCACCTGCCATCCTAAACAAGGATGTTTGCATTTTTCTCTAAAACTATCCTAAAAATCCTCATGAGAAATTGTGAATATTGTTTTATGCTAAAAATGAAGCGCTTTACAGTGTAATGTCTTCTATGAGTGCACAACCCTTTATATAGCACTGACAAATGGCTACAACTATAGATTTCCCCCAGCTGTTGTCTGATTGAAAGTACGCTCTCAAAGACATTGAACTAAATCACCAACCTCTTCATCCATTGGGACAGCTTCCTGACACAGATGTATAACCATCTCCTTTAAAGCTTTTGATTTAATGAAACCATAAAGCTCCTCTGCCCACATTGTACAACACTGAATAGCACTGTGGTCAAACAGGCCTTGAGGGCGTGGGTTGAATAATGCCTTTTTCTTTCTCCTACAAATGGCTTCTGTCTGTTTTTCTGGTTTAGCTGTGGAACAACTACTTCCACTTGGCCGTAGCCTTCCTCACTCAGGAGTCACTGCAGCTGGAGAACTTCTCGAGCGACAAAAGGGCCAAAATTTTCCAGACGTAAGTAACAAGCACTTCTAATTCACAGGACACGCTCATCCTCCAGGTGAAGGTTTAATTCACGACTACCCTTAAGGGTGGCTGTCTGCAGGTGAAAAAAAGAGCAAACCTTTACGGTGCACACAAGAAATGTTGAGGTTGTAGACAATTCGGTGAGGCCGTGAAGCAAAATGTTCATGCACATTTTTATACAGGTATGCTGTGGGCGACTGGTTGTAGCGAACTCTTATGCAACACATAAAGTGAGGGTAAAGTAGATGAGTCGCAGACATGCACAGATTTTTCATTTTTTTCAATCCCAAATCCTATTGACCTATTGACTATTGACCCCTAGCTCAAGGGGCCCATTAGTGCTGTTCAAGTGATAAGTGCATGCTTCTTGCGTGTATCCTGACTGTTAGAATTTAGGAAATTAGACAATAAAAGCATAGTTTGTGTTGGCATCCTACAGGAGTCCTACGTGCACTTGCGCCTAACTGCTGCACGTGGTCATTAAGAAGCCACTATTCGCCCTATACTAACGATGAGACTGTAATGTTAGGACACTGTATGTTAGTGTGACCCGTACGTCAAAAATGCATGCAGCTAAAGTTATCTTTATGAATACTTCATGATACACTTACCACACACACGTTCCATTTTCATGATGTCCCACTGGGATACTTAAACCCACATCCACCCTGTAAACTCTGATTTCCTTATATTACTTATTTATTAGTTTTCATTACTGAACAAAGCGTGCAAAAGGTATTATTATGACTGTGTATGCTGTTTTTCATTTTTCAGCTACTGGCAATGGAAGGTTAAACTAAGGATTTTCCAAGCCCAACTATAAGTTACCAAAAAAAAAAAAACCGAATGAAAAAAGATAAAATGTATTTTGAAAAAAAACTTTATTGATCTCCATAGATACTAAACAATAAAAATAATACATTGCTACTACGTACCAAGATGCTAGTTTGAGTTTGAAGAAAGTATGAAAGAGAACATAATGAGCTTACATTTTTAAAGCATCTACTTATTTAATCCACTCAGCTGTTCTGTTTCCACAAAGAAGCATCTTTTTGCATTAGCGTTTCTTAGAGGCTCATAATGCGCTCACACAAATAAATCCTTCCTATTGAGAAATAGGAATATTTACTACATTGCATACTTCACGGTGGCCTGAGTTTGACTAATCCTTGTTCTTTAAGGCTTTATTATTAGCCCAGATAAACTGCTTCTTAAAAAGAAAAAAGAAAAAAAAGGGAAAGCGACGTGCAAGACAACAGCCAAGTGCAGAGACGAGTCATTCCAAGCCTCCCACACCTTGCTTTTCTCTATTTGACAGCTTTCCCCAAAAGCAGCAGTTGTTTGGTTCACCTACATGAGACTTGCAATTTTTGGTGTAAGTACAGAACGGGGGCTCTCAAGCTATTTCCAGATTGTTTATTTGACTTTCCCCAAACATGTAATTTCCATCCAAACTGGTTGTTTTCACGGGAAAGGAAAAGAAACGTTAGACACATGTCAGATTTCTAGTGCAAAATCACCCCTGCTCATTCTTTGCTAGTGTATCTCTGTCCCTGCTTCACGTGCTGTTCACCCTCCCTCTTCTTCCTCACCCTCCTTGCATCCAGTTGTCTGGTGTGATGGCAAAGGAACTGTCAGCTCTGTCTGCCGCACTAAATATTGTGTCTTGCTGAGAAGTGCAGAACAGAGGTGAAATGAGAGATTGTGAAGAAGTACTCTTTGGAGCCCAGCATTTTCTTTTATCATACAGCTGTCGGTGCTTTCTGTGACATTCTTGTCCATTACTGCAGTCTGTGTAATCATAATGTCACTCTCAAACTTGCTGATACAAATCAGAGATAAATCTTTTAAAAATCCTAAGAAGGTGAAGCGTAACACCAGAGTCTGTAGAAACTCAACCATTTGGAATTATATTTTGGTTAGTTTTCTTTATTGTTTGTGCCTCATAGATTATTTTTTTCATGAATCATAAAAGCTTTTTCATAATTTGAGCTTGTTTTTAACAGTTTGGATTATTTTAATCTCATAAAAATAGGTTCAAAGTGTCTAAACAGCAAGTTTTAAAGGTTTATCTCCAGTTCCTCATAGATATTTAAGTTGCAAAACTTTAGCTTTAGTTTATCCTTTTACTTTTGTAAAAGTTGAAAGTACACATTAAAGAAACATGAACTTCAAATTGTTTAGAGATCCAATCTGATGAAAATTGTGTTTTTGTTGTTTTGATGGAGATGATGGAGAACAAGTATAAAGAAAGTTAAGGATAAAATGGCATTTCTGAGTATTTCTTTATTTGTTTAATTGTTTGGTTCATTGATTGATTGATTTGGTTTATTTCAAGCATTAATTGTAGACAATACAAGAAAAAATCAGGAGCAGACAAAAAATGCTGTTTGTAAAAGCTTGTAGCTGTGGCCTACAGTGTGTTCCAAATTAATATGAAAATTGTTTTTAATTATCAAAAAGAGTAAATTCTTTGTTTTTCAATGAAACTCGTGAATGATATTGTGTCTCTTTGGATCACTGACATCAATCTCAGACACCTGTGATCATTAGTTTGCCAGGTGAGTTCAATTAAAGGAAAAACTACTAAAGAAGGACGTTCCACATTATTAACCCTTGTGTTCGTATTTTTGCTGTATGTAATATATATGTGTAGGGTGGGTGTACAGTATGCGGTCAATGAAAATGTGTTTTGATTTATGTTCTTTACAGAAAATGAGCCAAAGCTAATGAATTTCAGGTTGTAAAAAAAATTAATTGTTTCATTTTTCTACAGATAGAAAAACTGAAAACGGGTCCCACAGACCCGAACACCATACAAGGGTTAACCAGTTCAACATTTTCAAGTAATATGGGAAGGAAAAAGGGTTTCTCTGCTGCTGAAAAGTGTGAAATAGTTGAATGCCTTAGAGAAGGTACGAAAGCCTTTCAGAGTAAAACTATATCAATATATATGATCATATCTTACCTTTGGAACACTAGAAAAACACATTATTTAGGAAATATTAGTTATTTTAGTGCACTCTTTTCATACTCTGAAGTAAAACAACTTGATTCTTGAGGCAACGCCTTTTGCTCCTCTTGGTTGCCGCCCATTTCTCGACGTCATCCTGATATCGACCTCAGTGTGTCTGCATGTATCTGCGAATGCAAACAAACAACATCGGAACTTTTTGCATAGATGGATGTGCACATTGGGCATAAAAAATGAAAGCGTTTTACAGGTCACTGCTAGCTCTGTGGGGAAAGTTTGTGTGTTAGACTGGGGGCGGTGCTGGCAGCGCAGACTCTTCCTGAAAGGGGCAGTCCTCAATCTATGTCGTCAGCTGGTGAGATCCCGCTCGTTTTTGTGGGTAGGGAGGGGCTGCTGCAGAGAGCACAGGTTTTTAGAGGATTACTCAGAAACGGAGGTTGTTTGTAGTGAGGAATGAACATAATACAGTATATATTATATAATATGACATACTTAAAAGCTCAAAAAGTTGTTTTTTTTTCATGATTATGGCCCCTTTAAGTGTAATCATCGTACTATTAAGAGATTTGTGGCTAATTCAGAGCACACATGGGTTTGTGCAGATAAAAGCAGAATGAGAAAGGTTTCTACCAGACAAAAATCAGATTAAGAGAGCAGCTGCTAAAATACCATTACAAAGCAGCAAGCACATGTTTGAAGTTGCTGGTGTCTCTGGAGTCTCACAAACATCAAGGTGTAGGATGCTCCAGAGGCTTACAGTTCTACGTAAACCTTCTGCATGATGACTCATTTTCAAACAGTCTTGTTCACTGATGAGTCCTGTGCTACCCTGGATTCTCCAGGTGAATGGAGTAGTAGGTGGTTGGTGAATGGCCACCATGGCAACCCAAGGCTGCGACCAAGGAAGTGGTAAAGTCATAGTTTGGGCCAGAATCATAGGGAGAGAGCTGGTCGGCCCCTTTAGGGTCCCTGAAGGAGTGAAAATGACCACTGAAAAGTATGTGGAGTTTTTGACTAACCCCTTTCTTCCGTGGTACTTAAAGAAGAACAGTGCTTTCTGTAACAAAACCATCTTCGTGCATGACAATGCACCAACTCATGCTCCAGGAATACTGGACAGAAAAGGAGATGAACTGATGGTATGCCCCCCATCCTCCCCTGACCTCAACCCTATTGAGAACCTTTGGAGCATCCTCAAGCAAAATATCTCTGAGGCTGGGAGGCAGTTCACATCCAAGCAGATGTTCTGGTAGGCTATTCTGACATCCTGCAAAGAAATTCAAGCAAAAACTCTCCAAAAACTCCCAAATTCAAGGGATGCAAGAATTGTGAAGCTACTACAAAATAAGGGGTTCTATGTTCAACTTGATCTTGACCTATTAAGATGTTTTTAGTTTGAATAGCTTTTGATTTCCATAAATATGACCTCCTAATCCAGCAAAGTCAACAAATGACCATTTTCAGTTCTTTAAAATCTCTCAAATGTTGTGAAACTATGTTGTGTAATAATGTGGAATTGTGCATTTAAAGTAGAGCTGGGCGATGTGGGCAAAAAAAAAATCTCAGAATTTTTTCGCACAAAATTCAATTTTCGATTTTCATCAATTTTTTTCTCCCTCCTTTTACTTTCTTTAAAAAAATACAAATAGCAGAATATATTTAACAAAAACTATTTTAATTTAGTATCTGCTTTGAAAATATACTCAAACACAAAGTTCAACTAAATACAAGTAAGACATGTTTGTAGATCAATGCAGCAGATGCTTTGTAAGCTAATTACACAGTACTTTTTAATTACAAGCTTCATATGACATTGCATTCCCATTTCACTCAACTCTCATACACTTTTTTTATTGGGACTGCCTTTCCTACCAGCATTCTGAACTCAACAGAAGAGTTTTTCATCTTTACTCTTTTCTGGATGACATTTTTTTTATTGAACTCGCCATGGTTGTAATAACTGTAACAAGGATCACTGATGGCTTCTGGGTAATTTTATATTTTCAAATGAGTTACATTGTAGGCATATTATTAGGAAACTGCAAAATGGCTCAGCCTTTCCTATTTCATCCTCATTCTCATTGTTTGTAGTGATAGGAATTCTAGTTCTCCTTAGAGAACCGGCTCTTTGGGATTGGCTCACTAAAAAGAGCCAGCTTTCTGCTTCCAAACAGCTCTTTAGGTTGCTTTGTTGCTTTATTTAATTTATGATTAACAACTATATAAAATGATGCACAAAATGAATAACTAATGTAAAAAAAGTGTTTTTATTCATGTAAGTGTATATGTATAAGCTGTTATTTACTCCTTCCAGATAAAATGTGCAAAAAAAATGATAAAAACAAAACTATTTACAATTCAACTTTTAACTACTCGTATAAACATTTTTCGTTTTTTTTTTTCCTTTTAAATAAATTTGAAGCAAAACAACAGAACACTGCAACCACAACACAAAATACAAATTAAAATGTGTAAAACCAGAAAAAAAATGAAGGTTTGCATTTAGAAATACAGTTTTGCAGATGCTTTTCTCAGTTCTCAGGTGTCTGTACAGGTTGGTTGTGGAGCCTGTTTTAGATTAAATGACTTTCCTGCAGAATCTACACTCTTCCTTTGTATTATCAATTAAATTGAAATGGTTCCTGATTTGGATTCTTTTCCTGCTGTCTCTCATTTTGTCCGAACTCCGAAACACGTTTCTGTGTTTCTGTAGTTTGTTGTTGTTCCACCTTGATCATACTCGGTTCATGGTCTGCTGTGCGTGTAACGCCCCACCCCGCGTAGCTCAAGATTATTGACCCCGGAAATCCCCAAAAAATGTTATCCTCTACTCCATGCTAACGGTCCCACCAACAGGCAAATTTTTATTTTCTGTTTTTTTATTTTGGTCTAAAGCAGCAAAATCTTGGATAAAATCAAAGGACCATTGAAAGATGATCAGAGTGGGACTTTAGGAACATGTCTTATTTTTATCACTTCGTTATAAGCCTGTAAACAGTCTCGCCATGTCAACTCCTGTGATTTTGGAACAGAAATCCTAAAAAATGCCAAATGAAATTACAAACCCTCAAACAGTTGATGAAAATTTCAAGAATCCTAAGCTCAGCTTGAACAATTATTTTGACTTGTGTTGTACAAAAACATTTTATTAACATCAGTATTGACTTTGCTGAAAATCAATTGGTGCTAATAAGGTTTGGATTTTTGCCTTTTTACAATCTCCATTCCAATCTTTTTTATCCTGTTTTTACCACGGTCAACGCCGCCTTTCAGAACTCTGCTGCAAATTCTACTCAATTTTTTAGAGCAACTACATAAAACAATTGGCCAAACTTACCTTTAAAAAAAGTTTTTATCTAACTTATGCTGTAGCTCTTTTCTGACAAGCTAGTGAGCACAAATAGGTATTGTCAAGTGCCTATTTGAGGAGGACTTTGCACCTTTTCTTTTGTCTTTGGTCTCAGTTGATGCTGAAAACTGATGCTTCCAAATCCTTTTCTTTTTTTTTCTTTTCATGCCCTTTTTCATTTTACTCCCCATCCACTCCATTTCCATCACCTTTACGCTTCCCCATTCACTCTCCTGTTTCCCTGTCAAACATAATCCTTTTCCCGCTGACCCAATTGCGTTGCTCAACACATGCTGCAAAGACCTGCTCACCGCTGGCCCTCTGTCGCTGCGTTATTTTTAGTTAACCCGTCTGAGATCCTTTTCTCCTGCCGCTGACAGGTATGCATTGTAGGTCCTGACAGGCGACATTCACAGCTGTCTGTCTCGCTGTGTACCGACAGAAAAAAAGCAGCCTGCATCTCCCCTAGCACAGATGAAGACACAATGCCTCATGCAGTCATTTACACACCCTTATGTGGAAATCCTTCAAACAGTCAAGCATGCTACACACACACGAGTACAAGGATATTAATAAAAGGCAGTCAAGGATTTCAAACATAATGCCTCACACTTTAACACATCCATAAATCCATTTAGAAGCAGACTTTTCTTTACAATTTATATTTCAGTCAAGCCTTTCCCCAAGATCAAACCGTGGGCCCCGCATCAATGCATTCTTTAAAGGCTGAACACCTTAAAGTGCTTTGACCTGGCCAGTTTGTAAAGAGATGATGCAGCTTCTTTTGATGCATTATTTGAATGCTCTTCTCCTCCTTATCAAAACACATTAGTTTTGTGTAGAATCTGCCAGTCCATTGGCTTGGTTTTAGAATTCTGTTTTGGCTGCTGGATGCTCTTAGGTAGCAGAATGTGTGAAAACGGCTTTGAATTGATATTAGTTCTGGGTCAGCAGTGGTGTCAATCATAAATCATAGTCTGTTTAGTGCTTTGCAATTTTGTGCCAAGGTTTCATGTAATCGCGGTGTGAGGAGGAGACACAGGGTCATCGGGCACGCCAGCCTGTCCTCATCATTCTCCTGTTGGATTAAATCCTGACTCAGAAAACGCAACAGCTGACAGAAACACAAAAAAATTAAGAGAATCCTGGGTAAAAGGATACATAAATCTGATATTGTTGTAAAAATTGGAATTGTTGGTTTTATTTATTAGCAATATTTCATCTGAATTGTATTTATCTCAATTGTTATCATATTGATAATTTTATGCGCTCTGTAAGTGGCTGGCTCTGAATCAAAGTTATAAATGTAATTTCACCCTATTGCAAAATAAAGATCCTTCAGATTCTAGAAAATTCTTGAAATACCACTTTTCAGCCTGCTTTAAAGAAGCTGAATCCTCCGAAAAAATACCCCCTTTAAATAAAGAATGAATCAGAAATGTCAGATTGGTAGATTAATGCGTCTAAATGCGTTTAGAGGCACTTGAATTCTATTTGAACAAGTGAAATCAGCAAGTATGAGGATAATTATGCACACAGTTCATTAGCAGCAGCTTAACATTACATTTGTAATAATTGAAAGTTTCTGAAAGGGGGCAGTTTCCATGTGCAAGTCACAATTTGAGGGGTTTTTAACTACTGTTTGCAGAAAAAAAGATGTCCCGTGTTTTACATGATACCTGGAGGATCTTTAAGTTGATGCTGTTCATCTCTTTTAGCTGTGTTGTAAACACGGTTTACAGCAGATATAAAAAAGAAAAGCTCTGGATGGCTTTTTGCAACTTGTTTTGTTGTTTTGCTTTCTCAATCAGCCACACAGCCAGTCTGACAGCAGAGTTTTGTTGCAAAGCTCAAAAACAATATTAGGGTTCAGTGCCTTTTATTCCCAGTGGTTAACCAGCAGTAAAAATAAAAAATAAAAGCATTTAATTAGTTATCAGCATTCAGTGATGCAGCAAAAATGGGCTGTTATAGGTCAATTTGAGCCTAAGGGGGAAAAAAAGCAAGTAGCCCTCTCACCAAGGTTATCCTTACAGATTTTTTTTTAATGGTTTTAGGTTTGAGCTTAGGTGATCTGTTAAAACTTCCAGAACATTTCCTATTTGTTTCAGGTGATTGGTTTCAGAGAACAACTCTACTTCTCTTTTCTTCGTTCACTCTGTGTGACCTTCTTTGCCCTTTCGGCTCCCTCTGTCCTCTCTGTGACCCGGGACTGTGACGCAGGGAAGGATCCAAAGCGGATTAACATTTTGTGAATTCAAATGATGCAATTTTTGTATTCGTTTTATCCGCAGCCTCGATGTAAAACTGCTTGATCAAACACTATTCGTTCTGTCATCCGTCCTGTCTTTATTTTTCTTTGAATTCATAAACTGAACAGAAGATAGATCATCCTCGACAGCCACTTCACTACCAGCATGTGTGCATGTTGTAAACTTAGAATGGCAGCCATAATTCATTAGCCTTCTGTGCCAGGGAGCATCATAAAAATATATTTAACGCTGACCAGGCACTGTAAATCTGTTACATTATAGATTTCACTTTGAAGATTGTGAACCACCTTCAAGAATATGTTGTTTCTGTAAAAGCGTAAACAAATTGCTGAGTTTTTTGGAGCTTTTTTTCAAAGACAAAAGTAGTCACTAGACATGTCACTAAGTCACTAAGACATGTTTTCTCAAACTAAGATTATTTTGCTATTGAAAATCTTTCTGGATGAGATTATTTTTCTTGCAAGACAGAAAATAAGGCATTTTTTCTTAAAACAAGGGTCTTTCTACGTTCTCAAGATTCAGTTTATTCCGGTTCTGGAACATTCAAATGCAAATGGCTAATTGTTTTTCTCCATTTTTGTGTTTCAGATACCAGGACATGAGAAGACAGATTGGCTTTGAAATAAGGGATATGTGGTACAATCTTGGTAAAGTAACTTTTTGATCAGTTCCACTTATCATCAGCAAATATGTGATCTGTAAATGGTTTTACCGGAGCAATAAGTTATCTGTTCCAATAGAGCAACACACAAGTTCAGAATTTATGTTCACTTCACTGAAACTTTTCATTCACGATCTATTTTCTGATTTTAAAAATGATTTTCCAATGAAAAGATTTCTGTTTATTTAACTGAACCAGAAAGACTTTTATTTTTTTAGTATTTATAATTGGATGCAGACTAAAATTCTTGGCTCTTATTGCCAGTCAGTGAAAATCTGTCAAAATTAAGGAGCTAAATGTAAACAATTATGTTTGTAATGTGATGAGAGAGCAATCAAGTCTCACAGGATTGAGATTTCACTCAAATTAGGTTGCAAGATTTCCTCACCCGAGTCTCTCCATTTACCATGATGGTCACATTTTGATTCTATAATAAGAGCTTTCTATCATATCGAGCTTTTTTATTGTGCTTGTTTAGTTTTAAAGTACGTAGTTTTATTACTTTTCAGAGAGACTTGACAAACAGAAAGATGCAGTGTTTTTACACATGCTTTTATAGAATGAAAATTAAACTTAGAACTGCTTTTCTGAATATTTCTTTATTCTAATTGTTGTGAATCAGGAATAGACCAAAAAAAGATGCCATTTGAAAAAGATTGTATTTGTGACGTTGAAAATAGACTGGGCGGACCACAAGCTCCCTGAAAAATGACCCAGGTTTTTTGATTTTGGCTAAAAATGACATAATCATAATCAAAAGACCTCTGGGAACGCTTTGAAAATAGATCCAAGGATGATCAGAGTGGTTCTTATTTTTCAAAATATTGTTCTCATCTATGGAGTTCAAATTCTATACATGTTTTAATGTATTTGTGAAGTAATTTTTTTCTTTTTTAAGGGCCCCACAAGATCAAGTTCATCCCTGAGATGGTTGGCCCCATTTTGGAGATGACGCTTGTTCCTGAAATTGAGCTACGAAAGGCAACCATCCCCATCTTCTTTGACATGATGCAGTGCGAGTTCCACTTTACCTGCAGCTTCCAAAGGGTCTGTCTCAAAGCTTAAAGAAAAACAGCAAAATAAAAATAAAACAAAATGAAAAACATAATGTACTTACTATTTAAAAAATATAAGGTTTCACAGTGTATCACTCAGTTATAGAGGGGAAAAGGTCTTTGCACTATGAGTCAGAAACAATTGAAACAGTTTTAAAGTGAATGGTGGCTAGCAGCTCAGGTTGTATGATCTTAAAGCAGCAGGAAGAAACAATTAAATTATGTCGCTTCTTCAGACACCTGGAATGTAACAGTCTGACACTAAAACAAAGTGTGAAGAAGGAAACAGGAACAACTGAGGGGCATTAATGAAGATGTTAGGTGTTAAGTAGAAGTTCACTGTAGTCAATCTGATATATAGCATAAATCCTGTTTGTAATTCTATAAATCCTGCTTTGTTGTGCTGCAATTATCAGCAGTCGGAGTATAGGGAACATCAGTGTTGGTGTGAAATTAAGCCTCTTTGCATTAAAAAGGCTTTGTTGCAATTTCTCTAATCTTCTGAACAAACTCCAGAAAAAAATGCATTATATCTGTTTTAGATGTTAAAACATAAGGAAAGAATGTAATTTTAAACATTTTAGACTAATTAAATATTTTTCTTTAATGATATCATTGACACTTTTTTTGTTTTTTAATGATATCATTGACACTTTTTTTGTTTTTAGTCATAACTGTTTTTTCATTTTGTTGTAATTTCCATTTGTTTTTTTCCTGTTTTTTTTATTTCTTACTATGCTTACATCTTTAAAAATGCAGAAACAGTTTTTTTTTCCTTAAAACAGAATAAAACAATCTTTTTCACGTCAACTAAATATAAAACAGGATTATAAATCACTGTCAGCGCTGACAACATCAATACAGCTGGAGTAATGCTGTGTCTCGTCATATTGTTTTGTTTAGTGCTCTTCCAAAAAATGTAAACAACCAAAGACGAACATTAGTAATAATTAAATTTGGAAAAAAGAAAAAAAAAAGGTAGAGGCTCACAGCCAGCTGTTCTGCAAGAGACGCTGAAGCCTGAGCCGCCTTACCCTAAGTCTTCATGAAGGGTGAGAAGAGGGATGGGGCTAATTAATTGAAAAATTAGCTGCGCTGATTATTTACGCCTGCTCTGTCTAATTGCAGTTTGAGAACGAGATCATCACCAAACTCGATCACGAGGTGGAAGGAGGCCGCGGAGACGAACAGTACAAACTCCTCTTCCAGAAAATGTAAGCACTGATTAATGGACAGGATTATGCCTCTGCCTTATGTTAGATCATGCTAATTGGGACATATCACTCCTCAAGATAACCACAGGTGTGGTGCTGATCAAATGACGTTTGATGGCAGGTTTTTTTTTTCCATCTCAGTAATAAAGTCACAGCAAAAACAAAGAAGATTTTTTTCAAGTCTCAGTTTTCTGTTTTATAGAAGGGGTGTTAGAACTCTCAACACTTTCTTTCTACCCCTCTCCTCTATAACAAACACCAGCTTGCTGGAGCACTGTCGGAAGCACAAGTACTTGGCAAGAATGGGCGAGCTCTTTGTCAATCTGGTAGTGCGTCTGCTGGAGAGGCTGCTGGACTACAGGACCATCATGCATGACGAGAACAAGGAAAACCGCATGAGCTGCACGGTCAATGTGCTCGTAAGACATCCGCTGACAATTCCACTCCACACATAAGCAGAAGAACTCACCACATGCCAAAGACTGCACCTGTAAAGCTACATTCATACCACCATCAGCAATGCAGGTTCAAGCGATCACTTCCAGTGAAAAGCCTATGTAAATTCCCGTTCACGCAGTACTACCCAACTTTTGACAACTGTTTTGGGCTCTACGCATAAACGTTTAAATGGAATTATATGACACCAGATCAAAATACATATCCAAAAACAGCTATGAAAGAAAAAGCCTGGAACAAGATTTGCATCATTTCAGCTTTTCACACCAAGCCTTTTCCAACTGTAGGTGGTGGACATTCACAAGTATCAGGTAGCAACAGTTCAGTGCGAATACCAAGGGCTAAATACTGTGTCACATGCCTGGTGTGAACGTAGCGTCACTCACAAATACAAGTTCCCATAATCCCTTCTGCTCCCAGGCACAAAATAAAACTACCAGCACATGTCAGAGTGTGTTGAGATGTTATCACAGAGCGGCTAATCTTAGTCAATGCCTTTTTGGGACGTGACATTTTATCAGGTGGTGCCAAAATGCCAGGCTTATCCCACATGAATAAAGGTGCCATGAAGGCGCCAGACCTGTGGCTTTGTAATTAGCATTTGTTTGAGCCATGCTCTATCATTGCTGTATCTAACATTTATCCAAAGCTGTGTGTCTATCAAATGCTGCTAGAAAGTCCTGTGTGCAGCTTTTAGTTGAATCTGGAAAAAAAAAACAACTACAACTTTCAGTTTATGCATTTAAAGTGAGTGTTACAGGATTGTGTTCTGAAGGTGTTTAAATGTTTTTGTTTTCTTTGCTGTAGAATTTTTACAAGGAGATTGACAGAGAAGAAATGTACATCAGGTAAGACCCAGTCCAGAATTTCCCTCCAACTAAAACTCATTCCCTTGAGGCGTTTTAAATAAAACACCAAGGTATATTACATGGAGAACATTAATCCTCTTTCATTCATGTAAATCCCCGGAGCTCCATTTTTTAAAAATATGCCTCCTCTTTCAAATTACAACAGTGGGAGGCTGTTTTTTTCTCCAGCTGTCTGTCAAGTGTTGTAGAAGTGGAACAATAAAGAGGGCTTTTCTTTTTATTGAAGCAGAAAGAAAGGTGTTTTGGTAAAGTGTGAAAAGCACTCTTAAATATCTAAAAGCATTATTTCCTGTCAGATACCTGTACAAGCTGTGTGACTTGCACAGAGAGTGTGACAACTACACAGAGGCTGCCTACACCTTGCTGCTGCATGCAAAACTACTCAAGGTAAGCAGACACAGCACACTAATGAGCCATATTTGCTCAGATTTTCCAGGAAAAGACTGCAAAGCAGGGCAACATTTAACCTTAAGCATCAATGAAACATTTCTGTGTGTTTGAAGTAAAAACAACGCTAACCAGCGTCAGTTTTTCAACCAGTTCCAAAAATATAAACTTGTCTAATTACAAAATTAAAAACAAAATAAGAATTATTATAGCAAAAGCAGAGGAAAAAGCACTCCACTTTAAATCAAAATAATCAAATAATGATAATAATGAGAGGTTTATTTCTTCCTGATTATTTCACGTTGAAAGATGTAGATAAATGGGTTATCAAGAAGCTCATCCTCCTTTGCCAAAAATACATGGCACAATTTCTCATGTAATTTGCAGACCCGGTTGGGTCTTTGATAAACTGGGATTTTTTTTTTTTTTGTCAATTCTGTGTACCTTTCTGACAAATTATATCACCCAAAAACTCATCTGTGTTTGCATAAATAGGTGTATTCATCAGCCTTCAAATCGGGATTTTAGAAAGAAAAAAAAAAAACAGGCTGCGACTGAATCCCATTTTCCTCTCTGACTAATCACAGTTGCATCTGCAGGGGTCCGTTTTATTACTTTGAATCTACTTCTGCTTTAGCATCTGTTATCTTCCTGATTACTGCAGACAAAAAGAGTTTCTTTTTATTTGTGGCAAGTAGCATTTGCCTTCAGAGATGATTTAAAACTGGCATCTGATTACATAATTGGTTTCTCTTAAGTAAACCAGCATCAACGTCATAGTTTTCACCAAACTGTCTAAAGCTACGTTCACACCGAACGCAATTCAAGTGGCAGGGGCGTCCATAAGTCATTGTACTAACGTGTTGATGATGTAAACCGAGGGGTGTAATCCGAAATCAACATGAAGGAGCATCTGATCATTCTCCTCCTGAACTTTTGAATATTTTTCTTATTTGCATCAACACATAATAAAAAGTTCCTCTGATTTTTTTTCTTATTTTTATTGTTTCCCTTCTCGATCTAATGCGGGACATCAAGTTGTCAAACTTTGCCTCAGAGAGACGGAAGTAGCTGCTACTCATTCAGACACAGCTCCTGTAGTAAATGGTGAACCTCACTATACTGGGAGAGTCTCTGAAGACGTGCTTACAGATGCTTTTGTAGAGCTCTTCAAAATAAACAAATCTGATCTCTCAACATCATGTCTTCCCGGCTACATATGAGCTATTCAGTCAATGCTGCCTTGTAGTGATGAGGCTAAAATCTTTGGACAGTAGCTCCACCCACACACGTCTGGAGGGTCAAGTTTATGAACACATCATTTGCTGCTTCTCTTTTGACATATAAATCGCGATAGGTGTGAACGCAGCATAAGAGCCAATGTGGAGGCTAACATTTAAAGCAGGGGGTGGGCAATTCCAGGCCATGAGGGCCAATATCTGTATGTGCACCGCTTCCTTTGGCTTCACTGTCTAAAGCAGGGGTCACTGCTGCTCACCTGTGCTGATTCAGTCCAGCTAATCGGCATCTACTGAAGCAGGGTTAGCTGCAAAACAAGCAGGGTGGTAGCCCTTGAGGAACAGGGTTGGTAACTCCTGATCTAAAGGTTCCTATGGCACGCACTGATGGATCAGTTCGATTTCTTCAGTTGATTCTCAGCACCTCAGAATCCTGTCTAAAACTAGCTGTATTTGTTCTGCGACAAGCAAAAGATTGTACTTTCTCTACACTTCTGCCAAACAGATTGTTTGTCCTCCTGCCAGGCTGTTCGGACCCGCCAGAACACAAATTACTCTCAATTCTGGATAAAAAAAGCACAACAGCATCAGCTTGTTTTTCTTTAGGGTTTTTGTGTCTGATGAGATTCTCTTGCCAAATACCAAAGAAACATCTGTAAACGCCTTTTTGCATAAATAACCCTGCAGAAGTTTGATAGATTTCCTTTATGAATTTGGAACTCCATTTAGGAAGGCAGAAATATTTCAGATTTTATAAAAACAAAACATCAGTTTGATCGATCTCTTGTCTCTTGGGTTGTAATGACATGGTTAGGGGAAAAGAAATCTTGCAGTGGGTATTTTTTCCTCTAAACAAAATTTTCTGTATCTTTGCAAACACATCACAATCTAAATTTAGTTGGTTTTTTTCCTGCCAAAGAATTTAACAGTACTAATAAAAAACTACAAATCAGTTTCACCTTTTTGCATCGGTAAAAAGACCGATTGATTTCTCGTCACCCTTTCGACTTCAGTCCTGCATTGTTTTGCATGGTTTTGACCCCTAATGCTAATTTGTTCTTTGTAGTGGTCAGACGAGCCATGTGCAGCCCACCTGACGCAGAGAGATGGTTACCAGGCTGCCACTCAAGGACAACTTAAGGACCAGCTCTACCAGGAGATTATTAATTACTTCGACAAGGGCAAGGTAAGATTTGCACCAGACTATAAAACAAGAGCTCTTTATATGAAATTTGCTTATAGCCCTTTTTTGTTTTACGTGACTGATGTTTTTCATCTGACAACATGGGCAATACTTTATATATTTATAGCTTCTTTCATACCCTAACCTTTCATAAAAGGCATTTTCCCATTCATCTGTCCTGCTGATCTTATTCATTTTCACCTTAATGCCACTTCAGTGTCATACTCGAATGCCATTTGTGCCACTTGAGAATGAGAAAATGCTACCTTTCATGGAGCCATGCACAGAGATCCCTCA
This sequence comes from Adrianichthys oophorus, assembly GCA_036245035.1. Taxonomy (NCBI): domain Eukaryota; kingdom Metazoa; phylum Chordata; class Actinopteri; order Beloniformes; family Adrianichthyidae; genus Adrianichthys; species Adrianichthys oophorus. Next base: position 11,399,190 of record BSAI01000012.1, on the reverse strand, counting down.
ACATTTTTTATTTTTCCAGTGAAATAAACCTGTTTCAGACTGTTAGCTAAGCTCGGAATGGATCAGCAGATCTTCAGCCAGAGCTTCTTGAGAATGATGTCAGAAAGCTTAACGTGTCATCACAGAGAAGATGCAGCCAACGCTCCTGGCTCTGCACCCAACCGTCCCTCTGAAAAGAATTCTTAGGCAGACAGCAATTTGATAGAAACTTGGATAAACCCATCAGAGGGACATCACAGTGTCAGTGGCTGGAAGAACAGGCCTTTGCTTCTGACGGGAAACATTTTCCAGGAACCCACTGACCTTGGCTCCCCAAATGGCAGCAGACTAAATCCAAGTGGCAATTTGGATTCACCTCAGGTTCGGTCCAGGCCAGCTCAGTCCATCCAACTGAATCAGAGAGCTACTTGTTTCAGCATGTTTAATTGGTTTGAATCTAGTTTTCACTCCTTTGGAGTACTCTCAAGGGCGAAATAAAAATGACAAAAGATGTAGAGTTTAGTGCTTTTTGATCAGCAGGGCAAAATGAAATGTCATTGACAAAATGCAGATTTTCGCAATTGTAGCTTTCAGAGAAATATTGCTTTATCTCCACATTAATGGTTGTAATTAATTAATTCTTTGAGTGTCTGTGTTCTCAATAGATGTGGGAAGAAGCAATTATTCTGAGCAAAGAACTGGCGGAACAATATGAGAATGAAATGTTTGACTTTGAGCAGCTCAGTGCATCTTTGGTAAGTAAGATCAGTTTTTTTATGTACAAATGCATCCTAGTATTTGAAACATTAGTTCAGTCATCCAAACCAGCTTTTATGTTGTTGTAGAATTTCCTATCTCCAGAGTTTTTAGTTAATTCTTTTATCTTTTAATTCATTTCATCTTTAGGGCTTTATTATATTCAGAAAAAAACATGCATAGATAGGTCTGTTTTTAAAGATCACAAAACAGTAAAACTTTTGTACAATTATAAAGGAAATTCACCCCAGGAATGCCATAAATATTAAAATGTTTTTTTCTGGCCCACTAACATTTTATTATCTTTCAAACTACAGCGGAAACAGGCTCAGTTCTACGAGAACATTGTGAAGGTTATTCGGCCCAAACCCGATTACTTTGCTGTGGGCTATTATGGAATGGGCTTCCCGTCTTTCCTGCGTGTGAGTGTTCTCATTGCTCTTCCCCTTTTACATGTGTGGCCATACCTATGCACTCTGTGACATTGTTCTCACCCTTTGAATGTTTTATTTTATTCCTGCAACAATGTTTTGTTTTTTGTTTGTTTTTTTCTTTTTGCTTTGTTTTAAAATTATTTTGCCTGGTTTAATATGAGGTGTTGCTATTTTATAAGGAAGATGCAAAGGAAATATGGAAATAATAAAGGCTAGAACAAAGATGTGAAAGACAAATAGAACAGCATCTAATTACTTTAATTTCTTGTCTAATTATTACAATTATTTTATGGTTTGTACATGATTAAAACATCCTGTCATAATTGTTTGTCTATTTTTAGCATCCCTGCTGGATGATCCATACTAAACACTGTAAAATCTTCTTTAATTGAAGACCAAAAAACCTCCCACAAAGTTATTTGTGTTATCATTCTGATCACGTTTCAATGCTGTCACCTGAATTTCAGCAAAACACCATTTACTTTTCACTAAACGTGTGGCTTGCATCACAAGAAGTCCCATCTCCATCTGCACAGCAAAACTACACTTTCAAAACAAAGTGAAAGGAAGTGATACGGTCACATTATAAATTGCTTTTAGTGGCATACACACCAGTGGTTTTTCCTGCACAGCATGAACATCCACCCTTATCGACTCCAAACATTCTTGTAAGTTAAAGAATGAAAAACAGAAATGGTCAGAATGCTAAAATTATCATTTGGAGGCACTGACCAATAACTCCAAAATTAACCTTTTTTTTTCTAATTAAGAACGTTCTGATACATATTGGCTGTATTTTTAATACATTTTGAATAGTTTATCTGTTTTTGGTACCAAAATCCTAAGCTTTATATTGGCAAAGAAAAACAAAATTGGTGCCAACAAGTTCAAGATTGTTTTTTGGTGTGAAAGGTTCTGTTTTCTTGTACTGGAGGAGAATAATCCCTCATCAAACAAGCACTAAAGGGTCCTCTAAAGTGTTAATACCAATCAAGCCTCTATTCTTTTAAAAACAGGATTTTTTTTTTCCTTTTTCTCTTTTCAATCTCCACAAATCCTAGCTGACCCTCTTTATCTGTTAGGGCAGGAACTCTATTACAGACAGGGCAAGCTATGGCGGCCTAACCTAACTGTCTCTTCAAACAGTCTTTCAGTACAGCTTGCACATTTTCCTTTTTTAATTCATTTTGCTCTGACATGTTTAACCAAGAGAATCCAGGCTGTCCTATCCAGTCACTATCTCCAAAATAGTAAAATGCCATAAATGCATAACTTGATCTTTTTTGTTGTCTTTAAAACTATAGAATTATATGTGCCTGACAGTATTTTTTGCAACATGGCAGCAAAATTGTAACCTGATTATTTTTATTAGAATTGCCATGTTCTGAGAGAAAAAAGAGGAGAGATATAATTAATGCAACATAATTTGGGCTTATTAAAACGATGCCATGACAGATGTGTATTTTAACTAAAGCTTTGTTTTTTGACTGAGTCGACATAAGCAGCATGCAGGCTTGGATGGGTAATTTTTCAAATGCCAGATGGGCTAGTCTTTACAAAGCAAGCTGAAAGGACTTGTAGGCCACTTGACACTGGAACAAAACGAATAAAACAAACCCAAGGATGAAGGTTGCTCCAACCTTCAGGACAGCTGAAGGTTGGCCGATCATTACGATGCTGAAATCCTCCAAGAACTTGAGTAATTCATCTTTTGTTCAGTTTACTAAGTCTTTCTTACTTTCTTTCACTTACTTTTACTTACTTTCAATAAGACTCAAAACCTAACATGACGTCAGGCATGTCCACTTAAACTTTTGATTTCTTGTCTTACATGTCAGCCATTTTTTATGCCTTAGTCACAACTGCCGTTGCGGGGTTGGAGACGGGTTGTGTGGGGACAAAAAATGGGCAAACATGTGCAGGGAACCCAAGTGTACACAAAATTTCAAGATTGTGGAAAATGACCATGCATAGTTTTTTTTTCTACTGGGTGACACATCGTAGCAAACATTTCCCGTATTTTTTTTATTATTTATTTTGGAAGCTTTATTGGCCTTTTCTACAGCTGCCCTCATTGGTGGACACGGGCTGTCTAGCAGGCAAAAGTGGGCAAACCTGCACGGGGCTCGCAGGAACTATCAAAGTTGTAGTCTGCATAATGAGCTCATACAGCAAAAATGTTCATTCGCAATTTCCCCTATGGTCATGCTGTGAGTGACAGGTCTTAGTGAACACTTATACAGTGTGTTCCAAATTATTATGCAAATTGTATTTAAGTATCAAAAGATCAAATTCTTTGTTTTTCAATGAAACTCATGGATGATTTATTTATTATCTTTGACACTGACATCAATCTCAGACATCATTAGTTTGTCAGGTGAGCTCAATTAAAGGAAAACCTACAAAAAGACGGACGTTCCACATTATTAAGCAAACCAACATTTTCAAGCAATACGGGAAAGAAAAGGATCTTTCTGCTGCTGAAAAGTGTGAAATAGTCGAATGCCTTGGACAAAGTAGGAAATGCTTTGCTCGGACCTATCACGTATTGGTGACGACAGCATCACCGATACGTGATAAGTCCGAGCAACTTCACAAATACTTTACGATACACTTACCACACGCGCGACAATGATAAGTTCCCTTTATTACGTCCCTTAAAGAAGCCACATAAGCCCTAAGGGAACTGCAAGACACACCTGTGCTCTCCCTTAGATGCAGCCGCACCTGTCTACAACCCTCCATGAACCTGGACAACCTAAAAATCCACAATACCCAAATAGGTCAACCCCCTGTATGGATGTGACTAAGGTTTTACAAACAGCAGTCAGCTTCAAGAAAACTATGTAAAGTTTGCTGCTTTTCTGCAGCTTTTGCAAAAAAAAAAAAATTTCTTTCCCTTTTCCAGTCAGCTGACATTTAGACTTTCTCCTTTGCTGTCCCCTCCAGTCCGCCAAAGTTAGTTACATTTAATTTATTTTATTATTTATTATTTATTGTAGAATATTTATTTTACAGCTAGTAAATTTTGTCACCATTTTAGTCCAGAGCAATACATTTATTACATAATTTAGTGTGACTTGATTTTACCTTTGTTCTGAGGTGTCTCTCACTCTCCCTTTAGATTTTGTCCCTAATCCAAACATTTTAAAGTATTTTTTCAGTTCTGAAAAAGCACTTCTTAACTAAGTTAATAGTAGTTGTAAGTAAATGTACACCACACTGTATTTTATTCAAACTTAGCTCAGGTGACTTGTCCTCCATTGTTTTCAATCTCTCATAAAATATGTTTTTTTCCCTCTTGGGAACCAGTTGATATATTTTCATGGTAATTTTTAAAAACTTTATAAAGTTTAAAGTAACCTTAGCTCACATGGTCACAGGGTTTTCATTCTCACTCTATGTGGCCATTTGTGTTACAGCCCGTGATGCCTTCAGGGAAAAGTCAGTAATGTGGGAAAATCAATAATTGTACAAAGGCATTTTGTGTCCAGCCCCTCACAAATTGATTTTAAAAAGAGTGCTTAATTCACCTGCTTAAGATTTATTAGACCCTAATACAGTTGGGCACAAGGGTATTTGCTAATTACAAAAGCAGAAATTTTTTTTTCAGCTAAGCCATTTATTGCCACCATCTTCTCCAATGCACTCAGTCCTTGTAAAACAAAGCCCAGGGACTTTAGAACACTTAAACTTTTGATTTCTTGTCTTACGTGTCAAACGAACTAAATACATATACAAAATATTCATCACATGTGATATCTGCACGTCTAAAAGGGACAAAACTATGAAAGTAGCCTTGAACTGAAACTAAAACTATTTGTTTACCCTAAATTGCCCTTGTTTGCTTGTTTTTTAGCTCATGACATCCTTGTGAAAATCCTAACCTAATCTGGATCTAAAAGAGTAGCTCAGGAAGATATGTATCTTAAGCTTATATCCAGACTCTGGTTGTGAGCTGTCATGTTCTCACTCTGTCAAATGTTCTTCAGGCAGACCTCTGAGCACCCTCTGCCAGATGAATGCTGCTTTTCTTTTGAAGGCACCCTTTTCTAATTTATACACATCTTTTTATAGCACAAATCAACGTTTTTATATTTACGGTTGCTGTACAATAGATTTGAGAAGGCATCCTATTCTGTTTGCTGCTTTTATGATAGATTTATGATAGATATGTTCTGCCAGAATCAAAGTTTCTTTTTAGTGTATATTACTACTTCATCCTGAAGCAATTCTTTTATGTGTACGGTATGTTGGTTTACAATCATCAACCAGTATTGATTATTAAAAAAGTGCACCCTACCATGCATTAAAAAAAACTGCTGAACTCTGCTGAAGTTTTGAAGTTTAAATTAAAAGAAAATATCTCCTTTTTATTTCAGTTTAAGAAGTATAGGAAGGTTTTATCTTTTCCGCCAAGTACAATTACATATTTTAGGATTTTTAAGGTATTTATTTTATTTCAAGAACATTTACTAAGCTATTATTTTTTATCAAATTTAATTTGTATAATTTTAAAAACTGCTTAAATTAAATTTACTTATGTATTGTACATAAAGAATATGTATGTATACATGTTTATTTTAAAAAAAAAAGCTTTAAATAGAAGTTCTTATTAATCAAATCATCTCTGAAACTGTGCCAAGGGGATTTCACTTTATTTCAAACAGCGTTATTTCATAAAAGACTTTCATAATATACCTGGAAACTGTTACAGGCTGAGCAGGTTTACAACCACTCCAATGGTTCTTCAGTTTTTATCCTTGGGATTGAATTGAACAGATTAACTTGTGCCTTCATGATGTATACACCATATTTGTCATACTTTTGCTACAATATACCTCACATGGAAACAATGTTGGCAAATTGCTTGCATGCATCTTCATATAAGCTTAAGGTGTAACAAATTATTTCTCATCTTTCAGAATAAAATGTTCATTTATCGTGGGAAAGAGTATGAGCGCAGAGAGGACTTTGAAGCACGGCTCCTCACACAGTTTCCCAATGCAGAAAAGATGAAGACCACCACGCCGCCCAGCGAAGACCTAAAGAACTCCTCTTTGCAGTGTATCCTCACTGCAACATTTCTGCTTAAGTCGTGTACTTTTAGTATTTGACTTCTCCTTTTAGATACGTTTTTGTTGAACATTTGCTGTCATTTTACACAATTGGATTCGGCTGTTAAACGGATTTCCCTAACTTATCTACTCAAGATATCCAGTGTTTTACAGTGAAAACCATCCTTGAACTGCCTGCGAAGTTTCAAAATAAGCCAGTATCTGAACAAATAGTCAGGTAAGCCAAACACTTGAGCTTCATTCTTTTCTTCACAGTTTTGGAGTGGATAACTCAAAGTCACACAGCATGTGTTTCAATCTGCCATGGACTCAGCATGTGTTTTTTTTTTTTTTTTTTTGTGTGGTGGACAAGGGACCAATGTGCAAAAGTTGATTAAATCTTGATCTAAATGTGGGTCAGTGTTCCACAAACACCGGCTGACCTTCTTGTTGTTCTAGTGGTTATTAACTTTCACCAGCCATCTGCCGCTCGTCACTCTGCCAAGAGCAACATTGTTCCTCTGCCATCATTAATAGCTCGGTGTTGGAACATCAGGGCCACAGCAAACGCTGTTCCCCTACCCTGCCACTTGTCTGCATGCCAACTGAGCTCCCTGGCTTTCAGCTGCGCAAATTCACATTGAAATGCCACCCAACGCATCAATGAGCATGATTAAAAGAACGCATTTACTTAGAAAACCTTTGGGCAAATATACCTGGGAGCTGATCTTATCATCAGCCTGCAGCACTGGGCTCATTCCCCTGCATTGATCCTTTCTGCATCCCACTGATTTTGTTTGCTAACTGTGTCTGATTATAATACTGGACTCTGTTAATGTCCCAAATTAAACAGTCGTGTTTAGAGACTGACAGGAGAATTGCTGCACACCAACTGCCCATCCGTTTTTCTGCCAATTTTGTCTCTCTCTCTCTCACCATGCGGCTCCCAGCTGTCGCTCTGTCGGCTCTGTCTGTTTTCTCTTATTTATTCTCTCATTCAGTGGAGGAATACATTGCGCATAGCAATGAGACTGAGCAAATTCAGCCAAAGGGTCATGGCAGCCAACGCAACACAGCCCTTTCTGACCTTGCTCTTTTAGACCATGCTAAAATTATGGTTAGCCTGTCAGCATGTGGCATGAAAAAAGACTTCACTGTTGATTTTTTTTGTTTTAAAAATCTTGTTAAAAAAATTTTTTGAGGCTATTTTTTCTATCATATATTTTTTGTATTATTTTGATAACTTTATGAGCCTTTTTGACTTAAGCCTTAGTCACAGCTGCTTTTATGGGTGGCGGGCAAAAAATGGGAAAACCTGCATAAGTCATAGACTACTTGGTGAGCTCGTAAAGTGAAAATGTTTATGCCCTTTTTTTTCTACGGGTGTGGTGGAGGCGACAGGTCGTAGCAACTAGCAAGGGTAGATAACGGTGAAGTAGGTGAGACGCAGGCACACACTGGTACAGATTTTTCATCTTTTTAACCTTCACAAACCCTGTGCAAACCCTAGGCAACAGCATCGCCGGTACGCCATGATTGCGTGCAATTTACATTATCCTTACAAATGCTTCATTATACACCTACCAAATGCACAACAATGGTACCTTCTGTTTTCATGACACCTCTTAGGATGGCAGTTTGAGCCTCAAGAGAACTGTAAATGTTACATTCACATCAGGCATGTGTCAACACACAGAACGTGAGTTTTGGTACGCACTTTTAGCTTATGGTGTTCGCACTGGGCTGTCGCTAACCAATACTAGCGCATGTGCCTACAGCTGGAAGAGGCTTGGTGCCAAATGTTGAAGCATTCAAACTCTCGTGAATTTTTGCCTAAGGCTTTTTTCTGTCACAGCTCTATTCCAATAAATGAAAGGCTTTGTGTCGTAAAATTCCAGTTGAGAACAAATTGATCGTGATTATTAACTTCTCTTTCATGATTAACTTTCAAACTGTTGGTACTTCTGTGATTTAAAAAGGACACCATTCGTACAGCACTACCAAATCCAAGTCCCTGATTGGTCAAAGTTCAACCTGGTTCAACTCCCATTCAGTGGCTGCACATTTTGCGTTAGAGCCTAGAAACACTTAAAAACTACGCGTGAACGCAAACGTTTTGAGCATGGCAGCCAGAAACACACATATACATGTGTTTACCTAGACTTCATTGAAAGGTTGCTTGAACGCCCCTTTAGATGTAGGCCTTTCTACGGCCTACATCTAAAGGCCTACATCTAAAGGGGCCTTTAGATGTAGGCCTTTCTACGGGCCTCTATGAACAACCCAAAAACCCATAGCACCCTTGTGGGTCACCCCCCCCTTTTGGGTGCATGTAATTAAAGCTTCAGCCCAGTAAGAAAAATATTAATGTCAGCGCAGTATAGAAGTGCATATATAGTACCAATTCATCATTTCTGTGTAGTTCAAATGTCAACTAAAGTCTTGTGTGGTCTGTTAATTAGAAAAACGTTAGTGGTGCTTAGTGGCAGAGGTTCCCATCTGCAACCTTTGCTGCTTTCCCTTTAAGACTCTGTGGCTTTGTAGTGGTTTTCTGCTCCAACTTTCCTCAGAAGTTGAGCTAAATAACCCAAATAATGTTGTTTCAAACATATGGGGAGACTTTAAAGATCAAGAATAGAATGTGTGGATTACGGCTCGTTTCCACAAAGTGAGAATTTGAGCTTATTGTGAGCATGTGCACGCAGACAGCTGTTCTCACTGCCTCTACATTTTCATTCTGTTAAAAGTCTATTAACCTGATCTGGCAGAGTTCACTCCTGCTCGTCACGTGCTTTTGTTGTGTCACAGCTTATTTGCATGTCAGGATAACGGTAGGAACTGCCCACGATGTATGAGACTCCAGAATTAATTGATTTCATATTGAGATGAAGCCATTCCTGAGATTGGAAGCTAACACAAAATCCTGAGGTTGAATGCAGAGCTTGACCTGTGTTTGACCTGAGGCAAAGCAATCAGCTTTTATCAATCAAACTGCAGATTACCAGTAACCGTTTTATTTTACTCATGCATGGATTTTTGCTTCCTTTTCAGCTTCTACACTGTAAATGAAGTTCATAAATTCCAGTATTCAAGGCCAGTGAGGAAAGGAGAGAACGACCCCGACAACGAATTTGCTGTAATTTTTCATTTCTTTGTTTTCTATTTACCTATTTACCATCTTTACTACTGCCTTACCTACCACCTTTTTTGGGTTTTGTTTGACATGTTTGGGTTGGTTTTCAATCTTTTAATTGAAATGTCTATAAACTGTTTGAAGCCTAAATAAAAAAGTCAATATGATTAAAAACCAAGTACTGGCAAGATGTGAAAGCAGCTGTCAGCACCGGCTGCTGCGCAAAGGCAGTCTTAACAATATGTAATGTTTAGTTTTCTCTCTGTCATTTACACAGAATTTCAGCAAAGCCACAATTAAGACATTCATTTTAGGATTAAACTTGTGATGATCATTGACTCTCCTTTGAAAATGAATCTTTTGACTGATCTATAGCTTAGTCCATTATTTATCCATCATAAATAATTCAATGTATTCATATTCAAATGAATCTTTGGCAAAAACTAAATGACAAATGCATATGCACTTTTGAGCAGCCTTGCAAAAAAGATTTTTTTTTATAAAAATTTATTCTATTCATCTTGTGTTATGTTGTGGAAAGAGTGCAGTGTTGGTAGACCAACTGATAGAGCCCATAAGAAGCATTGCCTAAATCCCCTTCATAAACATGATTCCTAAAGTCATTTTGGAATATTTATAGAGAAAAATCGAATAAAAGTTACCGTTGTGTTTTTTTTTAACCTAAAAACCCACTCCAATCCTTTTTTGATCTACTTATGATTACGTTGTTTTCAGACCAAATAAAAAACCTGTGTCGTTTTTCAGGTCACTTCTGCAGATTGACAGGAGTGCATTAGAATTTTTCCTCTGAATTGTGGGCGTGACTCTTGGCCTGCCCCCCACCCCCACCCCCACCCTCTTGCCCGTTACTGAGAGCTCTCTGTTTTCATGCTAGCGATAGCGGTAGAGCTGTCGGGGGTGGGGGGTCAACAGAAAAGCTTCCTTTTACTGAAAGCTGTCTGTTTACAATGTCCCCCGCTAGCTTACAGCCCCTCACAACACCAACCTAACATGCTCATTAATAGTTTTTTTTGTGTCAAAATCAGGTTTCTGCAACTTATTAGCCAGTCGTCTCCATCTGTGCAACAGAACAGAAAATCTGAAGCGTTTCTTCACCCATATAGACAATATTGACAATTTGGGTATCCAGGTAACAGTGGAGGGGCGACAAATTAAAGCCAGTCACGCGTTCTTCTGTGTGTTCGTGGCTGCATCAGTTCAGCAGAACAGTTTGATGTATTTAAGTCACCTGAGACTGAGCCCTGTTGTCACACTGATTGGACTCAGACTCTCCTGCCAGTAAGATTGTGAATATCTGTTGCTAGACACAAATGTCTTTCTGATCTAGTAGACCTGTCAGCTTTTACAAATCATTTTTAATTCATCATATCTCCAGAGTAAGTGAATGAGTGAGTGTTAAGTACGCTTTTTAGATTACAAGACACTGTTTACTTTCATTGTTCATATTGGATTGTTCATTTTTCCCCCTTTTCCTCTGACACTAATAAAAAGGAGAGATATTGAAAATCTCTTCCTAGAAAGATCATTACCAGCAGCTTTTCTTTTTAGGCATCTTCATTCTTTAGTGGCAAATCTATTTTTGCAAGCTTCCGTATGCGCGTATCTTATTGCTCAGCCAAACAGATTCACCAATTTCCCATCAACAAGCAGCTCAGCTATCTTTACACCCTATTTAGGATGTGTTACTTCTAGATTCAAAGACATGCTGAGATGCAGATCTGCACTTTAAAATCTGCTCTATTTTTCCCCAATTTAAAGTTTGTCCCTTTGCATGCAGAACATGTGGATCGAAAGGACCACATTCACAACGGCGTACAAACTTCCTGGCATCCTGCGCTGGTTTGAAGTCAAGTCAGTCTCTACGGTGAGTATGAAAGGCCCGCGTGCCAAACAGAACGTCTAATCAGATGAGGCTCTGCAGCTTTGCATTAAAACAATCAAAATGATTAGTCCACTTAAGCTAAGCTGGACCAACAACAAGACAAGTTCTCTGTTAGCCAGATGGCTCCCATTGATTCACCAAACACTCCTGTTTCCAGGGAAAATTGCCTCCCTGCACAAATACAACTAGAGAGGCACGTTCAGACAGGAAATCAGCCTTTATTGTTTCCTGAATATGTTTATTGTTACTTTTTGTAATGCTAAATCCAATTAATCCTCAGTAGTTTCTGAACTCACCGGTAAGTTTGCCAATCAAATCGCATGTTTACATTGACATGAATAAACTTGACACACACACACACCCCATCATTGTTTTCATTGAAAATTTAACGTGAAGGTTTAAAAAAATGTTTTTACTTTAACATCTTTGCTCTTAAACAAACATGGGAGTGATGACACAAATTGCGATTCTCAGAAGAATAAATCTTTGGAACTTTGTATGGTATACCGTTTTGTCTGTTTTTTTTTTTTGTTTTTTTTTTTATTTTCACATAGTTTTGACCTTTCTTTCTCTTTGTTTGTATTTTTATACATTTTTATTAACAAAAAAATATTTGATTTTCAATTTTTGTGATTTTTGAGTAAAAAAGGATTAAATTTACCACTCGAAATTGGGTTTTTTGGACTGTTTCATGGTTATTGCGAAATTAATGTGTAATACAGTAAAAAAAAAAAAAAGAAGAAGCTGAGGTTGTAGTAAAAAGATGAATATCAAGCATCTGCACAAAAACTGCTGTAAAGATAAATTAATAGAGCAAATTTTAAAGTAGACAAAAAAGATGAAAAAAAGGCCCTAGATTACTAAGGGTTAATGCTACATTTTGTTAAGTTACTGCTTTAGTTAAAGTGCTGTTTTCATGTCTGTGTTGGGAGCTGACATGTTTTCTGTTTGGAGAGGGATTGTGAAGAAAACAGATACATAAGTTAGACAGCAGATTGCTTTGTCACTTATAGCAAAGACTACTGCTCGTTTTAAATGTGTAATTTTTGTTCATCAACATAAATGTGCTACTTAGTCAGATGAGTCTGCTTAAAAATAACACAATCTTTCACAAAGAACATTTGTTTATAGCTTTGATTAGTCGCATTTATGTGTGTAAGACTCAAAAGAGCCTCTTGCATTGATTTTTTTTTGTTTAGGGCATTTTATTCTGCCTTAATATTTATCAAATAGCACCAGATGGCTCTTACACACCAGGCAGCTTGTGCACTTAATTCAGTACAAAAGCACGCTAGTTATGTCTTGCCCTAATCAAAATGAAGGCGTTCCACCATCATAAGGATTCAGAGCAGAGTCTTCCTCCAGGCTGGGTTGGAACATACTGTAAGCAGCAGCTTGCCCTCCAGATGAGGCAGGGAGAGGCCAGGTCTCCAAGGTCAGACTCGCTATTTAAAGCCTAATGACTAGGCTGAGATTCACAAAGCTTAATCCTTCCATCTGACAATTCTTTTTATCAAGCTGGCCCGTGACATACTGGCACACACTGGAGATTTGTCTCGCTGCCATGACATCTTTACCTTTCTTTACTCAGCTCTAAATGTGACATTTACTCAGCAAGCTGAGCATCCCTAGTAAACCTCAGTGTTTTTTTCCTCTCCATCCCAGTTGTGAGATTGCCACTTCTCAAGTCAAACGTTTTTGCAAAGCTGTGAAATAAAGCCTTAAACAGTGTATTTTGATCAGCAATGCTGGTCTTTTTTGGTTGACATGGGATTAGATGTTCCCTAAACCAAATTTTTTGAATTAAAGAAACACTCTGTATGCTGTGCATATTAATAGTATTTGTAATTGATTTGTGCTTTTCAATACTATCTGTCACCACAAATCTCTCTGCTGCACAGGAGGAGATCAGTCCACTGGAGAACGCCATGGAAACAATGCAGCTGACCAATGAGAAGATCAGCAGCATGGTGCAAAGGCATCTCAGCGACCCCAACCTCCCCATCAACCCCCTCTCCTTGTTGTTGAATGGGATCGTGGATCCAGCTGTCATGGGAGGTTTTGCCAACTATGAGAAGGTAATCATTTCTTCACTATTCATCCTAATCATACATCCTTAGTGCCATCTATGGCTATAAATCACTGAAAGTCACATAAATCAGTTCTTGTCTCCATTCTAATTTTTGAACCGAGATTCAGCAGCTCTTCTTTTACACATTCTGCTTCCCATGAATCACTACAAAGAGAGGTAACCTGAAAATAGGGAAAAGAACACTAATCTTGTGAAGAAAATCTCTAGAAAGTAGTGAAATTACCTGTCCATGCAGAAAATGATTTTTACTAAAAAAGAAATCTTATAAGATATCAAAATCGAGAAATAAGGAGTTCCACCCAAGCATTCAAAAGGAAAAATATTAGCTAAAATGGCTAACTATTACATAGTATTACTTTAAATTTAATGTTATACAGCCTAGTAATAAGGTTTTTTATTTTTGCTATTTCAAAGCCGATGTTTGTATTTTTTAGTTTTAAAGTACTGAATCGTAGTTCATTTTGATTACAATGACAAAAAAACTAAAGCTATTAGTGGAAATTGCTCATTTTAGAACAAAAATGTGAAAAATGTGTGTAAATGAGAAAAGCATCTTCGTAAAAGTTGGCAATCTTAATAAAGCCTCTCAAAATCTAAATCTGGCACTTGTTCTTAGAAAATACGTTTAAATTTTTGTTTCCAAACTAATGAAAATGAATGCCAGTCTAATTGTCAACATGTTTTACACTTTAAAATAGAATCCTTAAAATTTAACAAAAAGTTACTGTGTAAATTTTTATTTTTTTTTGTCTTTTATCAAGTTTTTCCATTGTCCAGAGTAACACATTTTTATAATAATGTCCTTATTTCTATGTTCTAGTTCTTAATGAAAAAAAGAATTCTCAACTGTGCTGATTTAGAGTAAAGCTCAAAAAGTGTAGAGCAAAGAGAAGTTTAAACAACTTCTCACCTGGTAAAATATCTTGAATGTCTAAATTAAAACAAGGTTTTTAATCTCTGCTAGTATCAAATAGTTTGCTGTTTTGTAGGCTGACTATTATTTTGTGTAAATGTTTTATCTCATGTTTTTGCTTGTAATTGTTTAATAAAAAGAAATACTTTGTTTTTTTTTATTTTTGCAAATCTTTATTAATTGAAAAAAGTAATGTGTTGACACATAGCACACATTATATTCTTGTCAATTTACAAAATCACTCATTTTTAGACAACATGCCTCTCAAGAAACAAAGTTTTCTTCTTATTCTTCTGAGAGAAGCTGTGGTGCTATCAGAGCCAAGATGAGTTTTTTGCAGCCTCAATGCCATCTCCCCATTTGGACCCACGGTGGCTGGGATCGCCAGATTGTTGTCCGGTTCTCGTTGGGCCCCCTTGGCATTGTCGAGTGTCTGCGCTGCTACCATACAATTTCTAACAATTGTACGGTGGCAGTGGGACGGCAACACTGGGGCAGGGGGGGTGACTCCCATTAGTCAATTATCGAGCTGCTGCCTTCCTGCCACCCGGCTGCTGCTGGACTGCCACTCAAGAACCACTGCAGTCATCTTTTGATCTTTTTTTAAGGTATCCAGTTGACGTTTAATTTTAACTTTTTCCTAAAACCTCAGCGGCCCCCACAGGCCATGTAAAAATGTGACTGCCGCCTCCCAATTACATATGCCACCGTGCAGCCACCTGCTCATTTTGTAGAAAAACTTGCATTTAGGTTGCAGCGCAGTGGTATTTAGGAATATGTGACCGTAGTCTGATTTTTTAAAGATCAAATGACTCACCAGATCTGCAAGTTTTACTTTCTTTAGATCTTACTAAAAAGTCACTAGTAAGTTAGTTTTGTCGTATATCAGATGTTTTTAAACTAGAAAGTAGACAAAAATACTTTGTAAGAAGACTTTGTGCTTTTGCAGAGACACTTTTGCTTTCTAATGTAAATAAATATACATTGTGATTCTGTTTGTTTTTTTGACAGAATAAAATAATTTTCACATTTTATGGTTACAATTTGACTTTTATGTTATATCGCTTTTACTGCTTTCTTTTTAACTTTTTTTCTAACTTCAGTTAGGTTTGTTTAAAAACGGAAATCATTGGCGTTTATACTCCTTTAAGGCTTTGAAACCACAGATTTAAATTCTTCTGTCACATCTTTTGAAATTATTCATTCCTATATACTTGTGATTCATCTATTATGCCAGTTGATTTATACTCAGGTGGTGAAAGATTCCTTGTGAGTGAAAAGACAGGCTTCTGGTTACTCATCATAGTGGGGCGGGGGGGGGGGGGGGACATATGAGGGAGGACAAACTGGTGTCTCGATTCATTTTTTATCATGTTAACAGGAAATCCCAAAGAACCCCCCTGTTTGTAGACTGATCCCTCTCACACAGTTGTATTACTTTATAATGAGATTTTTAACAGCCTCTTCCTGAGTATATTAGATTTTGTTCATTCTTCATCTGTATATGACAAGGCTTATGCCAGTGTCTCTTTCTCATCCTTTTCAGGCCTTCTTCAATGACAAGTACATGCAGGAACATCCAGAGGACCTTGAGAAGATAGAGAAACTGAAAGACCTTATTGCCTGGCAGGTGAGACATATGATTTTTGTGGGGTTTTTGTTTGTTTTCTTTGAGTCTTCTGGTCTGTTTCACCAAATACGTCAGAGGTCAGGACAAACGGCTATGGCCAGCTTAAAACATGCTGTTAACCTTAAAGGTGATTCATATTTTTAAAGTATTATTTCCTTCAAGCCACTTCAGTTCAGCAGAGAAACATTGAGGCAAAAATGATCTGAGATTAACAGGCTGGTGTGGAGGCATCTAGGAGCCTTTCTTCCTTGAGCTTTTACCTTTTACCTAAAAAAAGCTGTATAGTCCTTACTGTAGAAAGAAAATTATAATTCTTTTTTTCTTGAAGCTTTTGTGACTTAAACCCTAATAGAATGCTTTAAAAAAACAGGTTCTGGAAGGGTTACATTTCAAGTCCCTCTGCAATCATCTTTTCATCTATTGCAAAATCATCCCCAGTGGTCGTTTAATTAGGATTATGCCATTTTTAGCCAAAATCAAAAGCCTGTGTCTACGACATAGTTTCCTCGGAGCGCCAAGAGTTCATTAGAAATGTACCTCTGAGTTGTAGGCGGGACTGCTGACACGGAACACCCCCACCCCCTTTCCCACCATCCATCTGTTTACACTTTCTCCCACTAGCTTAAAGCCCCTCACAACCCTAATTTTAAGGTGCATTCACACCGAATGCAACGGGCTGCCAGAGCCTAACCCGTCCATTATAGGGCAAAGGCGGGGGCACACCCTGGACAGGTCGCCACCCTGTCGCAGGGCTACACTGTAGCGCATCCGTACAGTCACTCATAGAGACAGGAACCAATTAACCTATGAAGCATGTTTTTGGACTGAGGGAGGAAGCTGGAGTGCCCGGAGAAAACCCATACGTGCATGGGGAGAATATGCAAACAGAAAAGTCCCTGATCAGATTTGAACCGGGACCTTGTTGCTGTGAGGCAAAAGTGTCAACCACTGCTCCACCAGGCAGCCCACAACCACACAAATTTTCATTAAAAGGTCAGGAGCAGAAAAGGCCATCTCTGAGTCTTATTACATCCAGCTGGATGTTACATTATGGGACAATTATGATTTGTACAGATAAGCTTATTTTTTCATCAACAAAGCATTGAAATATCAAGAGAAAACAGTATTGTTCCCATAAATACTTTGAAACCTTAAAATGTGAAACATTTGCCTTTTGGCTTACAAAAACGTTTCCATTGTTGTCCTTCTTTCTGCTTCTCCTACTTCCTGTACATTCCTGTTTAGCTCTGAACCGTGGGTCACTCTAATTCTCTATAAAATCAATGTTTTCTGTCTTATGGTTCATCCAGGATTTTCGCACAGACACCAGATAGTGTTCTGTTTCCTTCCTATCGCTGTTCGCGCAAAAAGGTAATTGAAGTTGTAGTCGTCCTGTTTCAGTTGCTGTAAAATCAGGTCAGCAGTACCTCTGATCGAACTTCTGAAAAGTTGTTTGTGAAGCTTTGGTCTTTGCCCCCAATTTCCCTTGTTTTTACTACTAAAGTCGTCTGTTATTCATCACATTAGCACTCAAATGTATTTTTTTTCTGATTTCTAGATTTTTTTATTCACATTGTCCTTATGTAACAAGTAAAAAAAAAAAAAAAACAATTTCCTGGGAAATGGAAAGGGGTGAATCCAGTGTTGTTGGTGATCATCTCTTCTGTGTACATTCATTCCTGTCTTCATTTTCAGTTGATGATGTTGATTAGTTAGTAGTTAATAATTTTAATGCTTTTTGATGCATTTTCCTCTGCCTGCCCCCTTCGTTTCTTCATGAGTATTTCTGTCCTTATTGAATCACCAATGGCAGAGACCTTTGGGATGCCATAAAAGATCTTAATATGTCACCAGAGTTCTGCTCAAAGCCAGGGCAGCTGTCTCAGCAGCTGACAGTGTGAATCAGAAGTCTGTTTCTTCTGGTCTTTACTTCTTTGAGAGCTGGTCTTCCCTCATCTTTAGCACTGATCGTGTATTTTTTGCATGTTTTTTTTTTTTATTTAAAATGATAACATTTCTAAGTAATGCTCAGAAAGGCTGTTTCACTCTTAAAGTTTATTTAATGCATAATAGTAAAATCTTTCATTCTTTCATGACCCACTCTGGTCATGTTTTGATCTATTTTCTCTATCTATTGATCTATTTTCAAAGCATTTTCATTAATCTTTTAGTTAAAATTGTGCTGTTTTTCTCCAAAAAAAAAAAAAAAAACTTGTGTCGTTTTCTAGGACATAGTTTCTGCAGAGTGGCTGTAGTTCATTCAAAATTTGCCTTTGAATTGTGGGCGGGACTGATGACACCAAGCAACCTCTCCCCCTTTCCATCCCCGTTGTGTATGCAGGGTTAGGGTTATGTCCTCCATTATCAAAAAAGTTCCACAAGAACATGTTTAAAACATTATTTTCATCGGAGTGGGTCTTTATAACATCACTGTAACAATTTTCCATAGTATTTACACTTCATATAGATGCTTACTCCAATAAAAAACCCACCACCTGCTTCTGTAACTCATCAGATCTCCGTTTTCCTTCAAATACAGGACCAAATACTTTAGTTTGAGTATTTCATCAGGGTGTTTGTAATATCTTGGCTTTTTAAATGCAGCACCATGTCTCCAGTGTTTAATTATGCGACATTGACTTCTGCCTCAGTAGAGATCTCTTTTTTCCTCACATCCCTAATCATTAAACTGATGTCTCTTAGACCACTGGACTGAAGAAAAGGCTTCTTAAAAAAAAAGTTTTCTTCATGTAATTAAAGAAGCGTTTGTGATTTAGCATGTAACCCGAGTGTGACACAATAAGCTTTATCAGTGTGCAGCCACCAAGCAGAATTCTGTTGCCATGCCGCCACTCAGTCACTCTCAACCATCTTTAGGTCTATAAAAAGATGTGGGTATCCTGGGAGACATGAATCTTGCCTTAGCTTTCACTCTTACTTTCTTTTTCTTGTCTTTCCAGCTCCTCTCCCTCCTCCTCCCCTTACTTTGTACCCCTGCTTCTTTTTCCTATCCTTCACCTTTTTCTTTGTAAACCTCCATTAATTCTCCCATCCAAGAGGTCCCAGCTGGGATGATGATGGAGGTGCTCAACACAGGGGGAGATCCATGCCATGTGTGTCTTTTCCTTAATCTTTCTGTGCTTTAGCTTTGTTGGGAACGCCGCAGTATCACTGGTAATTCAGAGAACAGGACACTTGCTCAGTGTGAGTCCAGGTTTTCCCATTGTTTTCGCTCGCTGTGTCCCTCATCCAGATGCCATCAGTGCATCTCAGTGCGTCACTGCTTTTGTACTTCAGCTCCCCGTTTGAAACCCCAGCTAATGTGTAAATAAAGCATCGCATATTTCAGGTGATTACCAAAGATTGCATCACAGAGTCGAACTGGTGTTGTTTGCCTCCAGAGTGGAGTCACTTCCTGCCACAGTCTGCTGTGCAGGGGCAGTTTGACCTCAGATGAAAGGAAGAAAGGCGAGCTTGCTCCAGAGAATATCAGGTTAACTTGTGCTCTGCCTTGCTTTTACTTGCCCACCTGTCAGATGACTCTTTTGTAGTTTGAGCTGATGCTTTGATCTATTTTTCACAGGATTTAGGAAAACGTATTTATTTATTGGTCTAAGGCAGTGGCAGTCCATGCATTTCAGAGCTGAAGCTTCAGTTTTCCTCAGCCAAAACCATCCTTGTCATATTTACTATTTTATGTTTCTAGCACCATCCTCTTACATATAAATATTCTTTTATGGAGCAATTCCATCATAAATGGATCATTTATACTGAATTCACTACAGCTGCACATATTTATTGTTAAAATAAACTCAACACGCACAAGTCTGCTCCTCCTGCAATAACAGCTGTAACAAACATCAAACGCAATTGACATTAAACTCATTAAAATAAAAAAAAATAAAAAAAGCTTTTTTATTTACAGCAAATAAAACTTAACAAGAGATCAGTGGGAAACTTCCCTGCCAAAGCCTGCATACCGTATATGACCGTCAGCTCTGTTCTCAGCCGAGAAAGGTCAGAACGCTCTCTAGCTCTGTGCTAAGCTGAAGAGGGATTCATGCAGGAAGTTTTTTGCTGCTCCCGAAATCTCTGGGGGTCAAGGAGGGTTATAAACACTAGCTTTTCATGGTTTTGAAACCCGTTTTTTTGTCTGGCAAATGATATTGTCCAGAATCCTGCCGTGAAGCTGCTGGTAATGAGATCCTGCAGCTTATGCAGTTGGAGGGGCCGTGGTGTGTTTAGTGGCAACATAGAAGTTCTCATGCTTGCTCCTTTGTCGCTCAACGTTGTCACAAAACTCTGTTACCCTTGCCAGACAAAACTGCTGGAAGGAGGACGGGCAATTCCTTTTCCTTGAGACAGGGTTGGTCGGAATTTTTTGACGATGTCCAAATTTTCTGGAAAAGGCTCAATAATGGCTTACACTATAACTACTAAATCAACTTCTCCATGTTCTTTATTGTTTATTGCAGAACAGCGAGTAATTCAAACAAAAATCAAGCGCAGCTACTGCCTACGGCCTGAAACAAAGTACAGAAGAAATTAGTTTTTGGTAGTGCGAGCTTCCACCATCGAATTAGAAGCGATTTGCCTTCATGAAGCTACAGAGACTCTAACTGATTGGTTGAATCAGCGTCGATGCGTTTAAGCAGCAGTGTTTTTTATGGAAAGTCGCCCACAAAACCAGTAGTGAAGGTGGAAGCACTGACTGTATGAGTGTAAGGCAGATTTTTTTTTAACCAAGCAACAAGTGAGGGCTAAACTGTGATTGATTAGAAACTTTCATGTGAAAAAACAGTCAAGGCACACAGAACAGTTGAAATGATCAAAAATATATTTTGGAAAATAAAAATAAAAAATTCTCTGTAATTTAAATACTATTTTTTGATAATTTTAGGCCTTCATAGAAGGTTTTGCGGGCTCTGACGGTACGCCGCTGCTCTAAGGGTGTATTCAGACTGGACACATTTGGTTCGTTTAAAGAGAACCAGAGTTTGTTTTCCCCGATCATCCGGAACACAGTTTCAGTCTGCATACACCCAAGCTAACCCTGGTCTGGGGCCAGGAACCGCTCTCTGACCCATGTTTTGAGGTGATCTCAGTTCGTTTCCAGTCGGACTGAGCTTCGGTTCGCTCTGAGATTCCTCAGTCTGAATACAGAGTGGAGTGACTGAACCAAAACGGCCACTGAAGCCGAGCATTACAGAATGTAAACGGAGTAGGAATAATGCAACGGATGAGCTGCAGACAAATGTAAAGCAAGAATTCTCGTGTTATCAGATTGGAAAAAAATGATTAAACTCCTTACTTGTTATGTTTGTTTTAATACAGCTTAAAACGCTTCTTACAGGCTTTTCTGTGTCTTATTACGCGGCATGCGCTGCTGTGACGTCATCCCTAAAGCTACCATGTAGTTCCTTAACAGAATTCTCCTAAAAAACAATGTCAACACCGCAACAATGAGACACAGCAACTCATTGAAATGTGCTCGGATGAATACAGGCTCTTTAAAACAACTTTTAACGTGACCCACATTTCTTCTCACCGTTTTATCGGCAATCTATATGTCATAAACACTTATCAGCGTACCTTCATAGCCGTTGTCTTGCAAGTGCCTCCATCGTACCAAAGTAGCAGTAAAAGTGTTGTACCTGACGTTGATACAGACATTCAAAATTGGTCAACAAAACATAAAGTTTAAATGGGTAAAATTCCCGACAAGGATTATAAAGAGCAGGACTTCCATAATTTCTGCCTCTAGTTTTTTTGCCCCGCCTTCGTAAAACCTGGCCAATGAGTGAAGAGGTCTTTAGTCACATGGTTTTGTTTACAAGTTTTGATCAGGACTCGGTTCCAAAAAAATAAGCGGTCTTAGCCCGAACCAAATGATTTTGCCAGTTTGAATACACCCTAATTCAAAGTATCCAAGTAGTATCCAAGCATAAGCTGCTTATGTCTCAGCTTTAGCTGTGTAACTTCAACACTGAAGACAAGTCTGTGAATATTTGTAAAATTGTTTCGTGGAAAAATAGCTCATCTGTTACTGCATCTGACTCCAACATCTCTGCTTGTTTCTAGTGATTTATAGTGCAATTCTTAACAGCCCTACCACAGCAAAAGATGCTGTGCAGCACACAAACACCCCTCAAAATAACCTCTCTTGTGATTTAACACAGCGAAGATAAAAAAGAAAAAAAGAAATGCTCATATGCTGCAAGCTCCCCAAGGAATGACGCTTCCTGATCTCTCCAGATTTAGTCAGCAGAGCTTGCTGACTGACTGTGGCATCGGGGTTCCCTAATTACCAGCTTTCAGCACTTTCTCCTTTTAGCATCCATGCTGGTGTTATGTTTTCTTTCTCACTGGCTCCTGAAAATATGTGAGGCAACATCAGACTTGAAAGGGTTTCTTGCATCACAACTTGCGTCAGTGGTGGAGAACATGTTGCTCTTGTCTGTGCAGGTAGTGAGTCTGAACTTTCTTCTTTTGCATGTTTGCTGTTTGCCATGTGGGGATCTTGGTGGAAAGAATCAGGGGAGAGGGTAGATCTCTAACATCGTTTCACCTGTTTGTTGCTCTTAAGTGGATGTAAATTCACTGGTTATGCTGATCGTGCAAAGCAGGAGGCTTAATGGTCACTTGGATTAAATTAAATATCAGCAGGAGGATGTTGATGTGTTCCTCTGGGGAAAAAAAAGAGTTGGCATGTGGCCATAGTCTCATCTCTCCTAACTCTGTTAGGTGAAAGCTTGTCTTTTGTTTCACTAGATTCCACATCTCGCTGAAGGTGTTCGCATCCACGGTGAGAAGGTTACCGAGGCTCTGAGGCCTTTTCACGACCGCATGGAGGCCTGCTTCAAACAACTGCGCGAGAAGGTCGAGAAACAGTATGGAGTAAAGACCCTGGTAAGAGCTTTGTTCTGTTCTTGAGATTTTCCCTCTTTTCCTTTTTTTCATTTTTTTTAAATAAGTACCAGCAATTTTGCAGTTCTTAATAATGTTTTTAAATAGTGTTTTATTTACATACATAGCACTGTAATGCATTGTTACTTAAGGATGCTTAATGACCTAAATCAATGTTGGTACGCTATAAATATCATATCATAAGTTACGAACCGGATGTTGATAACAAGCGTAAAGTAAATGGTGTGGTCGAGTTGGGGTAGAATTATATATAAGTTCGCTTCCTCCCACTCCCTTTCAAGCAATCTACAATTTGATGTCTAGTTATCCTGTGTTTGACATGTTTTTTATGGATGCAAAGCTCTGTTGATTGTGTTACATATGTGTTATTATTATGTATTATTATATGTGTTATTTTTACCTGATTGCTTGAAATGCAGTATTTCAAATCAAAAATTAAAATGTTAATTTTATTATAAAGATTATTGTATTTTTAACTATTCTGCACACTGCCAAGCACAGAAGAGGGATGCGCCTTATGAGCTCTATGAACTCTGGATCAGCCCTCGTCATGCAGACTTAGAAATCACAACATGCAGGGTTTCTTCTGGCTACTTAATGAGTCTCTCAATGGTCTATAAATTTTTAAAACAAGGTTATGTCCTCATCTGTCTCGCGCTCGATGCAGATGCAGTAAAAAGGTGGAAAATTGTGCTCAGCGACTCCTGCTTGAAACGTTTCCTGTCAACATTTCACAGGAAAAGACAATGTTCAAGTCAAAACATAAAGACTTTTTATTTGTCTTTTTTACCTATGATACCCTTGGGCACTACCTTTCTATCTATCAGCCACATGGACAGTTTAGAAAGTTGTTTATCAAATTGTACTATACAGCTACATATAATAATATATTTATTATTTTTAAGCACTTTTAATATGTAATAAATATGTTCAAGTATGTTTCTGGCATGTTTTTCTAGAGTTAAATATTTATCCTAACACAGTAAAGCCTGTTTGTGAAAGCCATGGAAATAATCTAATAAATTACAGATTAAGATTTTTTATCTTTGTGGTCTGTACATTGGTTTTATAAAAAAAAAGTGTTGGGGGCCACATTGCACAGCTATAGAATGAACTAAACAATGTTCTTTTTATTTAGTTATGTATTTTTATTTATCTATTTATTTTGTTTTGATGATTTTTTTTAACAAAGTTGATATCTATCTCTGCTGCTTATAGGTTTACATTTTTACCATTTGTGATTTTAATCAGTTTCTACTGTTCTGTTATTTTTACATAATGTCTTTACTCGTTAATATTATTCATATTGCGCATTTATATTTAGATTGTATTTTTATCCTTTTTCAATGCTTTTGTATACTCTAATTCTCATTTTTGTTGTTAATCTGACATCGTTTTTAAGAAGACCAATGCGCCACCTGTCCAGGGACTGCAGATGAAAAGCAGTCTTTTGGCTAACTAAAACATTAGCGGAGATGCTTTTTTAATGTGCAAATAAACTAATAAATAAAATAAACTTAATTTTGCAACATAGTTTCTGAAATATGAAAAAGCAACACAATTCAAGCATTTTAATGAACAGTTCCATCGTAATAAGCCTCTATCATTTGACTCCTTTACTTTTAAATTGTGCTTCTCTTTGGTTTTTTTTTGTTTTTTTTTGCTGAAGTCAGCTGATGTTCAGCAGCTTGCTTTCCTGCTCTTCTCTTGTATAGATTTAATTGTTGCTTGGCCAAGCATTTCCGTCAGTCTGGCCTGAGGTAAAGGGGCTAACGTTCACATAAAGGAAGAGGGCGACACCTCCCAACAGAAGCAAAGCATCACTTTGAAGAGCATCTCTTGCATTAAAAGCTACATTTTTACAGGCTTGCCTATTTTTTTTATTTTTGTGTCGCATGAACAGTTTTGCCACCTCCCTGTACAATCAGCGATGATTGCTGAATCAGTTAATTAGCACGTACAGTGACACCGTTTCCTTTTCTTGTGGTGTTAGCCGGCAGCAGATGAGCGGCGGGGACCTTGCCCGCCCTCCATGGTGCGCTCCTTCACAATGCCCTCCTCCCAGAGGCCACTGTCTGTAGCTTCAGTCACCTCCATCTCCTCGGACAACTCTCCCTCCAGGCCTGGCTCAGACGGGTAATGTCTCTATAACTGTTAATGTGTTCTTCTTTGGATTCTCATGATTTTTCTGCACCAAACATAGGTTCCAAATGTGAAAAACAAAGCAAACATTGCTGCATGTGCAATGCTTTTACATAAAAAAAACTCCTATTCAAGCTCTGGCATGAGTCGGCATATGTTACAGTGGAACTTCAAAGCTTGACTGCATTAAAGTTTGACTGCTGCTGTATTATTTCAGCTTTGCCCTGGAGCCTCTCCTACCAAAGAAGCTTCACGCCAAGTCTCAGGACAAACTGGACCGGGACGAGCCCGAGAAGGAGCAGAAAAAGGAGAAGAAGAAGGAAAAGAGAAACAGCAAGCACCAAGAGATCTTTGACAAAGATCTAAAAGCAACCGAAATCACCCAACCAGCGGAAGCTGTCATCCTCTCAGAAACGGTAGTGTGGATAATAGTCTGGATATTTCTCCATTATATTTTTAGAAACCTTCAGAACAATTCCCCTTTTTTTAATCAACATTTAAGGTTTCAAAGAATCAAAGACCCAGTAGAATTCACTTATTCTGCATTTTTGGAGACATTGGACACCCAGTGGTGGGAGTGCGAGTTATTTTTAGTGCTTCCCTCCTGACCAAACGCTTCATTACTAAATGCTTTGTTTAATGTTGACTGTATGGTTAAGCAGCCCTTAGGACACATCTTTTTGCTTTCAAATTCCAGCCGTAATAAAGTGGAGGGAAACTCACTGTTGCATGTAAACATGTTTACTCGAATTGATTTCTCCTGTCGGAAAACAAATAGCTGCTTGCTGTGTTTGCAGATAAATGCACAGCATTCTCAAAGATGGCCAGCAAATTTCTTTGTGCAGGAAATGCCTTCACCACTGTTTTCATAACAATTTGATTATTCTTTTTTTTTCTGTGCAGATCAGCCCTCTGAGGCCTCAAAGACCAAAAAGTCAACTTCTTAACCAAATAGGTGGAGATCGCCGGCTATCCGTGTCTCCCGGACCTCCATCTTCTTCCACAAATTCCTCCACCTCTTTAGGACCCCCACCCATCATGCCAAGGAAGCCGTCTCACGGCGTACACACTGGTTCCAGTAAGGCGCCTTACTTTTGCTCTAGATGTTTGTGCAGGACAGCATTCATCCTTTTAAATAACAATTTTCCCTGCATTCACACATTCAGGAGCTGAAAGGTTATGAAATATTTGTCATTTGTAAATTCCTTTCATGGCTGCTGACATCAACGGCCAGAACCAGAAGTCCCCCCCGAATCGCTCGAAAAAAACTTCATTTTAACTGACCACCCTGACAGTTACTGTTTTAATCTATATTAAAAGTTTTTTTTACAATTCTGAACACTTTTTTACATTTCAATTTTCAAAGCATTAAAACGATTACTGTTTTATCCCCATTTTAAGCTTATCTTGCTCACTAAAACTTCATTTTGTACTGGCAACTATAACCACTTATTTACATGCTTAAGCTTTAATAATAGGTGTAACAATTCTGAAAACTTTTTAAATGTCAATTTTGAAACAGTATATTTATATTATATGTATGGTTTGTTATGATTTGTACAATTCTTGTACAATTGTTGTAATTAATTTTTTAAAGAAATTCTATGTTGATCGTGACCACTGCGAAAAACAAAGTGTGCAAACAAAAAATAAACTTCATGTTAAAAGAAAAGCTGCAAATAGCAAGAAGCGCTGCTACAAATGAAAGAAACACTATAATACATAAATAAAAAGAAATGATGTTGCTAGTAAATGAAACAAATAAAAAGAAACGCGAGTGCAAGTAAAAAAATCGCCGCAAATAAAAACGCCACAACGGAAGTGGATTATCAGGATGGTTTTTGCAATTTCACCAGACCGTTAGTGGAACATTTAGCCATCAGTTGCTTCTACTTTATGTGTTTTTGTTTGTTTTCTTAGTGCCTGTTGTTCGATGCGTCTGCAAAGAGCGGATCTTCGTTAAAGGAACACAAATGTGATCAACTTCTGTTTCGAACCTTTAAAATAAAGCGCACGGTAGTAAAAAAAAAAAAAAAAAGGGCAACAAAATGACTCACCTATGGTTTAAACCAAGGGTCATCAACGTTTATGACATGAAGTGCCAATTTGAAAATTTCTCCTTAATAACTGTACCATCACCAACTATAATGCAAACTCTGTGGTTGTTAACCCTTCAGCCTGTCCCGCCAGGGATCGCCACAGTGAATCAGCTTTCACTGATTGGCTCAGATGGTTAGGCAGAGAGTTTTATGTTGGATGCCCTTCCTGATACAACCCTGTATGTTGAAGGCACAGGGAGACCCAGTTAGGAAGCAGCGTGAAGGATCTTTGTTTCAAGACCCTTACTGGATTTTAACTCTTTGGGAACCAAACTCAGGTCCTACACCCATCCAGCTGAACTGTCCAGCTACCTCTAACTATAATGCAAACTTTAATACAAAAACATTTCCAAAATATCTGGAAAAATTGTAATTCACAATCAACGGGTCAAATCGCTTTTTTGAACATATGCTTTAAAAAAAATATTGCACAAAGAAAATAGGCCAAAGTTGAAATAGTATTCCAGCTATGTTTGTTTAAAAACCAAATGTAATGTATCTGTTGTGTGCCATAGAATTGGGTAAATCCAAACAAAATACCATCAATATTTCTAAGAATTTTGGCTTATTTATGTTTTATTACATTATGAGACAGGGTCTGAGTAACTTCATGAGGCTACTGTAAGTTAATTCTGTAATGGTGCCTTGATTACATGTTTAATTAAATGTTTTAACTTTTTCATTAGTCTGCTAATCATAGTAATTTAAATTTTCCTCAACTGGACAGTGTCACTCTTCATTTTCACCCCCATTAAATGAAGTGGTGATCAGCTGTAGTTTTAATTTTAAAACTTGTTCACATTTCAGATTGACATTTGGCAGAACAGAAAGAAAGTCTAGGTATAATGTTCTTTGGTTTTTATTCAACAAACTGAACTTATCAATCAATCAGTCTTTATTTATAAAAAGTGCTTTTCGTGTGTTGCATCTCAGATCACTTTACAATTAAAGACAAACAGCAAAATACAAAAAACTAATAACTAAAACTAAACCACACCAGACAGCAACAGGGTCCACTCCACAGCCGCGAGACAGCGATGCTGGACCCCAACCGCTCCAGCTAGGGGGAGCAACGCGGCAATAACCACCGTCCAAGCCGGCAAGTCCTGGTACAAAAGATTCCCAAATGGAGCATAACTTAGTAAATGTCAGTGACGCCAAAAACATAGAAGAAAAAAAACACAGCTATGCGGTCATAAACGTGTGCTTCATGCTCTTACCTCTCATACGCGCCCTCACGTTCCATCCACAAACACATGCTCATATCGCCACACCATCTCAGTAGAAACAGTTTTAATACACAGGAATTATTACGTTAAATTGCCCGGTCATGAAAGCTTACGCGGTAAGTAATGTACTTTGCGTGAAACCATGTAAACCAATTTTATTGAAAAAAAGCGCAGTGGTTTTATGGGTGGGCGGGGTCACAGTGACAGCGCTGCGTGAATGGGCCCTTTCCTTATGACACCATGGGGGAACAAAGATCATTGTGAGAAGAGATTATCACTCTTTTCTAATCCAAAAAATACAAACAGATGACAGATCAAGTGTTTATTGTTGTCACACCCCGGCGTGCCACTGTCTTTCCCTCCACGCATGCCAACTTTGTAACGCGTTCCCGAGGTTGCTGACCCCTGGTTGAAACATTTTCTATACTTTTATAGAAAGACCAATATCTTATTCTTAACTTCTGAATAATAGATCCCATATTAAAACAGAAATAAACCCCAAAACTTCTGCCTTCCCCCAAAGTTATGCATAATTCAGTAATCCGGTTGACCCCATCTTGTTGTCTGCAGCCATGCAGGTCCCTCTCCTGGAATGTGACTTTTGGAGCATCCAGCAGTTCTAAACCACGAAGAACATTTATTAAGCTTAAGTTCTGGAAAGGTCAAGCATCAAACATTCTTGGAGTCTTACATTTTTTAATTATTTGCCATAGAAGAGCCCCCATGTACTAAAATCCATTAGTCATGGTTACTAAAGATGATCTTACTTGATACTGATGAGGTTTGCAGTGCAGGAGATAAGCTCATGCTGCTAATTTTTTATGATTCTTCATCAGGTTTGTGCAGAAAACATGCCTTCTGATGTTTTAGGTCTGTCTCTGATGGGTGTTTCTGTAAAGTCGGCAGTTCAAAGTAGTTACGTGGACTTCAGGAGAAGCTCGGCGTCCAGCTGGGATGTCCAGCTGCTCGTGGAGCGCCGGTGTGTTGTGATGATGAATGTGAGCTGATGAGCGCCCTCTCTCCCAGGCCTGCAGCTGAACGGGATGGGCTGCCCCGACAAAGGTGAAACTCCTCCCCCACTGCCGGTGAAAGGCAGCACAGCTGATTACGGCAACCTGCTTGATAATCAAGACCTGACGATCCCCTCGACGCCCCCGCCGCCCCCACCACATCAAAGAGTAGGTGTTTTAATTAAGCCTGAGTGAAGCTTCTTCATGATGCGCGGCTCTTGTAATGAAACAAGCGTCCGCTACGCACACTTGACATTTGGTGTGACCCCTCCCACACACAGACGCCAGCTTCTATTCATCCTGAGCTCACATGTTCACATCTGTGCAGGAAGTGCATCCTCATCCCGGCTTGTTCTGGATCTGCCGTTTCGGGATGTGTGTCACAGAAAGGATGTAGGCATCAGTCAGTTAGCAGCTCATACCTGCCTGTCTGCCTCGCTGTTATTTATACTCTCCCTCAAGCCAGCTTGGCGCTCAGACGTGATTGATTGGATGATTACTTTACCTCTCACATCCATCAGAAGCTCTCCAGCTGTTAATCAGTGGCTCGTCTGCTGACACTCGCGGACTTCCATTCAACCCACCCTCTTGCCTTGCTGCTCGGTTAACTAATCTTATTTATCCACTGTCATTGCCAAAGGACGGGTAGTAAAACAGAGCAGGGGCACACAGTGTGGCAGCAGACTGACAGTAATGTGGGAAGAGCACATGTTTGGAGATCAGACAGCAGCAGTTCTTTATCGAAAGTCTTTAAAAAAGGCACAAAAAAAAAATTTGACATCCGTTATTCCTCATTGGCCATCTCTGGTGTTAAAGTTTAAGGACATTTCCATCTGGAATAAATCCAATCTTACGATTTTATTGATTTTTACTCAAGTTTTGATCCAATTTCACAATTTGCACAAACTGCAAATTTCTCCTCCATGATCAATTTCGGCACTTCCATTAATTAAAGGGGACACCATCCATACATCACTACCAAACCCGAGTCCCTGACTGATCAAAGTTCAACCTGGTTAAAATTTCAATGCACGTTCAATGGATGCTCGTTTTGTATGTAAAGCCCAAAAATGGTCGTAGAAACTTGCACGTCAACGCATGAATGCTAGAGCCTGAAAACATGCATTTACATAGGCTTCAATGAAAGCGGTTGCTTGAACGCGCGTCGCAGAGAGCGCAGTGAACTTGGTTCCAGACAATGGAAATTTGAAGAAATAGGTTGTCCTGCAAGCACTGATCAAATCTGAGTTTGTAATGAGGAACTACAACTTTATCTAAAAGGGTTGTGTATCATTGAGTTATTCTGTAGTTTAATTAAGAGTTACATGATTTAACCAGCTTTTTTTCATTGTGTGGACTATTTATTCAATTTTAAAAAACAATGTAAAATATGTCCATTCACCCTCAGAAGGAAAGGAGCCAAAATGGGATACTTTGGTTGTATGCGTCAAAGGCCAAAAACAGTTGGTCTTGTCCATGTTTTAGTATTCCGATGCTAATTACACATCACAACAATGGTCATCATTAAAGTGCCACTACGATCATATTTTGAGCTGTTTTTAAAGCAGTCCCATCAGTCTTTTGATTATGTCGTTTTTTGCTCAAATCAAAAAAACCTGTCGTTTTCTAGGACATAGCTTCTGCAGAGCGTCAGTAGTTCATTAGAAATTTGCCTCTGAGTTGTGGGTGGGACTGCTGGCGCATTGCTGAGAGCTCTTTGTTTACATGCTCTCCCGCTAGCTCACAGACCCTCACGACCCCAAACTAGCATTAGTAGTGCAACAAAATGGTGAGTAATATTGGAGCTATTCAGAAATATAGTTTAGAACCAGATGCAGCTCAGACGAGGGAAACAGACGTACATTGGTTATAGTCGTCTGCATTGTAGATTTGACTTCACATTTACAACCTTTTTCAAACAGTATTTTTTCATCTGCTTCTGATTCACAACGATTTAAATGAAGAAATACTCAGAAACTCAAATTTTAACCTAATTTTCTTAATTTTAATGTCCTCCATCATGAGAAAAATGCCACAAAAGCATGTCAAAAACAAAGGTTTAATTCAAAGTAGGTTTTTGAAAGACTTCAGCAGCAAAGAAGAAGAAGGAATAAATAAACATATTGTATTATTGCTTTAATTCTGCATTTAACACACAGGAGCCGGAACATTCTGTTGTGTCATCCAGACACTTTAAAAAAACTGACGTGTTTCAGTTCAGTTGTAAGATAAGCAGAAATGAATGTGCATTCTGTTGCATCAGAAAACAAGCTGTCAGATGGGATATGACTTCCCTATTTAAAGACAGGGGTGGGCAGGAAATCAGGGAAGGGGGCTAAATAAGCGTGCTGTCATCTGGGCGTGTGATATACAAACACATCAGAAAAATCCACTCTTTGGAATAAATGGAGTCTTTAAGTTTCGACCTAAAAAATACACAAATATTCTTTCATAAAGTGTTTGTGTAAACAAGCTGTATATCCAATTAATATTGTTGATGTTTGTGTCCCTTTTACGTGATGATGTTTTTCTTTTCTTTTCAGCACGTTCCACCTCCTCTACCCAGCAAGACCCCACCACCACCGCCCCCCAAGACCACCAGGAAGCAGGCCTCTGTCGACTCGGGAATTGTACAGTAAACAAAAGGAGCTGAAACGAAGCCCGAGCAACACGACATAAAAGCATCAACAGAAGCCCCCCACACTCAAAAAAGCAGTTGTTTTCACCCACTCTGAGGGAGGTAGTCCTCTGTCCCAGCTTGACAAGACGAATACCTCGCAGCAGCCCGCCCCCTCCTGCCATCTTTAATTCTATCCTTTATTCTTTTCTCGCCGTCGATGCTCTTTTAAACACAAGCAAAGCGTGGCTGTTAACACATTAACGTTTTTTACATGAGACGTGTCTGTGTTCATTCAAACTTGGACCAATAGCTTTCCAGTCCTGACCCCAACCCCCCCGTTATGCGTCTTCCGACTGTGTACAGCAGCTTGTATATACGATTTTATTGTATTTCAGGGGTCTTTCTTTGTAAGTGATGTGACTCTTTATGTATTAACTCATTCGATTGAGTGGCATTTATAAGAAACAAGAAGGGCTTGTAAGTTTGAACTGACAGGGCTGGTGGAAACTATCGTGATTATTTTTTTATCTGCAAGCATTTTTGTCGTGCGCACACAACTAACATCTGTTCCAGCATCACTGTAACTCTGGATTGTGATAATAATGGCTTCCCACTTCACTACTGAATAAACTCTTAAATGTATACATTTTCAAAAGACTTCTTTTGGTTTTTTGCACAATTTTGCCAAAACTTTGCCATAAACTATAGGTGACAAGCTTTCTCCATGACTGACGGCTAACAGTGGTCCTGAACTGACCCAGCGACCAGTGAAGATGAGTTTTCGACAGCGAACGACAACCCGCCTCCCCGCACCCCCAAAAAAAAAAAGATGACATCACAGCGGGAGAAACCGTCAGAAATATCAAATCTTTATTTTAAAATCCACTAACGAAACCAAAACACACATGTCGGGGGGTTTCCAAAGAAAGTTTGAAAACTATTATGGGATGCACACAAGACCTACAGCTTAGCTAACCGTAAGTCTACGACCACAAATGAAGTTTCCTTGACCTTTGACCTCAAGAAGAGCTCACCATGTTGAATTTATTCCACAAGTATCACCTTCAGTACCAGCTACAAATTTAAACTTCTCTATCACCTCCTAACTCTTTCAGCAATAATGGGATGCTACTTTGGAAAAATGTTGGAATTAGAAATAGATTTTGAACAGGCAAGCTCTGACATTTTCCTGGAATATTGTGAATTCCTGGCTCAGCTAAGAGAAACATTACAACATACGGTATGATTATATTAGGAATGTGGGTGTGGTTAACAAAAAAAACCCTCTGTTGCCAAGGAAATCCAAAAGTTTACTTTTACCGATTTTTCTAAAAAGTACATAGACTTGTTCATCACATTCAGAACACCAAAAAATAAAATGGTTGCTAAAAGCAATAGAAAAGCCACCATTTTGAGAAAAAAATTTTTTTTGTTTTTTTGTAATCAATTTGTCATGTGCAGCTCTGACCAGGGTGGCTGGAGGAGAGGCGCCTGTAGTAACCACTCAGCCAGTGAGGCTAGGTCAAAGGGGCGGCAAGGGCCAGTAGTGCCTGTGGGAAATGCAGCGCATTTTGTTTGTTAATTTGTTTGGAACTTCTCTTTTATTGCTCCTTTACTAAGATGAAACTCACCAATACTTCAAAAAACATTCATTTTCCACTACATTATAAAAGTTTTTCTCTTTCTTTGATGCTATTTTGATTTAGTTGGCAATTTTTCAGCTCGCCTTGCATTGTGAGGGTTAATTAATAATGAAATGCTAATGTTTATGTCTGCCATTATGCTCTGCATTAGCTTTACGTTGCATTGAACTTTTGTGAAATCAGGACTGCCAGCAGTTCTCCATTTAGTAACAGATGAAGGTCTTATTGTGCTCCTCATGCTCACCCCTTCATGCACTCTTATTGGGTATTCTGGGAAGCTATTTGTGGCTTCCATTTCCAGCCTCCATTGGTGCGATGGCGGCTCAAAGCAGCTACAAAATTGCTCTGTTCTTCTGTCATTTTCTGAGCTACCCCTCTGCACACTTAGTGTGCATCTACTCCTTGTTTTTTTGTGCCACAAAAACCTGCATTCGGGACCTTTTTTGAAGTGTTTGCCCCAGGTGGCTCATACTCTGCCGCTCGACTGTTCTGCTGACACTCTGTGAGTGGGTGTCTGCCTGAGGAGAAATGCTCCAACTGCAGCATCTGTTGTTTGAAGCTTTTTTTTTTTAAATCTCAAAAAAGATTCAGCTTTCAAAGCTTTAAAATAAAGCGTCCTAATTAGGAGCACTGAGTGACATTTCATTTGTTTTTTTGTTTTGGGAGTGGGGGGGTGTCAGAGGGGACCACTTGTAGCTCGTGAGCTGCTTCACTTTGGCACATGTCAGAATCTGAAATGTTCTTGTTTTCAGACACAACATGTTTGCAGATCCGAAATATTTAAATGTCTTTACTTATGTGTTTACCTGCAGTTTTGCACAAAGTTATTTTATTTTAATTATTTGTTCTATGGATGGATAGAACAAGTAACACTTTAAGCCTCTGTTGTTTTTTTTTTTATTATTTTAAACTCCATTTTGCACTTCCAGACCTCTTCCCTTAAGTTTCTTTACGTTTCTGAGCCTTTTTTTGCTGCCAAGCAACAGCATTTTCCACCCACTCCACACTTACCTGAATGTTCAGAAGCTAAAATTCTATTCTCCAGTCCAGGTCTAATGGTGTGTAGAGTGATTTCTAATTTAAACAATACAAAGGGATTTCCAATAGAAGCACATAAATACCCTTCTGGCAAGACTGAATTTGTTCAAACTAGTTAAACAATTCAAACTCTTCCACAAACACAAAGTAAAGAGTTTTGAAGTGAAAGTAAATGATCTAAAAAAGACCTCCTCAATCCTGGTTTCCCAGCTCTCCCTGCACTTCCTGCTGCTGCTGATCTAGTGTGTTCAGTCAATCCGAATATGGAAACACTTGAGTCAGCAGCAAAGGGAATGGGAGTGCTGAAAAACAGACTGGGTGGTAGATCTTAAGCTCCAGCTTTGAGCAGACCTGATCTACAATATAGGAAATCTTGGAAGAACCGATGCTTGACCAGCATAGAAAATGAGAAAAAAAATGTCCGACCATGTAACTATCTAAAACATAATTAAAAATGTAGTAAAATGTAATATAAAAAAATATCTCCCCAAGAAAGACTAAAGCTAATTCTAGATAAGAATTACTCCTGTTGAAGGGAACAAATTAAAATTAATTTATTTTAAGTAAGAGTCAACATGTATCAGGAAAAACTAACACAATAACTTTTTTGTAAATACTTTTGTGTTATTTTTGGTTTTTAAAAAAATGTTTTTTTACATCCTGTGAAGCATTTTGTGTCACCAATGTGTGCAAAGTTTGATTTGATTTTAAACTTATGGTTTTAAAATCAGGCTAAAAGTGAATAACGAAACTAAAAGTGAATGTGTAAATATTGTTTTTTAATCCATACACAAATAATTTGAATGAATAGGAGCCTTCCCCTGATTGGTTTTTAAAATTTGATTTTCCTTTTTTGAAAACAAAAAAACACCAACATTCAGAATATTTGTAATAAATAAAGGTTCCCATCATGCATCACTGCTTTCTCTAGTTTTAAAATATCAATGCAAACAAGCTAAAAGTGTTCATCATGGTTCTGCATTAGGTGTTCCAACTGCTGGCCATGTTTCGTATAATTTTTGGCATCTTATCAGCCAAGGAGCTGAAAAAACTGGCTTCAGTTTGGCTGAAAAGTCACGTGACCTTAGGGTTCATCCATCCTTCAGGTTGCTATGTGACATCACACAATGCTGTATCGTTGTATTGTCAAAATTTGAAGTTGGGGCCTAAATTATGACTAGAATAAAAAAGAAATGTATGCATTTATTTAAACCTAAAGTGATGAAACTTTGCAAAAAAAATGACCTCCCAAATCTACAAAACTTGTATATCTGTGGAAAATATCCCAGTGATTAATCTCAACAAACTAAATTAGCATTCTTCTTTATTCTTTGCCTCATAAATTTATCTGGTGGTTAGTGGGTCTCAAAGGTCCAAAGCTTCGTTTGCTGCAAGACTCTCTCTATATTTTTTTACACCAGCTTGCTTATTTCATTGCAACAATCCATCCATTCACTGCAGTCCACGAGAAGAGGATAAGAAAATTCATCAATATTATAATTCACTTATCAGGAATACCCACTGCACTCTCAATATCAAGCCTTACAATTGAAAAGGGATAAAGGGTGAAGCATTTCGGTGGTGGTAATATTACATCGTTCTCTGGCAGCTATTTCAATAGGCTCTTAGTGATTTGTGCTGTGCCATTATGCTTCACCCTCTCCTCCTTTCCTCAAAGCACAGGGAAAAGTATGGCTTAATTGAGAGGATTTCCACCGGCTTTGTTGGAGGGACAGCTGTGAGCGAGCTTCCTCTCTGGAAGAGAAATGTATTTACAATGCACTCCATCCCCATCTCATTTGTCATTTCAGCCAGGAATAATGTGTATATATTTCTCTTTCTCTCCTGACACACTTTCATTTGCTGCGAGGCAGCAAGCGTGCACGCTTATCTTTAAATGGCTCCTTTGCCTAATAAGAGGGTGATAATTCCATAAATCATCACAAATGTTTGTCTTCTTTTGAAGCCTTATTTCCATCCAAATGGAGTCTCCAGCTTCAGTCCTAGTGATGAACTTTGTCAGGGGTTACTGTAAAACCTAAGTTGCCAAATTCTAAGAAACACAACCTTTTTTGTAAAAAACACTTTGTCACGTCTGACTTTTTGCCTAAATGTCTTTCTTTCTCTGTCCTTCCGTTCCAGAAATATCATTTCTAAGTCAAATACAGTAACACCACTCTACATAAGATTTTTGATCTGGAACAGTTAAATACATTTAACACATTATTATTTTCTGCTTTATTTTAATGGCAAAAGTTAAGCCTAAATTAATTCTATTTGTGAGAAGTCCTCGGTTCATATCCCGGACGAGCCCCCAGTTGTTACAAACCAAACCTATGAATCGCAACAAGATAACCAAACATAAGGATGACACTGAGAAAAACAACAACCCATTGAAGGACCAAAGGGCTAAGGTTTACGAGTTTATTTTTTTAGTAGTCAACTTAAGCCCCCCTTTTACGCAGCGTATCTTTCTTTTTTTTTTTTTTTTTATCCACGCCAGCTTCTCCTGGCAATCAGCTGTTCGGGTGACAGCCCTTCAATCAGCTGATCCACCCAGCTGTTCCATCCCTCAGCTGGTCGAGTCGCTCAAAGAGAAAAGCAAACAGAACGGAAGGAAAGGGAAAGAACTGGAAGTTTATAACACTATTGAATTCAGCTGCCTTATTTAATTGCCATTCTGGGTCACTTTCTGCATCTGCATCTGCCCGTGTGGAGAAAACCTGCAGCTTCACCTGCAGATGCGATGTTCTTGTGCAGTTTTGCTCGTCATAAATAGTGCCATCCGGGAGCGTCAAAGCTTTTTTTGCTGAGAGTCAGCTGAACGGAGCCGTGGAGTGACAAATGAAACGTGACATGTGTGAAGGAAATGAGTCTTTGTTTTTCAGAACATCTGCAGTCACATCAAACCTTTTGCTCCACCTTTTCTTAGCAAAGTAAGCCTTCTGGTTCAGTTTGCATTTGATTTGACAACATGCAGAGCTTCAGTAATCTTTAATACTTTTGATGTTCTGGCTATATCAAGCAAGTCCAGATTTTGTTTTGTTTATCAAACTTTTTTTCTTTTGCTCTTTTAGTTTTATCCACCCTGCACATATATCAAAGATACTTTTTTTATCGTAAAAGTGAGCAAGTATTGATATTGATGCTTGAAAAATACCAAACTTCTTTAAGTTTAAATATAAAGATAGAGGAAAAATAATGAACAGTTTGACCCTCTGACCTTTCCTCGCCTCTCTGGATGACAGCTGGAACAAACTAGTACTCGCCGTGACTCTGAAGAGGAGGAAGCAAGTAGAAGTATTGAACAGATGGATGATAAACTCTAAAAGAGATGCTCTGCAGAGAACTTCATTTCCTCTCATTTCTATTTGAAAACACATGACATTTTTCAAATCTCCTTTAGAGATTCTAAATAAATCATTTTGGGACAAGCCCTGATATGAAACACCATCGTTTGATTTTTCAGTCCATCTCTTTACGGAAATGTTAACAAGTTAAGACATGTTGTGCTTGGGGAATACATTATTGTTTTGTGAAAATATATTTTTTCCTGTAAAAAATAAAAGAAAGAAATAAAACATCAAAAATAAATGTTGCCTGAGTCAAATAACTCTTGTCAATCAATTGTTGTACATCCCATGGATGCAGCTATGTTATTGTTTAGATTGTTAACTGAGACTTCATTAATAGCAGATAGTAGAGTTTATTGTCAAAATGACCTCCCTGTCTTGGTCATATATAGGAGTTTGTAGCAAACATTTCTCTCTGTGGTCTGAATTCCTAACTAAAAATGCATTCATAACAGTTTGAGCTGATTTTGAATTGATCTGGATTATAACAGTGTGAGATAATTGCGTGCTTTTGCCTGTATCGTGCCCTCACGTGACCTTGGCTGAAAATTGTCTCCTTGTGAGTTAATGGAGGGAATTGAATATTAAAAAAAAAAAAAAAAAAAAACGGCATCTCTTCTGCTTTGAGCACCAGACCTCTTTTTTTCACTGAAAACTATTTGTTAATATTTTTTTTAAAATGTCAAATCAAATCAAATCAAACTTTATTTCTATAGCACTTTTCCTATGAAGCATAACACAAAGTGCTTTACATTAAAATAAAACAGATTAAAAACAAGCACAACCATAAAAATGTAGACCCCCCGCCCCCCCATCCCAACACACACATGCAATCCACCCAACCCCTTTCACAATTCCCACCCCCTTAGCTGATGAAACCCATTGGGAAACAGGCTGAGTACGGAGAAAGTTGGTTGGTGGACCCATTATAGTTGGGTCCTCTTCCTCCGTGGACAACCACAAAGTCAGTGTAATGCAGCATCACAGGCGAGGACCCAGCCCCACCACAGCAAGGTAGCGAGGCAGGTCCCCATCTAGAGCTGCAACAGCTGAACCGTAGCTGACCCAGAGGGAGAGGACCCAGCCGAGGAGGCACTGGATTTAAAAATAATAAAATATAAATCTAAAATTAAAATGGAACATTTGATAAAAGCAACAAGCAATAAAACATGAGAATAAAAAATATTCAAATAAGCTATAAATAATCCAGCGTAAAATCATAAAACATGATAAAAATAATAAAAACAGGATAAATTAACATGATAAAAACTAACTAAAAGCTAATTTAAAAAGATAGGTCTTGAGCCTTTTCTTAAAAACCTCTATGTTCTCTGCGGTCCTCAGGTCCTCCGGCAGACTGTTCCATAGACGGGGGCCATAGTATTAAAAAGATGCCTCTCCATCATTTTTGGTTTTCACTGTTGGAATGATTAGTAGACCAGTGCCAGCAGTGCCAACAGGTTCAGGGAGAAAAACAGCCTGCAGAAGCAACCGCACGACTCTGACTGAAGCCCCATCACTCTCACCTGGATCCACCAACATTTGCTGCAGTCACTAAAAAAAATCCATCCATTAAAAAAAAAAGATAGAATTGAACAAAGTTTCAAAAATGACTTGGTCTGCGCAAATCTTATTTTGGGCTGAATATATAAAATGTAACGTCTGTGTGCAGATTTATTATTGTAGATTGAGGGGAAAGAGCCAAGTGGTGTTGATCTATATTAGCCAAGGCTATTATGAAGCACTGGGTTTTCCCAGGCAGTCAGGTGGATGCGTTGCTAAGAAACATACCTAGAGATCGGGGGCGGAGAAGTGGTTTGATGAGAAGGCAGAGTTCCCAACTAGTTTGAGCTTCACATGGAAATGGCTAATGAGTGCCACAGGCATGTCGGCCCTCTAGAGGAATATTGATTTGAACCACTTAATTACATCTTTATAACTTCAGTCTTTTTTGAGTATTTTTTTTTAGCTCGATGGTGAATTTTCTACATTTGGATAATTTATCAGTTCTCCTGTGTTTGATCTGAGATCCAGATTCCTGCACGTTACTTTTTTCCCCCAACTTTTTATTGCAAAGTGTATTCATGCATGTAATGTTGCACATAATGAGTAGCAGAATGAATATTGGCAAAATTATAAATCTTGCAAAGACTCAATCCTGCTCATTAAGGTGTCTAACTTCCTCTCAGTGAAACATTTTTCATTGCTTTCCCTTTAAATTCACTCTCCTGTAGTTCTTGACTCTTATCTGCTTAAAATCAATACACTGATCAGATTCCAGGTTTTTATGTATTTTTCCCCACAGAGAGCTGCACAGCAGGGCTGATGGATGGCTCTTAGTCTGTGTGATAAATGCTGATAGGGTCGTTTCTGCGTCAATGCTGCCCTCCATTGGAGGATGCCGTCACTGCAATATCAGGGGTCGTCACGTTGATCTCTGCAGACCATCTGATACTGAGAATGTGACCAGGAGCATTGGTCTCCATCTGTCCCGTGCAGGAGAAAGTGAAGTAAATGCAGCCAGCAGCAGAGAGCGCAGCTGCTTGTAATTCCTTCTTCTGGACTGCGCGCTTTGGGCCAGCGGGCAGGCTGCAGGCCCAACCTGAAATGGCCAGAGGGCAGCATCCACACAGAAGCGCCTAATTGCAGAGACAAGGTTTCTCTGTTGGGCTTGTGGGAGTGGATCTGCTTTATTTTGATATTTTTTGAACTAACGTTGACATTTATTTTGATTCTTTTGACACATCTCTTTGAAAGAGTCATATTTTCTTTTTTGGAGAAATGGTGGAGAATGTTGATGCAGATTGAGGATTTTTCAACAGGGAATAAATTGGGATTTTCTGCACGTTTTTCACAATTTTAAGGAAAATTGGATCGATAACGAGCATCATCAAATCAAGCATCAACCTGCACTTGGTTTACCTGAATATGGCCTTTTTTCAATCCTCAAACCGTCTTAAAGTTGATGTTTCTACTTTCAGGTGCACATGGCTCACTGTAGGTGTAGGAGACAGTGGAATGTGTGCACCATCCTGCTTAGCAACCTGCCATCTGAAGCAAAACGAAAGAAACAAAGATCTTTTTTTATTTTTGAAAACTATCTGTCACATCTCAAAGGGCTTTCGGGTAGCCTACTTTCATTATAGTCCATTTCACTCCTGTGGTCAATCCTAGAGCCCTATGCAGCACATGTGTTTAGATCTGTTATATATAAATTAAGAAGGCAGATCATTATTTCTAACATTATGCATTTTTAAAATATATTACACTTTTCAGCTAGACAGTTAAGGGGCAAAAAGT
Source organism: Adrianichthys oophorus (assembly GCA_036245035.1). Taxonomy (NCBI): domain Eukaryota; kingdom Metazoa; phylum Chordata; class Actinopteri; order Beloniformes; family Adrianichthyidae; genus Adrianichthys; species Adrianichthys oophorus. The sequence continues at coordinate 11,357,932 of BSAI01000012.1, read as the reverse complement.
AATAAGAGAGAGGATATTTAATAAAACATTCACAACTTTCTTTAGAAAGCCTGCAGAGCTACTGTTTGAGATCTCTATAAAAAAAAAATCTGCAGTCATGCGTGCTGATTTTTTTGTATTTTATTTAATAAAGAGGGTTTGTTCCAAACGTTTATGCAGTGCAGTCACTTGAAATCATTAAGAGATTCAGAGAAAATGTTTAAAGCTCAGCTGAATGCCTCCAAGTGTCCTTGCTCTTTCCATCCAGAAGAATAAAAAGTGAATGAAGAATGCTCTGAGGCCAGACTGTCACTCTGCCTGCCAAGTTTCAGACCTCTGCTCTTCAAGTGTCATTAATCTCTTGCTCTCCATATAGAGCAGAGGAGTTAAGCAGCGTCTTCAGAGAACTGGGTGTTCTGCTTTGTTTCTCAACTAGAGGGAGACAGTGAGGTTCAAAGTGAGGAACTGTTTGCACATTCAAAAACAGTGACTTCACAACAGAATCATGTGACTTTTTCATCCTATACGGTTTTGTATTGATTTAAATGTGAAAAAAAAAATAAGCAGAGAAGTGGCTGAGTCCTGAAAATGTTCAATCTTATCAACCCTGAGGCTCGTTTTGAACTGTGAAATGTGTTGCAAAGTGCAAACATTTGCACCCAGCAGAGTGTTTCTCTTATGGTCTGACTGAAGGGGTCTGGAAAAGCTTTGCCCTTCCTCTCTGTGTGGTTAACTAGATATCCGAAAGAAAGATCACATGGCATTAAAAAAAATTATCCCCCAACACCCTGGGTTTCCAGGTTACATTTAGGCTGAAGAGAGCTGGGTCAAATTTGTGATGTGAATTTCCGCCCACAGGCCATTGTAATATAACTAAATAAGTAGCAGAGTCAGAAATTTAACATCATATGTGAAGGTTAAAATGCCGCCTCCCCCCGCTGTTGTCGAACCTCGGGACAAGACCTTGGAGCCAAACAATTACATCAAGGTCATGGAAAGGAGGAATGCTGCGCCGATTAGTGCAGGGGTCCGGCAGTAACCCGCAGAGCCCGCCTTTCCTGCATAAAGACCACAGAATATGATCCGAAACGAGCCCTTGTCTGGTGGAGTAGAGCTGCAGCTGTGCGTAAAATGCGCGCGGAGAAAGTTTGAAGAAACTGGTCAAGCTTCATACAATTAATTGTATGGTTTTCTTTAAAGTTAAGTTTAAATCTGACTAATGCTGCAGTAAAAGTTCAGAAAACGAAGAGAATTCTTTCAGAGATAATTATTGATTATAATAACATGCTTTAAAACGGTTCCTTATTCCGTTAGAACGGTTTTATCTCAAATAAAAAACTGTTTTTGATCAAAAGGGAATGGTTTATAGTAAAGAAGTGTTCGTTTGTCCAATTTTGAAATCCTTTTTTAATTTATTTTAATTCACATTTGTATAGTTATATATGTAGCTATGTGTTATATCCTAAAAGAAAAAAAAACTATAAATCAACTTTTTTTTTTTACCACTTTCGAGGCAGCTCACTTCGAAAGTCAACCAACCTGTTGATACTAAACCTGCGGCGCTCTCAATGTGTTCATTGGAAACGATTTTCATTTAGAGGAAAGAGGCCCCTTCTAAAGATACGCGGGTGTGTGGGTTTGACACCGTGGCGCTCATGCGCAAATACGCGCAGTTTAAGAGCGAACGTTCTTGCGCGTCTTTTTTATCTTCTCATTCTGTGCGTAATTACGCGCAGATGTTGCCAAAAAATCCATGAAGTACCCAGTTGTGGAGTTTTCCTACAACTCCCGGGACAGTGCTGTACTCAGGAACACGATCAGTGTTCATTGATGGGATTGGTTGAGTGGAGCTGAAGCGCAGCGCCGCACTAGAGGGGTGTGACCTTCCTAAACAGTTTTTTTATTCTTCTCCGGAGGACTACCTGGAGAGGCTCCGGGCGCTGCGCATAAATAGTCCCCCTCCTGAGATCGACCTCAGTCCTGGGGGAGAGACACTGGGACGACGGCAGGTTTCAGTTGATCGACTTTCCGTGGATTATGAACTCGTTTGGACACCAACCTTCCACCCAGCAGAGCAGCCCCATTCAGCACAGCGCGCAGGAGATTCTGGACATGGCGGTGTACTGCGACAACTACGGCGTCTACCAGCAGAATCTGCACCACCATCACCCCCAGAGGCCGCCGCCTCACCCACCCAGCTATGGCCTCGGAGAGTACACCTCCCAGTCCACGAACCCATACCTGTGGCTGAACGGACCGGGCATCAACTCCTCTCCGTATCTGCCCGGGAACAACGGCGCGTCCTACCTCCAGTCTGGATACGGGTCGAACCAGAGGCAGTTCTTGCCGCCTCCCACGGGGTTCGGTGGAGCAGATCTGGGTTGGTTGTCCATTTCCAGCCAGCAGGAGCTCTTCAAGATGGTCAGACCACCGTATTCCTACTCTGCTCTCATAGCCATGGCCATACAAAACTCCCAGGACAAGAAGCTGACTCTCAGCCAGATTTATCAATACGTTGCTGACAATTTCCCTTTCTATAAGAAGAGCAAAGCTGGATGGCAGAATTCAATTCGCCACAACTTGTCATTGAATGACTGCTTTAAAAAAGTGGCGCGTGACGAGGATGATCCAGGTGAGTCATTGTTTTATTCCCAAACTTTTTGTTTTAGCCGTGTGACTATTTCTTAGTCAAGAACAAATCTGTTTTTGTAATAAATTGGAACTAAGCTGTTATTCTCACTCAGGTAAGGGGAACTACTGGACGCTTGACCCCAACTGTGAGAAGATGTTCGACAACGGGAACTTCAGAAGGAAGAGGAAGAGGAGAGCCGATGCCGGTGGCGCAGAGAGCGGCTCTCCGTGCGTCAAATCAGAGGACAACCCGCACAAGCTCTCCGACACCGCCAGTCTGCTCAGCTCCTCTCCGCCCAGCCTGCACGGATCCCCGGCCTCCACGGAGACCAAGTCCCCCCCGCCCACCTCCGGGGACAACAGCCCGTGCTTCAGCAACTTCGTGTCCACTGTGAGCTCGCTGCTGGCGGGGAGCGGGGCCAGCGAGAGCCCGCGGGACTGCGGCGCCGCGCACCCCGCGGGGCTGGCGCAGACCCGGGAGGGCATGTCTGGACTGGGTTCCTACTCCCCCACGTTTGTGTCTCCCCTGAACTCTGACAACAGCAGAATGAGCTATTACCCATCAATGCAGAGCCTCTCCAACCACTTCAGTGTGAATCACCTCATATACAGCCGGGAGGGCACAGAGGTGTAGACTGTCGTTCCTTTTTACGCATTTTTGAGTCCCGGCCTGCAGCATCCATCATCCTCACCACCATGTGCCTTCAGCCTAAGTGTGTCAGGACTGTTTATTTGTAAATATCCAAACATTTTTGATTTCCTTTTGTTTGTTTCTTGTTGAAACTGCTCGTTTTGGAGCAATGTTTGTCTCAAAAATGAACCCTCTTGTGTACAGAAATTATTTTCATAAGAATAACCATGTATTTTATTTAAACTCACGTGGGTGTTTGAATAAAAGTCGTTTATTTTGACAGCAAATTATTTACTTTACCCTTTTCATTACCATTCACGGACTAGTTTGGGACGTTTGGAGCTTTAGTTTTCACCAAAAGCCACTTTTCTGTGCGTATTTTTCCTAAACCTTTTAGGACAAAGCATGATTCTGCGTTTAAATAAATGAATGACATCATTGTACTAAATGATTGTGTATTCAGAGCGCAGCAGGCCCTTCTGCTTTGTGGACTTCCGAGTGAAATCGGGCGTTTAAATCCATTTCTACACCCCGCAGCGCCTTATGCGTCCCATCACTCCAAACCACAGAACCACCAAACTTCACCACAGTTTTTTTCTCTCTCTGAAATCCACAATACATTGAAAAATAGGAACATATTTAGGATCGTTTTTGCTCCTCTTCCTTTTTTCTTGTGTGCTGATCACGAATCCGTGCGTTTTCATGCGCTTCCGATGCGGGTGACGCACCAGCGGCCCTCCAGAGGCCCACGCATGGAAAGATTGCGCCGCCCCTGCCTCGGCCTTTTCTTCAAACAATACGGACAGCACGGAATCAAAGCCTGTCAATAGAGGGAAACACCTCTTAATTGGTTGATAATTGAATCCGCTCAGGCGCTCTCTGGTCCAGAACAAAGGAAAAATTAATTGACGCGGCTTGCGTGGACCCTGCTGGAGCACAAAAGAAGCTGGTCATCCAGCAGATCCCCTCCTGAGCTCAAATAAAAAATATCAGGATCTGAAGATCTGGGAACAAATTATCCCACTTGGGAAACGTTTGGCTCCATTATTTGTGCAGCAGGGCCACAGTATCACACACAGAGGATTCCTGTCATGCAGGAGCCGTTCTCACAGCAACAAGTTCTCCACATCCTGTCAATGGAGGCCTTTTAGGTCGCATCACTGTCAGTTTTTGATCTTTAGATTCAAGTTTTTACAACAATACAAACACTTTCCATAAATGACTAGAGTCAAAATTACTCTTTTTATCTGATTTTTTGGACAATATTTTTCATTTAATTCACTCAACCTTCTCATTGGCAAACAAACCACATTTTAATCATTAAATAACCCTTATATTGTGTTTGGGTCAAAATGGACCAATTTTCTCACTTGAAAACATGTCAATTTTGACCCAAACACAATATAAGGGTAAAAGTGTCACTCTTTTGGATTTAACTTTCTGAATGATTATGATCTTTTTGAAGAAAGGATTTCTGCTCCAGAATCTGTATCTGTATCTGCGGTGAATTCCACCCCGAACCCCTCGCATTTCCATTCTTGATTCGGTCGGCTCATTTCTCAGAAATGCAACGCTCCACTGCCTGAAGGGCACATTTACTCCGCTGCATGAATATCAGTCAGGCCGCTGTGTCTCCACACCTTTACCTGCTCCAGGGCCCCTGGCTAAAGGCCCAGCAGAGTCCCTCTGAGTCAGTCAGGGTGGCCCTGGTTCCCACACACATGCCCAGTGGGCTAAACCTTTAATAATGGGTTTCATCCTCAAAGAACCCACCTCTCCAGAGGTGAGTTTGGCTTAATATGATTGAAGGAGTCGACATTTTAGAACTGGAGTGGTTTAATTTCTTACAACAACAGTTGAATTTGCTATGAAAACAGAAAAACTTACTAATATTCTAAGTCTTTGTCTGTTTTCATAAGAAAGCGCCTGCATCTCTGGACCCAGAGGAGTTCTCAGTGATGCCAACAGAGTGATGCATTGCTGCAAGATGAGGCTGCACTCAACAAAGTGAGCAAATAAGCTCCTATTAGCCATTCGGCAAGATTGCAGCTGATAAACTATAAATAATCAACCAGAACAAGTTTGCCAACACTCCTTCGGTTAATTCAGGTGTGTGAATAGCACTCCATCCTGAACAGGAAAGCAAGAAAAAACATCCTGGTTGCCATTTGGGGACTAGTTGCACGCTGAAATTGCACATCTGTTTGCAGCAGCCAGGAGGGATACTTTCTTGTATTTCAACTTAATCTCTTGAGGAAGTTAAATATTTAGGAGAACAATATGATGACAGCTTCTGGGGGAGCAACTATACGCCTGTAAGCATGCGAGGACAGCGGCGGCAGCTCTCCACACACACTTTAGCTGGAATGTGCTTGCAAATGATATCTGAGGAGAATGTCTATCAGCTGGCAGGACCTGATTCGGTTTCATCCTCCACCGTGCGAGACCGTAAAAAGACCAAAGATTGAGCCAACAGTGGCACGGAACCCCCCTTGGCTCCGGACGAGCAGACATATGGATTATTTTATACAGAACAAGAATCTCCGCTCATGAGAAATGCAGAGGGGTTCAATTCCGGAACCACATACTCTTTTTTTTGCATTTTGCTTTTAAAGCTTTAAAGATGTGGAAACTAAATGATAAAACGATAGGAGGTTTTCTTGCTAATCTGCAACTACAGCGGTGGGAGAATGGTAATAAGTGGTTGTGTTGTTGAGAACAGGAAGGGGAGTTGTGAGGTTTGCTGCCGAGTATCCTGCTGAGAGTCACGGAAACTCAAGGATTACCGGACTGGAAAGTGTTCCAGTAAATCCACGTTCAGGGTCTGTCTTCACACCACTGTCCTGAAAACGTATCCTTCAAACAGTGTAACCTATCCTCCGCTTACTCCAGTGCTGAAATATATTCTGACAAACTCTTTGTTCTCACATTAGAGGACCGCGGGCGGATCATTCTTTATCCGTGACCTTTGTCACAACAAACCATTGCAGCCGTTTTACACTCTGTGAGGAAGCCGGGCTGATATTTCCACAGAGCTGTGGATTCTGAGGTGACTTTTAGTACTTGAACATAAAATATTTCAAGAAAAATCATTTTTATGTTCTCCTTTTATATCTCAGTGCAGTTAAAGTCTCCTCAGGAAATCTGTAACCATTTATCACCCTCCTAAAATTCCAAGCTCTGACCTGATGGGAATGATATCCAGGGATCATCCGTTCTGATGTGCAAAACAAGTATTTGATGAGGGTCAACGAGTCAACTGTTTCAGACTGGGGAAAAAGAGGGGGGAAATACATTTTATTTATCGGTTTTTTGCAGACATCCCACCCAGCTTGCAACACCTGCATGCTGTCATTACCTTCTGATCACAGACAGGAAGTGGTGACAGATGACTGAGGAAGTAGTCATCCAGAGGGAATCTGTTTCACCCACTCCAGTGAGGCCTCTTGGTGGCAAATCGGAGGTCGGGACACCATTTAGCTCTCGGGGGACCCTCGGCATTGCTGTCTTTGTAACATCAGTCGCTGGTGCTGGCGGAAGCTTAAACTCGGGGTTTCTAAAAGACACATTCCACCTGGACAGCCACTTGTTTTCCGCTCTGAGCTTGCAGGAGTTTCACCTGCACCCACACAGCTCCATGCAGCCTCGCTCTTCTCTGATGATACTGCATCACCCCTGAGGAATTCATACAATTCAGCCCCTAATGAGACCCCCTGCTTCCTGCCTCCATTATGAGGGATGCATACCAATAGACAGACAGGAGAAGGGAGACAGACTGAGCGTCAGAGACTTCTGGAGCCCTTCGTGGCTCAAACCATCAAACACACCCCTCACGGAGACAAATAAAGGGCTTAATCAACATTCAAGCAAGTTTTCACCATGTAAGCTGCAGATGATCTGTGGCTGAAGGCTCGAATGCTGCTTTTGTGTTTGCCCCTTAATCCCAGTCTGCACTTCAAGGCCCGACTCACTTCTGAGACAGCTGCTATCCCCCCTGAGGAGTCACAAGGGGCGGCGCTCCTTAGTCAATTTCATTTAAATGACTTTAATCGGGAAGAATTGATTCATGCGGCGGGATCATCCCAGCGATGGACGCTGTTTGTCCAGCAGCAGTTCCAAGAGAGAAGATGCTCTCCTGCCCGACAGGAGTTTAAACAAACATCAGCACTCTGTGTTGACTCTGCTGTTGGACTCTATCAACCCCAAACAGCTTATGTGTCAACAACAAACACGCGACACGCAGGCCGTCTGGGGAAACAGCCGTCTCAGGATGGCTGCAGCTCCTCAGCTGGAGCTCAGAGCCGTGTGCCGTTCACAAAAGCGTTTCTGCGCCTGTTACCCCACAGTCTGCACTCGTTCCTGGCAGGCATTCCTGAACTGTGACATAAACCACACGTGCACCCAGTGTGTGTGTATTTGCGGGCATCCACTCAACACTGGAGCTGACAGCACAGCTGAGTGGCTAACATCATCCACACAAGTGTGTTGACATGCCCCCACTTGACAAAGAGGTCTTTTTTTTATATATATGCAAATATTCAGGTTTGAAAGAAAAAAAGGTCTTCACAAGTCTGACATAATGTGAGGCACACAAAGGGTGCAATCACGAGCAGGGCTGTATTTAGTCCACAAAATAAGGAGGAGTGCTGATTCTTCTGTTAAGAACCAGGTCTTTTTATGTCCTCAGTGGCCTCCTTTTCTGTCAAAAAAATAAAAACACGGATTCCCAGCATCACTTTAAAACCCACAATTCAAACATTTTTACATAATTTTGTTACTTATAAATAAAATGGAAAAAGTTGTAATTTCTTTTTTTTTTATATTTGTTGCTTTCACAGCAAACCAGAGTCGACAAACTTTTACTCGTTCAGGCTCTAAAGTAATGCAAGACACACTTATTTATTTACTTTTAACTACAAGAGACTGATTCATTGATGGGACATCAAGATTGATGGCGTGCTATCTTAATCAGGTGAGTCAGGCCTTCAGCCTGATAGCTTTGTGCAGCTGTCAGTGCTCCTCCCTGTATAAATTGTGTAATTACCCCTTTCATTACACTTCAAGCTTTCAGGCTACCTGATAGAATTCAAAGAGAGGTGTCACTACTTCTTATCACTATGCAAATGGTCTTGTGAACAGCAGTTAAATCACAATGGGGTTGAGAGGAGAAAAGATGGTGGTGGTGGTGGTGGGGGGTTGGAGGTGAACAGTTGCTATCAAGGTAGTCTGCCAGTCTGGTGGAAGCGGTCAGGTACCTGTGTGTCTGCGGGCTGATGGGTCACGACATGTCTGAAGGGCCACAGGGCTTTCAAGAGGAGCCCTATCTGCATACTGCTGCTCAGACACCTTCTTGAGAGCCTCTTAGGTCGTATTCAGACTGGACACATTTGGTTGAAACCAGAGTTCATTTCCCCCAATAATCTAAAACAAGTTTTCAGTCTGAACATACCCAACCGGACCCTAATCCCGAACCAGGAAGCGCTCCCTGACCCATCTCTTGTGGTCGAATTTGGATGGTTTCCAATCAGACTGAGCTGCGGTTCTCTCTGAGTTGTTTTCAGTTTGAATAGGGTCTCAGAGCGGAACACCTGAACCAAAACGGCCACTGTAGCCGGGCATTACGGGACAAACAATGGAGCAACAGTCCAACTGTTCATTGAAACATGGTCAGATGAATGCGGGCTCAATAAAACAACTTTTAACGTGATACACATTGCTTCTCACGCTGTTATCTCAATAATCTTGACTCCTTAAACACTTATCAGCGTATCTTCATAGCCGTAGCGTCCTCAGTAACCGCCTTGCTGCATGCCTCTGCCGGACCAAAGCAGCAAAAGTACGGGTTGTCCCTGACCTTGACACAGATGTTGGTGAGTGGTCAGTGAAAAATAAAGTTTGAAGAAGTGAACTATCCCGGCAAGGATTGCAAAGTGCAGGACTTCCATTATTATTTCTCTCTTGGTTGTGCCCCGCCCTCATAATTATTGGCCAACGAGTGAAGAGATATTCAGTCACGTGGTTTTGTTTACAAGCTTTGGTCCGTAACAGGAAAGTCCGCTTGACCGCAGTCTGAATGCAGACCAAACCCAAGATTCAGAACTTGATCTGGACCAAATTAAGCGGACTCGGTCGCACCAACAGACCTTTGCGGTTTGAATACACCCTCAGATATGAACGAACATCACAAATGAAGACGCCGTGTGTCCATCGGGGGGTCTGATGTCCAGTCCTCAGCTGTTGTGAAGCCATGGTATTACACAGACAATGTGATTGAGGGAGGGTGACAAGTTGTTTATTTCTGCTCTTGTAAAGGAGAAAGGGAGGCTGCCTTCTGCGTACATGTCAACACTGAGAGCTTGTGTCGGTCACACCTTCATTTTACTTCACAGCCGGATGCTCCTAAACACTCATGCCAAACTTTACAGACATAAAAACCTTAAATATATCTGTTGACTGTAAAGTATTTCTAAATGTTTCAATGCTTCCTTTGGACGCAGCAGTGACACATGTTGATCCAGGTATAGGCCTGCGACTGCTTCTACAATTAGACGGGTCCATCCATCCAATAAATATAATGAGGATGAATGGGAGCTGAGCTGTTTTAAATGGTGTGTAATGGTATGAGTGCTGACAGCATAATGGCCCCCAGCTCTATGGACTTTTTCTCATTACACAGCAGTGCAGGCCTCGTCCAATCACTATATTTAACCACTGCAGGGGCAATCATCTCAGGCCCATATTACTGCGCTGCCTTTAATGAAGAGCACAGTCATCAGGCGTTTAGTTTTAATGAAAAATCCACCTGCTAAAGTGCATGGACGGACCTCAGAGACAAGCAGCCGTTTAAGGAGATCTGCAGATGAATTGTGCCACTCATGGGCGTAATTGGTGCAGTAATCAGCCATGTTTTTGACTGAGGATGCGTGAAAGCCCCCTCTGTGGAGATGTCTCCTGGCGACTGATCTTTTTTTTTTTTTGCTTCGAGCTCTTTGACTTATAGAACGAGCAAAACTCGATCCAGGCCAAAGAAGAAAACGTAAAGAAAAAGTTGCAGAGAGTGATGTGTGGAGCTGAGCACATTTTTTTTTTATTTTATTTTTATTTATTTATTTATTTATTTTATTGCTGAGCACATCTGATGGAAAGGAAGCTCAAACCAAAGCACAACAAGATTTTTGGCAGAATAACTTTATTAAGCTGATTATTCTGCAACAGACAAGTAAAATCTACAACAAATGTTAAGATTTAGCATTTCACACTTGCTCAAAGAGTTCAGTTTTATCATTATTTTGCTACACAAAAGTTTTTTCTGAGTTTTTTTTGTCAAATAAACAAAAAAAAATATTTTAACCTTTTCTGCTACTCTCAATGCCATTTTATTTGCAATCAGAAGTGTTTTAAGATATTTACAGTAAATCAGATCTTCATGCCACAATCTGTAGAAGATTTTCTGTGTTCATTTAACATATCACAGATGAGAAAAAATGCACCAGATGAACTTCAGACATTTCTAGAAACAAGGTTCAACTTAGGGATCCACTTTGGTGAAAATGGGGATTTGGGTCATTTTTAAATGTTGTTGGGGTTCTTGTGGCATTTTTCTCATAAAGGAGGATCTTAGGGCTGTCAACGTTGTCAAAATCAATCACGTGCGTTAACGTGTTAACCTGTTAATTAAAAAACATTGAGGCTTCATATTTATTAACACAGATTAATTACACGTCTTCCTGTCTTCCCTTTGTGTCGGATGGTTCAGGCTTCCACGGCGTGCGCCAATTTCTGAAAATGCACACTTTGCTGGGCATTATCCCACTTAAAACATGGTCACTTACAAAAGGAATAAATAGTAAATCGGTTTTTAGTACTTTATTCTTGTTATTTATTCAGTTTAGATCGCTTTTTTTCGCGTCACGGAAACACGACAACACGTCGCTGGGTCGGCAGACCTCGACTGCAGTGGCAAAGAAAAGCGATATATGTGCCGATCATCAGGATAGAATAAATAAAGCATCAGTTCAGAGAGAAAGTTCACCTCTTACTGCTTGTTTTAGTCCACATCATGAAGGAAGCGTTTGTGTTAAAGAAGTCTGCACAGTAATATTTCTTAGATATCTGAGTTAACACTTTACAAATTAAAACCTTTCAGATCATAAAAATGAAGGAAAAATGTTTTCTCTGGTCTTTTTTTTTTGTTCAAAAGCTGCGTATTGTTGTATAAAATTTACCTAGTGAAACATTTTGATTAATCGTGGCTAATCACAATCGAAAAGTGTGATTAATCTGAATAATTTTTTAAATCGATTGATTAATGAATCGATTTTTAAATATATATATATATGTGTGTATGAATTATGCTTTAAATTGCTTTAAATTGTTTTATTTTATTTTTTTATAGCTTTGGAGGGAATTGTGAGTACAAACAACTTTATTTGCAGTATTTCTTTTTAATACAGTATCTGGGATCAGCCTTGAGAACATAATCAAAATGAAATATTGCAGTATTGTCATCCAAAATGTTATTTTGGTAAGAAATTGTTTTGGTACAAATGAAAAAGTCTTTCCTCCCAAAGTCCTCCTTAGCAATAAACAGCTGGACTTAAAGTCTAGATGACATCAATCCTGGTTGTTTCCATTTAGGCCTATTTTTTCCATTTTTAATGTTATGGGGGCATCTCCTAGAATAGTTTCCATACTTATATATGGGAAAAGTGCATTTTCATAATAATAAAAAATAATGATAATTATTAACATTTAAGTATGTCTCTTGCTTTTTAAAAAATTTTAAAGATCACAAAGAAAAACAAGTATGCAAACTGCATGCAGATTATTTTGCACAATGCACTAAACAACTTTTCCATCTGTAGACGGCATTTTGATTATTTCATCAATAAAGGCGGACAGTTTTATCTCCTAAAAAAAGCCAATGTTGATGTTCATGCAGCAACCAATGTTCCGAATATTAGTATCCCCGTGTGCGTGTTTGTTTTGCTGTTGTTGCTTCTATCTTCTCACAATCGTAGCCTTGTTTTCCCTTGTGTGCCGCTCACATCCCCTGCCTTTGTCACACATGACGGCTGGCTCTTTCAGACCCTGCCAGCTCTTCAACATTTTGAGATGATTATTTTGACATGTGATGGCAGTAGAGCCCTCTTCTCAGCGGGTTGTGCTTAAGCACAGCAAAGAAGCATTCCTTTGTTAAGTGTTTGGGTCACACTTAAAGGATTAGAGCGCTTTTGAAGGACAAGTTTGGGGAGTAGTGTCTGCAATCAGCTTCTGCATCGTTTTATCGCTGAAATTTCTTTGAGCAGTAGGCCACAGATTTGTGTCCTTGGAGGTTAAATTTGGAGCTTTTTGAGAGCTAAGGGAGCAAATGGAGATTCGGGCACTGTTCCAGAAGCTGGCAGGGGTTCTCTATGTGGTTCCGTATGTGTTACTCAGATTATATTTTACTCTCTTGACAGACGCTATGTTTCTGTTACCGTATTTTATAGCTTCAGTCAGGGTCGTTTCAAATCTCTCCTCACCTGTATCTCACATCTAAATCTTCAGATGGAGTCGTGTTTGAGTTAGAACTGGGAATTTGTGCTGGGATAAATCACTGCAGACATCCACTTCAACCGTTCCCATACATCTCCAGTTTTATTGTGTCTTAGGATCGTCTCTGTGCGCACGCTGGTTTTTCAGGATTTCAGTTTCTGGTTGACGTGAGGACGGAGAATGTGGACCTCTGCAGGGCAGGTTAGAGCAATGAACGCTTCGCCAAAACGCCTGGTGACACACTCACCAGACTTACTTCTGCCTCAGAGGGATTTTATGAGGTAAGGAAACTTTCAAAAAGAAATGTATTCATAAAGACAAACTTGTGTTGATAAATACAGATAAATTGCAGAAAAATGTGAAAACATTTAATCTTACGTTTAACCATATCAGTTTTTAATACTATTTATCTTTACTTTGAATATGACTTTTTTTTGGCTTGAATATGAAATTGGTCCTGTTAACTCACTGTCAATATTCATCACAGGGTCACAGGCATGTAAATTGAGTCCCGAAACATCAATCGCTGAAATTGCCCATGCGTATTGTTGAGGTTCGTTTAATAAACTAAAACTAGAACTTTTTTGGACGTTATTGATGCTGTAACAGGAAAATTATCATGATAACCATAGCTCTGTTGAAAATGGAATAAAAAAGATCATATTACAGCGATCATTTTGCGGTTGTCAGCTGATCGTGTAAACAATGCTGCAGCTGATCATTTTTTTAGACCCAGAAGTGGTGGTTAGGGTTAGGCTAAAAGGAGTAGCAGACACTCCACGCCAATCACTAGGTGTGGAAAAAAAAAAAAAAGGTCCATGTCTGTCAAAATGAGTTGATAATAAGAGGAAAGGGAAACAAAAACAGCTAAGCTAACCCTGAGCTAAAGTAAGCTAACTGAAGAATACCCAACTTTCTTTCTTTTTCTTTTAACTATCGCTGCGTTCAGATGCCAGTTAGCCTACTTTTCTCTGCGTTAGCGTAGCTGTTTTTGTTATTTTCCATCCATTTTCTTAGCGTGCTATCCCTTTTGGGGAAAGACTCCGGACCCTGTACAGTTGGAGTAAGGGAAGGGTGTACTTGCTGTCACGGCAATAAACTGTCCGGCCTGTTCCATAGTCTGTTCCATAGTTTATACGCTGTTGTCGCCTGGCAAAAAAAAAAAAAAAAAAAAAGCGGCAGAACATGGCTGTTACCTTTTTTTTCCCAGCAGAGCTACAGTATCATAATAATTTCTCTGCTAAGGGATCAATAGGATTCTAGAAAGTTTATTTCTGTTTTTGTTTCATAAATGAGCCTCAACGTGCAGGCTCACTCAGTTGAATCGATGTTCCAGGACTCGATGATTATGCCTATGACCCCATGACGTATTTTTGACGGTTTGTTAACAGGAGAAATTCGTATTCAAACAAGCAAGAGCCGTATTCAAAACAAAGATTAATCAGATTCAAAACAGATGCATCAAACGTAAAAAATAAATTTTGTATTCGAATATTTCTGCAAAACTTGTGCACAAAGTATTAATTTGTGCACAACTTTATCTTCATGAATACGTTTCTTTTTGACAGCTATAATACATAGGATTCCTTCATTCTTTTTGTAAGAAGTTTTGTTTGTGCAGTGGTTTAAACATTTCAAGTTTAGGGCATTTTAGTTGCAACTTATTTTTCTGTTTCTAAAACTGAGAGTTAATGACTGCATGCACAGTGTAGCATTCGACTGGGGATATAAAAGATACAGATACAAATAAAAAACCGATCGAACACTATAAGTAATAGAAGCGTCGGTTGAAAACTACAGACACAAGTTGGTAAAGTTAAGTTGGTAAAAAGGTATAAAATAAATCAGGAAGTTAATCATTGGTCTTACTGTTGTGTCTCTTTTGTTTTTGCCTTTTATGTACATGTGATGCAAACTAAAAGACGTCCGATCATAATTTGCTTCTCCCAAGTTGAGTCAACTACAATTGGGCAAAGGTAAACCTTAAGAAAAAAAAAGGTTTTTTTTACAAAAAGACATTTTCATTTGTAGTTCTAAATATCAAATGAACACTATATATCCATGTTGTATCAATTTAAGTAAAAGAATTGGCCATTGTTGTATCGCCATCTAACTCTTTTAAGTTTTGATTTGTGGACCATGTATTGAGATGCATATCAAAGTTTGTGAAAAGAAAACAAGCACACACAGCCATATACTGTACAAGACTGAACCCAGAAGCTCAAACTTTTGGAATTTAAAATAATTCCTGCACAAAAAGTCTTGTTTTTAAACAAAAAAGTTGCTTAAAGATTTCTTTTTTTTATATCATTGATTGCTCAAAAGCTCTCCAGTGAAAGATTTCAAAGTGTCAGTCATGCTCCCCGTTTGCAGCTCAGAATGAGTGAAAGGAGATGAGCATCACTTGTGGGATTCCCAGGGGAAGAAATTCCTTCAAGACTTAGTGTTTTCTTCGTGTTCCACACAAATGAGTTCCCAGCCATTTCCATTAGGAGAACCGGGAAAAGCTTTGCCAAATGTGAAATCAGCCAAAGGGCAGGGTTTGCTGGACAAACCTCTAAAGGTGTAATCCACAGAGGGGATGACCTTTGTATGATGCATGTCTTTTTCAGTTCGATTGTTGGTTAAAGTTCAGACAGACTTGGAGTTGCAAGTTGGTTCTAGATCACAAGAGAAATGAGTGGCAAGTCCAGAATGTTTACATGTGGCCCCTATTCTTCTGCATAAGATATGAAGGGCGATTTGGCAGTTGCAGCCCCCCCCCCCCCCAATGCTTTCTCAGAGGTTTTGTTACTGCGTCCATACATCACCCTGACATGGGTGCACTCACTGAAACGGCCCAGCCAGACCCCGTCTCAGGATGATGACATATTTGCCATTCCACTCAGCGAGGCGTGTTACAACCTTATCACTCTCCTATCACTGTCATGTACCAAGCAGCTCAAATCAGACGTCCTCTATAGCATAATGTTCACCGTCGACATTTAATTTTGTCTTATTGCGCTTGATGGATGAAAAACTTGTGGCGGGATGCCACCAATGAAACTTTGACAGTGATACTCGCTTGACCTTTGCTGGGAGTCCCCTTCAGAACAACTTCCCTTGCTCCTCCTGGGGGTAATGGAGGGAGGAAGAATGTGAAGGGAGGAAGTGGGTGTCCTCCAGGCGGATTGCTGGATGGAGAGGCTGAGAGACGGACAGATGACAATGGCAAGAAGTCCGAGGCCAGAGTGTCGCCTCAGGCAGACCTGCACCCGGCGATGTGTTGGCTCCGGCTGCTACGCTAAGTGCACAGAGAGAGGAGACTGTCACAGAGGATTTGGCAAGGTGATCCCTTCATCCTCCCCCATCCATCTACTGCCAGCCCCCTTCATCCCTGCTCCTTCCTTCCCCCTATCACTCCCTTTCCTCCCCTTATTGACACCAAACTGGGAGGTGATGAGTTGACTCAGGGGGTGAAGACAGGACTATTGGAGTCTGTACCATTTCCACTCCTTTCCTGGTTATGCCACAGCATATACTTACTTGTAAATACAATGGCAACATTCTTGTAGGTTCTTTTGCCTTTTTAATTATTGCTATTTTAACTCAAACTCTACAAAAACTATAATTTCTTCAATCTGGATATAAATGTTCTGTTTATTCTAGTCAATTTCTGAATTTTTTTTGGCTCAATGCCTGAGTTTAGTGAATAGATGAAAGATACACTTCAAAGATGAAGTGCGGAGTAAAACCAACTGCTTGTAATTAACTGGTTTGACATCAAATTAAACCTACAAAAGAGCTGAACAATTGGAAAGATCAGAAATAAAATATGTTGTTCTCAAAACCTGCTCTTTTGTTTCATTTTCAAACCCGTAACAGAAAATGTCACGTCCTGCAACACTTTATACAGATGCTTGAAGCTATGCTTTGAACACATTGGACATCCTCTAAACGCAGATTCCTGACTGTGTGTTTAGCCCATGGTTTTCATACTGGACATGCAGAAAGGGGCTTCTTGTACGTAGACCCTGAAAATGGTGTTACAAACTTGCGTAGCTACATGTGATCTTAAGAGTTTGTAAACGGCGAAGCTCAATACTCACATTTACGTGCATTTACATAGATTTTTCTCAGGAAGTGAGCTCTTGAGGTGTGTTGCAGAGGGTAGTGGGTCTTAGCTTTAGACTGAAAACTCTGCTGCAGTATTAAAAAAATGAAGTTCTAAAATGATAGAAAAAAAATAACCTGAATATTTGTAGAAAATGTATATATATTTTTTTAATTTCTGACTTTCCCGTTCTTTAAAAAGCTGTAAAGGTCACATCTGATCATTTGTGATGTCAGGTTCCACATTTTACAGTACAGTATTGACTGTTTCTTGGTTTTATACTTGTATATTAAAGTAATTTAAACTGAACTACTTTTATTATGTGTACTAACTTAAACATTTTCATAAATAAATAATAGTCAAATAAGTTATTGCAAATCAATGTATTTCAAGATGTATTTTGAGTGTTTTTGTTGTCTTTAATATATTTAACTTTTTTTTTTTGCCATCTAGTGTTCCTGCTTTCATTTTTGTTTTAATTCTATACCACTATTGTAGGTTTGTCCTATAAGTTATGGACACACAGTTAAAGAAACAACATCATGCCCTTGCATGATGTCTATATGCAAAACCACCATCAGCACCTTTAATCTGTCAAAGTGACGGAAGGCTGAAGAGAGGCTGCAGCCTCTTTTTTGCAGGATTTAGTATAAAGATTTTAAAAACTACTGAATTCAAAGAACCTCTGTTTTGCTGTTGGAGACTAACTGGATATTTCTACTCTCTCAAGCTCAAACACCTCTGGAGAGATGGAAACCGAGGTGACAAATGAAGCAGAAGTGTTTTAGGATCAAATTGCAGCAACATTCCTGCACATAAACCTCAGCGAGCAACAAGCAGCAGTAATCTGCAGTGTCTAATGTCAGCGTTTAAATCTGTCTTTGTCCGCTGTGATGCTGAAGGTGTTGATGAAGCGCTGAACAGACTGACAGATTAAGTTATGCTCTGCATGACAGCGGCCTAAAGGCTGTCAGACAGGTGTGATAGTGAATGACAGTCTTATGACAGAGCATTGCAAATCCTTTAATCTCTTTATGAAGCTCAACAGGGAGAAGTTGATCGTGGGTTTTCTCACACGTCTGCCCATCTGGGATGAGGAACTGTTGGCTTTTTTAAAGGTTTTACAGCAGCTTTTCATGACTCTGATCAACCTTAGAACTGTGAAATAAAGTGTTCTAATCTACAGGATTTTCAGTAACCCTATAGTTAATTTCATCCTATATGTTTACCTAAATAAATAGAAATTTGAGCTATACTTTATGGCAAAGAAAACATTGTTGAGATGGATGAGAAACTCAAATTACAATTTTATTTTTGTTCTTTTCATTTTTTTCAATATGTGCTCTGAGGTCTCAGTAAGAACATCTCTTTTGCATTTCTGGAAGTAAATGTATGAAATGTATTCATTACAAGAATAAAAGTCATAGTGGTGCTAATGGGAATAAATCAGTGCGACATTTTTTTGGACACTAAAGCTTTCTGTCCCAGCATGTTTTTATTTATTTGAGGAGAAATTTTGCTGCCATCAAATGAGAATTGACCCCCTTAGCCTTTAATAATCGAATGTGTGGCTGGCCATGTCTTTTATGATGAAAATATGATGTTATTCATTTTTTAAATTGATTTCTAATCTTATTTCAAATGGAATTACTTTTGTTCTTTTCTCATTTAAGTACCATTATTCTGATAGGGATATATATGTTTTGATGACTTATCAGATTAAACAAAAACAAAAAAAAACTAATAAAGCTGGATATGTTCAGAAAAAACCCACTTGAAATATTAATTAATTTAATTTTTTTTAAATTTAACTTTTTTACTTTTAATTTTACTTTTCAAATAACCAGAAAATTTAAAGGTTTAAATATTTATATTTGATGACTTTCATTTTGGAATTTTTAAAGCTCAAATTCATTTTTCTTTTATTGAGCGTTTTCATAGGTTAAACTTACATTCACTTGTAGATTTATTGGTTATACTCTAAAATAATGCCACTGTTTGGAAAAAAAAAATGACTTGGATAAAATTGCTGAAGTATTTCTGCTGCAGCTCATGTTGGACGCAAAACCTTGTGAGTTATTGTTTTAAAATGATTGGGCTGTAAAAATACTAAAATTTAGGGATTTTTGTACATAAAAGGTTTTTCTTGCCTCTTGGTCAGGAGTTTAATGTGCCAAAATCTGCCTCAGCTTTGGACTGCAGTGTATGTAGAGGGTGTGGGAATGAACATTAAACTGAAAAAGTAAATCTTTACATAAAGTTTCTTTCATAAACTATGAATACAGCCCAATCTGGTTGGGCGTTATTGCTGTATGTCTTTGTGCCTGGGTCAAACTGGAACATTTGAACTGAAATACGTTGTGTCAGCAGGTTAACTGGATCTGTCCGTGTGTGTCACTTATATGTCACGCCTGTCAATCAGAACCACGTCAGTCAACAGTGATGTCAGGGAGGGAAAGTTTTGGACCTTTCCTCCAAGTGTTCTTCAGTCTGCAGAAGCGACACATTGGATCTGGCACAGATTTCTTCAATAAACCTGATCATCAGTCTGATTAAAGGTAGACATGTCTCTGTCTTCTTCTTTTTGTTCCTCTGTTTCAGCCTGGTAAAGTGGAGAATTGGCTTCAGGTGATTTTAAAAAGATCTTATCTTCTGTTAACAGAGGCATGACACCATAATGGAGCAGCAGCAGCAGCAGCAGGGGTGCGATTACCTTTTAGCCATCCTCCTCCACCTCCTTCTCCTCCTTCGTCTTCTTTCCCTCCTTCTCCTTCACCTCTGCCTCCACTGACAAATGAAGATTAATGGTGGAGATAAGTGAGGAGCCTGCCCAGCTTCCAGTAGCAGTCAGGCAGGTTGAGCGTGGGAGAACTCTTGAGTTCAGCGACACACAGACGAGTGCGCAACCCATCAGATTGAACTATTCAGTAAAAGTCAATATTAGAATTTTGATCACACTTAAAGTTGACTTCATGCTGCTTCATTGGGCTTCATATTTGTGTATGATTGCATCTTGTCTCCGTCAGAAGTTAACAAGTCGGAAAAGCACAAATCAAACGAGATCCATCTGTGGGTAAAAAAACACAGGAGAGTCATTTTTTATAAAAACGAAAAAAGTTTTTCATTTATTTTCATGGTTTGCAATTGAATAAGTACAAAAGAACAAGTTTTTAGTTTAATAACTGACAGCAAACTATCAAGGAAAAAAAACACATCAGATGCAAACACACAAAAAAAATCTCCAAAGAATCTTTCAGTCATTAATTAAATCAACACTTACCTGACTATAAATCACTGTGTGCATCTGTGGATGTGATTGTGTAAAACTGGCGACCTGTTCAGGGTCCTGGCTTCACCCAACAGTAGCCAGGACAGGCTCCGGCATCTCTGTGACCCCAAAAGGGATATAGCAGGTTTAAACAGTGGATGAATGGACAAACCAAATGTCAGGGATTTTGTGTGTCTGTGTGCAACAAAGAGTGGGAACTGTCATGGGTAGTCATAGATAAATATTATTGCTATTATTTTTTGTATATTGATCAAGATGAACATATTTATGCTTGTTATCAATAATTATTATACCATTATTATCTTCAGAGTAAAATTGTAGTTTTTTTTTTTAAAGAGACAGACCTCAACAAGCTAAGCTTCTACAAACATGTTTTGCATTGTTTTTATTATTACTACTTCTTGTTGTTATCGTTGTTACTATTACTTTCTATAAGTTTTTATCCTATAGATTTTATTCAAATTATTAACATTCTTGAAACTGATTTATTAAAAATAATATGAAAATGGAGGTTCTCTTCACCATGGAGAACCCTGCATGGCTGTGAGTGGCCCCTCGGCCCTGCAGCTGGAGGAGTCTGTTTCACTAGGCCCCTGTGATGCGGGATCTTAGAGGATCACGTTTCACAGGTACAAAAGTTTCAGCTTTAATCCCGTCCTGCAGAGTAAGTGGTCAGTGCTCAGGGCTCCAGATTGATTCATCCTGGTGCGCTCTGAGATGTGGAGGGTGAGAAGAGGAAGAGATTACTGCAGGCCTTTCTGCACAGTCACCGTTTGCACAGCAAACTGCAGCACAGAGCGATCCAGGGATTTCCCACCTCAGTGCTCACCGGAGCAGATTTGTGGCAGATAAAATAAAATATCTCCTTTGTAAGCTGCCACAAAATGTTTATGTTCAGAGCTGGGAAATTATTTATCTCATTTAATCTTGTTTTTTTTTTTTTTGCTTGAGCCTACTGTGAAGGAAAGGCAACTTTAAACATTTTTAGAGACTGTATGCATGGGTAAACAGAGAAAAGGATGGGTTTTAAAGGGTCTTGAGGAGGTTCCCTTCAGTTTACAGTAATCTGAACATCCTGTGACGTCCCTTCCTCTGTCATCTTGGCGGTCTCATCTCTGGTCTGATGATCTGGTCGAATCAAACAGTCAAATCTGAACCATGCCTTCTATTCTTGCTCTTTAAGACTTAAAAGACAAATGTGTCGAGTTCGCTTACACCTCGGAGGATATGCTGGATTCTCTGCTCTGCCAACAAGTCAGAAATCTCTTTGATTCATTGCAGAGAGCAGGAATTCCCAGAAATTTAATCCAGATTTGAGCTGACGACAACAAAGCAAATTGCTGCATCCTTCCACAGCTCCCTTGAAGTGTGAAACTTGAAGGAAGAGTGGTTCTTTTGATGGGAGATAGAAGGCATTGCAGGGCTGAGAGGCGCTGCAAAGGGCATGTCCAAACAGACTTTGGGTCCTGAGTGATGGGACACGGGAAAGGTAACGGGACACCTCCGCTGTGCTCTAAAGTCAACACAGCCATGTGAATCACAGCTGTGAGGACGTCTGAACATCCAGGAGACAATAGACGCCAACTCTCAGCAGGATCTAGCAGATTATTTGTTTCCATTTCTGTGCTCGTCAGCCAATGGTTATGAACTTTTATATTTGCTTTTTTGAAACCAGTGAAACAAACACGATGGATCTTTATCTCTTGTCGAAGCTTTTCTAGGTTGGAAGAGGATACATTTAAGATGAAACGCATGACTTGACTTAAAAGAGCTCAGCTGATGAAAGTGAGTAAAGGTATCCATTCAGGAGGCAGCCCGAAGAGATTTGGTGGGAAAAGTATGTGCAGAGGAATAAAACTGTGAAAAAAACAGTCAATTTTTTTTACCTTAATCTGTAAGAAGAAATGTGAAAAGAGCAATACTGGATATCTAATATATTTCCAAAACAAATCTTAGCATTTTTGTCTTTTATCCTTTTAAAGAAACATTAACAAAAAAATTGAAAAAGTGGGGGGTAATCTGCATTTCCATCTAAAGACCAGATAAACATGGTAACAAAATTATGTAAGACAAAAGTTCCAAAAAGTTTTTTTTTTATGTTATTCAAGAGAAACATAGGAAATAAATATTTTTAGAAGATAATCTACCAGACCTGGATTCATTCAGTCTTGAAATCAGAGTAATCCAAACTTATTTGATTATCTTCATTCAGACGAAAAAAGTTCAAGCATGAATTCAGTCGTTTTTAATTTAATTAAATGAATCCCTCAATATTTTTTTTTATTTGACAAAAAAAAGAACAAAAATTTTCCAAGAAACAAAGCAACTAAGAACAATCTTTTTGTCCTGGTGGTTTTAAAAGTGCATTTACATCATGTCAACAATAGAGGGCAGCAAATGAAATCAAATTCAAACGACAGGCAGAGATTAGAAATAATCTTGATCCACTTTGTTTGATTATTACATGCAAACTGTTGTACAGAAACACTTTAAATATCAAAGATTTTCAGTTTAGAAATAGTACATTTTAAATCCTGTTGGTTGGTTAGTTCTTGTTTTAGTTTTGTGCCATAAACTGTTTTATGGCACACACTCCGTTGTCTATAAAAACACTATAAATTGTTATTGCGTAGTGACCAAAATTGATGTATCTTCTCAAATCCTATTCAATTCAAATATTTACTTTAAACTAAAACATTTCGGGTGTAAGATGAGCATTTTTCCTGTTATATTTTCTTTACAGAATATTTGTCCAAATTTTCCTGTACACATCACCGTCATCATGTTTTATGTTCCTCTGCAGAATGTCTCTGAGAATATTGATCGATTCATCAGCCGACAGCTGACTCCGTTCCTCCTGCGGCTCTAATACATCATCGTCTCCATCGGAGCATCCTCTGTGGGTTTCTCCTGCTCCTGCTTGTGCGTGTAGGCTGCGTGCTCATAAAAGTAGATCAAGCCAATAGCAACTAGAGAGAGCACTGTGTAAGGGATGACCAGATAATATCCAACCTTCATCTCTACAGATTTTTTTCCCAGAAACAGGGTGTTGTCAATTGAGAAAACCACATCTTCTACCAAGCTGGTCACACTGACATTTATCACGAAAAGGATAAGGACCAGAACGGACAAACAAGCTGTTAGGGAGAAAGATAAGGAGATTAAGGAAGGGATCTCTCCAACTCCAAAACTGAGTTTAAAAAAACCTCTTACCGCTGAGAGAGCTGCAGACGTAGACTCCGACGTAGCCCATGCAAGTCTGGTAAGGGTTACTGACACTGTTGTAAAGCGACAGGAGGATGCTGATAGCGGAAAACAGCAGACACATGGCCAAAAGGATCACAGACAGAAAGTGCAGGGCTGGTGGGGCACCTCCTATTTCCAGCAGTAAGTCAAAGGCTGTTCAAACAGAAACACAAAGGATGAAAGTCTAGCGAGAAAACTTATTGTTAAGGCTAAAGTTTAGGGAGGTTTAGGAGGGGCAATATTAAATACATATATACGCATTGAAATAATTAAATAGAAGTGTCATTATTTTTTAAAATTGGAATTACATATTTTAAATTGGAAATCAATAAATAAAAGTTTAAATATCTGTGACATTAAAATATAAAAATAGCCATTAAAAAGCACTTTTAAACATTTAATGACATTAATTTTTATTTATTTCATTGTCTAATGTGGGCCGAAAGAGACACATAGAAAAAAATATTTTTAATATGAAATAAATAAATAAAAGTGTCATTAATGATTTAAAATTGACATTGAAAAAATGAAATTGTAAATCAATAAATACATGTTTAAATAAGTGTGGCATTAAAATATTAAAATTGCCATTAAAAAGCACTTTTAAACATTTAATGACATTAATTTTTATTTATTTCATTGTCTAATGTGGGTCGAAAGAGACACATTGAAATAAATATTTTTAATATGAAATAAATAAATTAGTGTCATTAATTATTTAAAATTGACATTAAATAAATGAAATTGTAAATCAATAAATACATGTTTAAATAAGTGTGGCATTAAAATATTAAAATTGCCATTAAAAAGCAAAGTTAAACATTTAATGACATATTAATTTATTTCATGGCCAGTGTGGGATGGAAGACTATAAAATAAATATGCACGCCATGAAATAACTAAATAAAGGTATCATTAATTATTGAAATTGCATTAAATATTTAAAATTGTAAATCAATAAATACATGTTTAAATAAGTGTGGCATTAAAATATTAAAATTGCCATTAAAAAGCACTTTTCAACATTTAATGACATATTTATTTTTTTCATTGTCCAATGTGGGCTAAAATAGACTAATTGAAATAAATATTTTTTATTTGAAATAAATAAATAAATAAAAGTGTTATTAATTATTTTAAATTGATATTAAATCATTAAAAGTGCCATTAAACGTGTCAATATTTCATTAAAATTCTTTTTTTTAATGATTTAATGACACATTTCACGGTCTGGGCTATTTTATTTCGTTATCTGTCAAACTGTACCATCAAACTCAGTGGGCGTGGCTAACTCGGATCATCTGTGCTCCATTTCTCTGGCCTGGTCTAAACCTTGTGGGGGCTTCAGTGACTGGAACTTTTGTGATCTTTTTTAGCGGCATAGAGAGAATAGAGGCATCTCATGAGACTCAGGAATTTATTAAAGTTTTGAAGGTTTTTCTGGCACCTCACACACATTTCCTTCTCCAGAACTCTGCGGTGCCGCCCACTTCCTCATGGAGGATTGGTGCTTGTCTGGCTCTGAAGCGGGACTCGCCAATCATCCCTGGCTGCAGTGTGCGTTTTTAGGGTCGAAGAGCTAACGTCTCGCTTCGCTTCCTGGTTGTGGAAGAAACTAGCGCCACCTGCTCTGCTGTAGGGAGGCTCCGCTACAGCATGCGATGAGTCAGTCTTTCCTGAGCGCTGGTCACCAGTCACGGGGATAACCCGCTGGACCATTGTAAGCAGATCGGAGTGGGCCGGTGGGCTGATCAACCATCTGTGGCTCTGTGGGTTCTTGTTCGCTGTGGAGAAACTCAACCGGGAGACCAGACCAGAGCTGCTGTTGGAGTTCGCCCTGGTGGACGAGAGGGTTGTGTCGCTTCGCCTTCGGGTGGGTGACAGGCAGGCTACCACTACACTTCCGTTTAAAGCTCTCGGTTGTTAAAAGTTTAAAAGTAGAAAAAAAAAGTAGATCGTCAGTTATTTCATCTTTTTCCACCAAAAACGAGAATATTTTTTGACCAAAAATAGGGGGGGGCGGGTGAATTTCCAAGCAGTTGAATATAAATAAAACAGACAAACTTCTGCTTTGAGCCAGTTTTTTTCCTCTTCCTTCCCCTTTTGACCTTAAAGCTTTCCTTGAGGGCCTGTTTTTCTGCTTTCTCATCCTTAAGGATGTAAAAAAGCACCAACAGCGGCAACCCTGCTCCCACTATCTTTCACAGCGGCAGCTTCAGCCACCTTAGGTCTCTGACTGTGGTTTCGGCTAACGGGCCGAACAGCAGTTTGGAGTACCCGGCCTTCTTGGTGTCTCTGAAAGGGGTACTGGAAATTGCCCCAACGGGGAACTCCATCTTCCTGCTGAGGGACTTCAATGCCCATGTGGCACCTGGAGGGGCGTGGTTGGTGACCTGAACCTGAGCGGTGTTTGTTGTTGGACTTCTGTGCTCATCATAGTTTGTCTGTTAACAAACACCATGTTTGAGCACAAGAGTGTGCATCAATACACTTCACATCAGGACACCCTTGGCAGGAGATCGATGATCGACTTTGTAGTCGTTTCAGGCGACCTTCTGCAGTGTGTGTTGGACATTCGGGTAAAGAGAAGGGCAGAGTAAGTATCTTGGGGTCTTGTTCATGAGTGAAGGAAGATCTGAGCATGAGATTGACAGGCATATCCGCCTGCAATACAGTTGCTGTATCGGTTAATTGTGGTAAAGAGAGAGTTGAGCCAGAAACCAAAGCTCTCAATTTACCGGTCGATCTTCGTTCCAATACTCACCTATGGTCATGAGCTCTGGGTCATGACTGAAAGTACAAGGTCCCAGATACAAGCAGCTAAAATGAGCTTCCACCGTAGGGTGGCTGGGCCCTTCCATAGAGATAGGGTGAGAAGCGTGGTCACCCGGGAGGAGCTTGGATTAGAGCCGCTAGTCCTCCACATCTAGAGGAGCCAGTTGAGGTGGCTCGGGCATCTGGTTTGGATGCCTCCTGGACGCTTCCCTGGGGAAGTGTTCTGGACATGTCCCACTGGGTAGAGAACCTGGGGAAGAGCCAGGACAAGCTGGAGAGACAACGTCTCTCGGCTGGCCTGGGAACATCTCAGGGCCCCCCCCCAGAGGAGATGGAGGAAGTGCTTAGACTGCGGCCCCCACGATACGGTCTTTTACCCTTATAAAAAGGTCTCATTTATGGTCCATTACATATTTTTTTCTTTTACTAATTAAGCAGTGTAAGATTACGGTACCTGAAAAAGAAGCTCCAATTTGAAACCCAGGACAGTTTTCTCTCAGTAAGGCTGCATCAAAAAGGCCCATGGTCACTGCTGCGGTTCCATTCAGTTCCTCAGTTTCATTTCGGTCGCACAACACAGTTGTTGTAGACCACTCTTGCGACATTCCGAAGCCCAACAGTCCAATGGAAACAGTCGTACACAGCGCACTGGAGATGAAATAGATAATCTTTTTGCTGGATGGCATGGCTGTTGTTGTTTGTTTTCCTTTTTTAAAAATAAAGATATAAATTGACGTTTTTTTTCAAAAAGCCTGCTGATGTCTCGGAAGCTAATGAAGACCTCCTGGTTCTTGCCTGGGTGGGGTAAAATGATGACTGCAGGTCATAAATGACATCACTTTATAGCTGAACTTTGGTTGGACAGGAAAAGAGTGTGTTGGTTGTCATAGTAGGAACACCTGTTGCTAAACACAATAAACTTGTCATTTGTGGTTTCAGGTTCAAGAAGGAAATGATGTTCTTTCAGGATTTTGAAGGGATTTAAAAATATATATAACAGACCTGACTCTAAATCTGCAATGCTGCAATGTTTCAGGAAATGATGTAAAAATGCACAAAGAACTTTAACATTTTTAGTTAACATGATGAGTGAGTGTGTCTGTAGCTTAACTTGTTCTCACTGTGATCTATGGTCTTTGTCTTGGATACAAAGTCCTTTTTCTTTCTTGATATCGATGGGCCATAAAAAACCTAAAATAGATTAATCATTTACTTTCTTGATCATTACTGGAAAAGAATGATCATCTCAACACACAACCAGTGATGCACTGAGGCAAGGGCGTGTCTCCCCTAGCACAGTTATATAGCTGGAGGAGGGCATAAATAGAAATGCAGTGATAAACAAAACAGCATGGAGGAAAAGCAACATGACAGACATCATTTTAGCTTTTTATGAGTTTGGTTTTAGTGATTACCAGCATGATATAAATTTGGACAGTGAGTCAAAGCAGGAAAAAGGAGCACTTTTTTGACTGAAGCTGTAAACTTTGGGGAGTGTCTGATTTCAGCTGATATCAGGTGGAAAATAGGGAGGAACTACTAGACCAGAGGTTTACAAACTTTAAACCAGTAAGCCCCTACCTTATTGAAAAATACAATTTATTTAGGTTATTGTGACTATCATTTATACATTGTAGCTTTTAACTATTTACAAGACTGGATCATGACAAAGAGCTGCATATGGTTCTGGAGCCTTAGGTTGCAGACCCCCTTTTTCGAAATATTGTCGCACTGGCTCTTTTTAAATTAAATTTAAATTCTATAAGACACAAACCTGGTTCGGAAAGAAATGATTAAGTGATTAAGTTAATAAATAAATAGAAAAATAAAAATAAGTTTGAAAAAAGCTTTAGTGCTGTTAACACCGTTAGGCGCCAGAAGGAGGCGCTATTTCACCGAGGTGAGCGGCAGGTTTGGAGCGGCTCTCTGACAGGCAGGCAGGCAGCTCCTCTGTTGTGGAGAAGAAACTCCTCCTTCCTGGTGACAAGCGGCAACGCCGAAGCCTCGCCTCACCGTTTTCAACACAATCTGGCCTCTGGACTTAATGTAGAATCCTTCACAGTAAGTATTTGTTTTCATGGTGCCGTTTTCCTGCTTTTTCCTCATCCCAGAGATCCATACAGGGAGCTGGAAACGTCAGCATTCGCACGTGTTTACATGTTCGTTACGCACAGCAGCGCCGCGGCTTCTCCCGCACAGACTTCCGCGCCGCTTGAACGTGCGGAGGAGAGCACGACTGGCTGGCGTAAGTCCTGTTTTAGTGGAGGGAGCCACGCGTGCGTTTGGAGTTCTCGGACAGCCCGCAGGGACTTGCGCAAAGCCGTGCGTCAACGTGGGTTCATGGATCACGCGTTTGGAGTTGATCCGCCGCGCCTCGCCTATCTTCTCTCTCCGTCTTCAGCTGCCATCACAATAAAGCATGGTTGCGTTCTCCTCCTCGTGCGTGTGGGCTGCAGCCCAGCCAGTTCAGACGTGTTTTTGTCAAAAGAAGGTTTTGTTTGGGCTGGGGGGTTTTTGAGATAAGAGGCTGGATCTGCCATATCTGACAAGTTTGGAAAGCTGAGATTCATCTGCTCCTGTAGAATGATGGCTTAAAAAAAAGGACAAATATGGGTCAAAATGTAATAATCACCGGGGATGACGTTAATCTGATTAGGCAGGGTCTCTAGTGGAGGGGGTCAGAGGTCAGGATCAGCACAGATCAGCACCCTTATTGCACGTTGCTAATAGCAGATTCTTGGCTGAAAGGATCGGATGATGCTCTTCTGATCTGACAGTTCATTTATCAGGACATAAACATAAAAAGTGCTCCATCACTTCATAAAAAAGCAGTAAACAGTTAGTATCAAATCATTCCGTGGTGGAGCATTTTGTGACTGGCTTTATTTGTCAGCCTTCATCATCCTGATGGCTCCAGTTTATGTGGATAGAGCAGAGCTGGCTCCAGAACGAGCCTTTTAATTGGGAGACAGATCAACGTGCGTTAATGCTGTAAACAGCCGGCGCAAATGTCTTTGCCTCGACAGTTTGTTGTATTTCGTTTTTCAATTTGCCGCATAAACTCCGGGGAGGATTGATCTGGCGGAGGGTAATGAGGATCCGATGAAATGAACAGTCTGCGTCGCCAAGACAAATGAGCCTCTATAAGGTGACTGTATTTGACTGCCAAGTGCTGTTGGCAGATTTGTTCGGCTTTCATTTTCCAGCCTAAATAATTCTGCGGAAGCACTCTCACCTCATCTATCTCTTGCTGTAATCTTATCTCCTGCATTTCATTTTTATCCTAATATACAAGGAATCAATGACATACTAGATTAGACAGTTTCCTTTTGAAATAAAGGTTTTAGTGCAATTTCTAATCAAGATGATGCAGATTTCTAGAAGCTTTTTTTCTTCATTTGAAATTAAGTTTATCAAGTTTATGGCAAATTCAGGTTGCTGCATGTGGTTATTTATGAAACCCATAGGAACATTGGGACAGATCGCCTGCACATACCTGGAGTTTCTAAGAACTTACTGAAAATAAGCCTCAACTTGACATCCCAGTTTATCCCCCAGGTCTTTCCTTCTGTTTGCTATACGAGGTGAAAACTCTTAGATTTAAGGTTTAAGATGCTCTGCTGAGGCTTTTCTCACTGACACTGCAAACATATGAACTATACATTCCTTTTTTTCTTTTATTCTGGCTGTAAGTGAATGCACACTTAAAAATAGTACAATAAACCCAACACAACTTCTACGATCGTCATTTCTCAAAATATTGCCTTTTGACGTCGTTGCGTCATTAATTTGAATTGTTTAATTGCCAGATTTCGCCGCCCCCTTGTGCGGCTCAGTAGAAACCTTGCAAGAGCACACAGAGTTCCACTCTGTTGCAACTGGAGGCGTGTTTGTGCTTGCGGACACATTCTCTTTGGCTTCATTCTGATATGATTAAATGATAACACTTATTTTAAATCATTCAAGGAGAGGAGAAACAGACTGAACGATTTAGTTAGATTAAGTGTAAACATCGCAACTAGAAAACTGTACGGGGGATATTTTTAGTGCTGAGAGGACTTGTAGGATTGAGAAAAGCCATGAAGCCACATGATGAGTAGAGACCATGACACACAAAGGGTGTGTCATCAGAGGAGCCTGTAGTCAACACATCTGCTCCAGTGACTATCCACAGCTGTGCAAACCATCCTCTCTCTCTCGGTCTCTCTCTCTTTCCACGCTACCAAGTCATAAAAGAAAACTTAAAACAAAAGCCTATTATTATTATTATTATTATTATTTCAATAATGTTGTTTAATGTTGGAGGGAGCAGCCATGCTGTTGGTTTAGACGCTCTGAGAAAGAGAGGACGCAGAACTGGAGGCAGCTGAAATGAAGATGTTGAGGTTCTCTTTGGGAGTGATGAGGATGGATAGGTTCAGGAATGAATCCATTAGAGACAGATTTTGGAGATAGATGCAGGGAAGCCAAATCGAGATAGTTTGTTGAGGTTTTGGAGGTTGGAGCTACCAGGGAAGAGTCTTAAAAGAGAACGAAGAAAGAAATGTATGCATGCAGAGGAGGACATAAAGGTGTTTGGTGTGTACAAGGAGAGAGCAGACAATTAGATGGAGTTAGATGGAGGCAGATGATTCGCCGTTAGATCTGTAACGCTGTGTACACACCGGGCATGTAACGCAGGTTCCTGAACACGTTTTTAGCATACATTACACACTTTCACAGCTCTGTTCCAGTAAATGAAAGACTTGGTGTCATATAATGCCGGTCAGACACGAACTGCAATTATTAATTTCTCCTCCATGATCAGTTTTCAAACGGTTGGCATTGGCATTTCCATGAATTAAAAGAGACACCATCCGTATCTCACTACCAAAGCCAAGTCCCTGATTGGTTAAATTTAAACTCCTTTAACCTTCAGTACTCATACATGTTTTGCTCGAAAAACGGGCTTAAAAACTTGCGTAGCAATGAATGAACATGAGAGCTTTGAACAAGGGAGCCTGAAACACACGGATTGCATAGACTTTTAATTGATAGTGGCTGCTTGAACGCGCGGCGTCGAGTCCAATATGAACCTAGCATGAGACATGTTTTTCCCCGGAGAATTCAAGAACCAATTTTCTTCTGGGCTTTTAAAGTTAATTTGACTTTTTTTTTTGTTTGTTTATTGTGAGCAGCAGCAATTACAGCAGTAATAAAATAAACATAATTAAAAAAATAGAAAAGAGCGGCCGTATGTGACCCTGTGGGTTTTACAGTCTTATGTATATTTTACAGAAAAAAAAAGACATATTTTCAAAGTGTTTTTGGAGGCAGGCCAACATCTTTAAAATCTTACAGCCTTTTTTGGTTTTTCTTATTGTTGATGTGCGTCTCAGCATCTTCTCAGTACAGATGACTTGCATGCAGGCGTTTGTGCACTTCATCAAAGATTTTTTGTGACTTTTCTTTGAAAGTTAAAGCTCCAAATTGAATGTTAGTGTGCTCTCTGATAACTTTACATCAGAATAAATTAGTACATTGTTTTACGTTTACTCTAATATCCAGCATGTTTAAACCCTTTTCTTTTGGCTATTCGATTGCTTCACACAAAGATCATTTTTCTAGCAGAAGCTTGTAGCTATCAGGAGAGGATCGCTGTGATTCTGCCGTTTCCTTGTCTCGATCAACAGCTGCCTACTTTTGTAAATATGACCCGCTACAGAAATGTTTTTTTTTCTGTTACATCACTGTCTGACAGTCCGCCCCTGATGGAAACCACCATCTCAGAATCTAGAATCTAGAATCTAGACTGTAGTTTCACTGTGTTTTGGTTTGGAAGAAAAAAAGCTGAGGTGATGTTTGCCCAGGCTGAAATTTCACAGCGTAATTCAACGACCCGCTCATGAAAGAACGGGGTGGAGTGCAGAAAAGATTAACTTCATGTGTTTGGTGACTCACTTCATCTTAAATGAAAGCAAACACCCAGGGCTTCAGCCTAAACACGTGCGTTTATGTTATTACAAAACAGATCAAATATTGCTCTTGTGGAAGGCAAAGAGCAAAATAGAGTTTGATTTAATGAACAAAAGAAATTGCAGAGTTTTCTTTAATTTTTTTCTTTATTTTTTATCTTAATGTTTCAAAGTAAAATGTGATGCTTTAAAAGATTTTTGTTTGATCTTTAGTTTTTTTCCCCCAAACTTATAGTTTACTTTCACTGCTAGATAGATGGATGGATGATGTGAGTTTTTTCCCAATAATGTAGAATTTTATGCATGAACTCATTACCCCTAGTGGCTTAAACTCTGAAGCATTTAATTTTGATTTGTTCCTGATGCACCTCATGCACCCTTCTACATTGGTTTACCTTTAAAAGTTTGGTACGTACTGGTTGTTGTATACTTGAGTGTATTTGGCTGATCACACTGAGAAAAGATGACAGTAACCACCAAGACACACTCACAGAAAACGAATTGATTAAGCCTCAAAGGAAAAAAAGGGGTGAAATAATTGGGAGAATTCAGACTTGATGACAGGAGAGACAGAGAGTAGAGCTATGCTTTATGAATAATGGATGCCTGCTATAAAGGCCAGTTTCCTCTTCGGTCTTTTAGGCCAACTGTAAAAAGCAGTGGTGATTGTCATGTAATTTCTCAATATTTTCATTGTCCTTTCAGCAATGTGATGCAGTTTGATAGGGTTAGGGCTCCCACTGGTGTATATTTGCACACAAGAACAACTGTGTCATTCAGCATGACGGCTCCCTCCATCACTGGAGATAAATTCAGAGCAGCCCCACTAACACTGATTTTGAATTGAATGCAAAAAGGAGTCAGACGTCACGTTGCTTTATTCAATCAAAAATCAGTTTCTAAGTTTCTTTTCACACCCATAACTCTTGAGTGTGGCTGTAAATCAAATATGTGCTGATCGCGTCACAAAGGAAGGTGCTGGGCGGCCACAGAAAGGTGTCTTATTTCACTGTACAGTTTTTTGATGCGCAGGCCAAGGTCAGGTCTTCGGCATTGCAGCTTGTAGCTCCTTGGGAAGCGTTGAAGTTGTCGAGTTGAAAGTGTGTAAACGATTGGCTGAATGAGGTGGAGAACCCTCAGTTCTACATATCATCCTTAGCTGACATGTAGATGCTCCAAGACATGTTACAGAAAGCCCAGAAAGTACTAATGAAAACCAGAGCTGCTCTGGGTTACATGAATGATCAGTAAACTTTGATCTTCTGGACTCCTGCCAGTGTGTAAGGAAGACGCTATTATAAATCTGAGGGGTAGGATTTAAATAAAAATAAGGTAAGAAGGGAAAGAGAAGTCACATGTTCATGATTGTAGTAGATTGCAGAGCCTCTGTTGCCAAATTTGACGCAAACCAGGAAGTAGCAAATGTTGCAGTTCCTCAGAAGACCATCGGAAGCAGGTGTCAGCAATTTCCTGTTAACTTCATTATTAAAAAGCTCAATTTCTATGTCCAACTTGTATTTTTGATGTTTACTTTTTGTTTGTGCTCAGACTTGTGCATTTTAGGGGCGTGCACTTTTGATTGGCAGATGGATGGACCCTAGAGATCCTCAGTCTTTACTTTGTCCTTCCCGTTAGCACTTTTTCGTAACACTTTTGAGTTGGAGGGAATAAACATCAAACTTAAAGCATCATTTTGATCTAATATGCATAAGATTAGAAATGGCATGTCTAGTGTTTATATGTCTAAGGCAGGGATAGGCAACTCCAGGCCTCAAGGGCCGCAATGTCTGCATGATTTCCAGATATCCAAGCCCTACTCATGAATCATTACCTGGTTCAGGTGTGTCCAGCCCATTAGACAATGCCAGAGCATGGTATGTTGGAAAACATGCAGGAATGCGGCCTCGAGGCCTGGAGTTGCCTATCCCTGATCTAAGGTGAAATGTGATTCTTTTTTCTTGACTCAGTTTGTTTAGCCATCACTAAGTTTTCCTATAGATTCGTGATATTCTGGGCATCTGAATGGTTATAGAATCAAATCATCTGCAAAGCTTTCACAAAACACAATAATTTGTCAAAATAGGACTTTTCCCCCCATTATTATTTGAAGTTTTCTTATTTTTTCCCTCATCAGAATTTTTGTAGAAAGTGTTCTATATTTTTTTGGATAAACATACATTTGGTGCGTCATTCTTTTGATCCGTGATTTGAGCTGCAGCCCTAAACACTACTAAATGATGGGATGATAGATAACATCTGTTTCTACTTGTTGTCAGGTGTCTGTACATGTTCGTGTTAAAAAACAGAAAAGACTTTGGAATTTGACAGGAGACATTGCTGTGCTTTCCCCGTGTGTTCCTTATACATTTATAGTTCTGCAGGTTTGGTTTTTGTTTCATCTTTCAGTTGGAAAAACACACCAATGCAGTAGTCATCAATAATACATTTGGCTGGAGAGTGTTGGTCTCTTGAGAGGGGATTGTATTGACCATGTAAGAAAACACAACTGAGCCACAATGACCTTCAGCAAAGGAGAACTAATCTAAAATGCTGTTAAGCATTTTAACAGAGAGATTTGAAGTAAAATATCTTAGGACTGTATTTACTAGCTGTTTTTCCTTTGTTTTCCACACTATAATGGTAGTAAACAGGAATCGTCTGCTCTGTGTTTGGATAGTTACCACAGCATTTGGTCATACAATATGTTTTCCCTCTGGGAAACCACACTGTTGACAATAACACTCCCAAAAATACTGCCAAAGCCTCTTTGTGCAATACCAGATCCAAAGCATGTACTTACAGGCACGGGGGGGGGGGGTCATTATCAATATCTGTTTGGATGCCAGCAGAGAAAAAATCCTACAAAGCAAGATGATGGTTTTATACTATACACTTCATCAGACATCATTTGAGTGTGCGCAGTAAAACACAATCTAACTTAGTTGCAATTTATTATAATTTTTTAAATAAAATTTTGGGACATATTAGGATATTTTAGGTCTTTTACCATCAGCTGATTGGGCTTAAACAAAAAAAAAAAACATTTTTATTGTTATAAAAAAGTGTGCAATGTAGACTGAATCAGAACAAAAGAATTCTAAAACCAAATTTGCACTAAACAAATAGCTGTTTTCAGACTTTTTTTAAGACATAATAGTAACGCTGTAACATTTTCATTTTTTTTTCAACTGTTTTTTTTAAATCTGTTTCAATTTAGAATGCTAACTAGACCAAAATGGTGGCACATGCTCATATCAAGGCTCAGTGTCGCTCCAGTTTTTGCCGTTTTTCAGTATTTTTCCTGCTTATTTCACATTTCTTCTTGGAGCACAGTAGTACATTCACATCAGAAGAGCTTCTGGATATTGGACACCATTTATCCCATCCCTGGGTTAACTGCATTTTGTTGCCTTGTACCTGTACATGTGCACTGACAATAAAGCTTAATCTGATCTAAATCTAAAGTAAAAATCCTTATAATGAGTTCTAGAAACAAGTCATTACAACCAAAGAAAATATTAGCAAACCAAGTTTATAACAAGAAACTCTAATCATGAAATTGTACTTAGAAATTCTTGTTTTTTTTTTTTTTTTGCAAGACTGAATCATTAAGAAGATTTTGAAGGACTCCTAATGATGGACGGGCATCAGGAATCAGTGTGAGAGTTCTGGCATCAATATTAGGCTCTGCCAGTTTAGTCTAAACAAAAGTGATTTACAGGTTTCTTACAATTCAGAATGATGAGTGTAAAGAGTCCTTACAAAATCATTTATAACCCTCTTTTCATCACAGAGCAGTATATAATAACCCATTTTTCTCTGTTGGAAAAAATAGGTCTAATATTTGCACAAATGCAAAAAAAAAAGTTAGAATAAGAAAAAATAAACAAGGAAGAGATACATTATTTGTCTTCATCCATCCATCTTCTTCCGCTCATCCGGGACCGGGTCGCGGGGGCAGCAGCCTAAACAAAGATGCCCAGATTCACTCTCTCTGGCCACTTCTTCCAGCTTCTTTGAGGGGATCCTGAGATGTTCCGAGGCCAACCGAGAGACGTAGTCTTTCCAGCGTGTCCTGGGTCTTCCCAGGGACGCTATGCTTTTTGGGGCTTTTGCCCCTGGTAGGGTCTCCCATGGCAGACAGATCCTGGGTGACGATCCAAACAAAAAGCGGTTCAGAAACCCTTATGAGGAGACAAATCACAGATCCAGTAATGTTGCCTGGATTGTTGCACCGGGACCCCACTCTGGAGCCAGGCCTGGGGTTGTGGCTCGTAGGCGAGCGCCTGCTGACCGGGGATGTTCCTATGGCCTCGGTCGGGTCCAGCCCGAAAACACGACATGGAATCACTGTCCCATGGGCCCACCACCCGCAGCAGAGCTCAGAAGGGCAATGTGGTTTGGGTGGCAGTCAAAGGCGGGTGCCTTGGCTGCTCAAATCCTGGTCATGGAACTTCGCTTTTTTGTATTTATTTAGGTCCAAATTCTTTCTGTTTTTTTTTCCTAAAAACATTCTGAAAAAATATGTTTATTTAATCTTCACTCAATGACTTGGCTTTTTTTCTTCATTTCTACAAGATATCTTGTGATTTTTGTTAGTTTTGAACGTTTTCTTTATTTATTTATAAGACTTCTTGTGCAGCAAAATGATACAAGATCAACACATAAGGAAGAGGATCTAACAGTTAAAGAAGGACAGATCTGATCTTAAATCCGCATCCTGAAGTGGTTCAGCTGTGCTCTGGAGCTTTTAACAACTTTGCATTTCTTGACGTTGCAGTTTCTACATATGGAGATAATTGGGGCGAGTGCTAAAAGTGCCCACACACTGTCTTGACCTCACTTCCTGTCTGACTCTCAGTGCACAGTGAAATAGCTTTGCTTTGATAACAAGGAGAGGGTCATCGACAGTTATCTAAAAAACAAATGCTTTCTCCGCTGCTCACAGATACACATGAAGGGCAAAATAAGATTAAAGATCAGAGAAAAATATTTATCTTGGGGTCCTAGGGTTGAATTTCTTCGGGTTTTCTTTGGTGCCTGTTTACTCTTAGTGTCTGTTTCCACCTCACCACTCTTTGTTTTAGCTGTTTCAATGGCACATATATGTATTCTATATGTATTTTTTTGTAAATTTTCCCAGAAAAGTCACCGCTGGAATTTCTTCAATTATATCACAAGCTCGTTTTCGCTTCCAGTAACTGACAGAAGTTACTGAAAGAACACATTTGTCATGAAAAACTTCCTCCCTAAATTCAGTAATCAGCTATCTTGAAGTCATCAGTTGAGTTAACTTGATATTATAAACAAGAACAATCTAAAAACAAATTTTTTCACTAGTTTTTGGCCCAGGAAGGCGGGACAAACAAGGAGACATGAAAGGATTTGAACATCATATCTGCCCTCCCTGGAGAGGAAAAAAGGCCTTTCCCTTTTGAACACATTAGGCCCATGACCGACACGAAGTCCTGAAAGATAAGCAATTGTAAATACAACACTTCTTTGGATTTCTCTTCAAAACAAAGATTTGTGTGCGTTGCAATGGTCATTTTTGAGGCAACAACGTCTTGTTGTTGTGGAGGGAGGCATTATACAGCAAGTTTGATGCCTGGGCTCCTGTCTGGCTCTGCCTAAAGTTCAACTCCAATCCTCTTTTGATCAATTTTCATAGCGTTCCCAGTGGTCCTTTAATTATAACTCTAACATTTTTAGCCCAAATTAAAAAAAACGGTGTCGTTTTCTAAGACGTAATTTTTGCAGAGCGGTTGGAGTTCATCAGAAAATCACCTCTGAGTTGTGGACGGAACTGTTGGCGCTGAGTAAGCCTGCACTCATTTCCCATCATCCCTTTGTTTACACTCTCTCCTGCTAGGCTACGGCCCATTACAACCTATATATTCCTGGCACAACAAAAACGGTGAGCAATATTGGAGCAATATTGAAGGCCACAGCAGGAACTAGTTAACCGCTTGGTGAAACACAGAGACGCTTTCGACTTTGTGGAGAAGTGTGAGTTGTTCACTTTACCCTGTGTGCATCAGTAAACTCATGGATCTTCAGCTATGCCTATCCCCTTAAACACACACAACTCCCATATGTCCTCTTGACTGGTTTTATTCACCACCTGCAGAATTAAACTTTTTTGCCACCACGTCTGTCAGTGTGTAGCTGCAGGATACAGGGTGAGTGAAGCAAAGGGTTGTTTTAATAGTGCCCCCCCCTCTCCATGTTGATTTGATCACACCGGGTTCAGAGTCTGATAAAAAATTCTGCCTGCTTCAGGCCATGTATTTCTCCTCACTTCCATGTGCCTGTAAATTGGTTCTTGTCAAAGTAAGGTTGATGCGGGTGGGGGTGGGTGTAAGCGATTAGGAGCCAGATGGACAAAAAAAAAAAAAAAAAAAAGTGTGAATGCATATCTCATTTAAAACTGCAAACACAACCTGAACAGAAAAATCACCTAATAAGCAAAATATACTGTGATGAATCGCACCCCCTTCCCCCATCATGAAGTGACTTTTAAACATTTTTAACACTTATTTAGTCTCCAGAGGTTTCCTTTACTGCTCGCTGGGGTGCTGATGGCAGCGGGTGCCTGCTTCTTGTACCTTTTCCCTTCCAGCACAGTGTTTGCCAGAAATGGGCCAGTGTTGGCTACATTTGTGTCCACAAAATAAGTGGTTTTGCTTTATTTTGCGGAAAGTAAAAGGTGAAATAAAAGGTGTCTTAAATAATTTCCTTAATAAAAAACACTGCTAGCATAAAAAAGAACAATAATACCATCTGCCAAACACAAAAACATGTATTTAAATTAATTTAGATGTTTTCAGTTAAAGCAAACTAAGCAAGCAGTCCATACAATACAAATCAAGGCAAATTAAAATGTTTGACATTGAAGTAAATACATTCTAATGTGATTGCCCTTTAATTAAACTGAATTTTTTTTCATTATCTATATGCAGTCTTTAAAATAACTATGGTAACAAGGAATTTTCCTTTTGTGGAATGTCTTCTCTTCTCTTCTCTTCTCTTCTCTTCTCTTCTCTTCTCTTCTCTTCTCTTCTCTTCTCTTCTCTTCTCTTCTCATTGCTCTTAGTGCTGGTTGGATGCTGTAGCCAAAAAGAGACATCTCAATTTAACATATCAGCCCTATCAAATGCAATCATAATGTTTACATTGCTCACTCATAGCAACAACAGGCGTCTTTGTCAGCTTTTGTCAGAGTGAACAATTCTTTTTTGTAAATCTGCGTCAAAATGATGTGAGTTGTGCTTGGCGTGCTCTGATCCATGTGTGACTGCACTGAGCCATTTCCATTTTTATTAGCCAAGAGTCGAAAAGAAAGATCGAGTGTTTTCTGACAGCCTCCCTTTGAGCCGCATCAGCTGATTGGCAGCATTTCTGATGTCATTTGTTTTTGTGGAACGAAGATAGGTTGAGCTGACTGATCAGCGCTCCCTTTCTTCTCTCTTCATTTAGTCTTTTTTTTCCTCCAATGAAAATATATGTTTTTTACTATTCAGATAAACAAAAAACCAAACTGAAGATAAAGGGAATAAAAGTTTCTTTCAGCTCATTTTAGTGCTGGGGACAACAATATTCACTTCGAAGAAACAAAATGTAGATCAGCGAAAAACAACACAATTTTGCGATTCCCTTGCATTGTAAAACGTGTTGTAGCTGTGAAAACAGCATAGCTCCTCACTGCATTGTAATATGTTTGCATTTACAACAGCTTCACATGTATCGGGGTAAAATCTTAGTTTTTTTAATGGGATTCTAATAAATTATGCATCAAAAGCCCCCATAGCCAAGCTGGTTAACATCAAAAGAAGCTGAGAGAAGTCTAGACAACTGAGTCATTTTTAACTTGTTAAATGTTTCTGTTTCAGTCAAATGAAGCTTTAAAATGTCTTTAAAAGGAGACTTTTTTGCTAGTTTATTCTGCTTTTAAATGCACTAAGGGGCTAACTGAAGTTGCTTAGGTTATAATCTAACAAATCCGGACGGATTTGGGGGGATTCTTTGGGATATCATTTTGCTTCTGTGTGCCGCCACTTCTCTAATCACTCCTGACCCTATTAGAAATGAGTCCCTCTTTGTTTCTGTGCGGTACTGTCAGTTCTAGTGAAACAAAAAGTGCTGTTGTCTTTTAAGGCCCTGGCTGGGATAGAAGTAATCTGTAGGCGTAGTGCTGCCACAGGATTGAAATAATCCTGATTCAGTATTAATGAGGGTCTAATCTGCACATTTTTGACCTTCTTGAGAGGCAGGCAGGGCATCTCTGTTGTTATGTGCTTGTGTAATATCGCTGATTTTAGAATGAAAGGCATGCTTTCCGCTTATGTCAAGAGGGATTTAGCATCCTGTCAGGCTTTTCTTTCCTGCATAGACGAAAGGCTGCCTTTGTTGACATCAGCACTGAGAGTACAGCTCTGTCATGTTCCTGGATTTGTGACAAAAACAAGCGAGGACTGAAGAGTTCCTGCAGAATGAATGATGAATGAAAAATGTTTTGTATTGTAATATTTAGGAATAGCAGAGAGGGAGTGGTTTGAAAAAGAGATGATTCTCCACGGACTGGCGTAAAAACCATCTTTACTGTTTTTACAACCAGGACCCCTCCCACAATCCCTTATCTTTCTCTCTCATGTTGCCTTTTGTTTACAACTCTTTCCCAGAATTCCCAGTGACACAAAGCAATGCAGCCTGGGCTCCGAACTAACATATTTTTTAGCTACGTCTGACACTAGCATTGCTGGGAGATGGAATTAACACATTTCACTCAATTCGATTGTTATCTCCTTTGTGCATCTCTTCTTGAGAGGAAAAGAAAAACCCTCTGCATTGATGTGGAAATCAGGGATTTTTGCAGATCTTAATCTAGAAAATCTGTGACCATGGAAACTGTGCATGCAGTTCAAATGTGAGTACAGTAGTCACATGATATTTGTGAGCTGAACACATGTCAGCACCGCCTTCCATATCCTAATCTCTGTAAACTGCAACATCAATATAGCTTTTCTGAACAGAATCACTGTACTTTGAGTTTCATTACTTAGCCATGAAAAACTAGTGTAAACATAACTCATTTTTCTTTTATTTTTGGTTTTACTTATTTTATTTTGTTCGTGTAAAGTTTTAAATGAAAAAAAAAGAGCAACACATCTGCAGAATAGATTGTATAGACGCAGTCAAGAAAAAAAAGCTTAGCTGTGGACTCAGATTTTAAATCCTGCATTAATTATCTAAAACAAATGCAGTGCAGGTGCAGTTTGAATTAAACCTTGAACAAAAGAAGTCTCACAAGCGTGCTTCAAGTACTTCATAAATGTGAATTTAGGTCTTTTTCATTGACAGTTTAAACTATTTGTAATTTGTGTTTTTTTGTTTTTTTTCTTTGACAGCACAGCACAATTATCTCTAAAGAAACCCGAAATGCTAATATTAAAACATATGAAATCTTACTCAAACTCAATGAGCAAAATGTAATTTTCAGTAAATTATTCATACACACAGATGCTGCACATTTATTTAGTACAGAGGTCTTCTTTTTATTTAATTTTTTTAAAATCTTTTTTATCCCGTGTGTAGGAGTGGGACTTACAGATTCAGGGTGATTACTGTTCTGAGGTTTAAGTTTGCTTGATTGGACAAATAAATGTAAATAAATCTCACATGTTGGTAAATCAATAAGTCATTTGTATTACTTTTAGCTGAATTTTGTCATAAAAATATTGGCACAAAGCCTTTAAAAAGCATCTTTATCTCAAATCAGCAGTTTCTGGCATTTTGAGGAGGGAATCAATCGGTTCACCTTTCGAGTGTGACTTGTCATCCATCAGCAAGTATGCTGATGGAGCATCTCCTGTGGATGATCTGCTGAATGGCCCGTTTCCTGTTAATCGTTAAAAGATGGAGTAGCTTGGGTTGTCGCTCAGCTATTGGCATTATGATTTCCCTCAGGGTCGTTGTAAGACCAACAACAAAACACAGCTTTTGCATCTGGAATTGGAGTCCCTGGATGATGAAATCTAAAATGTTAAGTTGTTTTTAAAGGAATCAGATGTTTGACAGTAATTCAGAACAACTAAGAAAAAGGATTAGTTTTCCTGGGTACCATTACCACTATGATACACTTAAAATCCAATTGCCCTCTACTGCACCTCAGTTACATGTCAGGGGGTCATGCTGCACGGTATTTACATGGCTTCTTCCTGTAAGGGTGCGGGGGCCGCACATTCCCATATGTGTGTGACTAGACAGCAGTGTTTACTCATGCGCACAGCCCTGCTTTTAGATCAGCTGCCGTGAGGCCTTTGAAGGAAAAGATACAAAGAAGTTTAAGAGCTTTATTTCAGGCGTGGCTGGTGGCTACTCCAAAGAGCTGAGGACGTTATCCCGTAAATCACACGCATCCTGTTGATTTAGGTTTACAGGGTGCTCTTCCTATGAGCTTTTGCTTCCTGTCCCAGGCAAACTTTGGTCTGCACAGCACGCCTCCAGCTGTAAGGCAGAGATCATAGCTAAGCTCTGTTGCAAA
This sequence comes from Adrianichthys oophorus, assembly GCA_036245035.1. NCBI lineage: Eukaryota > Metazoa > Chordata > Actinopteri > Beloniformes > Adrianichthyidae > Adrianichthys > Adrianichthys oophorus. The sequence goes on along the minus strand of BSAI01000012.1, from coordinate 11,315,254 downwards.
GATAATGTTACGTTTTTGTAGTTACCCTCAAAAGCTACTGGAAAAATATGTTTCTAATAAAGTTAATCTTTTATTCATTTATAAATTTGATACACTGCGTTAAGTAATTTAAAACTTAAAAGTATATCATGGTTAACAATCCTACTTTTTTCCCTCCATCTTTGAGTTAAATTGAACAGAACATTACCATAATTTGAAAAAGAAACGCCTCTAAAATTCCCGTAAACTGATTATTAATCTATTTTTTTTTCTATAAAACGTAAAGAATACCCGAAAAATTCTAGTTGTGTTTTTCACAACTTGAATTAGTGAAAACAAATGTTGTTTCTGTTTTTTTTAATGTCAGAAGTAAATGAGTGTAGCAGGTGTCAAAATCTGACCAGACAGATTTTAAGATGAAAATTGAGCTGACATCAGATGGAACAGACACAGCCAGCAGCCTCATAAAAAACAGCAGGGACTGCAGGCCAGCTTTAATTTTAGCTTGATAACTTCTCCACATATAGCGGGTGCGTTGATGGAAGTACAAGATTCAGCTTGTTTTCTGTTGTTCCTTTGTTTAATTTTAAGCTCATAGACCTTTAAGTGTGAAATTTTCATGTTTTCTATGGAATCTTAAATTTTACTTTATAGATTGAAATGTTTTCCTTATATTTGTTGCTAGACATTATTTTAAGATGACTTATTCCAAAGTGACATATTTCAATACAGTGTTCTCTTGTCTACTGTGGGTGACACATTTTAAAAATAATCCTCAATAGGTGAAATCTGTGAGTAGGATTACAGATGTTTTAAGGCTGTAAAACACCAAACTACACACTTAATACACTTTTCTCAGACAAACACGAACATTTTCACACTTTTCTCTCATGTTTAAACTTTTAAAGTTCAAAACCTTCATAGAGAAATAACGTTAGAATAAAATACCTGCTCGCGATCGAAGATTTACGTACCTGTAATTTCTGTGCTGTACAGGAGACACGACATGGAGACTGATTGATTTACAGTCCGCTGTAAAACAAAACAAAAGAGTGTGCGAAACTGCGTCAAAAAAAATCAGTGAAATAGCGAGACATCAAACATGTAACACAATATAGTGAGAGAACAATTTAAAGCATTTTAAGAAGTCACAACAGCTGATTTAAAAAAATTTAAAAAAATTGTTGGTCTATGAAAGATTGCTTATCATTTTACATGCCATTCTCATAAGGTCAAAATGAGTATGGCCAGAATGTTTTTGCTTGTGGGTTTTTGTTTCACTTCAACTGTACCTGGAAGCACCACATGTTGCAGTTCCACTAATGACCACTGGAGGTTATTTTCAGAATGGAGTTTTCCATTGACTTGCTAAGAAGTCAGGTTTTTCATTCATTCATTAAAAAAATAATAATGTATGTGTTTATTATACCATGTGGTTCATTCACAATGGCTTCCCATCAGCTGGTTCTGGTTAAGTCGGCCTGTTTATGCTGACCAAGTTTATGTGGTCCTCTTTGGTTTTTGGATTATTTCCTCTTTGGATGTTTATGACCTTTGCAATGCATATTGAACCTGGATTTGGATGTTGATTCTATGCTCCTGCCCTGACCTAACATTCCACCTCTGCATGTGAGCAGTCTCTCGCTTGGGCATCAACCTCATGCTCCCTCGATTCACCTCCGCCCAGTATCCCCTTAATGGATGATGTCAGACTTTATCAGACCAGTGTATACAGGATATGGCTTTGGTTGACGCTGAGCAGAACTATTCCATACACAGGGACTTTAAAACAGTAAGTTTACAGTCTAATGTGTGGTTAGAATGTGTGGTACATGCATTACTAATCTAACTGCTCTTCCTCAGATTATGGGTGGTAGCATTTGTAGGCTGCTATAACTGTGAAAAATTATTATTTATCATATTATTGTAGTAACTGCTAACATTTTTTGGGAATAATCTTCTAATCTACTTTATTTTTAACACAGCTATGCTTTGATTTTAATAATAATTGCATTAGGATTATCGGGAGTGTAAAATAAATTCAGAAAAGTATTTTGTTAGAATAGATAGCAGAGTCAAACATGATATTGGTCTTAATGGTATTCTTGGAATAAGAAAAAGAGAAACTATTCAGAAAGATAAATAATATTTTTATCTCTAGTGGTGTTGACTCACTAAGAAAATAAACTTTGTGTAACGTTTTATGACACAACCAACCATTTATCATAAAAAACTATTGTTATGCACCAGAGAGTTTCAGTAGTGTTTCATTTTTTTTTCCTCATTTTGTGTTTCTGACTCACATTCATCTCTTTGTCTCTCTTTTTAGTTCTCACAGTCCAGCTAATTTTATAACTGGTGTTTGCCCCAAAGTTCACACTGGAAACCTTCACTTCCTGCTTGTGGATATTGAACCTTTCGGAGAAAAGCTTCACACAAAGTAAAACACACACGTTCCCTGACGATTTTCAGCTGGATTCAGCTTCGCAGTTTCAAGAGGGTCCATGGAGTAGAAGTCTTAGCTTTTAACACATTCATTTACTACTGCAGTTTAAAGAACATAAAAGTGTCTTTATTCTTTATTGTTTTCTAATACTCTTCAAACGGGACCTCATTTTCTAAAGTGGATAAAGGTCGATGCTGTTGTAGTTTACGGCCAGATGTGTGTTATTATATTTTACTGGATTTTTTCTATCTTGGCCGTTTTTCTTTTTTTAATACATGAAATCTTATTATCCGGTGTGTTTGTAGGCAGACTAGACTTGCTGCCTTAGGCAGATATATATGCCCAGGTTGACCACAGCTTTTTTTTTCTTTGTGTGGGTGCACATTCGTGCTTATTATTGCCCGCCTTTGTGTTTGCATCTTTACAGTAACACAAGATTCTTAATAAATACTTGTGTCGGGAGATTTGCTTTCCTCCTTGTGTTGTATAGCATCACAATTCCACTGGGGTGAATATTTACTGCATGAAGTTTGTGGGGGAATCCTCCTGTGGGATCTTATTTTTAATCCAAAAAGTGTTCTGTCTGAGCGGCTCCCAGGCGCCTGAAAGGGTGAGCTTTTAGAAAGGATGAGAGAACAGGAAGAGAATGGAGACACCACAGAGCAAATGAGCATCGGATGGCTAATGGAGGGATAAACAATATCTTTCTTTATATGTAGGGCTTCTGAGGAAATGGGGATTTCAAAAATACACCGGAAGTCATGACTGGGTCTTGTGACTTTAGAGTCACAGTGATCCTCTTTTGTTTATTTCAATTCCCTTTTTAATATCAGAATTGTATGTAAGACCAAAAACAAAAACAACGTTTTAGGCTTGTTTTCTTTATCCGTGTCCTCCATCATCAGAAAAATTCCACAACATGTTAAAAACAACATTTTTATTTGAGTGTGTCTTTGACAGGCATTTAACTGCAACCGTCTGAATATAAAAACACACACATACACACAAAAACACTATTTTTTCCTGATTTTTTTTCTCTTACAGCAACAGTTTCTGGCCAGAATATGTGTTTTTCTGTTTTACTCCTTTCGAGTCTACCTGTAAACATCATTAATCACTTTGCTCCTTCTTTCATTTGAACATATCTGGAGCACTGACACTGAAAGTAGCTCTGGAGTTGTCCTACTTGTTATTTCCCATCTAAATTCTAGTTCAAAAATATGTTTCTCCACTCCACTGCTACATATCTCAATAACCTTTTCTGCAGCCTTTAGTTAGGAATCACACAAACTGATAGATTATAATCTGTGTATTTTATATAATGTGTTTGTGTTACCTAACGGGAAAAAACGGTTTATTTGACCAGATTTTCATTTGTTTTAACTGGATGGATTAATCAGTTGAGGGTCAGAACCGGTCTGTTAACTTTATCCCGCCGGAGCTTTAACATACTCTTCAGCTAAAGAAAGATCTCTCACTTCGCTCATAAATTCTGCTTACATATATGTATGTGTATGTGTGCGCCTGTGTAACGCCATTACCCTCAGAGCTTATCTTTTTTAAATGGATTTGTGTTGGTGTACTCAGAGATCTCCGCATGATGGCCTAATCTGATTGACCACAACCCTGCGGAGGTGCAGAGGGTGAAAGAGAGACTTGTTTGAGCCTACTTGCATGTATCGAGGTGTCTGTCCAGCTGGTATTTCTCGCCATGCTGCGATGTGAGCCAGCCTTTGGAGTGTCTTGGAGAAATAACACTTGCATGAGAGATTTTATTTAGTTCTTTTTTTTTAAAGTCTGCAGCTGTAAAGCAGAGCTAACGGTTACCACAGTTCAGATTAAGTTCAAAGAGCATAATCACCTAAAATCAGTAATATCTTCATAGTCTTCCCATACATAAAAAAATCAATCATTTTAGTTCCACTTTCTTTAATTTAATTTAATTTTTTGAAGTTAAGATCTTCATTCCAAACTTTTTTTTACACTTTTTTCCTGTTTAGTCAGACGAAACGTGTTAAAAAAGTTGACTTCTGAATTTTGTGGGCTTGAACAATAACGTGAATATTGTTTTATTGTCATGCAATGACACAAAATGAGGATACATGTCAAATAAATGGCTGGTGTGACTAATATGGGCAGCTTCTTCCCTTCAAAATACCCCTTTTCCCCGCAACATTCTATTTCAACCTGATAGAATCCAATTAACAGACTTTTACTGAGTGGAGTAGAAGCTCTAATAAACTGCCTACAAAGAAGAGTCAAAGCCTTTTTAATTTTCCACTAAAGTGTAGCTGTTCTTTAAAGGAAAGGTCTGTCATGGAGGAACGATTAATATTTTCCCAGGTTTTTCAGGGAACTTTTTATGTTTCCAAGCAAAGCCGTAGCTTAAAAAATTAGCAATTCTCAAAACTTTACAGTCAGTCCTTACACTTTACTAAAAGCTAATTACCATCCAGGTCTAATCCTGATTGGGCTTTCTTTTGTAACAAAGTGAATTTGTTCTAAACTGGTCAAAGCAACTATTTCCCAGGATAGAGTTACCAATTCAGTGTTGGTGAACAAATCAAAAACTCATTGTTTGGACTTGTTTGAACCAAATAAACTTCAAAAATATCCATACAAATCATCTACAAAACTAGAATATCTCAAGTTCCACTGTAGTGCAATGTGAAAAGTTTGTTAACTTCTTAAACATGAACAACATTTGGGCCAGTTGTTTCTGCTTTTAAGGTTTGTTTATTTTATTTAATAATTACGAATATTTAAGCTACCAGATTACATGCAATCATTTTATGTTGTTGTATGTTTCAAGTATGAGTGATGCAAATGTGGTGTTTAATACATGCACTGTGGTGACGGGAGTGACTGTGAGGAGGTGATACATGGACATCTAGAAGCCTGTTTTTACAGCACATTCTGCTGTGATTCCTTTGCTTTTGGGCCCAGCTTTTATACTGAAAGTGAACATATTTGATCAAATTATTAAGTTTACCTTTTGTTCAAGCTTTTTACATTTGTTGTTGGTATTTGGAGTTTTGTTTTGTAGCACAGTAAAATTTAAAAAGACAGCAACAATAACCATTCACTATCATAGAGGTGCAAGCAGTGTCCTTTTATTTTTTTGGCATTATGGTTTTAGTCTGTTCAGGTTTATCTGTTTGGGGTCATTTTGCTTTTGCATGCTGTGATATACAGCAAATGTATTCATTCATGAATTTATGTTAATTTATAAATGTATGAATTATATATTTTTTCATGTATGGCTGTCATTTCCTTTGATTGTTTTTGAGCATCACTGTGTATCTGATTGCTTTAGAGAAATATTCTTCTATTATTCAATAGTTGCTTGATCTGCCTCCCCTTCTGTCAGACCTCATAATTTATTTATGAACTTTTGTGATTATATCTGATTTCAAGTACTCCCACACAGTTCTTTCCAGGAAAGAAGCCATAAATCTGAACTTGTATATAGAAAAGGATTAACAAAGTGAACCTCAATTTGCCAATTCCACACAACCCTGCAAGAATTTGGATGCTCTGGTGGTCTACTTCAAGCATGTCATTGTGCAGGAGATCATAGAACTCCTTATTTCGAGTTTTTGGTAGGTGTGGAGGCAGAAAAAGTCTCCATGCATCCATTTTCTTAACCTGCTGTATTCCATATGGGGTCACGGGGTTACCGGAGTCAGACCTGGGTACGGTTGGGCGAACACACTGGACAGGTTACCAGTCTGTCGCAGGATATACAATCACTCCCACACACACCTAGGGACACTTTAGAGTTATCAATTCACCTATGAGACAGGCTTTTGGGCCCGGAGAAAACCCACGCATCCACGGAGAGAACATGCAAACTCCACATAGAAAGGGTCCCAGCTGGGAGTCAAACCAGGGCCTTCCTGCTGTGAGGCGAGAGTGCTAACCACTGTTCCACTGTGCAACAGAACAAACAAACAAAAGAAAACTGTCAAGAGAGAAAACCCTTCCTTCCCACTGCACCTACTTTTAGCTGGCCATAAGCAAACTGGTTACCATAGCAACCAGTAGGCATGCTTCCCATTGTTATCAAGTAACATTATTGGATCTTAAAACATTCCCTGTGTAACAGCCTTCATTACAGACTCAATCATTCTTTAATTTAACAAAGAACCTTGTCGTTCACTTCAAACCAGTTTCCAGCAGAAACATTGTTCCCAGATTTATTGGCTGCTTGTCTTTCCCAGGTACATTAATTGCGGTTCTTGTCTCCATTTCATCGGAGTATATCTTTCTCCCTCATGGGTGAGGACAGTGGAGGCAGTTGTATATTAACCAGCTTGGGTAACCAGCTCATGCACAGTTTGAGCTAGTGCTGTTCTTGTCTGGGATAATTAGATTTTGGTGGGAAAAAAAGTCAAAAGAAAACCACAAATGATTTTGTTTTCTTCAACAAAGCGTCTGAACCTTCCTTAGTATTTTCTTCTAATCATTTAATGTGGTTCTAACAGTTGCGTCTTTTTATGAGGAAGGATTTATTTTCTCTCGGCTATGTGCTCTTCGCTTTTGACCTAATGTTCCTTTTCTAGACAGGAAGTACATGACACCTTGCCCCATCCTCTAGCTTCTCATCACCCGCCTTACTATAGTGTGTTGTTAATTATCCGACATGTGTTCTGTCTTTCTCACTGTCTCTCCAGCTGAAGGAGGTGAGCAGCCCTTTAAGGCATCCACTGCTGCTCTTTAAGAATTCCAGCTGGTTGCTACTTGATTAACTGCTCACTGGAAAGTGCAGAGCTCCACGCCTGGATCCCAGGATCATCTCTCCTCCCAGAGCTGTCACACTTACTACAACTCCATCAATGAAGACAGCAAGAATGGGACTATGCCGGACTTGGTCAGAACCATGCGACCCGCTGTTATGGATGTAAAAAAAAGGACACATTGAATCACCTGTCATTCAGGTAAGAAGACGGTTTTAGTTTGAACTAGTCTTTGAGAAATTTTTTAAGAATTCAAATCTTAGTCTTTCTACGGAATGACCTTTTTGCTTTTTACAGTTTATTTGCTTTACTAACACAAGCTGGCCTCACGAAGAGACTTCTTCACAAATACGCTTAGCCTGGTTATGTCATCTGTACTGGTGTTAAAAATACCAAATAAATGGGAAGTGGTTGATAATGTGAAACAACAGCAAGAAAAAAAAGGCTTTTCACAATACTGGAAAAGTATTTGGGGAAAAAAAAAAAGAAAGCTGATACTGTTTACATATTGCTTATTTAATTAAGCGAATTAAGGTTTTTTTTTTTTTGATAGATTTCGTGGCCTAAAAGCTTAGTAAAAGTTAACATGTTTAGGTTAGGCTGCACGGTGGCGCAGTGGTTAGCGCTCCTGCCTCACAGCAAGAAGGTTCCCGGTTCAAGTCCTGGCTGGGGGACCTTTCTGTGTGGAGTTTGCATGTTCTCCCCGTGCATGCGTGGGTTTTCTCCGGGTACTCCGGCTTCCTCCCACCAAAAACATGCTTCATAGGTTAATTGGTCACTGTAAATTGTCCCTAGGTATGGGTGTGTGTTTGTGGCCCCTGCGACAGACTGGCGACCAGTCCAGGGGTGTACCCTGCCTTCGCCCATGAGTAGCCGGGTTAGGCTCCGGCAACCCTGTGACCCCGAAAGGGATAAAGCGGATTGGAAATGAATGAATGAATGTTTAGGTTAGCCGTACAGTTATTAGAAATAGCTATCATAGTTACAAGATAGAAAGCTTTTCACAATGTGAACTACATACACTGGATACGAACAATTCACAATGTTGTTTCTGCTAAAACATTATTACAACTACAATCATAACAATTACTACAAGATTGTGTTTTATTTCATTTTATTCTATAACTTGTAAAGAAGGGATTGATGCTTGGGGAGGAGGGCTAAAACCTTAAAGACTCCCTGCCATGAAAATCGTGTTTTTAACATGTTTTTGTGGTGTTTTCCTGATGATGGGGGACATATGTTAAGAAGATTTGGCTCAAAATGCATTACTCAGTATTTCTTTATTCAAAAAGAGCATATTTGTAAAGTAGAATATACACGCAGGCCACAAGCTCCCTACTCCAAAGTCTTGGCAATGGGAAGGGGGGTGGGGTTTCTCCGTGCCAATGGTCCAGTGCACACCTCAGGGGTACATTTTCTAAAAAAAACTACTGCCGCTCTTCAGAACCTGTGTCCTAGAATACTACACAGTTTTATAATTTTGGGTAAAAATGGCAAACTCATGAAATAAGACCACTGGTAATACTTAAAATAGATCAAAAAATAATTAGAGTGGGTCTTTAAGTAATCTTAAGGAAACTCAATAAATACTTTTCTGTTTCATTTCAGTCCTCGTTGTCCATATATTTCTTTACATTTATTTGTCAAGTCTTTTCCCATCCCTCTTTCTGTCTGTCTCATTTAATAATGCTTCAAACAAACCAACTGACAATGCTCTCTGTTCAAGGCTTTAAGCTCCAGGTACATTTGCAGATTCAACTGATATGAATCTTAATTTGCTTTCTACAAGCTATACTTTCTGCTCCTTGGCACCGCAGGCAGGCTATAACAGTGCTGCGAGCACTGCTATAGGCACCATGGGAGAGAGGAAGGAAGCTTAAGTGTAGATCATTGTTAGCATTGAGTTATAGCTCAGCTGTATTGTGGATACCCAGTTTATTTTATTATAAAATCCTGTATTTATCCCACAGGGGAAGTTAACAAATATGAGACCCACTGCACTTTTTTTTTTTTTTTAACTACTTTAACCCTCTTTAAGGTTACTTTTTGCAAGAAACGCATAGTATATATTCTTCTGGTGTCCTCCTCTTCTTGAAGTCCCATCTGTTCATTTCCTTAATCATCCTCTGCGCTCTCCTCATAGTCTCTTCTCCCTGCTATGCTGTTTATTGAAAGGATGCTGTAACTTGCAAGACAGGCTCTATTTGAGTTAATGGTTGTTTTGCAACAGCTGCCAGTCTATTTTCCATATAAATCGGCAGATCTTTTCAGGAAACGGTTGTTTAGTTTTTTTTTTTTAATTTTCAGTTAGGAATGGACCAGGAATTTACCAGATTTTTAAAATCATATTTTTTATTTAAACAGAATCTGTGACTGTGCTTGGTGGAGGATTTTTCTATACTGATTTAAAGGTTGTTTTAACTTTTTCTAGCAGCTGAGATAATCATTAGGCATATTTTAGTCTTCCACAAGATGTTTAGTGACAAATGCAAGCATGTGACAATGAGGTAAGCCTTCAGGAAATGTTTGCAGGCAAACATGGAAAACAATGCACATAGTTGAAATCGGAAGGAACATATAAAGCAGAGGGGAACCGCATTCTGTGCGTTAAATCTGCAGTTTAGCTTTTGTCATGCGGCCGTTTGTCTGTACACGTCTTAAGTGTGTTTGCAAGGAGTGTGTGGTCGTCTTGCTCTCATTTTCCTTCTGGAGAAAAGCAGTGAAGGAAAGCTAGCTGCTTGGCTGCGAGCGCAGGAAAGGAAAGGGCCTCAATCAAATGACAGATGGAGGACAGCATGTGCTTACAGTGCAGAAACACACAAATACAGGCGTGCACTGTGTATGCCTTCGATGTAGTAATAATACTAAATAATACATATAAAAATATTTTTTTGTTGACTCTCCTGAGTCAAAACTTTATTCTCTATGCATATGGCAGTTGATTTTTTTTTTTGCAAGCAAAAAAAGCTAATCTATTCTATTAGTGTCTTGTGACTTTTTAATTATAATCGTTATTTTGTTGTTTTTATTGTTAGAATTATTTGTGAACTTCTTGTAATCTTTTTTATTGAGTCAGCCAGATGTGGTTTTCTGGCTCGACTCACAAACCTGCTTTCATGCCCAGGTCAAAAGCTGTTAACAACGTTAACAACATAAAGGTCTTCTCCAGATTGCCAATTTGTCTCATCCAACGTCTGTGCAGCTGTCTGATGGCTGGATGTTGCACTTCCTTTTTAAATAGAGAAGCTAGCTTTCCTTGAGGCTCTCTGCTTTGGCCATAAGCTCTGTGCTGTGTGAGTCTGTGGGTTTCCTCATTTGTGTAACAAGCATGCTTAGAATGGAGGACAATGATGGTGTCCAAAGAATGACTCATATTCCTGCAGACTGACAACAACGTTACACAATGTTAATGTTGTCGGGAAAGTGGGCAGTGATCCTGTGAAAGAGTTTTTTTTTTTTTTAAATATGTCCAGATTTGTGGCCCATGTTTACGTCGACCTCCTAGATTTCTCAGACCATTGGTGCCGCTCAAATCAGCTGTTGTGCACCTCCTCTGTGAAAATCAACCAGGCTATAAAAGAAGTTTTGTTGTTTTCTTTTTCCATTTTTTTGTCGCCAGGAGTGTGATAAAGAAGAATAAAAGGGAGTCGGTATTTGAGAAGATAAATAACCGCCTCAGTAAAAAGGCTGTTTTTTGCCATGGAAACTGGAGCAGCGTAGAAGTGGTCTAGCTTTCCCTGCAGACAGTCTGGGGACAAGCCATGATTCAGAAGACACTTTATCAGACTCCTTTCAAACAGGAAGGTTTACTGGTTTGAATCTGCAGAGGAGACGTGCTCGCAGTGCATTGGAGGCTGGCTTCTCATCCACACACCATAGGCTCTTGTCCCCTCCGGTCCCTCATTTCTTTTCCTCCTACTCTTCTCTTTCTCCTTCTTTCTGAACCAAGTGGCTTTTTGTTCTCTCGCAGCGGTGAGATCGCTTATTTCTCCGCTGATGCCCACACCTACTTTCTATCTTGTAATGAAAGGAGTTTTTGAAGTTAGATCCTGTCTCCACTTTGCAGATCCCACATGTTTTCTCTGCTCGATCTTTGTTAACTTCCAACTCAAACAAGCACAATAGAAAACATTTTTACTGCAGTGTTTACAGGGAGTGGCACTGCATTTAAGCTATATGATGGGATTCTCAGTTCTATGGTATGCCTTTGTTTGTGTAACATAATATATGATTCTACAGGGAGACAGTCTGGATGGCTTTAATGCCCTCTAACATCCCACTTGTAAGTGGTATTTAAGTTTGCCACCAACAATGTAACACTATCACAAACTTTGCAAAAAATATTGTAAAATAAAATTGTTGTCAACGACAGAAATAAATCTAGAACATCAATGTTGACTAAACTGAAGAAATTCCTAATGAAAATCAGATGGTTGCCAGCTCAGGGCGTTTTCACTTTTCTGTTACAAAATAAACAAAAAAAAGTGTTTGATTAGGTTTGCATTAACAGAATAGCAGTCCTGCAAAGAACGTTTGAGGTACTCAATTCAGCACAACAGTCAAGTACATTATAGAGCTAAAAAACATATCTGACAGGACTGGAAATTATAACCAAGACTGTTTTTTTTAATACTATGCTGTTACATCTAAATATATGAACATAAAACAACAAAACATGTTTACCTGAAGAAAAAAAATATCAGTTATAGAAAGTGCTCTTAGTGTAGTTCTGTGTCAAACATCTTTCAAGACCCACTCTGATGAAAATTGTGTTTTTGGTGCTTTTAACGTGTATTGTTGCATTTTATTTCAAGATAGAGGACAAATAAAAAGAAAATGTAGCTTAAAATTGCATTTCTGAGAATGTATTCATTCTAAATTGTTGTGATTCAGGAGCAGGGGATAAAATGCTTATGGAAAAAGCTTGTAGCTGTGATGTAGAAGCTACAAACGGAGGGCCACAACCACCCTGCTCTGCTCCATTCTGATTTATCCGCATGCAGACGACTAGATCTATGTTCGTTTTCCTCGTCTAAGCTGGTATCTGGCTCAAAACTGTTTGTCTGGATAGCTCTAGGGAATGGGGGCGGGCTTAGTCCTTGCTAACAGTCAACTCAGAGGTGAATTTCTTATGCAACACTACTGCTCTACAGAAACTATGTCCTACAAAACAACACATTTTTTTCTTTTTTTTTTAGCTAAAACCAGCATACTTATAGTTAAAAGACCCCTGGGAACACTTTTACAAAACATTAAAAGTTGACTGGAGTAGGAATTTATTGAAGTGAAAGAATAAGCCCATATTGCCTCCATATTCTGCTAGATATCTTGTCTGAGGAAATGAATGTGATGATCACTAGCAACAAAAATATGCAGGATAAGCCTCAGCCTGTAAAAAGGTTCACATTTTTGCCAAAAGAAGTAAGAATTTAAGTTTAGTGAGGACTGCTGTCACAAAAAATCCCTACAGCGACTGGGATCTCTCCTTCAGCAGCCCCCGGTGGACAGGAGGTCACCGGTTGGTCAGCGTGATTCAGTCCTGATGTTTAATGACTGGCTTTTGAAATCTGAACTTTTCATAAGTTCTTGAAATCATAAGGATGAGCAAGCAAACTTGTGAAAATGATTCCTCCAAATTGGTTGCTGTTTGGAAACCATCCATATGCTAAAGCGACAACGTGATTAGTTGTCACTCTTTTAGTGTGTCAAATTTGTTCCCTCTATTTGACCCATCCTCTGAAGGAGTTGTAAGCAGAATCAACTGTGAATTCAAACCCAGAATCTCTGATTCTAGGAAGACACTCCACCCACTTGGCTGGGTATGAATTAATCGATTCAATAAACTGACATTGCATTTTCCAACTGAAGACCACTTTTTTTTAACTCAGCCCTACCACTAGACTGCTACGCTGGATTGTGTTTTGTGTTTGTCTTTGAAATAAAGAAGTGTGAAAGGCAGCTGTGGTGCAGAGGTAAAGTATGACTGGAAGGTCACAGATTCACAGGTTGCCTACCCATGTGTTAAAGTGTCATTGGGGAAGACACTGAACCTCACATTGCTCCTGCTGGTTACAGGTTGGGCTAATGTTAGGCAGCAGATCCTCCATCAGTGTGTGAATGTGTGTGTTCTTAAGTAAATGGGACTGTGACTGCTTTAGGTTCTTATTTAAGGTAAAAAAGCGTTATATGAGTATACATCATTTACCGTTTGACAGCCTTATCTGGTCTTTTATTTTGTTAAATCACCCCTCAGTTTAAACAAAATGTGAAAGCACTCAGTAGAAGAACAGCAAAATTTATTACAACAGTAAATCATGTTGTTGCAACCGTTTAACTGAAATGCCCTATAATTATTTGTACAATAAAGCAAACAAGACTTTGCCAACATCTCAGCAAAGCTGAGCACCTTCAGTTTTACCCATAATGATTGATTCTACTTCCAGAAGGCCAAGGGTTTTGAACACTGGAATTCAAGTGGAGCAATTTAAACAAACCCAAATTGTTGCCACATTAAGAAGAAATTATCATTTTCAGATCTTGAAATGTCACCATGTTACAAGACTTTACCATTCTTTCTATTGTCATTTTCTTCTATCCCTCACAACTGTTATTTCGTAATCTTTTTTTTTTCTTTTGCTATCAATTTATTGTAAATTTACGATAATGTTGGAGTGCTGAGCTATAATGAGATGTGTCCCGATGCACCTCCTGTCATTTTGAGTCCAGCTGCCACAAACTGCTCCCGCTATCTCTGAGTCTGACCTGTAATTGCCCCACCTTTGAATTTTTTAGCAAGATAAATTGAGGTAAATCCTAGCGGTCCAAAGAAGCGAGAAAGATGGATGTTGTGACACAAACACACACATACACAGAGCACGCGCTTGTGATCAACAATTTGCTGATGGCTGGCTTTAGGCTTGGTGGCTCTTCATCATCCACTAAAACAGGGGTGTCCAAACTTTTTGCAAAGATGGCTGGATTTGATTAGATGAAAATATTTGAGGCCTAACCATTTAACCAGGCATTTTTTAAAATGATTTAAATTAACTTTTAATGCAAATAAATTATTTATTGAACATTTTATTGCAATGGCACACTTTTCATTTCTTTACATAGAAAGAAAATAGATCTAAATGCATTATTACCTAAACAACTGTTGATTGATACATTTTTTTGTACCGTTCATTCCCAGTTAGCTTGTCATAGACGGCTTGTCTTGTCTGGTAGTGCCTTTTGATATTGAATTAATTGAAAACAGCCACAGTCTTATTAGGCAGACACAGTTGTTCCATATTTCACTGAAAAATAAGCCAATTTCCACTTGTTCTAAAAGCAGCTGATCTTAGTGTCAACTTTTCTTTTTTTTATCTACAGCTAACATTTTAGAAATAAGATAGAACATGTCTCAGAAGGGTCACACGACAGTTTTGCGATAGCTTCACAACGGCTTTAAACGTAATTTAGCCAATCACAATCTAGAAACTGTACACTTAGTTTTTAGAAAATGATGGGCTGCATATTATTGATTTCATCAAAGGAGCCCTTGGGCCAACGGAAACTTGACTGTGGACTGGATTTTATTTTGCCTTACTTTGGACATGCCTCCTCTAAAACATACAACCTAAATGTATTTTTGCATCTGTGTGTTGCATGGTGTTTCAGAGATAACTTAAAACAAGGGATACCCCATTCAGAATTTTTTGTCTCTGATCTAAATCCAAGTCATTTGATATTAAGTATCTACTGATACCGAGTCCTGATCCAATACTTTTGTAAAACTTAAAAAAAGAAAAATTACGTGATCTGCCCTATTTCCGATCACGTGATCTAATCACTTATTGATATAATCACTTCTAATCACATTATGGCTAATCACTTGTGATCTTGCCATGTGTAGTTTTAAAAACAGCAGACAAAAGCTTCAATTTTCCATGGTTGTTCATTAGTTTTTATTTCTTAGTCAACAAGGCCTGACTTTGGTATGGTGCTTAGGCCAACTGGGTATTTTGTGCACTCTTTTACTCAGAAAACGTCTCCCCTGATTGACTCATAACTGCCGCTAAGCGCAGCAGCAAATACGCGCCTTGTTTTGTCAGGCAGCGAGCTCAGATCTCTATGTGAGATGCTATATTTGTTCACACAGAGGTGGAGGGTTCACGCTGTGGAGAGGTATCAGCAGGTCCCCAAGGTCATTACCATTGCCACAGCGTCTGGGTGCACTGGGAAGGAGGCAAGAATTGATTAATGACAATGCTGTGAGCACAGAGGGTGAGGAAGCAGCACATGAGAGGGAGCACTGTGCTGCAGCTGCTTTTCTGTGTTGTTCTTGGTGTGAAATACCGCAGAGTCTGACCCGATTATTCTGATGAGGATAACCTAGCTTTGATCATTGATATTCAGGCAACTGCTCTAGATAAAGCTGTCTTTTTCAAGTAATCAAACTTGATGGATGGTTTAGCACAATCACATTTAACATCTGGGTAGATGTTTCCTTCAGATTATGGATTTTCTTTGGAGTGGGTCTTGAAGGAAAATCAAATCTCTTAAAAGAACAACTCTTCTGAAATGCTATTAATCCAAAGTTATGTTCAGATGTTCTTCTAAAAGTAATAGATGAAAGCAAGAGTACGGAAGCTTCAATCTGGGATCAACTGCACTTTCTGTGGTGATGATCTGTGCTCTACATCAGGATTTTTTAACTTTAACTAAAGTGATGCTACAAAGTGTCATTGCACCACTTTTGAAACTCTTTTAAAACATTTTTCTGACATTTAATGGAAATAATGTACAGAAAAACACAGTTAGCTTAGTTTGGTTTGTACACTTTGTATAAATCACACGTCTCAGGTTCACAGAAAATAAATTGGTGCTTTCAAACAGCTGTAATCCTAAGATTTTATTTTAAAAAGAACAATCGCTTAGAGCGTCTAATGTCACTTGCTGGCTTTCCGAGTGACCTACAGCATCTTTTTTTTTTCAAACCTTTTTTTCAATATGTTTTTCATTGCTAAACTTTGACTCACGCAGATTTATTGCTCTAACAAGAAGAGAAAGTTGTGTACACATGCTGAAGGTCACCGTAAGTGTTGAGTCTGACATAACTGTTAATAAAATCTAGCTCTAACCTTTTGCCATCAGCAGCTGCTCTCTGTTAACTTCAGTTTGAGACATTGCCAACCTTGACTTATGCTGTTCTCCCATGTTCAACCCAATATGTACTGAAGAGTTCCACTCAAAATATAAACTGTAACGCTGAAAACCTTAAGCATTTGTTTTGATTTATGTTAAGTTTCCCCTTGAACACAATATAAAATTAATTTCTAAATTTATTTGAAAATAATGTTCACTTCCGCCCTATACTGGATGTAATACAAAAAGTTAAACAATTACTACAATGTAAAAAACATGTTACAATATTTGCTAATATTTGTATGTGATATAAGCAAACCAAGTAAATCTGGTGACTATATTTTTTAAAATTAAAAATGTTTTTCTTGTGATGTTTTTAGATCAAATGCATCTGCAGACATTAATCCTGCAGAGTACGTCTCTTTTAACGGAAACATCAGTAGATTTGTTCAGTATCTCACAGGTGTTATGTTGGTGGCAGTACTGCTGCTTTTGTTACCATGGAAACTCACTATTAAATAATGGCACATAAAAAAATAGATGTGCATTTTTAAAGGTTGAATGCATCGACATTAGAGGGATTCAACTACCTTCTTTACCTTTTTGCAATCATAAAAGAACCGTGTGTCCACATGGTCCGCACTTTCGTCTCCTCAGAATTTCTGTAATGGATGTTTGTCTCAAAGAAGAGCCAGCAGGAACGGATATATTCATTATAAAAAGGGCAAAATGGAATATTTGTCCAAGTGGGTTACTCGGCATGCAACATCTGTGAGAGCAGATGGACATCACAGCACTTTTTCCTCAGTCAAGGCTATGAATTTAGTGCAGTGTCCTTAAAATAGCTAACCTGGCTCAGCTTTTGCATCTTTGTGTAATGCTGTGCAACTCTGTGTAGACTACAGAAGCGTGGAGGCATGGTTTGGGGACAACCAAAACAAGTATGGCGACCTTGTTGGAAATGGCCAAAACTGAATTTTCTCTTGACCCAGTGTCTTTTTTCCTTCTCATGATTTAATGAGATCTGACAGGATGCTGCAGCATTGGATTTTTTTTTTTTTGTCTACCTCAGGTCGTTCGCCTTGTATTTCCACAAGGTGAAGGTTTTCAAATAGAATGGGTCAAACCTCTACACTTCTGAAAATGTCACCTTTGGCTTCACACAGTTTTGATAAAAATCGGTTTTGTTTTGTTTTCCAAAAATGCTTGCACAACTACACAACCTTAAGTCATGTAAAGAATTCTAATAATGGCATTGGATATTTTTTCTTCATTTGCCTATCTGCCACATCTCACAAACATACTATTACATATTTAACCAAATTCTGACTTCACCGTTTCTACCTTTGATGAAAAAGTCTTTGGACTAACCGACCGCAAGTTACTCGTGTTATCACTGTGGTGAGCCACTAATAATCGCAATAGTATCTTGCTTTGGCATGAATATCATAAGTATTTTGCATTGTAGCTGTGCTTTTTGCTCCAGACATGCTACACTGAAAATGTCTGTGTTTTGATCATATTTTTCATAAACACAATATTTGTTTCTTTAGGATTAGGTTACTTTTCTGCACACTTTAGTGACTGCTGTCTTCACTAAATTATTAGTGTATAATCTCTTAAGAATTGCTGTTACACTTCTTTTAGTTTAGAACTAACAGACAGGAACCCCTGTCAGCCTGCTTAAGCAAAAAGAAAGAGATCTAGATGAAGTCTGACACCTTCCACTTCACCATACAGCTATCCTGCAGGTTTTAGTCTGAAACCATCATAGCTCAAATGTTTAGCAGTGCTTTTGCTTAGGGCACCTATTGGACATCCTGCTTGCCCTATGTCAGGTTGCCACGATGCACACAGCCCAGTCTTCCAAATTCCTCAGCTGATGTATTTGAAAGGACAGATGGATGGGACAGAAACTGTGCTCAGTGGGACTGGCTGTGCACGGAACACTGTTTCTGCCAAGGAAAAGACTTCTGCCAAAGACGGCTAATTTCCTTGTATTTTCTTTTAATTGCAACAAGGTTGTTTTATTTTATGCTTCCATTCTGATAAGTGTGAAAAAGAGGTTGATTGCGACTTTTTTCTGGACAAAAAACTACAGTAAAAAAAAAAAAAAAAATTGTTAACTCAAAACATCAGTCTCTTTTAAGTCTCACTCCATCTATTTTTGAATCCATTGTAAAATTGTCCCCCGTGGTCTTTTAATTATGATTATCCATATTTTAGCCAAAACCAAAAAGCCTGTGTCATTTTCTTGCATATCCTATTTGCAGTGCAGCAGGATATCATTAAAAATTCGCCTCTGGGTTCTGGAGCATCTGCGCAGAAGAAAGCCCTAGAGTTAGCCTCAGCTAATTTCCCATCACCTCTTTGTTTACACTCTCTCCCACCACCTCATAGTACCTCACAAGCCCAAGCTAACATTAGCGTAGCAAAAAAGAAAAAGGTGAGCAATATCAGAGGTATCCAGCCGTACATCTTTGACCCACAAACCCAAGCTTTTTTCAAACCATGGGTTTTTGTCAGCTCCTGATCCAGCACGATTTGAAAAAAAGAGTACTCAGAAATGCAATTTTATTTTTAAATTAATGTACATATGTCCTCCATTATGAGAAAAATGTTACAAGAACATGCTAAAAACATAAAAAAAACGAATTTGTCATTGGAGTGGGTCTTTAATAAGAATAGCTTAACCTCTAAGTCAAAACATGTAATGTAAAAAAAAAATTGACGAATGTACACTTTTTTTTCATATGTGAACTGTAGGTAAAGAATTCCCCAGTTTCTTTCATGTGAAATGAGATGTGCTCATACCTGCGCATGTCCATATTATTGTTTGCCTGCTGCGAGATATGCAGGTATTTACAGGAGGCAGATTGTAATCAGTGGAGACGGGGCTGTGACTCATAGAGCTGGCTGGGTGCTGAACTTCCATCAGAACAAACTACAGCTGCTGTGTTGCCATGAAAACTGTGATTTAAGAAGCCATAGAAGGAACCTTATATCATGTTTGTGAAATTATTTATTTTTTTAAAGTAAACAATTCATGTATTAAATTGAAAGTTATAAACCAAAAAATGGAAAAAAAAATCTCACATTTTTGTTGACCTTTGTGCCATTGACACACTACAATGAGCTGTTTTTTTTAGATCTTGCAGAGATTTTTCCTCCTCCTAACCGTGTATTCTTTGATGAGTCATTGCTTCACAAGGTCCAGAGATCAAAGTTTTATGACATTTTATTCAACAACGAGGATTCAGACATCCCTGTGTGTTGTGTCAAATTATTTGTATTAATTACAAATTATTTGAAGGACACTACTCAGAAATGATTCTCAATATTAAAGGATTTTTTTACAAAGTGATAAGGAAAAATACATTTTTTCTTGAATTTTATTTATTTAACAGATTTTTTTTATTTTGAAGATCCACTCCACTAAAAAAATGTTTTTATGTTTTTAACATGTTCTTGTGGCATTTTCTAATATATATATATATATATATATATATATATATATATATAAATATGTATATCATATATATTTTTATATATTTTTTTTAAATATATATTTTATACATATACATATATATAAAATAGGTCAACGTTGTATTTCTGAGTATTTTTTTATTGAAACTGATGTGAATCAAGAGCAGATGGAAAAACAGTTTTAAAAGAGCGTATTTATGACATAGAAAATATGCTGGTCCAAGCTCCCTGCTCAGAGCTCTCAGCAATGGGAAGGGGAAGGGGGGTGGGGTTGCTCTGTGACAACAGTATTTCCCACAACTCAGAGACAAATTTCTGGTGCTCTGCAGAAACTGTCCTTGAAAATGGACAAAGTTTTCTTTTTCTTAATTTATGGTTAAAAACGGCATTATTAAATGGAGACGCTTTAAAAATACCTCAAAAGAGGATCAATCAGCGTGGGATTTTAAGGAAAACAATACATTTGAAAATTAGTTGCTTGGCTTAAAAGTCTACTTTCATGAAGTTTTTCTAATAAATTGCAGTACAAATCATATATTTGGCTTAGTGCATGTTGGTAATATTAGTGGTTGATATTAAAAAAAAAAAACAAATGAAATAAACAACTTGTGATCGCACCAAAAATGTAAATTCAATTTCTTCAGCTTCCTAGTTGCTGCCATTATAGATGAAATGATATAACTAAATCCTGACATTTTTTTAAAGAATGGTCAAAAGGCGCAAAACCAATCCAGACACGGCCAGTAGGTCATGTTAAAACTGAGACTTTTTCCCCTTTCAGATAATAAAATGACACATCGTTTATGCCAATAGCCATTTATTTTCAGAACCTGCTTAATCCGTTTTGGGGTCATGAGACTGCTTGAGAGCCAACCCAGCTACTATTGGTTTAAAGGCTGGGTGCACCCTGAACAGTCTGTCGCCAGTCTGTTGCAGGGCCACAACACTCACATGCACACCTGGGGCACCCTTGTGCCAATATTCAAGCTAAAAAAAAAACAAAGAAAAACAAAACAAAATCACAGTTACAAAAATTCATCTTAGATAAAAGTTGTCATAAATATACAATGCAGTGATAAAAATGAGACCAGTGTCTGAAACTGGGGTACAAGGGAAGTTATTTTTGTTGTAAAGGAGGTCCGTTATGTTGGAGTAAATGAAGACTGACTGAAATTACTTTTTTCTTTATTACATAATCCGTTAGCATGGAAGTGCATTTCCTGTTGTCATAGTTGGTTCCTTTCATTTAGGGATTTATGGTAAAACTTTACCGGAGTCACAGATCTGTCTTTATGGTTAGGAAACCTGTGTCACTTATACTACAAAAAAATAGAATTGCCTGTCTAGTTGGTTAGGACAAATGTCCATCCATAAAGCTTCTTGCAAAGGGCTTCTACCGGAAAATAGGGTCGCCCTAGAGCTTCGTCCTGGCTGACATGTCCCATGACCCATTTTCATTATGGCTAGCCTAATGCTCGGTGACTAGCTGCTGAGTGCTAAATGGAGGGAGGACAATAGATGAGAGCTCTCGCAATGCAATGATAGCTGTTGTAGCCAAATCTGACCCATATTAAATAAAGGCAAACAATAAAAGATGCAAGATATGTGGTCTGGACTGATTGATGTTGCTGAAGACAAATGCACTAAAGGATTTCCAAAAGTATGGAAGAGTGCTGGACAAAGGGAGGAAAGTAAGTGATATTCTCAGAGGCGCTCAATAAGGCAGGCAGGAAACCAGTGAAACATGACGGAGTGGTATCTCCAGAGGCGGAGAAGGTAAAGATCTGGGAGCTGCTTAAAAAGCAGCAAATCTGAGCCACAAGATTTAGCCATAGGCCAAGCTGTCAGTGCTTGGCTGGTGTTGAGTTGTTGCATACATAAAAAACCAAACAGACATTTGGTATTCCAAATGTTAAAATAAATGCTTCCACATCATTCCTGTAGTTCTGCCTTACGGATGCTCTCACACTCATGCAAGCTGGTTGCATTTTAACAGCAAAGGAGGAGATGGAGCACAAAAGGGAGAGGGGCTCCTCCTATCTTCTCATTAGAATTCCTTCATCAGTCTTTCCCACAGGGTTTGGTCCTGACATGTCAGGGTTTATTAATCGTTCCAGGAAATATTATTGACCTGGACCCTCTGCTCCTTCACTCTCTGCTGCAGTCGCTGTCTCTGGTTGGCTGCCTGCACATTCCCCTGGTGTCCCACTTGGGTACAGAGCAGGACACTGCGGCACAACGTGGAGGCTTGAACAGTGTCTTCATTGACTAAGCTGTTGGCCTCGGCTTTCTTTCCTCTGCAGCTGCAATCTAGCAGGCACCCACACTTGCACACCTGCAACCTTTTCAATGGCGTGATTGCAGATCTGGGCTGGTGCGTTCCAGCTCTGTGAATTATTCAGAGGAAAGCGTGTTTAAAGCTGCAACCAGCAGAGGTAATTAAAGGTGTGAGTCTCGGAGTGACCAACCGGCTCTAACCTCTCTGAAGAAAATGACAGGATGACCACACTAATGAAAGTAGGTTTGAGTGGTGGGGGGGTTATGAGAGTGTTTCTGTGTGACGTTATCAAAGGAAAGAAAAGAAGTGTCAGAAAAGATGAGAAAGAAAAGACACGTGTTCAACAGCTTAAATGAGTTTGAATGCTGATTTTTGGACTAGTTTTGCAGGTATTTGTGTTGCGCTGGTGTTTTCAGACTTCCAAAATCTTACACAGGCAATATCCTGGAAATCCCGTGTGTTCCCGCTTGATATTGTTATGGAAATAGCTGAAGGAATACAGCTGCAATCAGCTGGATCGAGACAATTTAGTGAAAACTTTCTTTTCTAACTGATGCTATTATGAACACAGGTAGCTAAGGTGTTAATTAGATACAGTAGTAATTAGAATTATTTTCATTTCAATTATTAATCAGTTTTAAATGTTTGTTTTTAACCTAAAGATGCGACCGATAAATTATTCTTTTCTACTTTGATGTAAAACATTCTATTATAGTCCTCCCGACTGTTCAAAAACAAAAGCATTGCGCCATCACATGGACGTGCTCAGAACTGTACATGAGATTTATGGCTGGACTAATAAATGGTCAGGATATGTAAGGAGTGTGTTGTTCCATTGTGTCCTTGTGAACTTTGCACCGAGGAGCGCATTCCTGAAAACCTCAGTCATGAACGAGCGAGCATGCGTCAGATCTGTCAAACGCTTTTGTATACACCCTGAATAGCGATATTATCCGGCTGCCGTCTTCTCGCGCATCTTGATTGCAGAAATGTCTGCTTCTAAATTTAATATCCTCCTTCATTTTGTTTTCCCGCAGTCACAATGGTGCCGCTTATATTTCTGGTAGTAGCCACAACAACATCCAATTCGACAGGCAATGGCAACCAAACAAAAGGTAAGGACAAGGCCGGTTTCACTTCAACATGTGAGCCTGACTGCAGAATTTGTGACAACAACAAATTCCTGCTCCTTGCAATCATCCCTTTTTGCAGAGATATGATTAGGGCATATCTGCTGCTGTGAATGCACCTGCATAATAATAGCCTTTTCTACAGCTTTGTTATTAACAGATCACAATGAAGCTCAGCAGTCCTGCACAGTCATTTACAGCTTATTGCACACTTACATAATCAGATCTAATAACTAACTTTGGAAGTGACTTCGAGCCAAATCTCTATCTTTAGAGCCTGTAATTTTCTGTTAGATTTAAGGATGATGCTTATCTGTGTTGACAAAATACTGCAGAGGCCAGTTAATAAACTGGCTCTGTGGTCTGGAAAAATCACAGAAGGTAATTGGTTTTGCCAAGTATTTATTTGATCGGTTTGTGCAACGCACACTTGATATCAGCTAAGCATTTGCACACCCATGTGTGTATGTCGCCGGACTTGCCCCTTCTTCCTGCCTTTTTGTTGGCGTTGCTCCCTGACCTCCCCCTCCCCTTGCTTCTGCCTCTCCTTCCTCAGAAGATGTTACATCCTCCAGCCACCACATCCTTCCCACTGTGCTGGTTGTACTCTTGCTGCTGATCATCATTGCACTGCTGGCCTGGTACTTCCTCAGGTAAAAAATAAATAAATAAAATCCCGGGGACAGACTCAGTTGCATCACTTTTGCACCACGTGCATTTTTGCCGACTTGTGCTGAACCAGGCTGAGGGGCAGAGCTGCGGGTGACAAACACTTCCTCCTTTTAGTCACCGAGGCGGGGCCCAGTTAGGAAGTTCAGCAAGCTGACTCCCTTGCATGTTCAGTGAGAACAGGGCAAGCGGTGAACGCACAGCTACCCAGGCTACTTAAAGGAGTAAAGATCCTACTGCGTATCATATTTTGACTTTTACACTAACTTTAAAGACGTCAACTAATGAAAAAAACCACCTCAAGTTTCAGATGGTAGGATAGATCAATATTTTTCTTTCTCATTTTAGAATTTTGCTTTTGTAAAACGTGTTGTACCCCTAATATGTACGTTTATATTGCTGTTCTGTAACTTTATGGTTTCTTTTGTTTTTTAAGGTTAAAAAACCAAAGGAAAGTAGTTGTCACAGCAGTTGACAAGAAAGTACCAAATGGCATCTTGGAGGAACAAGGTAAGACAGCTGACATATAGTCTGTAAGACAGACTCAAGAGATTGTTGCATGGGCAGGCGGCCTCATGTCAGACTTCCTGAAGTTGACATGAAAAAACAACAAAAGCAAAAACTGTGAAAGCCATCATCACAATCGTCTGCCTTTTTTTTCTTGTTTTCCAAGTAAAGTTACTGTTCAGGACTGTGGTTTGTGAAAAGCAGAGCTGGTCTCATTTATAAGCGCTAAAAATAGACAAATAAGATCTAACCAGTGCAAAGACTAATGAAAGTTATGAGTCTGCAGAAAATGTAAAGAACAAGGTCTTTTATAGGGTTTGATTTACACTGGATTTGTGAGGTTTACTTATTTATTAATGGAACATTTGTTAAAGAATCTATATGTCCTTTAACAGTTTGCAAGAGTGATCGAGTTATGTAAGATTTTAGTTTTTGCTGCAGTTTTGTTAAATGCATTTTTTTTTCAAAGTGCTATAAAATTCTACTTTTTCAAAGCAAACCACATACCTTAACCTGAGTGTGTTCCTTTCTGTTATATTTGATGTGATGTGGTGCTGTATGTGTATTGTGTTTTAGAGACTGGCAACATTACTGAGTCGTTTTACATCACCATTCCAAAAGGTCAGGTACACAAGGTGGTGGTTTATGTATTTAAGTGGTACTAACACCTTCTGCACTTTTACGGACTATTGTGAGCAATAACAAAATGCCTTTGAAGGGTGATGGAAAGGTTTCCGCCATGGGCTCCCTGCTTATGACCTTTAAAGGCTTCATTGGTATGGGCAAGCATGTACCAAAGTGCCATCATGCTGTGTAAAAGTTTCTGAATCTCTAACTCAATCTAGTGTGAGAACTTGATTGTATCTGAGCAAATATCAATCAGAGCACACATTTACTATGTACAAAAGAGTATTTGATATAGCTAAGAAGTACGTTATAATTAAAAAAAAAAAAAATTGAGGGAAGATATAATAGAGTACTAGCACAGCAGTATTTGTATGGAAAATCTATTATCGTGCTTCATATCTATTAACAGATATAGGCTTTATTAATATAGTAATAATAACATAAATCAGTTCTTTGAGCTAACAGTTAATCAATAGGTCAAGACAAAACGGACTGTAGTAAATATCATGTGAAAACAAGCAATGACACACCCGTATCAACCACACCAAGCAAGCAAGCAACAGAGGTGATTTTATCACTGTTATATCTCCCAACAGAACAACAAACGGTGGTCCTTCTGCCAAGATCCCAATCATCCTCCAAGGCCTACGCCCCCATCCCAGTCGAGCAACTGGAGGAAGAGTACAGACTCCGTTCAGCTGATGATGGAAAACTCTTCAGGGAGGAGTACAACGTAAGCTCATCCCGTTTAGTTTGCTTTTAAAGTTTGATTAAAACTTGTTCAAAGCAGTAGAAGTGAGGTTAGTTGCCTTTCGAGCTTGACATTATGGGTTGAGGTGTTACCCCTTTTTTCCCCACCAGTTTTGATAGCATTAAAGCATTGATTAGCTGTAATATTTATTACTGAATAGAAATATTTGCAAAAACTACCTTTTACACGTAATATTTTTGGCACAATATATATGATATAAAAAAGTATTATCTTTCTCATTTTACATGTTTCGCCGTCATCAAACAATGTGTTTATCTTTATCAAGGAAATTCACATGAGCAATGAGACGCCATTTATTCCATGACACATCCTGCTGTCATTCACAATCTCAGGGTGAAAAAGTACCTTTTAGCTTATTGTTTCCTATGTGAAGCAGACATTCAAAACAATGCATGACTCTTTGCTTTGTTTTATTTCACATAAAAGTATAAATCCACTTGAATCGTTCATCAGCGTAGAAAAAGAAGTCGAAGCTTCAATGGTTGACGGGGCTGGAGGTAGTGGAGGAAGTGTATTGATGATCAAAGAAATTAGTTCAACTGCTGTTACCTGCTAATAAGGCTTTTTTTTTAAGCTGCTGTCCTGTCTAAAGCGTGCTACTTCGTCTTGCAGTCATTGCCGGCAGGTAGTGCCCAAGGGACATATGAGGAAGCCAACAAGAATGAAAACAAGGAGAAAAACAGATACCCCAACATCCTTCCCTGTGAGTTTACTTTCATTTTTGCACGACTTTGGTCTCGAGTCGAACCAAGCACACAGTTTCCTGTACGCCACACAAGCTACTTGCTTTTTACACCTCCCCAAGGTTACAATTCACAAGCACTTGTGTCCTCTAGATTCTCAGTTTGTCTTTTTTTTTTTTACTCCTGCTATACAGATATTTCTATGTTTTAACTTTTTAAGTGTTGACTAAAGTGTCTAAATCTAAATAAGACCAAATCGTTTTGATTGGAAAACAGTTGTGTGCCCATTGTGTATTGTGTGTTTTTAACCCTGAAGCTGAAAAGAAGCATGATCAAGTGATAGACCTCTGAGCAAACATTTATCAACTTTAGGGTGATCCTAAAGCTCCCCTTCCGGGGAGGCTAAATTTGTGTTGTTTTTGCTATGAGCCCGCCTGCTGTGCTGCCGCATGCAGCTTCCTGTGTTGTGTATAGGTTATGTGTTAAAAAGAAATCTTCTCATCTATCATGTAGAAAAGAGGACAAATAAATTCTACTATTAAGTCAGAGTAATTCACCATTTTCTCTGGTCTGCTTTTTACAAAATTAGTATTTTGTCAAACTTCAGATGAACTTTTTTTCCTTTTTTTGTCGTATTCAATAATAGATGATAATTCCAGAGTGGTGCTGACTCAGCTGGATGGAAACC
This sequence comes from Adrianichthys oophorus, assembly GCA_036245035.1. Lineage (NCBI taxonomy): Eukaryota > Metazoa > Chordata > Actinopteri > Beloniformes > Adrianichthyidae > Adrianichthys > Adrianichthys oophorus. The sequence continues at coordinate 11,288,118 of BSAI01000012.1, read as the reverse complement.
CCTGTTCAGACTATGTGAATGCATCTTTTGTTGATGTGAGTTAATTTTTTTGTCTCAGGATTCAGACAATATGCACTTATGGAAATAATTGAGCAATTATTTAAAAAGTTAAGAGGAATATTTTGTCCTAAATATTTAGTTTAACTGTTTTCTGTTATTTATTGACTTTTATTTTTTATTTCTACTAGGGTTACACTGAAAAAAATAAATTCATAGCTGCACAAGGTAAATTACATTGGTATTTTTGATGTAAAAGTTAGTTTTTATTTATGTTTGATTAAAAAAAGTTATATTTTCGTTGGTTGATTTGTCCTTTTAGGTCCAAAGGAAGACACTGTTGCAGATTTCTGGAGGATGGTTTGGGAGCAAAAGGTTGCTACTGTTGTCATGCTGACAAATTTAAAAGAAAGAAAAGAGGTCTGTTGTTGTCTCTGCTTCATCCACTTTATTATTAATATTGGGTTTTTTTTAAATAAAACTATATATTGAGCTTTTTCTGTAAGCCGTTTTACCCCTGAGAGACATTTCAGCTTTACAAATGATTCTGATAACAGGTGTCTAGTCATGGTATCATTGAAACTCCTCATCCTACACCGTTAATCTCTGCAAACACCTGCTGCTTTGCTGTAATTACAGGAGTTCTGTTGTGAATCAGAACTCTGAACACGAGAATGAGAAAAGCGGGAAAGGATCAATAGGAAGAGGACTGGCAGCCATTTAAAATCCCTGTGTGAACGGGTTGAAATCAATGGCTGTGTAATGTGTAATTAAGTCCTCAACAGCAGTGTGATAATCACCCAGCAGAGCTTCTTATTGACTGTTTTCAGCTCTCTCTCGCTCCTAAAGGAGACTGATAAGCTGTGAAATTGAAGCATAAGCACAGGCTTGTTAGTTAATGTCAGCTTTGCTGAACCTGTTGATGGTTGCTGTTTTATATTTTTCCTATAAAAAGTGGTTGAATATGTTGTGAAAAGGTTGCTTTTTATTTTTTTTTAATAAAGTTAATGAATTTGTGATGTCATCTCTCTGCAGGATAAGTGTTACCAGTACTGGCCAGATCAGGGGTGTTGGACTTATGGAAATGTGAGAGTGGCCGTCGAAGACTTCACTGTTCTGGTGGACTACACTATTCGAAAGTTCTGTGTACAATATGTATGTTCAAGCTCGCCAAAAACTTTAAATTTTAATTTTGCTCTATATTACTTTATATTCCTAACTGGAATTATGATTTTTTTTAAATTTAAACAACATCCAAAAATGAGATAAAACTCTGCTTTCCTTTTTGTGTTACTGTGCAGCAAGCCAGTGAGGCCGTTAAGACGTCGCGTCTGGTCACTCAGCTTCACTTTACCAGCTGGCCTGACTTTGGCGTTCCATTCTCCCCCATCGGCATGCTAAAGTTCCTCAAAAAGGTCAAGGCAGTGAATCCACCCTTTTCTGGGCCTATTGTGGTCCACTGCAGGTACAAGAAATCGAAGCTCACAAAACTGAACTTGTGTTTACTTGAATGTTCAATAATTTACATAATAATTATTATATTTATAAAATTTGATTTCTATTATACTTTTAATAATTACTTTTCATCCAGTTTTGATGTAAAGAATTTCCAGAGCGCTCCAGAGAAAACAAATATTTTGATTTACTTTGACGACACATGTTTTTGAGCACACAAGTTCCTTTCTTCGCCTTTGTGTTTAGTCTGTGTGCTTTTTGTTTGTGTGTTTCCAGCGCCGGTGTTGGGAGAACAGGAACCTTTATTGTCATAGATGCCATGATTGACATGATGCACGCCGAGCAGAAAGTTGACGTGTTTGGCTTCGTTTCTAGGATACGAGAGCAGCGGTCGCAGCTCATCCAGACAGATGTGAGTCAAGGTTTTACTGGTTTCTTCCTGAAGCACTAATCATCTCTTTCAGTTTGAGGCAAATGTGCCTATCAAATCATCTCTCTGCAGATGCAGTACTCATTCGTCTACCAGGCCCTTCTGGAATACTACCTCTATGGAGACACTGAGTTGGACGTGTCCACTCTAGAAGGACATCTGCACAAACTGCACAACACCTTTGCAGACGGTGACCGGGTCGGCCTGGAGGAAGAATTTAAAGTAGGAATTTGGAGTGATTTGCCAGCATAAGAGATGCTAATAAAGCCTCTTAAGTCTTGTTTCCACTGTGCAGTAGGTCCGGTTTAGAATGGTCCAGATAATTCAGGTGAAGTTCCACCCAAAAGTTGGACTGTTACGACGCATGCGGGGTGTAGACTGATCTTGTAGCTTTGCGTTGTAGCAGTGCGACCACAGCAAAAGCAAACCTATCAACAACAACAATGGAGGTCATCCAGCAGCTCATTTTTTTCTGCTTAGCTTTTCATGCTTTGTATATACAAAGCATTTAATGTTGTTTGAAAGAAGATTGTGGGTGGCGAAGAAGAATACATCAATCAACGGGTTTTAACAGTAGCTCCTCCCAATCCGTTCCATTCCATTTTATAATAGATACACTGGACCGTACCGCTCAGTGGAAACAAGGCTTTAGTTTCATTATTCTTCTTGTTCTGAATCCATGACACGTCGGCTAAAAAATTTGGTTTGTATTTGAGGAGATACTGTAGTCTCTTGGAACTACCACAGTTACGTTTATGCAACTTCCTGCTGTTTCTCCGCAAAGATTTTGAGAATTTTTTACTTAAAAAAGATACTAAATGAATTAATTCAAGCAGGAATTGAAACTTGATAACTGTTTACTTCTCACGGTGCGGAGATGAATAACAGATTAGTTAGGAATTAGTTATGTTATGCTGAAAAAGAAAAAAATCATACAAGCTAATGATATGATTCATTAGAACAAAGGACAGTAACACTTGAACATGGCTTGTTTGATTTCTACTCAGAAACTGACCAACATGCGAATAATGAAGGAGAACATGAGAACGGGGAACCTCCCTGCCAACATGAAGAAGAACCGAGTTCTTCAAATAATTCCATGTAAGAGTTTGAGGAAGCAGTGTTTTGTTACAGTCACTGTTGAAAAAGTCCCTCGAGCATTTTTTTATACTTTTTTTCCACTTTAGATGACTTCAACAGAGTTATTCTCTCAATGAGACGAGGTCAAGAGTTCACAGATTATATCAATGCATCATTTATAGACGTAAGCACACATTTTTCTCATTGAAGTTTGATGATATTCAGAAGCCTGTAAGTATTTGATGATTAAAACATTTTTTTTGTGGTGAATCAGGGATATAGACAGAAGGACTACTTCATTGCCACACAGGGCCCTCTGTCTCACACAGTGGAGGACTTTTGGAGGATGGTGTGGGAGTGGAAATGTCACTCCATTGTCATGCTGACTGAGCTCCAGGAGAGGGAGCAGGTAAGCTGTAATTGCCAATAGCTCCATTACTTTCTTATACATATATGTATATGTGCAGAAAATGTTATTTTTTAAAGACTCTTTGTCCAAAAAAAAATATCTATAAATATCTATATTGTTATTTTTTTTATTTTTTGGACAAAGTGTCTTTAAAAATAACATTTTCTGTGCTCTATTTCTGTCCTTTGCACTTTTGTAGGACAAATGTCTCCAGTACTGGCCCACAGAAGACTCAGTCACCTATGGAGATTACACTGTGGAGTTAAAGGGAGACACTCTGTGTGAAACCTTCAGTCTACGAGACCTGGTACTCACCTTTATTTCGGTAAGCAAATCCTTGCACTATCTGTCAGGCAAATACAATGTGACCATCACAACTCATTATTACATGTTAGGGTAAAGTAGCCCTTGTAGTGTCTCTCCAAATGTGTAATTCTTCACTGTGCTGGTGCAGCAAAGCTTCAAACCTCATAACAGTTCTATAAGAAATTCATGCATTCACAATGTTGTGATCATTGTAAATTCTAAATATTAATTCATGAATTGTTGCAGTTGTTTGGGTCTTTTTACAGGATTTATTTTCCTGACTAAATAACAGAAAGTTTTATTTGCATCAAATGTTCTTGGCTAAGTGATAAAATGTAGTAATCTCAGAGTTTTATCAAATGAGAGACTCCCATCTCATGTATATTTTATGACCTTTGACCCCTTTGGCAGTACATCCCTGCCTCCTATCAGTTCAACTCATCAACCAAATATATCCAGCACTGAAAGCTCGCCTCCTTTTCTTGGACTGCTGATAAATTATCCTCCAGAGGTTTCATAGTTTCACTTATCAGGACATTTCTGCCCACAGGAGAAGCAGACAAGGACGATCAGGCACTTTCATTTCCACGGGTGGCCAGAGATCGGCATTCCTGCCGAGGGGAAAGGCATGATTGACATCATCGCCTCCGTACAGAGACAGCAACAGCAGTCTGGGAACCATCCCATTGTCGTACACTGCAGGTAGCAGCACCATACATTGAACAACATATGAATGAGAGTTGAGTACCTTTAGTTTCTGAAAGTTTTCTTTTTGCAATGCAGTGCGGGTGCAGGGCGAACAGGTACGTTCATTGCACTGAGTAATATCTTGGAACGAGTCAAAGCAGAAGGCCTGATGGACGTATTTCAGACTGTGAAGAGTTTACGCATGCAGAGGCCTCATATGGTCCAAACTGTGGTAAGTGTGTTCCTAAACTGAAAGATTCAGGAGTGTTTATTTCATATCCTACCATCTTATCTGTCTTTCTGTTTTGTTTCCTTTTTTTTTTCCTGCAGGAGCAATATGACTTCTGCTACAGGGTGGTACAAGATTTTGTTGACATTTTTTCAGACTATGCCAATTTTAAATAAGATTTGCCTTAAAACATGTTTTTTAATGTTCTTTTCTAAAGCAGTTTTCTTTTTTGTGTCTCCTTAACTTGGCCAAATGATCTTCTATTTTGCTATGCACTTGTCCAGCCATTAAATCCAGCTCAATACGTAAGAGGATGAAGAAAAAAAAAAGCTAAAATAATAATGTAAATGTTGCCCCATGTATATTAAATGCCCTTGTCACAATGTGTTACAGTTTGTCTCTAAGTTTACTTTTATTGTATATGTTGTACCTTAAATGTTTATCTAAGTGTTATTTTGGAGTGACAAAATTTATTTAAAAGCTGTAGGTATTGTAAATGTATTTATGTATTGACAGTGACATTCCTCTCTTGCTTGCAAAATATGATATTAATGTTAGGATTTTTTTTTCTAATCTTATTTGTAAAGAAATATCTAAACAACCTCTTTTGATTGCTTCTGAAATTAAAGGAGACATTGAGGCTTATTTTTGGTTCACTTTTAACAAGATTCAAGCCCAACATGAATGTGATGCTCTAACGGTAATAGTGTCAGAGGAATTTAATCATTTCAACCATAATGCGTTCATAAATTACACAATGAATACTGAGTTGACTTTTGGAAAAGGAATTCAAGTAGATGTCTGCTCAATGTACCAAAACCGAGTGATGAAAGCCCATGAAAGAAACTTTGTATCATACATTTATAAGAAAACCATTCAACATTGACATGATATTACTAAAAATCTGCCTTTTTTCCTGTAGACAGCCGGATGTATTTTTGCTAAAAATGACTGTATACCCAGAAGCACATCACAGAGACCTTTTGTCAAGAACCTGCTAAAGAGAACATTTTTACTGCTTTAGTCATAATAGAGTTTTTTTTCACAAATGAGTATACATTTCTTCGTTGTTAAATGATGGAATGATACGTTTAAAGCAGAAAAAGGCCTAGAAAAGTGATTTTAAAAACCACATCACATAAATATGGTGCCTTAGTGGCTACTTTGAGCCAAAAAAACAACAACAATAAAACAAATATTGCTTTTTTTCCCAAATATTTTAGAGAAAATACTTACTTTGGAAAGTATTTGAATGTTTAACGTAATTTCTGTGTATTTCCTTAAAGTTTTTGACTCCATCTGGTACTCAGATATAAAATTATTGTTGGCTGTATGTAAATGCTATGACAAAGTGCTCACGTGAAAGTTACTATTCAGCTGGAAGCTGAAATGATCATTTCTGGTCTTTTGTGTGTGTGACTTGTACATTTAGCATTTGTGAGAGATGTGATATTCATTAAGCAGAGCAACATGAGACATTTTCACTGGACTTATTTCCTGTCCCTGTGGTAAATTTCTGAATAGTGATGAAGGTCTGTTCGAACCGCAGCTCATTGCCTTTGCTTTCTCTGTGGGTGGTCTATCCATTTTTAGACGCTGTCTTTAAAATGCGAGTTGCAATATTAAATTGACCTAAAAAGGCTCTCGCTGTCTGTGAATTCTTTTTTTTTTAGTAAGAACGAAGCTGCTGTTTTCACACATCTTTAGTTTCATCTTTAGTTTTTTACATCAGTGACATTGTGAAGTTTTCAGTGTGAAATGGTGATCTGTAGGAGCAAAAAACCAAGGCAAAACTTCTGAGTTGCACAACCCAACTGAATCAGCCAGCAGGAGGCGATATTTCATAAACGTACCCGTATATGAATAAGTTGAGTTTCCAAAAACATCTTTTCATCTGATCCCACCTTAAGAAAAGCTCAAAGACTTAATATTTAGAACTTTTCTGTGCTAAATTAGTTCAACAATGAGATAAATGTCACTTGTGTGGATCAACTTTGCAGAAACTTGAGTGTTAGTGGGATTAAAACTCTAAAAAGGATTATCTTGAATGAAAATGACAAAAAATCAAGAGCATTTTTTTTTTGCTTATACCACTTTCTAAATTGTATATTATCCTGTATTTATTTATTTATTTTAAAAAGAACTTATTCTGAGTCAAACAAAGAGGATGCAACTGTTGACTGACTATGGTCAGCACCAAAGGGGAGTCAGACCAGGGACCAACAGGTCATGATCCCAGCCAGATAGACTCTAACCTGGTTACCAGCACAGCAGAAGAGTCAAAAAGCAGATGTTGCAGCATCAAGTGGCTAATCCTGCAATGGTTTTGGGTAAAGGTTTGCTGTAAGCCTAGTAGCTTCCTATCTGGTTGGCTGAATCTGTCTAAGGTGAAGGGTCTTCATTCCCTGACGGACACCCTGGAGCTCCCAGATGGGATATGACAGCTTCAGGTCAGGAGTTTAATGCCTTTCAGCTTTTGATTCCTTAGGTCTTATTTTCTGAACTTTTTTTGACATGTGGTAAATAATGACAGCTATTCCTTCAAATGTTCCAGTTGCCAGCAGTTGTCAGGATGTGAAGCACCCATATATGAAAACTCACCGCCTTTCCTTCCTCTGTTGTTATGCACAACTGCAGCTCAGGACTCAAACCAGCACCATACATGTGCAGGAATTCTGCCATGAGTTCTGCATTCCAGAGAACCTGACCTTTGGATTACTGCCAAAGAAAAAAAGAGATGAACCCTCACTTTGCTTCAAAAGAAGAAAGATAGACTGTCATAAATGAAGTGACCCAATGAATAACAAACTCAGCTGAAGCAGATGTAGGAGTTAAACTACAGGGTGAAGATATTTTAACCAGTGTGTAGGAGGGGGGTCTTCCCAAACTCTGCAGCCACTGACAGAGGCCCCATGAGAGGTGACAGACTGCACAATGCAGTGTTTGGTTTGCATGTCAGAAAAGGTTTGGCCGATGGTCTTACAAAGGAACTGGGATCCTACCAACTTCCTGCACCTGCTGTGGAAGTAAAGGTGAAGAGAGCAAGCACAGCTTCCCAACTTTCTAAAGTTTATTCTTACAACAAGCACTTTAAAGATTACAGTTTGTTCGTTTGAAAAGGAGGAAGGTTACAGAATGTTATTTACAGCCAAATTATGTCCACTTCTCTGTAGTTTTTCATGAAAGGTTCTGTTTTCTGGAATTACTTCAGGCGTCCAAATTTGCTCAAAGGAGACAGAAAAAAAAGGTGAAAAATTCCCCAAAGAAAACAATTTTCTTGAATTTTTTAACCCCCATGGTTTCATTTCTTCATTAGCGAATGTGCCACCCAGATAGAAAGTACGCTTAAAAAAATGTCCTAACACTGTTATTGTTTTAAGGGCAACAAAAAAAGAAAGAAGCCACGAGTCATGAATTCCAGGAGGCTGGAAAACATCTCAACCTCAGGTTAAGTGATCAAGATATGCAGTTTGTCACACAAGATTCTCCATAAGTATATTCTAAAAGTAACCAAAGAAATGTCTGTTTGTTTCAGGAACAAAAGAATCTCTTGATTTTCTTTGAAGGTATTTCAATCTGGGGATGTGAGCCAATCTGGGGAAGGAAACCTATTAACCTTTAGCAGTTCTGGACCTTTTTTATGCATTTGTTTTTTTCTTTTACTACTTTACAATTAGCTCTAAGAAGTTCTGTTAAAAACAGTCATTTTGTGGCAATGTTTGAAATCCATCTTCTTAGTACAACCCCAATTTCTTATATACAGACACTTTTCAATATATATTACACAATAATTCCACAGTGAACCTGAAAGTGTCCAAAAAGTCTGTAGAGAGTAGCAAATGTTATTGTTTTTTACTGCAAAAATCTCAAAAGATTAGATTAAACACCTCACAAAAAATAATACATTTATAAGTATATTGAACAACAATGTATTGACAATATATTCCACATGGAAGTAATGTATTTTTCAATATATTAAAATATTGCGGCTGGCCTGGCATGCAGGAAACCAGGGTTCGATTCCCAGTCGATACCTTGAGGGCGCAATCAGCAACTGATGGGGACAATTAACATAACAATTGTGAGCTAATTAACATCATCCAGTGAGGGTCTTTGGGCAAGACCCAAGGGTGGTTTTCCACAGTTTAATTGAGTTTCCTATAAAGGCTCTTAGAGTCCTGTTGATCTTGTACAGCTCTAAGCATTCAGTAATCCAGGTGTGAGGCATTGAGTCATAGGCTTTCTTGTAATTAATCCAAGATGTGCACAGGTTGATTTTTGTGATCTGCAGTCTTGGGCGACTGTTCTGTCAACCAGGAGTTGGTGTTTGGCTCCTCTGGAATCTCTTCAAATGCCCTTCTGTGCGTTGCTCATGATTTGATCCGTGTGCCGATTTATTTTGGTTGCAATGATGCCCGACATGAGCATCCGTCTTGTGGAGAGACAGGTTATTGGCCGGTAGTTGGATGGGACTGCACCCTTTGAAGGATCCTTTGATCAGGATCATTTGCCATTCAGGGAGAGTGCCATTTCTTAGCAGCTGGTTCATTTGTTCTGCAAGGGCCTCATGGAGTGCAGTGAGTTTCTTAACCCAGTATGCATGTATCATGTCTGGGCCTGGTGCTCTCCAGTTTTTCATTCCTGAGGCTCTTTCTTGGATGTCCGCCCCTGTGACAAATGGATACTGGATTCTGTTCAGTTCTGTTTTGTCCTGTTCTGTTCTATTCTGTTCAACCATTGCTTTCATAGTGGGTATTGTTTGTTCCCATTGTTATTCTTTTTTTTTTTTTCTTTCCCCATTGTTATTCTTATAGCCAAGCATCTCAAGGATCACTGTTGCTGTGTTGTAAGTCAATTTCTTTACCTATATCTGCATACATAGATCTCATGAATTCGATCTCATGTCATGGATTGTTCACAATCATCGTTTACAAAGAACAAGTGATTTCAATCTCAAAGTTTTGAAATAATCAAAATCATCTGACCTTGCCCCAATAATCAGTATCATGGGTTCTTCCAAGCTCTTGTCCAAAACAGTGAAACTGGCACTAAAGTACTAACTCTGCAGGGTGTCCAAACTTTTGCATGTACACCATTATTTTGTTATCTGTTATTTTGAAAGGGTAAATGATGGAAATAAAGCCTATTTATTTATTTATTTTGAAATATCAAAAGGATGTCTAATCTGTAAACGGATGCCTTTAGGAGATTTTGAATCTTTCCTTGGGTTCTTTATGCACAATAATATAACATTTCCCCTGGGGTGCCCAAACTTTCGATCTCCACTGTATAAACAAAGTTCCAAGGTTTTATACATAGGATTATTACAATTGTGTTTTTACAACTAAGTTTATTTTAAACCAGTTATTTTAAAGGCAAAACTTTTTAAAACTTTTTTTTTTCAATTTTGAATGAAAATTATACAAATGGGGCGGTCGGTGTCCTTTCTATGGCACTGATGTGGTTGGCAAATGGACCGGTGAGTTCAGAGACTCCTGAGGGTTGATGTCAAGCAGAAGCTCAGTGAGTGTGTCTAAAATATTTGCAGAAGAGCATGAATGGAATTAGAACTTTTCCTTAAAAGTTAAATCTGAATTCTTTTGTTTGAGCAGTAGCCGTGGCTGAATGAAGCCTTTATGGTAAAATGACAGAAAAATGCAAATGAAAAGACACAGAGATTCCTCTTTTGTTGGGTCATGCCCACATGTATTTTTATTAACACAAAACACATATTTCTAAGATTCCATTGTGCATCTTTACACAAAACAACTAATTAAAAATGTGACCAGGATTGGGATAAATTCAACTTTTTTTCACACAACATATCTCACAAAAGGAAACGGCAAAAATACAAAAAAATGTTTGATGGATATCAGTTCCCCAGTGACCAGTTGCTATGAAACCCTCCCACCTCACCCAATAGAGTGTCTTAAAAAGGGAAGTGCTTTAAAAGACTGAAAAGGTCACATGAATTATGTATTAATCATAAGTGTCATCATATTTTAGATGAACCCTGTTTCCTTTATGTTTTGCTCATTCACAATGCTTTCCATTTTCCTTTCAACGTAATGTGGAATGTGTACCCCAGTGACTGGAGCTTTGACCTCTTTGGTGCATGGATGTGGGAAAAAACATGTGACTAATGGCCATATAGAGCTTCATCTTCCCTTCTTCTAGTCTTTCTCTTTTCACTTTGGTTTCTCTTCCTTATACCGGTTAAAAAACAGGATTTTCTATATCAGATGAAACACTTTGAATATTATACTGCAATTTTGACTTTGGATGATGGGGCATTATTTAAGGTGCTGTTCTAACCCTTAAGAGATGATGGCCTTTAAACTTAACTGACCCAACAGTCTTGTCTTTTCCTTTTTTGCCTCCTTTAGAGCAAAACTTTACACTCAAAGCAGCAAACAGACAGTAAAAGTTCTCTGAATCAGACAGGAACTACTGAAATGTTAACAGGCTACAATGTGACCAATAGTGTTATTATGTTCTTCTCCATCACCTCCTGACTGCCAGAGAAAAAAAAAAACTACAATTCCCAGAGACTCACCTCTTCACATTTGGGGTCATTAAAAAAAAAACACCAAAAGGAGTTAATTCAGTAGGATGCAGTAGTTGGGAGGGGTTCAGGTTTAGAAATGTCTTCTACAGAGGAAAGATTTGCATTGCTGGTAGTCAGGAGGATATGGCAAATATGCTGTGAAGCAAAATTTCTGGCCGTCTACGTCTTGCCCAGAAAAAATAAATTAAATCTATTTTTCCAACACAACTCAGCTAACATAAATACCGATCTTGAACGGTCCTAATTTTTATTATGTTACAAGATGGAAAAATTGCTGCAAAGCAAACGCCTGTGTTTTGAGGATAATTGAGATTGAGGATAGTTAAAAAGAAATTTCAACAGCTATTCAAGGATTCACACAATGACTTTTTTTTCAAATGTCAACATTTTTCTACATCTCATGTTGTAAATGTACACTCTTCATTTACTTTAACGTTCAATGTGATGTTTTTCATGTTTTTATTGGCTCAGTTTTCAGTTGTTTGGGTTGGGTTGTAGATACGAAGGCCTACTGGACATTTACATACTTACCATTTGTTATCACAGGGCTTCCAGTGCATTTTTTTAAGTGCCACACCATATTATTTAAATGATTAGCAAATTCTGAGTTTCAAGTACGATAGTTAGAAGTCTGATGAGTTTAAACCATTGATGTGCCTGTCCTCTCATATGGATCTGCAAAGCTACTTCAAAAATGTTCCCAAAAAAAAGCTTTAAACATCAGTTAAATGTAATCTTTATGTTTTCCTCATGTGACTCAACCTAAACATTTGATTAAATATCCCTGCTGTAAATTATTATGACAATGAAACCACACATACTGTGTGGAACACATAGCTGGAAAAATAGCACATAATAAAGTTGTTGTTTCATTACAGCTAAAAGAAAACCTCTGGACTCAAAGAAGACAAAACCAGAATTTCAGACATTACATGGTGATGTTACACCAGCTGCAGTGCCATAGAGCTCTATATCACCGCATGTTTTGGAGTATATTTTATATTATCTAATATGACAAAAGATATTTTGAGTTTCAGAAATCTTCTTAGTGGCACATAAATTCTGATTGTCATTTGGTCACAATGACTCACACATGTCCAAGGGAAAAACCACACCACCGTCACTGTCCCAGCTAGTAATTAACATTAGTATGCCAAAGATGTGGTAGTTTATTAGTCACATGTCATTGGAGATGCGTTTGCAGCTTTGCAACATATAGAGCAGCTGATGTCAAACATTTTCAGTTCTCATTATTTGTTTCATTATTGCAGTTAATATTATTAGAAAAGCCCTTTGTGTAGTGGCTCCTTATTCATGCCTTGCATTAAAGACTCTTGTGATGTAGAAAATATACTGGGCTGGTCACAATCTTTCTGCTCCAATGGGGAGAGTGTGGGGTTGCTCCACACTAATGGTCCCGCCCACAACTCAGAGGCAAATTTCCAATAAATTACTGCTGCTCTGCAGAAACTATGTCCTAGAAAATTACACAGTTTTTGTTTTGGGGCTAAAAATGGCATAAACATTATTAAAAGACTACTGGGAACACTTTTGAAATACTGCATTTCTATTTCAAGTCGCAGGAGTCAAACAATGCATCATAAGTACAATGCTTCTGAACAAATCCAGCATGAGATATTTCAGCGACCTTCACCAGGTACTGTAGGAACCTGCATCTGGATGACAGCGCTTTTAGCGGTACTTCCTTGTCTCTGCAACCCAGTTTGATGACTTGCTGTTCCGCAATAGTCAGCGTAACGATAAAATAAAAACAAGAATGTTAATGTCTCAATGCATATCAGATTTCATAAAGTTCAGGAGGAGAAAAATCAGATTATCTTCCATGTTCTTTTTGAGCGATGTTTCTTTTGCGTTGCTGTCAGAGTTAGTTAGTTAGTTGGAAAATAATGACTATATGAGACTATATATATATATATATATATATATATATATATACACATACTTTTAAAAATCACATACATATATTGCCTTACTTATTCCTGTATCACAACAAAATTTTACTGCAGGCTCAATAGAAAACACAAGGTTGTAAATCTTACATTTCATGGTTGAAGGGGACTGACCTCTGCAAGGGTAAATCACACTGCTTGAGTTTGATCAAAGTGGCCCCTTCCACAATTACATGGGTGGAACTTGCTTTGTGTCGGTTCCACAGAGTGCCCTGAACATCTGGGTTTAACAGTTAAGTATCATAATTACACAGAATGTGCCGGAAAACTTTTCAAAAACCAGTTTTTGTTTTGTTTTCTTTCTTTTTTTTTACTGACTGCATCTGTTGGATCTGATCTGACTCTGAATGCATACCGATCCACTTAAAAACAGAAACATGCTTTTGATGTGCTTTTACAATGATGCACACAGTTCTTTTGAGAAACCACAGTCTCTGCAAACTGATCTGAATGATTCAACTTGTTGAACTTTTATTCTGTTTCTACTTCCTTTTGCTCTTATTCTAATGAAACACCACGTCATGTACTTATTCTAAAGCCACAAGACTGACTCAACCCCCAGGCGCTGCAAATGGCTCATGTTTAAGATTACAAGCATGCAGATGCTCAACAGCATCTAGCGTGGACATTAAAACTAGTTATGCAAAGAATAAAAAAAAGAAAATGAACAGAATGAGCTACTAGAACATGATTGAAGGTACATTTTTGGTTATAAAGTCAATGTTTATACACTGACTTTGAGCACATACAACTTGTGTGGAATTGTCTTTTGGTTAAAATGATTTTGTTTTCATGAGAGCATGTTGACGTGTGATTACAAAGCTTGATTGGGGATGGATGGATGTAGAACTCCAACCTCAATGAAGACCCACTCAGATAAAAATATATGTTTTTGACATGTTCTTGTGGCATTTTTCTGATAATGGAGGACATAAATTAAGAAAATTAAGCTCTAAGTTGCATTTCTGAGTATTTCTTCATTCAAATAGTTGTGAATCAAGAGTAGACAAAAAAGATGCATTTTCGTTTTATTTGTGATGTAGGAAATATGTTGGGCCGGCCTGCTCTCTGCTCCGAGCTCTCTGCAGCGGTGAGGGAAGGGGGCGGGATTGCTACACTCCAGTGGTTCCCCATACAACTCAGAGGAGAATTTCTGAATTTAAAAGACTACTGGACATGCTTTTAAATAGTTCAAAGGCGATCAGAGTGGGTCTTTAGGGCTGTCATGGGGCATAGAAATGTTGCATTAGTATTACAAAAAAAAAGCTCCAGGAAGCTCATTGAAGCAATAAGGAAAATTTGTTTTATGAAATTATTTCTTCTTATTATATAAAGCTGACTAATGTACAATAGCAGGACGTTTGGGGCAAGAAAACTTGCCCAAACCAAGTCTGCAAGACTATCCCGTTCTAAACACACCCTGAGTGGAGTCCAGTGAACTCAGTGACAGTGTTAAAATAAATCCCATGACAGATTTTAAAAGTCAAGTTCCAATCCTAGAGGTTCATGGTAAGTCAAGGGTTTCAAATGACTGACTAGAAAACTTCACTCAGTGTGGTGTATTTCTTCAGAGACGCATTCATATTTAAAAGATGTGTTTGCAACTGTACACGACTGATGCTAAACATAATGATGCTGGGATCAAGCAGAGAGACGTCAGAGGTCTTCAGATCCAGGGACGCTTGCAAGGCCATCTGCTCTCCTTTCTCACGCCATTTGATGGAGAAACGTCAACCCTCACTATTAATTATGTATTTTTGTGAGGTGACACATAGATAGGGTGCTTACTCACTCAAGTCCAGCATTAAAGACACATCAGCAGTCTAGACTATTGTTAACCAGATTGATCACTGCACAAAACACTGGGTGAGTCTGAAGCTAACAGCAAATCCTCCAGCAGCTATAGAAAATAAGAATGATTTAGCTCCACAGACAGACAGATCACACCCAATTATCAACAGTTTCTAGTTGATGAGTTGGGCTTTATATTGTTAAATGTTCCCCAGTGTGTGGCTTCTGCTGGGTTCCCAGCAAAACAACGCGTGTTTTTGTTTTGCAGCCTTGTGGAAAGCACACAGGTAGCAGTCACACAATAACATCAGGATGATTTATCTCTGCATGAAGTAATTCAACCTTCAGGTTAGAGTAAATTTCAGACATTTTTCAACTTTTAAACTTCAGAGAGTGTTTTTATAAAACAACGCCGCAGAACTCTAGCTGAGAATAAGTTAAGCTGACTCCTTCCTTTCAAAATCACTTCCAGATTCTGTTCAGCATGCATTCAGATTCAGTGCTGCTTTCATGTTTGACCTACTTTTACATGAAGGAGATGACCACAAAGACGGAGAGGAAAAAGGAAACTGATAAAGAGGACAAAAAGCAAGCATAAAAGTTACTGCAGAAAGACAAAAAAAAATGTTAAAAAAAGGGAGAAAGAATTTTTTTTTTCTTAAACATTGAGGATCCACCAAGTGTCAACAGCAAGGAGAATGACAAAAGTAAAGGAGAGAACAAGAGAAATGTCTAAACAAGCAAAAAAAAAAAAAAAACCTAAGCTCAGGGTGCCTTGAAGGGTAGGCTGTACCAAAGGGAGGAGGGAGTCTCTGCTCTTCCTAATAAAGCGAGAGTATTTGAAAGGAGGCAGTGAGAAACGTTAGACTGAGCTGTTACAACAGAGAGGGAGGACAAGGAAAACAGAAAAGAACGAGCTTTGTGTGGCTGCTGAGAAAGGACCCATGTCTGCACAAAGAGGTAGGTGTACTGCTATGACTGGTACACATGTGCTCAGGAATAGGAAGCTTTCATTTAATTTTTTTACCCAGTGTCTCCAGCAGCATGTACCGGTACGTAAAGTCTCAGCTGTTCTCCTTTTTCCATCTCCCTTGCTTCATTGCTTGCAATCGCAGCAGGGCAGGTGTATCACAGTACATTGTTGGCATTGAGGAAAGCAGGTGCTTTTGTTTTATTTTGAAGTGGCATCATGTTTCTTTTATCTTCTAGGGTGAACACATGAAGTTTTTTTATCCCTTTTGATAAACTCACATGTCAATGTGTTTGCAAAGTTTGACCCTCAGGCTTATTTTGATTTTTGTTATGCAGCTGCTGTCTAAGTTTATTACAAAGTATCAGAGAATTTGATCTGAAACCTCCAGTGTTAGCAGAGCTTGTGTCTAACACTATGAGCTCTGCAGATCTTTCCATTTAACAATTTGGTGCTGCTTTTTTATCTTATCACTTTGGTTCTTCTTAGGAAGTCTCAAGCTTTCAAGATGAACTATATTTCATAACCGTAAAACAGCTAAATGCCTGATGTACGTGAGACTTTCTGAGGCTGACATTCTTTTTGCTGTTGATGTTAACTTGTTCTGCTGTTCAGATTCGACACTGAAACTCTGCACTTATTGATCTGTTGAATCAAGTTGCTGCATGTTTGCTGCAGTTTCCCCACACTTTTTCCTGCAGAAAGCTGCTCGTGCCAGCAATGCTTTAATGTTAAACCGAGCGAGAAGGTTAACCTTTGGGGTCTGATCAAGACATTTTTTTGTAATTCATCACATTTGTCCATTAGTTTATGGTTTCAGGGTAGGTGTCAAATCACAAGTTGGTGTCAGCTTGTTTAGCCTGATGATCCAGAAAAGAGTACTTCCCTTTCTAAGCAGTACAGACATATGATGCTTCCGGAGGTTCCCTTTCGGTATTTCACAAAAGTCCTGGCTAGACTTTATAGAAGCTGACATTGTTCTCTGTTTGGAAGTCCTTGATTGACAAACCTTTGTCAGTGTTTTTTATTTCCTGTGTCTCATTGGCAAAAACACACAAAAAAGCAAACTTTTTTTTCTGAAGGAATATTTTGATAACTAGTTTTAAGTGGTAAAGTAAAGATTTATGTCTTGCAGGACTACATGAAGTATGTTGGCAGGAAAACAGCTGCAGAACAAAGTCAATAAAGAGACAAAAAGAAGTTGTTCATGGCTTACCGTGTTATATAGACGATGCATAGAAAGGAATCCACTTGTTTAAGATGTGTGATGCTATTTGCAGTATTACATAATGTCGCACAATGATTCACTGCTTTGAACATTGGCTCACAATGCCACATCTTTTCGGCTGAAATGTGTTGCTTTGCATCAATACATTATAGTGAAGATAGAAGGTCTGCAAATAGTGGTCAGATGTTCTTTCTTTAAGCCACTAACGGCTTTATGGATAATTTCATATTACTGAAACCAAACTGGCAAGTATTAGGACAAGATTTTAGTGATCCTGGGACGAACCTTTAATAAAGTGATATATTATTTTAAAAATGGCACTGTTTGACAGTGATGTTGGCATATAAGAAGACACAAAGATAAATTTTTCCATTGTTGATCCTCTAGCTTCTGTTACAGACGTAAAATGTTGCCTTTAGCTTTTTTTTTAAACATTGCAGACCTTTTTATTTTAAATATCCGGTAAATATCAAATTGCCATCTAACATTTTGAAGCAAATTTTTTAGCAAAAAGAAAAAAAATGTGAATGATTTATTCTGATTTTCCAGAAGATTTGACTCTTAAACATAAAGCTGCTTCTTTAATTAAAAAAAAAAAGGTTTATTCTCACTTCGTCTTTAATTGCGGTTAAAACCGGGATGTGTGTGTGCCGGCAGCATTTTCTGTGCTCGAGTTATCTATAGATTTCTTCACATTCTTAGATAAGTGACACACAGCTTTATCATGACCTGCTTCCTCAGATTGTTAGGTTGTTTTAAGTGGACTCTGGAAAGTATGGAGCAGTTTGTTTCTGTTTATTCAGAGCAGAATAAACAACAAGCATTACTTTCTGGAGGTTTTATTTAATACTCTTTAAATCTGTCTTTGACAGCTTTCTCTTTTCACTCATGCACACTGATGTCTTCCTGTAGAAAAACACCTCCCATGGCTTCAGAGAGATTCCTGGAGCTTTAAGAGATTCTTTCCATTTCGTTGTTAGTCTTAAAAATCAGAGCCTTGTAAATAAAAGTCCTTTTAGTTGATAGGTTTAATTTGCCACAGTAAATGCCTCTCATTGAAAGACATTTTAACAAAAAAAAATCAGACATGAATTGCAGTTCTCCACACTCGCGAAGCGGTTTAGAACTCTTCCTTTCTCCATTTGTTTAAAAAAATAGAAGTTGCAGACTTCTAAGACCCAAATTTGCCTTTGTTATGACCAGCCTGACATCTTTTCAATGCTTCTTCTTCCTTTAAACATAAACTGGATAAAAGAGGGTTTTCTCAGTTTAAGTTTCACTTGTAGAGAAGCTGCTTCCTGCATGTGAGCTGCAAACACGACTCTAATCCAAAATCATTCATTCATTCATTCATTTTCCAATCCGCTTTATCCCTTTCGGGGTCACGGGGTTGCCGGAGCCTAACCCGGCTACTCATGGGCGAAGGCAGGGGACACCCCTGGACTGGTCGCCAGTCTGTCGCAGGGGCCACAATCACACACCCATGCACACTCACATTCACACCTAGGGACAATTTAGAGTAACCAATTAACCTATGAAGCATGTTTTTGGACGGTGGGAGGAAGCCGGAGTACCGGGAGAAAACCCACGCATGCACGGGGAGAACATGCAAACTCCACACAGAAAGGTCCCCCAGCCAGGACTTGAACCGGGAACCTTCTTGCTGTGAGGCAGGAGCGCTAACCACTGCGCCACCGTGCAGCCTCTAATCCAAAATGTACTTCAAAACTAAGTACAAATAAGGACATAAGGACTCAAAAGGGATATAGCGGGTTCTGAAGATGGATGAATGGGTCGAATTTGTCTATACACATATTTGTATTACTTCAGTTATCAGCAGGGTATAATACATGTCAAACAGCCTCTGTTACAATTAAATGTTTTCATTTTTATTTCCTATTTTGAAAACAAGGGAAATCAGAAAATAAGACAAAAATCTGCAGTGGTTGATCTTCTCTTCAAAGCAGAAATTTTTTTAATGAATATTTTAAAATGTTCAGTAAATGTGCAAATAAAGTTTGTTTTTAAATGGTTGACAGCCTTAAATCTCAGTTGGATTGGGATCATAACAGTGGACTCAGGAGATAAGACTTCTGGAAAATCCTAATCCTGGAGGAGACAGCAAAATAAATTTCTGAACGTGTGAAACTGCCTCGTCATCTGAACAGTTTATGTTAAACTGCAAAACATAGTTATGTTTATATATAGTTATGTTTATATATAGTTATATTTATATATTATATATATAAGTTTCCTCCATGAGAGCATTCAAGGTACTACAGTTTTGTATCGCATAGACCTGTTTAACAGCATGTTAGAATGGCATAATAACTAACATTCATCAGTGATATTCATCTAACTGTTAAATATGTATGTGTATGGTGCTCTGAAATTTCCAGTGGGCTCCGTATTTCCACCATTTGCACTTTTTTCATACCAGATAAAAGACAGCTGCTTTTCAAAGACATGGGATGGCATCTAAAAAATAGAATGAAAAGAGGAAATTAGGAAACATCTCTGTACCACCATGCAGCAACTGTACCTAATCAAGGGTCAGCGAAGTTCCTTGTCCTCTTAGAATCAGATATTGTCAGCACTTCTCAGATAAAGTTCTGACTCTTCTTAAGAAACAAAAACAATATCCTGTTCCTATTTGTCTTTTGTAGGACAGTTTTAGGGCCTAACTTTAAAGACATTTTAGAACTAGACTGCACAGAAAAGAAACTCTGAAAGGCTGCTGTTTGGTTGTTAAAGGTTTTATTACCATTTCCATTCACAGTATGATTTACTGTGCAGTGTGATAAATGAGAAAAATGTAAAGAACAGCCAAATTCAAAAATGGTAATACTGATGTTGGCTTACGTTGACCTCAGGTGGACAGCAAATGCCTAATATAGACAATACTGTTAAAATGTATAAGTATAGCAGAAAAAGGATAAAAATATAACAACTCTTTTTTCTACTACCTCAAGTCACATTTAGTCACTTTAAACATATAAAAGCTCAAACGTTTTCTGTGATTTAAATATTTTCAATATATTTCTAAGAAATATTATCCAATTTCTACAGTTGAAGACTATCAAAAATAATCTTAATCTCGGGATTATGGTATAGAGGCTCCTTCACAATAGTTAGGACCACATTGCTGGTTATTTTTCTATAATGACTTGAATCATTTTCTGTTATTTTAAAGTTTTAAGCATTTCATTAAAAGCAATATTACCAATATTGGGTTGTATCTTTTCTTTAAAACTAACATTCCTAAAATTAAATTTTTAACATTTATTTTATTTCCCTTAAACCTTTGACCTCTGATCTTATTTCCAGCTACGAAAAAAACCATCAATTGTGTTTTTGCTTTCAAGATGCTAAATTTGTTTGAGTCAAATTTGCATCAATAGGTGTCAAGTGGTTACATTGTTAACCATCAATGACAAATAATGTAATGTTTGAGTCTTTTATCACTTTAACTTTTAGTTTTTTATATTTCTAATAATAAATGTGGAAAAAGGATACAACACTTTTCTAACATAGTGACAACCGTGTTGCCAAACCTCTACTTTAAAGACCTAAAAGTCAAGTTGTTGTCACCTTCTTATGATTATAAAGCCACATCATAGCCATCTGATGTGTCACACCTTAACTCATTGCAGTGTGTAAAGTCATAACTACACTGCAAACGTCCTTACTCCACCTCTTGTTATCGTGGCTCATGAAAAGCTTAACAAGTCTTTTCTTGGTTGCGTGTTTTACACAAGTTTTCACGTGGCTAATGTAAGGTAAGGTACAGGTACTACCAGGATGTGGTCCTTGTATACGGATACAGTCTTGCTTCATACTTTGAACGTAATCTTGGGTTTAGCCTTCAATTCTGTTTAGCTGTCAGAATACCCAGCTTGATGTTGCAAGGTAAATGTCAGACCTCATGTTTGCTGAGGTAATCTGGTCTGGCATTATGTCTTTCTCAAGTATAGGACAATCCAACCTTGCCTTTGTGTAACGTGGCATTTAGGGATTTGTGACAACATCCAGTATATTATCATCCTGAGACAAACCTTTCCAGTTTAAATGTTGTGTTAAACGTCTTAAATACTTAAAGTTTGTGTTTTGCGGGATAAATGATCTAAGTTCGACTTGTCTACACAACACTCACTCCTGCAGCAAGACAAACGGGTTGATGTCAGATTTCTTAAATATCGTAAAAGGCCTCCTTTAAACTGGGCTCCACCTTATGCACCTTAGACACGTAGGATCCTTGGTGGGGGGTGCTAGGACATCACTGCCAGCAAGCAGGAGATGTCCTCTCAGTGCTCTACCCTCCAATTTTAACTGCACCGTAGACATTTGGGGCTCCTTGGTGAGAGGGCGATTGGACATCCCTGTAAGCAATCAGGAGATGTCCTCAGTGCCCTGCTCGCCAATTTTAACTGCACCCTTTATTACACACACCCATCAACCACAAGAAACACACCTCAACACACACACAAATACATTACACAAGGAAGGTGGGACTACTGATCTTCTGTCCCCTACCCCATCCCTGGTGGAGGGAACAGGGCCTTCAGCAGCGGTGGCCTTGTCTCCTGGGGGTCGGCCTCCTGGGCCCGGCGGCCCCCTCCCCACGCAGGGAGAGGGATCCCTTTGTCCTCTGGCAAGTCCATGAGCGGGGGATCATATTCCATCTGAGCCTGGAGGGTGTCTGTGTCCTTGTGGTGCGGGTTCTGGCCCTTACCCTCGGGTGCCGAGCCCCTTCTGGGTCACAACATGAGGAGAGCCTGGTCAGGCAATGTACACCTTCGGGGACCCCCACTTCTCTTGGTCATCCCTTTTCTAGATGGGGGTAGCTGACCCCCATCGTGCTCTCTTCTGGATCTCCGCAGCTGCCTGGAGCTTTGGAGCGGGTCTCCCGTGGGGGGCCCGGGCTCGTACCCGGGGCTGGGGTGGGGGGATGCCCAGAACTCCTGGGTGGTGGTGGGCGGCTTGTCTGGGGTGGTGGGGCTCTCGGGGGTGGGGGCCCGCGCTGGGCCACCTGGCGCGGTGGGAGGGCTGCTCTCCTGACTGGGCTGGGCCTTGCGCTCTGCGCTTCCGTACCTCACTGCGCTCGAGTGTTGGGGGCCCATGTGGCTGTCCTGCGGGCCCTGGTCTGGGTGCTTGGCTGGGCTGCCTGGCGGGTGGATCTCCTCCATTGACCCCACAGTATGGGTGCGGGGGCGGGCCCTGGTCGGCGCTGCCGCCTCGGCGGGTGTCTTGGTGTGGGGATGGCTGGGGGTTCTCCCTCCTTCTTTGTGCATTCCATCATCCACTTCAGCTTAACATAACATTCACCTGAGCACAGGCGTCAGCTCACCTTTACACCTTCAAATAGTGTGCATGACAGAATGTAATGCTTTACATGTGTTGGTTGGTATGCACAAGTGTGCGTGTGAACTTGATGTGGACAAGTTTGTGAACACTCTTGGAGCCGGCAGGTATGTAACAGCTGAGTGTGTGGACAGGCCCCGCCCATTTTAGACCAACACTCACTATTGCAATGGGTATAAGCTCCAACATTTTGTTGCCTGTAGATTAACAAATCTACCTTCCCTTCCCAGTAGTCCTTCTCTAACTTCTATAATCCACCATCTCTCTTTCCCCCCCTCCACCCCCCCCAACTCTCTCCTTTTCCCCCTTTCCTTTTCCGTCCGGTCCAACAAAAAAGACACACCAAAAAAAAAAAAAAAAAATCAATATTAATAAAGTTTGGTTTAAATTACAAAAGGGGCTTATACCAACATACATTTTGTGTTCGCTATGATTTATAACCCCCGATTGTAAGAGTAAAATCTGTCTAATACAAGAGGTTCTCAGCTCATATCTGTTTGCTCAGCTGTTGGACAGGACAAGTTAAAAAAAATAAAAATAAATAAACTGGGCTCCAGTTGGGACTGGACCACTTAAAAATATTTACATTAACCTCCAAAAACTGATTAAGCATTTGCAGATGTTTTACCCTCCACTCTTTGTCGTTTTTTTCCCTTCTTTCCACTAATCTTTGTGAGCCTAGCTGGCCTCACCTTCACATTTAATCTGTGTTTGCAGAGCAATTGCATATAAAAGCAGTTGGGAAATGAGTGTGCCAACATGTTAGTTTGGTTTTACAGAAAAGGCTAATTTGGGGTAAAAACTGGTCATTTTGATAGGTTTTAGGAAAGCAATTGAGATATCCAGTAAACACATAGTTTAAAATCTAAGCTGAGGGACACAGAAACACACAGTTGGAAGTTGGATTAAGGAAAGTATTCCTGTGATCTCAAGCCTTTAATCAAGCTCCGTGGTGAGTCTTGTTTTCTGTCACAACAAGTGTTTCTGTTCATCCGTCTGCCAAAAGCATGGAGACCAGCAGGAAACACACATAATACAAACATTTTTACTTCTTCATTAAAAACAACCAAAATGATTTTTTAAGGTGCTTTTGGATATTAAATAGTAACAGTAAAAAAAGGAATGTGCAGTAACAGACTTAGAGCTCTATAAATCCACACACAGACACATCTTGGACTAGGCTATAACAGAGTACGGTTTTGTAACTGCATCCAGACATCACTGATGCTAAAACTGTTTACGGATTTCAGCAGACAAACTCCAGATGTTCTCATTCATTCTCCGTGTGGTAAAAAGTTCCGATATAAACGCTAAAGCCAAAGCAAATCAAGTAAACACACTTGGCCGGCTCATCTGCTTTTGTTATTGGGCTTCCTAGACATGTACCATGTACTTTCTAGGAAAGCTGCATTGAATTCCATAGCCGCACTGGATTAGGTTGGTAGTTGTGTAAAGGGCAGCTCACTTTCTGTCTTCCTGAAAGTTGTGTCACTGAGCTGCATGAGTTTAAATAAAGTTAGGGAAAGACAACGGAAACATTTAGAGATAGAAAAAGAAAAGCTGGATTGCACCAAGACAGTAAAAAATGTTGCTGTTATTTAAGCTCTAGGTTTCAGAACAACTTCCGCAACTACTAGCATATAGTTTGTCCATCGTTTACTTTTCAAATGTGTTCCAAATATTATTTTAATTAGGTAATATATTTATCTCCTGCAGCAGTATGGTCTTTTAATCTACTTTACTGCTACTACAATGATTAAAATGTCCAAAATAGTTCTTCACGAATGACAGGCACATTGCATTTGCAGCTCAAATAAATCAATATTTTCAAATTCTGCCAAAAGTGCACCAATGAACTGAACGCCACATTTCAAAGTTCAAACTAGTAAAACTATTTCCTAACCCTCCATGACAAACACATTCACTAAAATAGGAAATCCGTCTGATGGCAAAAAGAAAGACGTCAGAAATATCGAAAGAACCAAGAAAAGAATAATAAAAGCAACTTTTTAAAAAGCTAGTGCATTAAATAGAATGTAATTAGAGTTCATAACCAAATATATGACATGTAACTGCTGGAAGTCCTTCTCAGCAAACATAACACATATGATGTCACAAATCCTATTTTAAAGCTTCTGCTTTAGCCAGACATTGATTTTTGTTTTCATTTTTTACTTGAGTCAAATCATTTTAAATATACATTCGTACATATATATTAGAGCAAAAAAAGTAGCCATTTGTGATGTATGGAACATTCAAGTTTAGAACGTAAATAAATAAATAAAATAAAAGCATATTTTTCAGGATAGTCCATCTTCTACTTTTTGGAAATACAAACATTTCCAACCAAAATAAGACTTCTTGCAACTGTCTTTGTGGAGAAAATTTAAAAAACTTTACTGAGTACAAGGAAATGGTAATTCTCTTTAGTAAGGTTACTCACTTACTGTTTTGCTTCTTTTTTTAATGCATCATTCAAAAAAAAGGCAAAAGAGTGGAAAAAGTATCAGTACCATCTTTGAAAGGATCCTCACATTTGCAAGCAAGTCATGTTTTAGTCTGCACAAAAACTCACTCACGAATGCACAAAAACATCTCAGCAACGTGTGCACTCAAAACAAACATGCAGACATGCAAAGACACAACCAGAGCCGAAAGCTGGGGATTCCAATCCTTCACTGAGATGGCATCACAGTCTGTCAGTAAGGAAAAAACAGGCAAACAAGGGAATCCCCGCTTCTGCTTCTCCTGGAAGAACAGGAGGGATCATTGGAGTAAGTAACTCTCATTAGTTCACAGAGAGTTCCTTTTAAGGGGGTTCACATGGACAAGAGAGCACATGCAAGCACGCTTTAGCTGTGTCTCCATAGAGACCGGCTTTACGGCCCCAGCTTGGAAAGGAAATGCCAAACTCGGTGCTTCAGAGGAACTCACACACAGCGCACACACTGTGTGTGCGCTGGAGTAACGAACCCTCTGTCCAGCCATAACGAAAAAAATAGTCCCCATCTTCCCATTTTCTCTTCTTGCCCTTTTTGCTCACCCTTTCCTACACTTCCGCTCTTTTCTTCCTCATTTGATCCACCTCCTCCCCTATCAGAACAGAGTTCACTGGCGTTGAGGTAAGTGCACTCTTTCACTGTCTGTTAGCCACTGCAGCTCTAGTGTGCTTTCAGGGTTTGTTTTCCTGCTGTGGACAAATCTGCACTCCTGCTCTTCAACTGCTACAAGCCCATTCTTCACAGTTAGGAGATGTTCCAGCGGCGGGGGTTTAGCAGCTATCAAGTGAATGGTGTCAGCATGTTTGTTAGTTACCAATACTGCATTCTATTGTACCTGTGTTTATGTAAGTGTGATATTTTTGTGCAGACTTTTGCGTCACATGTGACCTCTAGGGAACCTATTTTCCTCAACAAGGATGTTATCAACAACCCTACTTATTTGTATTTGTGTCTCAGTGGTGAGAGGTGTAAACCCCATGGGCACTCAGAAAGGAAAGAAAGTATTTTTCAACACAACTTTTGGTTTTTTGTCTTATTTGGTCAACATTTAAAGGAAAAAAATGTTTGTTTTTTTTTATTTTTGAAGTTCAGTCAGTTCTCAAAACAAAGCCATTTATTTAATTTCTGTAAAGCAGAAATATTGTTCATCTTTTAAAGTGAAGAGTGGAACAGACTTTAAAATGTTCATCACAACACCCCTAAAAGAGCCTGGAATAAATTCAAAACACTAATCAGAAACCCATCTGCAGTCCTTAGTTACCAAACAAAACAATTAAGCACTCCACATGGCCCCAACACATTTTTATAGCATCATCCACATCTGGATGCAAGACTAAATCTGTTTTTTTTTTCTTTCCACGTCTCACTGTCTTCCCCTTTCTAACCCGGCAACCCCCTGGCTTCTCCTTCCTGTTTGTCTGTCTTTCCGCCCCCACTCCTAGAGATGAAAGAAAAGAACTCCTGGCACCGGCCTGTGACCATCATCATCACTGTGATTGGCGTCATAGCGATTGTTACCTTGGTGACAGTCCTAGTTTTACAAAACAGGACTATCGCCCAAAAATATAAGGTATGGTGCAGAGTCTAATGTTTTAATTGACCCTTTAGTTGTAGACCTAATTGCTTTATAGTGAGCCAAACACTGTTTATAGCTGTTTTGAATTTAATTACGTAAGATGTTTAAAAATGCAGGCAGTAGATACTGATATCATATTTAAAAAAAAAGTTTTCTGAATTCTAGGATTTTATTCACTGACCTTAACAAGAATTCCTCTTTCTTCTTCCCCTTTCAGTATGGGATTGTGCTGGATGCCGGTTCTTCCCACACATCGCTTTATATCTATCAGTGGCCAGCAGAGAAAGACAACAACACTGGAAGGGTTGAACAGAAACTTAACTGCCAGGTACCAGGTGAGGTGTGCACAGGCCAAACCCAAGTGAATGATATGAATTCCATAAACAACATACCTAATTATTTCATTTTGATCATTTAAGTTCTTTCTTTAACATTTTTTTTTCAACACAGTGCATTGAGAATAGCATATAGTTATCTGCCATTACCATTTATTGTCCTCAATCTTCTGGTAGTTTAATGGTAAATTTGTTGTGCTTTTTAAAACATTGTCCTTTGTTTTGTTGTTTATTCCTATTACATTCAACCAAGCTTTGTTTTTTGGTTCTCCTGCTTCGATACTGCTTCATTATATCTAATATTTGACATGCAAAGCCACAGGGGTGTAGGACTGGCACACTCAGGAAACCTAGGTTCACTTCCCAGAGCGTGCATTAAGCTTAGCCTAGAGTGGGTCAGCAAGACCCTTCATGCTGCTGCCTATATCTGGGCCTCCCTGTGCCTTGAAAATACAGGGTTGTGTCTGCAAGTACGTGTGGTGTAAAACTCTCTGCCAAACCACCTGTGCAAAACATGAAAGCTGATTCGCTGTGGCGACTCCTGAAGGCATCCTGAAAGGTGAAAAACATTGTATGAACGAATATGAAGACCAAAATCAAGTTATTTTTTATGCGCCCACTTCAACAAGGATGAAACAGAATTCAGATATTTTGGTTGAACGTATAGAAAACAATGTCACAGATTAAAGCAATGCCATCAAAAAAACAATAACAACTAGACTCAGAACAGACAGCATTTGAGTTGAATTGAAGAATGATTAAATTTACCCCATAAAGACTGATGTCCCCTTATGTTCATTTTATATTCTAGTATTTAAGTTAAAAGTTAACATCTTAATTATAAGTCTTTTTTAGGATTGTTCATAAAGTTTCTATACATTTAAGTTTTTAAAGATCTCTTTATTTTTGATGATAGTCTTATTATTAATCAGTGTAGACTCCCATCATCCATGAGTACATTTTATTTCATGACAGACTTTGTTGAAATTTTAATGAACTTGTGGCTTTTTAGACAGTGCCTCATCCTTTAGGTTTATCCAACCTGATGCTAAAGTACTCACCAAACGTCAGCTTCATTATTGACTCAACCCATTTAATCAGTAACATAAAAAAAACCCTGAGGCCAAAATGCAAAAGGGATGTCATCCTTGAATGTTTCATATTTTGAATAAGGGACTTCACATATTTGCTTTTTTTGTTATTTCTGTGACAGGTAAAGGGATCTCAAGCTATACGGCAACACCTTTGAAGGCAGGGGAGTCGCTGATTTCCTGTCTGAAAGAGGCTAAAGAGAAAATCCCCCAGAAAATGCACAAAGAGACCCCGCTTTATTTAGGAGCTACTGCAGGAATGAGATTGCTGAAGTATGCAGCAAAAACACACATACACAGCACATGCTTAATGTATTTTTACAATTTATTCTTTGACACTATTACCCAGAACAATACTACTGTAACATCTTACAAGCCTATGCAACTCACACTATTATGATCCATCTAAAGCTTGATCCAGGCAGACGTGCTTCCCCTGCAAGAACAAAATGCTGTTGTCTCCACTCATGTCCACATGCGAACATTGTGATTTATGACCTTGTAAAGTTTATTGTCATGGTGCATATGTTACTGTCAAACCCACTTTAGATGATACAGTCTATTTATTATTTATGTGCTGCTGTATTGACATGAATAATGGATGTGTCTGGATCTACCTTGTGCATGCAGGATGGAGAACAGCTCAGCATCAGATGAGGTATTTAAGGCTGTGGACAAAACCCTCCGAAGTTTTCCATTTTCCTATCAGGGAGCCAGAATACTCAGCGGTCCGGAGGAGGGTGCATTTGGCTGGGTTACGGTCAACTACCTGGATGATCGCCTCAAACAGGTCTCTATGGGGGATTTTAAATACACTTCTGTGCACAAATGTCCAACAAGGCATTTTTTTGTTTTGGCTACACAAGGGGGGAAAAGTTGCATATGTTGCCATGGTAAAACCGCACGGAAAATTGGATGTAAAAATGATGTAGATTTGAAAAAGCAAATAAATTAGTAGTTTTAGAAGATTTCATCCCTTTGATGTTATATTGGGATTTTTATAGTGAGCAAACTCAAGTATAAAAACAAGGCATATTATTACTTATGTTGGAAAAAACTGTGCCGCACTGTAATAAGCAAGATCCAAAATTTACCTGTCAGGCCTTTATGTCTCTTCTATTCACTAATTTCCAGAGAGCACTGGTGTCAGACAAACACCTGTTTAGCTGAGATGGAGCCATTTGCAAAGCTATAGATATGAGTCAGCAAAGGGTCGCGCTCGCTTTTTGCGCTGTGCAGCTTTTTCCTCCATTAAATGTATTTGTAAACAAACAGGATTTATAGATGCTTAAATCATCTAATTGGTGGGTTGTAATTTGCAGCAATGTTTCTTCTAAATTTTTTGTTTGAGTTATTTTTCTTTATTGTTTCACCATTCAGAACAGTTTCCTAAAAAGGCCACTTTCCTTTACAAATGCAGGAAAAAGTAGAGAAAAAGCCAAATCTTTTTTTTTTATTGAATATTTCACTTATTTCAAATTGATCTCTGTTTTTAGTGCTACTTGTGTTCACGTGAAGTTTTGTCACAATGTTCAAACTGTTTATTGTAGCAACAGTTGGCTCTCATGGCCGTTGGCACGCTCACACTGTTTCGGGTCCGTATGTGTTTGTCTTTACCACAGGGCTTGGAAACTACAGGTGCCCTTGACCTTGGTGGAGCCTCAACTCAAATTAGTTTTGTTTCTGATGATTACGACGGGTCAGAGTCACCTGACAATGCAGTGAGCTTTCGGCTTTACGGAAATGACTACACCCTGTATACTCACAGTTTCCTGTGTTATGGGAAAGACCAAGCCCTGCGGTTGGCGCTGGCACACCAGACTAAGGTAGGCGTCTTGAATTTATGATGCCCAAACCTGACAATGAATGAGAGTCACCCTAAGACATTTGTGCTGAAAAATACTTTACTAAAAAAAATTAATATATGTTAAAATATGTTGGATTTACAAAGCTTCCTCTCTGTCACGCCTTTTTCTCTCTTAATGTTTCTTTCTCTCCTAGTCAGGTCCAACAGCAATCACGGATCCTTGTTTCCACAAAGGTTACAATGAAACAAAGCACTATACCGTCGTCTATGACAGCCCCTGTGTGTCAAACCGGAAACCCCAGATAGTCGACGAAACCTTCATTCATTTGGGAGGAGGAAACTTTACACAATGCCAAGAAGTCATCAAAAGTGTCTTTAACTTTACTCCCTGCATATACAGCCGTTGCTCTTTCAACGGGATCTTCCAGCCGCCTCTGCAAGGCCAGTTTGGGGTAAGATGACACAAAAGTCTTTCACCGTCAAGGCACTCGTATATACACAGCAATTCCTCAATACACAAGGTTAGAAGTTTGACTCATTTTTGAGTTGGGAATTGGCCAAACAGCTTTCTTAGCCAAATAAGAACATCAAACTTTTTACATTAATTAATACGTTATTTCTTAGAATTTAAAAACACAATTGCAAAATGTCATTATAAAGATTGAGCTCCTGCCCTTTTATGGCTTCTAGTGGGGCGGATAATTAAAGTATTCGTGCATTTTGTTGTACAAGCACCAAATTTGTCATGGATACGTTGGTACATTAGTCATGAGAAAATCCAAGATTTTAAAATATAAACAATAGCACTGGCTATGCCCTCAAGTTTAAAGACTTTGTTTTGTGCATGAAAAGCCAATATTTTTGAGACTGGGGCAAATAGACAAGGAATATTTTTTTAACGATTTGTAACCATCTTTACAAATGGCCACCATTTTGGATTTTTCTCATAGCTAACATGCTTTTCTGAAAGAGGGAATCCTAAGGTACATCCATGCCAAATTCTGCACTAATACCACAAAATGCACAATTTGTTTAAAACAATAACTTCACTGGCTCAGCTATTATGAGTCTTTTTTCCCATCAAAAACTACTTGGAAAGGCTTCAATATTAACAGCTAAATAAAAAAAGGCTTTGAATTCAGACTGAAGTTCAATGTTTTACCATCTTTTTTTACATTAAACATCAGGAGAAACTTGGAGAGAAACTAACCTACGAGCACGTTAAAGCAGCAACATTTTTGAAAATGTATAGATTTGACCCTTTTCCTTTACATCACAAACAAACAAATCATTATTTTTATGGTGAATCACTCAATTACCCTTACCAAAGGTAGTATAATTGAAACTTTTTTCGTTTAGTATGCTTGAAGATAAGTATAGCAAGTACAGTATAGGCTACTATAGATCATGTGTGTATAGTGTAAGACGTATCACTGAATATTTCTTCACACTAAATCGGAACATTTCAAGTTTAAAAAGGATAGTATATAAAAGTAAACTTCAAGTATACTGCCTCACTTTTAGCATAGACTAAGTACACTTGTAGTACACTTCAACAGACTGATACATATTGATTGATACAACGTTTTGTCTTCTACCTTTAACGGCTTTTTTCTCATTTTTTAGGCCTTCTCTGCATACTTCTTTGTGATGAACTTTCTAAATCTGACTGATACATCAGTCCCTCTAAAGACTGTGATGCAAAAATTATCAGACTATTGTGCAACACCTTGGACTCAGGTTTGCATGTATTTAAGTGTTTTTAAAACAAAGATGAAAACTAATTTTACAGCACATGTCTAGTTCCTGTCTTCCACTAATCTGCCTCCTCTCTGAACGCCTCATACAGGTCAAAAAGGAACATGATGTCCCACTTAAATATCTGGCTGAGTACTGTTTTTCCAGCACATACATCCTCACCCTGCTAATGGAAGGTTACAACTTCAGCTCAGAGACCTACTCCAACATAAAATATATCAAACAGGTCAGCTGATTAATATCTGTGTCGTCTTGTCATTGTTTTGAATAAAAAGATACATTTTTCTATACAAACTTGAGTGTTTACGTTTTTTAGGATACAATTATTTAAAACCAAGTCGTTTTTTCCTTTAAAAAAAATGTGTATCAATATCTTGAGTTGATAGCTGATAGAAACTTCCAGCTCTGAAGATTTCCAACACCTTCAATGTCTCACTGCAGACATGTAAAGAAAGTCATGCAAAGCAACAGCCCATACATTTGTATAATGTGCAATGAAATAAAGCTGTCCTCATCTAATTCTTGTTTAAGACACGATAGTATTTGCCATGTTTACATAAAAAATGATAATAATACTATGTTTAGATAAAAGTATAACGACAGATATATTGAAGCTTAAAATATCAAAAGTGAACATAAAACCTATTTAGCATGATATAAATTAACAACTTTCTCACAAAAAAGGAAATACATTAACTTACAGAAACATCAACATAAAAAAGGATGATAAAATGTGTTTTTTTTTTGTGGCTGTTTCTAGTTTTAACAACAATTTAACACTCATATGAAACAAAGCAGCAACCTATAAAAAGGTTCTTTTTCAAAGGGAGCAGATGTTTAGTACAGTTGAAGACCTGATGTAGTTTGTACTGATGAAGAGAGAAAAGCTAAGGAGCATCAGGTGTTTTTGGTTCCGGGTTCCTGGCGAAAACAGATTTTCTAAAAGTCCTTAAGAAACTGTGGAGTCCCTCAGGGTTCGTGCAGAAAAATAAAAAAACTAATCACATTGAACCCGGAAATAGAAAGGTTTTGCAGTGAAATCTTCTAAATCTACATTAAAAAAGAAGGAACTGTTTCCCATGTATCACATGGATATATTTTCACATAATATGTTTACTTAAGATATAATGAGATTTTGTCATAAATAATCATCCAGGTTTCTGCTTTTTTTGAGAATAATGTTTGTTTTCCTTCATCTTCTGCTTTTTTCCAGATTAAAAACAGTGATGCAGGCTGGACCCTTGGCTACATGCTGAATTTGACCAACATGATTCCAGCTGAAGCTCCAGACTCTCCTCCTTTAACATACACCAGCTACGTCTCTGTGGTCACCGTGATGGCACTACTACTCTTCATCATATTCATCCTTTTCTTGCATCCTATATGGCCCAAATGCACCAAAGAACCAAAGATTATATAAAAAAAAACAGATGTGTGAAATTAATGAACACTGATTTTGCAAACATGCACTGTTTTTTTGTGTGTTGTGTGTGTGTGTGTAGGAGCGTATACATGGGCTACTATCAGTTTTCTTCTAAGGTCAGAGGTCAGCTGAAGCAGCCAAACTTATTCCAGCTGAACTTTTCGGAAGCACTAAAACTCTCCTGTTCAGAGTGTGGAATTCAAAGAGAATGTTTGCATTTCAGCTCGTGCTTGTCTAAACACGAAAGTATGAATTTAATTAAAGAAAAAAGTGAACGTGTGCAATATCAGTGTTTTAAAATTCAAATGTGAAAATATAACCGTTTGAATAAATGATAAATGTTTATACATAAACCTTTGGTTGAAGTTTCTTGAGAAGCTAATAAGACCAAAGCAACAATCTCACACAAATGTTGCAAGATTTACAATTGACATGATTTTTAATGGGTGAAAGGGATTGGACATGTAAAAAAAACACTTTAGGGTGTGTAATTCATAAAACGCCAAAACCACAAAAAATAGAAACAACAGCAGAACCTTTGGAAGTCCATTTATAGTCTTTAGATATAAACATTTGTGACAGCCATTTCACAAAGGAAAATCAAGAGGATAAAGACAGTAAATATTAAAGATATGGGTCAACAGTATTGCAATACATTTAACAGCAACATATGCACAGAAAAGAACCAATAACACTGTCAAAAACAAAGCCTCTACTTGTAACATGAAAATACTTCCCTCTTGTGGCAATGGAAGGAAGTTTCTACATGACATGAAGAACTAAGCCCATCATGACCTGAAGGAAACCGAGAAGGTAAACATTTATACACCTCCAAAACTTTTTTTTTATATAAATACATTATCTGTAATAAAAAAAATGCTTCACTTCATAGATTAGCACTATTTATTTCTCCCTTGAAAGCAAACTTCTGATGCAAATACCGTTATAGATATGTGCAAAGAAACAAATCGAGAAGGGTGTTGCTAAGCAGTTCCAGCTTCAAGACTGGGTCAGGAAATGGAAGCTTGTGGCATTTCCCTCCGTTTTTGAAGGCCTGGCCCTTCCTTTCTGTCAGATCTCTAACTGCAGAGCCAGGAGCAGCAGCTGCAGAGAAAACAATGCCATTATGATCGTTTGTGGGTGGCTCCTGCTTTCACACCGCATATCTGTGTTGCTGTTGGCAGAGAGTTATCGCTTTTTAAACAATTAAAGTCTTCCTCCCAAGTACAAATCTACTCTCAGGAAAGTCCAAACTCTTAACATTTAGAGACATGGTGCATCCTGAGCAACAAAGCCTGATGGAGAAGTTCATAAATCAATTCCTTTAAAATAAAAGGTACTAGACACTCCCCCTATAGGCTGACTTGATGCCTGTTATCCCAGTCCTCAGTTAACAGCTGATCCTGAGGGTGGGATGTAAGGCACTGAGTTGCTGTTGTAACGCATAGTTTCCGCCTCTTCGGATACGGATGTGATGATCGTTTGTGGATCTGTCGGTGATATGTGATTGGCAGTGTCTGTCAGCTTCTCACTCATGTGATTATGGTCAATGATGTTGGTGGTCTCAGAGTCCAGATCTTGAACATTTTCCTGGTAAAACTTCTGCCTGAAGCGTCTCATCTGGGGAAGCTCGCAAAACGTCTCCATCACCACCAGGACACACACCAGGCCCAGCAGCAAATACACTGAAAGCAAACACAGGCAGAATAAAACTAATGATTGATTCTTTGGGCATAGAGGATGTGGACCAGGAAAATAACTAATACAAGAGGGAGGAAGTTGAAACTGATTCTTCTATTCACTTTCAGAAAATAATGTGAGATAAGTAGATCAAGGAGACAGGGATGCAAAAACAAATATTTCATGCTCCTGTGCCTCTCTGTGAGGATTTTCAACAGACAATATTGCAAACAGAGTGAAGACTAACAGACAGAGGATGATGATGTCAACCAATAGCACACCAACAAAGGATCACGCTTGCACCTCAGATACTGAGTTATAAATCTTCAGAAATGTCGCCCACTGGCATAGTGAACTACTGTTTTATATTTTGTTGCTTAGACTACAGTCACATATCCCAAAACGCCACACGGCAACCTAAATGCAAGTTTTTTTAGTAAATTCGGCAGGTGGTCGCACAGTGGCATTTGGAATCGGGAGGCAGCATTTTTACACGCCGCACGATGGTCGGAGAGTTTTAAAGAAAAAGTTACAATTTTACGACGATCAGACAATTTTTCTCTAAGAGTTGATATCGGTCAGTGGACGACCGGGTATATTTTGAGGTCAAGCGGTGGAAGTCCAGTAACAGGCTGGATGACGCCAGTACAAAATCGGGCGAGATTTGGGTAACGGGCGTTTGCATTTTGTACGAATAACCAATCTCAACTCCTCAGAGTTTTCTCTCATAATAATTTCTAAATGTCTTTCAATAGTCCAAAAGCACATGACCAAAACATCAGCAATGATTTATTCAAGTTTAAACACTCTGGGTTCTTAAATTAAAATTTTGATACAAAACATATATTCACAACCTTTAAAATACATCTTTGAATAGTATTTGCAATTTAAAACAAACTGTTTTTAAACATATTTTCTGTATTTTTACTTTGTTGCCTAAAATGTGTTTTGTAATGTGCTTGAAGGTGAATAATGAGTGAATGACAAAAACAAACGCTGTAATCTATATGACAACATTACTTCATTCTAAGCTGTTTCCCATTCTGTATTAACTTTGTATTTCCTGGTGTGTCTTTTATCCAACTGTGTTTAGTCAGAAAATTAGCACTTGTTTGTTGTTGGGTAAAACTTGAAGCCTGTTGTTGCCTCAGACATGCTTATCTATGTAAGTATGATTGGAGGAAAAAAAAAAAGCTAATAGAAAAAGTTTGTGCCTAAAAATACTCTTCTGTAACAGTCTAAAAGCTGGAGTGGAACTGTTCTCAGATAGAATAATGGCCTTTCATTTCAATTGAATTTCAAATGAACAGCTATGAATAGCCGCTTGCTCTTACCTGTGATGGCCAGCCGGTACAGCTGTGGGTGGGGGCTGGCCCCTTTGCTGTGCGTTTCCCCCGGAATATAATCCCCAAGGCCGATTGTTGTCAGCGAGATGAAACAAAAATAAAGAGACTCGAGGAAGTTCCAGTTTTTCTCCAGGTTGACAAAAACCCACGAAGGGATGAAGAGGAAAAGAACCGCCATGATGATCGCTAAACCGGTGGCATGGATGAGAGCCAGTCTGGACTTTGACATGGCCCACCGACGATAGAAGTAAGAGACGGGGCGTCGACTCAGAAGCATGACGAGTCTCTCCACACAGGTGGAGAGGAAGAAGAGGGTCACGGGAATCCCTAAAAGGGAGTAGAAGATACAGAAACCCTTCCCTTCATCGGAGAGAGGAACAGTGTGGCCATAACCTGGAAACACAACAGAACAGATCAATCATTTCTGAGTCAGTACAAAGGCGGGGTTTAATTTGAAAATTGGGTTCCTCACAAAGCAAAGTGATGCTTTGAACAAATAACAACAAGATGGCTTGTTTTGGTCACTATTCTCCTCCAGAAAAAATGTCAGAGTCAAAGCTTCACACAAAAGTGAATTGGAAAGGAGTAATAAATAAGTGGATAGATGAAGGGGGAAAAAAAGAATATAGTTCATCTCTACAACCATCTTTTGAACTATGTTAAAAGCCTTCTCAGTAGTCTTTTAGTCATGATTATGCCATTTTTAGCCACAATCAAAAAGCCTGAATTGTTTTCTAGGAAACAGTTTCTACAGAGCAGCATGAGTTCATCAGAAATGTGCCTCTGCATTCTTTATGATCAGGAATGTTAGTGCAGAGTAAGCCCGTCCCCATATCCCATCATCCATCTGTTTGCACAATCTCCCACTACTTTACAGACACTTACTATCCCAACCTAACAATACTGGTGCAGCAAAAATGGTGAGCAGTATTGTTGCGATCCAGTTTCGAGCTGGATGCCAGCTCGAAAAAAACTTTATACATTTCTGTCAAATTTATAAAGTACAAAAAGATGCAAAAAGACTAATTAAACATTTTAGTGTCTTTTACATTTACATGTACCAATAGGTTTTTTGCCGGGGGTTATTTATGTCTTTAGATCCGTTCTAGCAGAAGAAGGCAGTACTGGTGCTTTATTTCAATAAGTTTCTTTCAAGGATGATGCATTTCCTTTAATTTGATTTTTGACACATTCATAATGAAGATATTTTAGTTTCATGGTCCTAAAAGTAAGCACTAGTTGTTGATTTATTCAGAGCACATATGTAAAAGAGAAAGATAAATGAAAAGAACTACGTTTTGCTTTAAAAACGTATCACTAACTCAAAAAATAATGCTGAACGACTGGACTTAAATTAGCCTGACAGAAAATGTCCTGTGCGGTCATCAGCTGATGAGGGGCGTGTTTAAAGGGCAAAAGGTGAAGTTTCAAAATAATGGCACTTTAAAAAAAACTACTTTTCATCTTAGATACATATATTTCAAATGTAGTTTTCACTGACAAAATAACAAAATTAAAACCACAGTTTTGGTTTTCTTAGATGATGCATAAACATCATCATGTGAAGCTCACCTGTGGTGGTCAGGACGGTGCTGGCGAAAAACAAGGAAGATACAAAGTCCCAGTTATGGATGGTATCGTTTCCAAGGACGGACACTCCATAATTACTGGCTTCCAGCGCGCGAGCAAGGAGTTTGTCCAGGTGAGTGTCGGACACGCAGGTGTGGTTGCTGAGGAACTCCTGCCGGATGGCTCTCAGCTCGTCTCGGAGCTCTTTTTCGTAGGGCAGCTCGACGGCGGAGAAGATCCCAGCGCCGAGCAACAGGTAGAGGATGTACGCCACGACGAGAAAGACGAAATTGATGGTGGACTCGTGCCGGTGGATCCAGAGGGCGCACCAGCTCTCCATAGGGCGCCACATATTCATCAAGAAAAAGTTTCCCTGCGCCCGGACAGCGTCATTTAATAAAGTTACTTCTTTGTTTTGTCTTCCTCATTCCTCGCGTCTCATTGGAAGTGCGTCATGACGTCAGTGACTTACCTTTTCCAGGTAGGGCGTGCGTGTTCTGGCAGCTTTTGCTTTAGTGTGTGTTGCAATGCGCATGTCCGCCGGTCAGACAGGTTGAGCAGGTGTTGAGTTTCCAGATAAGTATAAAACTAAAACACTGAAACTGGCTAAAATTTAAGTTTTTAACTTTTGCAACATTTTCTTGCATAATTAAATTGTGTGTTTTATAAAAAGAGCTATTTTTCTGGCAGCCTCAGAAAACTTTGGTGTTAACTTTCTATTATTTTCTCAGTAGGTTTCTGCTTAATTGTTGGATATTCACCTTTGTCTGTATTCATGACGTCTCTTTTCAACCCTCTTTCTGCCCTCAAGGCACAAAGAAGCTTGGACAGTCAGTGTAACCAGTTTTGTTTCCAGTTTCTTCTGCATGTTACTCGAGAAAATACTTAACCTAGTTAATACTAAGACACAATTCACGGCTCTATGAACCTTTTAAATATGCCACGTAGTCTGTAGTAATTAGTACATGTTTAAAACGTTTCATATCTTTATGTTTTGTAGCCAAATGTTCACATTTTTTTCAGCATTTTTATGATGAACTTTGCCACACAACTCTTCCTCTCTTATCTTCTTTGTCTTTCATTTGCTCTATTTTGGGGGTCACTTCCAACTCTTATCCTCTGCGTCCATGTCATTCACACCAACCACCCTCATGTCCTGCTTAACCATGAACCTCCTCTTTGGTCTTCCTCGAGGCCAGGGGTCTGCAACCTTCAACACTAAAATAGTCCATTTCAGCCTGACCAAAACCTCAAGGGTCCTTTGGCGTGTCCAGACCTCTGCTCAGAACTTTTAATGGCTCTGTGGTAGCCTCTGCTTTACTTTATGCTGTTGTCTGAATAACTGCATAACTAGACACGCTCTGCAAAATAGGATCATCCTGCTGCAGCAATGAAAAGTTTTAATCAACCCAAGTAAAAAAATTGCGTTTTTTTATTGGTATACCTTAAGTCTAGTTTGTGTCTGCTTTTCCCCACTTCCTGCAGCTGTCACCTGAATTTAAGAATTGGTTTATGATCCAGTGGAATAAATACATATATTTTTAAATAAATATTTTTGACTACTGCTTTGAACAGGGGTTTAAAAAACATCCTATAGTATAGTTGACTGTTTTGGAAACACCTCAGCCATAAATTCACAGACTTGACTGAATAAAATTGAATTAATGCAAAGTAATTTTTAAAATGGTATTTTTCTTTAACCATAGAGTCACAGTGGAGAGGTAACAGAGCCACATGTGGCTCCAGAGCCTCAGGTTGCAGACCCCTGCAACAGGTCTCTTTGCTGGTAGCTTCAACCTCTGTGTCCTTTAAACAACAAAATCCCTGTTCTTCCTCTGAATGAGTCCAAACTATCTCAATTTGGGTTTCTTGCATTTATTTCCAGAACATCTATGAGCTGTTCCTTTAATGTGTTCAGCCCTGATTCTATCCATACTCGTCCTTCCCAAACAGAACCTCAGCATCTGCACCTCTGCTACCTCCAGCTCTGCCTCCTACCTTTTTTCTCAGAGCCTCTAAACCAACATGGCTGCTCTCACCACATACTTCTACACCGTTCCTTACATTCTTGCTTGCACTCTTTTGTCAAACCTGAAACACTGCTCCAACACTTAAGGAACCAACTGGTTGTGTTCTTCACTAACAAAAACCCTGCAGGAGTCGCAAAGATGTAACTCAACTTTAGAAAAAGACAACACTGCTTTGTGTTTATGTTGTTGTTACAATAAATGCAGTGAATTATTGTTTCTGTGGGCACAAATAAAAACATTGAAATTAAAAGAAATTTTGAGTTTTTAATAAATATAGTAAACAAATAGATTTCACTTTAGACAAAGACACGAATGAGTTTCTTTAAAAAAAGGCTCATTGTGAAACGAAGAATCATCCTGCTCTATCAAATTTACTCCATGCAACACAAATACAAAAAATAACCTCTTTAGTTGTTATAAGTTAAGTTTACTGTGACAAGTGGTCATCATTTTCTCTACTTACAGATGCTGTTAACCAGAAGTTTTTTTTTTTTTTTTTTTTTGCAATTCCGCTCTAGACAACAATGTTCTAGCTAGCAACAACAGTGTTCTACGGCATCAGATAAAATGTGCTTAAGCTGTTTCTGATGGTAAACAGCTTACAAATAATCAAACTTTTTACTAACATTTTGCTACATTTTTAAAAATTGGGAATTCTTGTATGGCACAATTTCTTCAATTGCTGTCGTCAGTGGTTTAAAACAACTTGCACACAGTTTATGCAACTGTTTTAAGATGACATATGTTACAAATAATTAATATATCTAGGTAAAATTGAATCAGTGCTTGCTAACTAATCCCAGTTTTTTAAATTACCATCCTTTTAGTTATTCTTCAGCCAGAGAGCCACAACAACAGAGTAAAAGCCAGTCGTGTCAGCTCCACCCATTCCAACTTGCTTGATACACCTCTGCCCCTGCCAAGTCCTACTTTTTCTTAACTAACCTTTTCTTCTACACTAACTCCACAACTTCTTCATTTCACCACCAATTATTCTCTTCTGCTTTCCTCATTCCAGAACACACACCTAGTACATTTTTCCCAGTCTCCTGGATCACTTTGATCCCTTTTTGGGATAGATTTTGCTTGTACCACCAGAGGGCACCAGAGACAACATGTTTACAACCTTGATTGCACTTGCGTCACTTGACAAAAAAAAAAAAAGGGGGGCAGCAACAAAAGATGCATGGGTGGGTAGAGTTGATTAAAAAAAGTCTTTTTATCGATACGTTGTTATCATTTGTACAGCTTAGCTCATTATCATTTTTTATCTCTCTCTCTCATTTATTATAATAAATAATTATTTACAGCCATTATAAAGGGGCAAATGAAAAGCATGGTGCCAGAAGGGTAATATACAGCAAATGAGACAGCCTAGAATCAATACTGTTACATAAAAAACAGACAGATAGATAGATGATGGTCACTAATTGATAGACTTGGCTGGATGAAGGCCCAGATTTTTGCTGCATCCTCTCTTCTCGTTCTCTCTCACTGTTATGAATAGTTTCTGAATTCAGTGTGGATCTCTGGAATCTCGGTGTGGAGTGTCTTGAAGATGAAAATGATTCAATTGTCTGAAAAAAAAAAGAACAAATAGAAATGAGAAGTGCTCATTAGTAACACAAATGTGCCATTAGTGGAGTGATTGTATTTAGCTACTATGTCCTCATATGGTTGGATAATTAATTAATTCTAAATACGATTTAGACTTTTTAAAGAGTCAGTGGTATCACAGATTTATTCACACGTGCATTTAATTCTCTATGGAAAAAAAAAATTAAACAACCTGCACTTTGCACTGCCTGAACAGTGTGACATTAATTTGTTATGCTGGGTACAACACTTCCATCACTCTGGAAGGTGAAAGTCTGGAGTTATTGCAACATATTCTTTTTCTCTTCCTCTTCCGCAAATGGGAGTGTTTGCTTTCATAGACCACAATAAAAGGAAGATTTATAAAGACATGCATCTGTTTAATCCCAACACTCTAAATTTTCTAGGCATTGTGCAGCAATGAAACACTGTTCCTTACCTAGCTTGCAGTGTTTTCTGAAAGAGATAGTATTTTATGATGAGCATAGGATTAATCTTCTATTGTTTTTCTCAGATGAATAACCAAATAAAACATTAGAAATTGTGCTAATTTTCCAGTGTGGGATTTTTTAGCTCTAAGATAAACATACAGGAGTTAATTTGATACTTTTGGGGGTCAGAAATCTCACATTGGATTAAGATCTGAACAGAATAGCTTCATTATAAATTAGTAGAAAGCCAAAATCAGAAAATATAGCTATAAAATATTTTCTGAAAAACTTACATCCAACACAAAAACTAACAAAGTACTTATTCTTATGTCGTCATCTGTTTTAAGTTTTCTTCCAAGGTAATTTTCCAGCTCTGATGAATTAGAGGGATGGAAGATTTGAACGGTGGTTCTTACCTCTGCACTCATATCTGAGGTCTGAGAAGAGGACATGCTCCTGAGAGAAGACAAACAATCCCAGCCTTCCTCCTGCCAAAGTGTGGTCGTACACTGCTCCTGAGTCGGACAGAATCTCTCTGCCCTCATAAACCACCACCCTGCCATGCAGCACAATAAAAAAAAACAGAAAAACAACAGGTCATCATCTGAAATTGTAGAAATGGTTGAAAAAACAAGTAGATTTAGGTTTTATCTTCATGAAATGTGAGTACAATTTTTTTATGGTGTGTTTGTAAGGAACATGACTTTGTGTAATGGACAGCTGACATTAAATCCAGGCTTCAGCAATACCTGTTTGCTAAATCTTCTCATACTTACAGATTACTCGGTTATATACTTTAGTGTTGCACATTGAACAGATACAAGTTATATTGTGTAATTTGAACCAAAGAAGCCAGCTGGAACCTTCTCCTCATGATGTGTCTTTATGCCACATTTTTACTTAATCAGCCAAGCTGATCCATCAAGTTAAGACTTCTTAAAGTCAATTTTATGATCTCCACTTTGTTTTCTGTGATAAACTCCGCTGTGTGATAGCAAATACCAGCATCTCAGAGAATGGAAAATGACTTATACATATTTAGCGTTTTACAACCTCTTAGAAGGTCCAAAGCTCTTTACAGACGCATTCCCATTCACCCACGCACACACACATTCACGCACTGATGACGGCTCTGCTGCCGAACACTGGCGCAAACCTGTGACCGCCAGGAGCAATGTGGGGTTCAATGTCTTGCCCAAAGGCACTTCAGCGATAACCAAACCTGCAATCTTGCAATCAGAAGTCAACTGCTTTTTCTCCGCAAAAGGTAAAAGAGTTCATACTGCAGAGATTTGGGACTGTCTCCTCACACCATCACACCACCTCAACCAAAAGACCCAACTACTGATGCAGCAAGTTCTTCCTTTCCGTGTTCAGGTTCTGGTGCACGAGTTACACACACCTTCTTAAATATGTAGAAGTTAACCTCCGTTTCTGAAATTACACACAGTCTCACATCAAATAACATTACAACTTCCAAAGAACATCAGCTTTAATTGTCCTTGTTGCACGATCCTTATCCACATTAATTACATGTAGCACAGTAATTGTTGGAGCTGTCCATTGTCCAGCTGGCCAATGTTCACAGAAGTTCAGAAGAAGAGCTCAGAAACCTGTTGACACTGGCAGAGAACATTGTATTCATTGTGACAGATGATCTTCTGCTCATTCCACAATGTTTTCTTCAAAAACCTCACCATAAAAAAAATGAAAAAGCGCTTTACATCGACAGTAAACCTTTTGACAAAAAGCAAAGGAAAGAAATA
Organism: Adrianichthys oophorus; assembly: GCA_036245035.1. Taxonomy (NCBI): domain Eukaryota; kingdom Metazoa; phylum Chordata; class Actinopteri; order Beloniformes; family Adrianichthyidae; genus Adrianichthys; species Adrianichthys oophorus. The sequence continues at coordinate 11,244,728 of BSAI01000012.1, read as the reverse complement.
ATCTATCGGACACATTTTCTCCAATTGTGCGCAGACATGCTATGTGTAGATATGAAAAACACTGTAACATCATACCAAAAATATCAGTAGAGTCCTTATCAATCTGACATCTTGAGAGTACACCCTGGTAATCATTTTGCAGATCCCAAATCCTGTCTTACTCTATGTTATAACCATTGATTATGGCAAAATCCGAATTCATTCCACAACCCTCCGGCTCCTCCCTATTGCTCCAATTGTAGGGGCGTTTGAAGCTGTAGTGGTGTCCAAACTTGTTTTTCTTAAGGGGAAGTCGTAGTGTGTATCCTTCCGACGGTAGGGTGATCCGCATTACACTTGTGACACGGAGGAGAAACACACTTCTTCATGTGGGTGTGCTCTAAAGCACACAAGTTTAAGCTCAAACGTAAGTAATGACATTTTGTTTTTGCATGACTTTTTAAAATTGTAAAACCAATGTTATGTATTTTCCTAGCTCTGGCAGCTACGTGCTAACGTAGACAAATTAATGTCTATGTGCGCTACGGTAGATGACTATTGATGATGTCATTGAGGGGAAATGGAAGACACCATTCTTCCATAACTCTCCACTTGGAAGGCTAAATGTAGAGGTAAGGAGAAGCCGAGAAGAATGAATTCAGATGAATTCAGGTTCAGATTCAGCCTATATATTTCAAGAAAACACTATTTTTTCAACTCTTTTTGAAGCCACAAACCAGAACACCAGCTTTATGTCTTTGTCTCAAGTTGATAATCATCGGAGGTGACTGGCTGTAGTCTTGCCATGCTAGGACTGAACGAACCCCCGCAAGATTGCATAAGTTTGGCTTTGTTACTAAAAAAATTTTTCGGAAATGCTATCACAAGTGTACCTGATAAAGCCTGTTTTTGGTCGGTGTATCAGGTGCATCCGGTATGCGGTGAAGTCCTTCCAGCCAATTTTGTTGGGGTCATGCCACAGTGTTCTGACCTGAAAATGATGGAATCCTCTTCACAACTTTTTTTTTTGAATCCACAACCAATTAATGAAGTATTCCAGGTTAACGTTTTGATTAAGGAATTTCCTGCAAATATGGATAAAGCTGAACATACAATAAGATTAAATGTTTTTACCTGTTTTCTGGTATTACCAGTGTGCCACAGAGCATTTCGCAGAAACTCTCCTGGTCCGGTGTTGGAGTTCACGAGTTTGATGGAGAGTCCAGCGGTGGCAAAAGCTTTAGACGGTTTTTTCTCCCAATAAGCTTGGGACACCTGTCCCCCACAAAGACAGAGACTCACAGAATTGAATATTAATTCAGCAAGAACTCACACTCTAAAGCTAATGGAAGATTTTTGTATTTATATGGCACAAATGGTACAGTGACTGTTCAACTACAGCATTGAAGGATTTGGTCTGATTTGTACCTGTTTCCACATGACGACGTAAAAGCGCCGACTGGACTGGTATGCAAACACGATTCCCGCATAGTCGTCATCTCGGTTGGTGTTGACATAAAAGGTCACACTGAAGTCTACTGCGCTAAATTTGTCAAATCCTATTCAAACAAAACTATGTCAGTTTATTTATTGGCCAACTAACTAGAAAAAAAAAAAATCTTCTTTGTTCTTACCTAAAGCTATCCCTGGGTCTGAGTTGGCCTTTTGCAGCAGTTCAGTTCCCTGACTGCGGATAATCCAGAGAGGGTCTGATTGTGTGGTTCCTTTGGGGTCCAACAAAACCCCCTGAAACTTCCTGAAGTCTGTGGAGCTGATCTCCTGGTTTTGTGGGCAAGGGTCCAGTGCATCTGGAATGGTGTCATTATCAAAGTCATCGAAGCACGCGTCTCCACTGCCATCACCTGAGAGACAGCAGAATATAGGGGATATGACAACAGGTGTGGGGTGCTATGGTGAAGAGGTAGAGCGTCAACCTCTGATCGGAAGATCATAGGTCCGGTTCCTGTCAAAGTGGCCTTGGGTAGCCTAAGACACAGAACCCCACGTTGTTCCTGGCGGTTATAAGTTGGCGCCAGTATAAGGCAGTAGAGCTGCCGCCATCAGTGTGTGAACAAATGTGCACATGGGTGAATGGGACTGACTGTAAAGCGCTTTGGGCCTTCAAGGAATATATTAAAGCACCATTTAGAGGGCAAACAAATACTAAATTCTGATCATGAGCGAGTCGTTAATCAGTTTTAGATTGGACGATAATACTGATAAAAAAAAAATATTAGCCTAATGTTCACACAATAAGGACAAATAATACAACTAATTCATGTCCACTTAGATAACAAATACACGTTTACCATCAGAGTCTAACTGGTTCTTGTTGGGAACCAGCCTGCAATTATCCCGATCATCAGGGATACCATCATTGTCATCATCATGGTCACAAACATCTCCCTTTCCATCTTTGTCATGGTCGGCCTGGTTACTATTGGCAATGTAGGGGCAGTTATCCAGAGAGTTTTGGTGGCCATCCTCATCGATGTCCTTGTTGTTGTCGCACATATCTCCCACGAGGTCGCTGTCAGAGTCCAACTAAAAGTGCAGTAATTCATTTAAAAATTAAACGTATAGTCATGCTTAGTATTAAAATTATTTTAATCTGTGTTTTTGTTTTTTCTTTTTGGGACCTGCAGTGGGTTGTTAAGAAGAGGACAGTTGTCGCATTGATCTCCAACGCCATCCATGTCTGTGTCCCTCTGGTCAGTGTTGTACACAAATGGACAGTTGTCATGTTCATTCAGTACCTCTGAAAGGGGAAAGAAGGGGGAAAATACACTGCAGGTAAACTGTTTGGCTGAAAAACATCATTAAAATGAAGTGTTTGATTACACATGATCCAACTTTTGTTTTCAGAATTGGCTTTTATGTATGTAGTTAATTCCCTTTGTTTGCTCGTAGATTATGAAAAAGGGTTTGATTTCAGTCCTTTAGGACTCATTCGGTGATCGAGGGTTCCCTCATTCCCTCATTAACTTGACATTTTTGTTTAGACACGTCTCAGGATTTTCAAATGTGTACCCAAAGAGTCTGAATTGATCCTTCTGCTATTTCTTCAGGAGGTTTGCTAGTTAACAAAATTCAATGATTTGGAAACATTTTGACTTGATATTCCAGGTGGTAGAAAATTTAGCCTGAAATCCTGCTAGTTTATCATTTGACAGAAAAATGTGACATTTGCCCTGTTTTGCATCTTCTCATCTTCTTCTCATCATACAACCCTGTGTGAGCTTTTGGGAAGCTAGGAGACCAAGTTCTGACAGGTAAATATTCTCCAGCTCTAGCTAATGAATTTTAGGGCCTCCTTCATAGCATTTTTCCCCTTTCATTATAAAACAAATGCTTTCATGGGGTGACAGGCCTGGACCGTAAGCAGGCCAGATCCAGCACCTGGTTATCTTTATTATAAAATCTGCTAGTCCTAATATGTGTGTGACGTTGTTTTGGCAGCGAAGAAGTTTTAAGAAATGACTGCAGATGTTATGTATGATATCAAAAACCTATTTTCCCAGAGTTTTCCCAGAATTTAAACTCTTGATTTATCAAACCACACGGCAAATTGCCACTTCTTCTCATTCCATCTCAAATGAGCTTGCCCAGAGAAGGCTGCGGGGTCTCTGAGGCATGTTCATGCTTTTTTTCCTTGTGTAGAAACGTTTAATGTGCATTTGTGATAGGAGTGCTGAAGTGTTTTCACTGCTTATGGCTTTTAGAAAAAATCCTGATCCATTCCAGTGAACAGAGTTAAGACTATTTCAGAGGCAGAAACCTGTGCAGGCCAGATAATAGTTCAACTACTATTTCTGTCTTGTCCTTTGAACACTAGGATTTTTTTAAATTTCAGAACGTGTCATAGACATTTTGGTGAAATTTTGGTAATAGAATCTTCCAATTATTCCCAAAAATTGAAACCCATTGTATTGATCATTTTTATGATGTGTTTACGCAATTTTCCCCGTACAGGTTTAGACATTTTTCGCCTGCAGACAGCCTGTCTTCCCCCATAGAGGTAGTTGTCACCAACGCCGTGAAATGCATGACAGGCGCATCTTGAAAAAATGTTTTAGATGTGTGCTGGAGCTTTTTTGGATGGATCTGATGTCACTGAACCCTGGTCTTTTCAAAAATGGGCAAACAGGTGAGGCAAACAAGCTCGACAATTGTTAGAACACATTCAGTCAAGACGTTGTAAAGGTGAGAATTTGTTCATCTCCTGTCATTTTTAAACACACCCCTTCTGTTTGTTCAGATATGAACTGAAAAACTGAAGTACTAGAAAAACCGTCCCTCGTGCAGTTTTTATAAATATAAAATCAAGCTGAAGAAATGCTCACTTTTTAAAAACTAGACAGCACGTTTGTTTCTGTTGTAAACATGAACCATTTTGCATTGAGGTGATCACTTCCATAAAATGTAAAGTTGTCTTTTTGGAGTAGTCTTTCACATTTTTTTTACTTAAAAACCCTTTACTTAAGTAGAGAATTTTAATCACCGCAAAGATTTACTACCAATTTAAATACTAGCTGCACGACATCCTACCATCAGCATTCATTGTTTGTGTTCTTCATACTCTTTATTTTGCTTGTGTATTTGCTTTGAAAGTTTGTTTAATGTCTTAATTTTATTTCCATAGTTTGGTCTCCTACCGTCTCCATCTATGTCAATGCTGCAGGCGTCACCATCTCCATTTTCATCAGTGTCTTTTTGCAGAGTGTTGCCCTCAAAAGGACAGTTATCACAGCTGTCTCCCACACCGTCCATATCAGAGTCGAACTGCCGTGGGTTGAACATCAGTGGGCAGTTGTCCTGCGTCATGCAAAAATATGATCACACACTCATGGCAAAGTAAATTTTAGACATCTTTTCACTGTGATGAATTTAAACTTTGTACCTACCACATCATCTATGATGCTGTCGTTGTCGTCATCGGGATCGCAGGCGTCTCCCTGTCCGTCCTTGTCTAAGTCTTCTTGCCCAGAGTTTGGCAGCTTGGGGCAGTTATCCTGCAGTCAATCATAACTCTCTTTAATGACATAAAATCTGAGCACGTCCTGACACCCAATTTTTATTTGACTTTATTACCTTTTGACAGTGATACGTGGCATTCTGTTTACAGGTCAGTGCGTAGTCGGGCCAGCCATCCAGATCAGAGTCTTCGCCGCAAAGAAAGCCATCGCCAGCAAACCCAACAGCACAAACACACTTGTACAGGACCTCAGACGCCAGGCCAAGGTATACACACTCAGCATACTTGTGGCAGGAGTGTGTGTTGTCTTTGCAAGGGTTGTATGGTTCACACACCTACAACCAGAACACCCTTTACTGAATCCAAACCTTCAATAGTTCCTGAGTTTCAGAAAAATAACAGGCTTAAAGCGTTTATTTGAGAAAGAAAACACCCACCTGTCTGGTATTGAGGGCTTGTTGCAGCCCAATGCCATATGGCTGAGTGCCTTTGAATCGAGGAGGACAGGGCAGGCAGTAAAACCCAGGGTCTGTGTTTATGCACTTTGTTACACACACACTCTCCACTTCACACTAATATTATAACAGAAAAGAAAACAAAGTAGTTTTAGCTTAAATGACTGAAAAGGAAAAATTAAATAAGGATTTTAACATTTGGATAATAGAATTTCTTGGGAGTCACTTAGTAAAACATTTCTGGCTGACTGAAGCTACGGACACACTGGGTGTGAGATGCCTGTTCAAGAATGCACAAAATTTGCTTTCTTAGAAACACGCATTTAGCCAATGGTGTTCGCACTGGACAAGTAGGGAGGGGCTTCTTCTTCATTTTCTTTGCTACTGTTTACTAGCGCATGTGTACAGTTAGAAGAGGATTGGTGCGAAATGTTTAAGCGGTGGAAATCTTGTTAATCTTGTTCCAGGCTTTTTCTTTCGCAGCTCTATTTAATTCCGGATGGACTCAAAATGTATTTAATAATTTCTTTTCCGTGATCAATTTTTAAACAGTTAGCACTTCTGTGAATTAAAAGGGATGCCATCTATACGTCACTACCTAATCCGAGTCCCTGCTTGTCAAAGTTTAACCTGGTTTAATTTTCAATGTCTCGCGATTTGTATGTAGACTTTTCATTGGTAGTGGCCGTTTGAACGTACATTGCCAAGGGTGGTGTAAACATAGTTTAATACTTTTCATCTTATCTTACACGAAATTCCAATATGTGTGGTTTGTTTCTGAGATGCAGAGGGTTTTGATGATAGGGAAGGTATGAGTAAAAGTTTGGGTCAAAAAATCAGCTGAACACAACTGTTTTTGAGCAACTAATTCTAAAAATTGTGAGTCCAAATGGCAAACAGGCAATTGTGAAAGCAGATTTTAACTAAATTGATTTTTTGAAAAAAAAAAAGCGTTTTTTGTCTTTTTGTGCCCAATACTGCATTTGGCATTTTCATGAAATCTGATTCTTATTCAGTCACGTTTTTTTTTACCTCATTTTCATCTTCACAGTGAGTGCCATTCCCTTTTAAACCTAGTGGACAATGTCCACATTCCCAAATTCCGTCTCTAATTGATGTACATTCCACACCAGGAAAACAGGGATTTGACATCAAACACAGATCTGAAACATAAAAATTTGAAAAGTTTACACTAACCACAACAAAAACAATGGGTTAGGTCAGCAGCATTGCAAAAATGGGAAAAGGTCACAAGTGTTTTTGGTAGGAGTATTTTTTTTCACTTCGGTAATTTAAGTTTGTCTTGTCTGACTTTTTAGAGTGCATTTCACACAGTTCAGAGTTAAGATGAACATGCAGCCAGCAGGCCTATGCACCTATAGGACATGGTTGCTTGTTGCATGTCTCATAGTCTGCAGCATCTCCAGCACAAGGCTTTCCACCATGCTGAGGGGCCGGGTTCAAACACTGACGCTGGCGAATCTTGAGGCCTCCCCCACATGTCATGGAGCAGTCTGACCAATCACTCCATGCTGTCCAACCTCCTGCAACTGTACACAAACATGGACTTTTACATCAAAGCTAAAGAAGAACAGCGATGTGTGTTAAATGTGCTTTTGTTCCTACTTGGGCAGAGTGTGTTATTGCAAGGCTGGGTCTCCATGGCAACTCCCTTGCATGCCTTGCCACCCTTCTGAGGTGGAGGATTGTTGCAGAGTCGTACCCTCGTGATATTGCCATCTCCACATCTGGTTGTGCATGCAGACCAAGGAGACCAAAAGCCCCAGTTCCCAGCAGCACGTGCTGAAAACGAAAGATACACATAAAAAAAATCTTTTTCTATTACACAGGTTTAAAAAACACCAACTTCTGCTTCAGCTTTAAGAAATGTTAACAAAAAATAAGCTTTTAAATTTTTATTATACCATGAAAAATTGCATTTTGAGACACGGTTGGGCTTTTCTAACCACTAGAAGTAGTGGAAACACAAACATTTGACAGAGCAGACATGCAGATGGATTTCCTACTCTTGCGGTCACACTTTGTCAGCATGCAGCTGCGAGTTTGGAGCGAAGGGCCAGAGCAAGAAGGCATGATGCTATTGCAGGAACGGCCACGTTGCTGCCCTCCACGTCCGCAGGTTGCTGAGCAGTGTGTCCATTCAGACCACGGAGACCAGCCATCTTTTTTGTCTTTATGCACAAACACAAAGAAATGCAAAAAAGGATTTTAAATTTGTGAGTTTTGGGGATTCCAAGTGTATATTTGTGACAAAGAATCTCACCCACCAGGACAAACAGGACAACATTTTCCATCAATAAAAGACGGATTGATGCAAGACACTGGGGGACATGACACCTGCTGACAGACCACTTTTCCATCCTGGACGAGACAGAACAGCAGTAATAAATTTACATTTTTACCAAACATCATGTTATCTGATCCAGATGTTTTGTCTAAAGCCAGAGAAATGATATGCTCTCAGGAATAGGTCTGGCTCCCTTAACACATTCTTGACAAAACTAATGATGTTTCTTAAAGAAAAACAGGCAAGGAGGAACTTGAGGAAAAGGATAATGTTAAAAAAAAGTTCTGGAACTAAACGAAACCATATTGGTTACACACAAAACACCACACAACTTTTAAAGCCCAGTTAAAGTAAAGTTATTTTAAATGTTTAAAAGGGTCAGATTGAAAATGTCCTGCTAAGATCCCTGAAATGAAACAAATATAAATCTGTATCTGTTAAAAAAAGAAAAACTTAAAGAAAAAGACATTTTCAAATAGTTTGTTGTTAATGCTTCCATATTATTATGCAAATTGTTTTCACGTGTCAAAAAGATATTTTTTTCCATTAAACTTATGGATGATATTGGGTCTCTGGGCTCTTTGAAATCAATATCAGATATCTGTGATGACTAGTTTGCCAGATGAGTTCAATTAAAGAAAAATGCTTAATGGAAAATATTTTTTTTAACATTTTCAAGCTGAAAAGCTTGGATGTTTCATAAAAATGTAGGTGTGATCACTGTACTATTACGAGATTCGGGGCTGTTTCAGAGCATGGGTTTGTGCAGATAAAAGCAGAATGAGAAAGGTTTCTACCAGACTAATACATCAGATTAAGAGAGCAGCCGCTAAAATACCATTACAAAGCAACAAGCACATATATGAAGCTGCTGGTGTCTCTGGAGTCCGACGAACATCATGGTGTAGAATCGTCCAGAGGCTTGCAGTTCTATGTAATCTTTCTATTGGGCCCCCTCTAAAGAACATTCAAAAGCAGAAACGGCTGCAGTGGGCCCTGACATACGTGATGACTCATTTTCAGACAGTCTTGTTCACTGATGAGTCCTGTACAACCCTGGATGGTCCAGATGGATGGAGTAGTGGGTAGTTGGTGAATGGCCACCATGTCCAAACAAGACTGTGATGTCAGCAAGGAGGTGGAGGAGTCTTGGTTTGGGCTGGAATCATGGGGAGAGAGCTGGTCGGTCCCTTTAGGGTCCTTGAAGGAGTAAATATGTATGTGGAGTTTTTGACTGACCCCTTTCTTGCTTCTTGCTTTCTTGTTTTCTGTCGCAAAATCCTCTTCACGCATGACAATGCACCATCTCATGTTGTAGGAATACCTCTGCAATAAACTGATAGTGTGCCTCCCATCCTCCCCTGACCTCAACCTTTGGAGCATCCTTAAGCAAAATATCTCTGAGGCTGGGAGACAGTTCACATCCTAACAGCAGTTATGGAAGGCTATTCTGACATCCTGCAAAGAAATTCAAGCAAAAACTCCCAAATTCAATGGATGCAAGAATTGTGAAGCTACTACAAAATAAGGTGTTCTATGTTCAAATGGAACTTGACTTAAAAAGATGGTTTTGATTGGAATAGCTTTGATTTTAGTAACTATGACTTCCTAACGCTCCACATTCAACCAATGACCACTTTCTCCTCTTTAGAATCTCTCAAATGTTGTGGAACTCTGTTGTGTAACAATGTGGAACTGTGCATTTTTTTATATAGAAAAATACAGTTATCTTTAGAAAGATTGTTCAATAAGCTGTCATATATATTCTAATGGTTAGTGACTTGAATATTATGTTGACTGTCATTTGCATTGAGTATTTAGAAAAATCATAGAAAAATGTAATTTTGCGTAATATTTGGGAACGCGCTTTCAAACCTTTTGACATTATAAATGTAAGTCTGCTTTTAGATTCTAGTTCCTTATCTAGTGGGTTGAATATTTACCACTCTCTCGTGTTTTTCTTGGCTTTATAAATATGAAAAGGGATTTTTTTTCATGCAGAAGTAAAGATGATTCTACAAAGTATTGCACTGTCCAAAATGTTTGTTTGCTGGAGCACTGAGACTGGCCTTTGTCTGGAAGTCAGAACCAGGACAAAGTCCTGGAAAAATGATCCATGCAGTTTTCTGTCTTCCATCAAACTTCACAGTTGCCACAGTGCAGTCAGTAATAATGTGATTCATCACTCAACAGAACACCTTTCCACTGCATCATAGTCCATTCGAGTTGTTCATTTGGATTTGGCGCTTGACATCACACTTGCTGGTGTGAGGCTTGCACGCAGCTGGTCAGCTTTAGAAACAAATTTCCCCAAAAAACTCCAGCTTTGCAGGTTTTGTTTTTCCATTATTGCCTGGAGGGATTTGGAACCCTTCAGTCATGGAATCAACACATTACAAGCGACTTTTTTGGTCTCCATCTTCCTTCAGTGCTCTCTGTGGCTTTAGAATCTTCTCCTTCATGGAAAAAAGTACAGATTTTCTCCAACTTTGTTCGGTAATGCTAAAGATGGCAGTTGCACACTTGTAACAATAAATCCTACTTATTCACCTGATTCTAATTAATAACTGGAGCACAATGTGTTGATATTTTCACAAATAACTGGGGCATAAGAGTGTGAGCAGATTCTGGAAAGTTGCACAAGTGTTATAGGGCCAAACGTTTCTGACTTTCTGTCGCACTGCTTTAGAAATCATCACGCCATTTTGATTAATGTAACCACAAATCACTTGGGAGAACATTGGAAAACCAGTGTCACCCAAAGCTCAATTTAACAAAATAAACTGACAGAACACGAAGAAGCAATAAACCAACTCTTAAAAAATATTTTTCCCACAAGCACATCTTAGATGGACAAACAGAATTTAAAACCTTCAATGCACCTTTAGAAGAAGATGTAAAGCGAGCATCATATTTCCTGCACAGGTCTACATAGAAGATGCAATGTGCATAACAGTAAAAAAAATCCCCTTAAAACAAAGTCTTGTTTTTAAAATCTGCAGCATGAATTACCCTCCATCCACCCATTTGCTGAACCCGCTGAATCCCTTTTGGTGTCACGGAGAGGCTGGAGCCAACCTAGCTATTGTTGGTTTGCTCTGGGCAAGTTGTTTGTCTGTTGCAGGGCCTGCCAACCACACACATTCTCACCTAGAGACAATTTAGAATGACCAATTAATCTATAAAGCATTTTGTGCCCATGATAACTCATGCATGAACAGGGAGAACATGCAAACATAACACAGACAGGTTCCAGCTAGGATTCAAATCGGGAACTTTGTGCTATGAGGCGAGAGTGTTAACCACTACACCACTGTGCACTGTGCTCTCATGATTAGTCAACACAAAAAATCTAAACTCAGATGTAGATGTAAATAAATCCAATGTGGATTTATTATATGTCTTTGTTACATTTTTACTTCAATTTCCTGACATTTTGATTTTTTTGAGCATCTACTTCTGTACCCAATTCATAAAAACAAAACAAAGAAAATCATCCAAGTGCAACTGATTTTTTTTGTCTAAACAAAGAGTTTATATTATTTTTCATCAGGGTAAAATTTTGTTTCATCCATGATTCAGTGTTGTACAGTATAAATAGTGTGCACCACATGGAAAAACTAAATATATTATTGCCATATTTTCATGTGTAGTTTTTGCCACAAAGAACATGAAAATCCCCAGAAAAATGCTTTTCATTTGTTTTTCAGTGTACTGCAGTGTTTGAAACAATTTTATTTTACTACAAAGACTTTTACTTTTTTCCATAATTCTGAACAAAATTTGTAAAAATTACACATCATAAAATAAAGCTCAGATCCGAGGCAGAGCATCTGATCCTCCAAAGAGAAAATCTCTTCGCCAAATTCTGAGTCAGAATGTCATGGCGTGATATTTGTTCAACACTGACCTGGCAAGCACAGGAGGTGCAGCTGTCAACCTCCCACTCCTCCCCTGCTTCGTGCACCCGTCCGTCCTGCACACACCACATCTCCCCGTCTCTGTCTCTGTCAATGTCATTGTAGTGCCCGGCTCCATCGCCTCTGCTGCTGTTGTTGCTCAATTCGGCCAGAGTTATCCTCATCTCCTCATTTTCTCTTGACTGACACAAAAAAATACACAAAACATTTTAAGAGCATCTCAGTTTAACTGTGTTTTATTTACACTAAAACAAGTCCAGCTACTGTGGCCAAGAACTATAGTTCAACCATGAGCAGGCAGAAGCCTTCATCTTTTCTCTTATTTTCCCCTTCATCAAATACAGCTTTCTACAAAAAAAAACAAGGTTATACCAAGGTTTTACTTATTTTTCTTTCAAGCAATAGAGTTTGGTTTTATACAAATTCCCACAGATGTAGCTCACAAATTTGGTTTTAGAAATTCTGAAAAAAAAATGTAACTCCACAAGTTATTTATTTTTTTGTGGTTTTTGGAACCTAAAGGACAAGCCGTTTAAACTGAGGCTGAATCTAAGAAAAATAAGTCACTATTATAATAATAACTGATAGATATCATGACATAAATAATATTTTTCAGTTTCATAAATGTGTTTTGATTTACATGTTTTTTTAAACAAAAAAAAACAAGGTTTTGATGAAAATAACTGCAGAAACAGCTGTAAAGATTTAAATTTCTTTTTACCAGTCATCATATTTGTCTCAGGGTCAGTCAATGTCTCCTTAAGGACAAAATGATGCTGCTGTTTTGCAGATGTAAAATATTTTTATTAGTTGCTTATTTACAAATAAACCAACATACCAGTTGTATTCTGATCTACATTCTTGTATTGTTTTATAGAAACAAAATGGTTGGTTTTTTGAGCTTTTTGCAAAATACGACTAAATACTTTTGTGACTTTGATCAAGGATTTAAAAAAAACAAATAGAGATTTACAGATCTATTCTGTGTCCTTTTTAAAAAAAACATTTAATTTGAAAATCACCCTGAAAGAAGATGTATTAACCATTTACAAGAAAATGCAAAATTAGACTTCTGCAAAGTGTAAAGAATTTCCAATTTCAATTGAATAAGTTATTCTTCAGGCCTAAAATTCAATTTTTGTCTGAAAAATTTGCAGTACACATACAAAAAAAACATTAGGCTACATTGTAACACACACAGAACTCATCTCTGAATGTCAACAAAATACCTAAGGTTCAGTTAAAGTAAGTAATTAGTACGATGTCTTTTCAATTATTTTGTAATAAAGTGAGAAATTTACTTTAACTCAGATAAACTCTCCAAGATGTTTGAAAAATTCTTTTACTTTTGTGAGTTTGTGCGACTTACGACTCTCTCCAGATCTTCTATGAGGTTGCTAGTCACTATACGCAGACCGTGGATCTCTGTGATCAAATCGACTAACTCGTCACAAGGATGACGACACATTTCCGATATGTTGCTGACCTTTGCACCACCCGCACCTGTGGATGAGGCGCAAGACAGGTAGCTGTACATTAAGGGCACATGTATAGTGTATGTCAATGGAACTCCCAGAATGAATGAACAAACACACAGACATGTGTGATACCTGCACACACAGCTGCTGCACAGAAGGAAAACAACAGCCAGGGCAAATCCCTCAGAGGCCACATTCCTGTTCACACGTGAATCCAATTTGTAATAATCATAAATAACCAAAAGTATATCACAAACAAGCAGCTCCTTTGCCTTGAAGATAAGATTTTAAAAAAAGAGGATATAACAGGGATTAACCTTGCATCCTTGCTTACTTGGTGTTGATCTGCCTCTCTTTGCGATTAGAAATCACAGCTGGTAGGCTCGTCCTTCCTGCTGCTCCACAGGGGTTATGCTGGAATGTCTGTCTCCTTCTCTTCTTTCGTTGCTTCCTTGTGTACTTTCCTTCTCACCTCCAGACTTAGGAGAAGCCACTTTGATGAGTTGAAGCATTCGAATTGAATTAAAGACCTGCGTTTGGATGCTGAGTGTAGAAAATGAAGACAGCTCTGTTTTGTTCTGTAGAAAAATTCTGTGGTTATGTATTTCTTTGAATGTGTGTGTGTGTGTGTGTGAGAGACTGGAGCAGGGGCCATATATTACCCATTTGTCTGGCGACGAACTGTGCTGCATATCTCCAAGAAATCTCAGAGAAACCCAGCTGGATGAAGGGAGCTGTGTCTGTGTGTGTGTGTTGACGTCTTGATGCTGGTCTCCCAGACACATCAGCCACACTCTTCATTCCCCAAACTGAACACACAAAGTCGAGTAGTCCCTCAATGACACACACAAACACTTACTGGCTGCACAGGTTTTCCAATGTTTTGGGAGTGGAAAAAGTAACATAAATCCTTTTTTAAAAAGTAAGTTTTACGTAACATTTTGTGTGTGTGTGGGGTGTGTGCGTGTGTTTGTGTCTTAGCAGTCTGCAGAGGGTCATTTACTAAAGATGAGCAGCATCGACGTCCTGAATCAGATTTTCCATCTGTAGATCCCACTTGTGGAATAATGAATCTCACAGATGCACAGTGCACACAAGTGTCTGTGCTCATGTATTCACACTGAAGCAAATGTTGCACAGGTACCTGTGCAAAACACAACAGCAAGAAGCATAAGGGAACCAATAACATGTTTCCTTTTGAAGGAGCTTCAGTAGGTATTGTCATATGGAAACAAATGTGACTCATATTTCAAAATAAAAGGCAATACCGGAAATGCTTTTTCATTTTCACAATGAAGATGTATCAGTGGACTCAAAAATATAATAAAGCTCAATCGTCTGAACAGCTTTTTCTTTTTCTTCTCCAACACCGCTGATTCTGTAACTTAATTAAAATGATAAAGAAAATGGCATTTGACATTTCAATTTCAAGAAGTTCTCTAGTCAATTTGTGTCTTCTCTCTTAGATACATCCTTCTCTTACACATATATTTAAAGTATGTTTATACGTATATGAGAGTGAGATATATATATATATATATATATAATGTTATTGGTTCATAGTGAAATATGTCTTGAATGGACCCTCATATTTTTGAGTCAACTGACGGGTCTTTATTGTGAAAATGTAAAAGCATTTCTGAGATTGAGTTTTATTTTGAAATATGAGTCACATTCGCTTCCATATTGTCACTCATTTGAGAGAAAAAAAAACAAAAAGAATATGAGCTGAGGAGATATAAAGAGACTTGGGTAAGATTACATGGCAAATTCTGGCGTTATACTTTTGAACCAACATGTCACGAAAAAGGTACAGACTGTTCTGGATTTTTTCTTCGAGTTTCATTTGAGAGAAAAAAAACACTTTTTATAGAGGGTACATCAGAAAATTAAAGGGTGATTTGAGCTTGCAGGTGATACCATGCTTACAAGCTTTTATTGTGAAAAACTAAGACGGTTAAAAGTGCGTTAAAAAGGTTTTCTTTTTGAACTCTTCCCTGTTGAAGTTGTTTTGCACCGAAGATAATGCACTAGGCTTTTGGGAAAAAAAATAGTAACATAATAGGGTTTTTTTTATTATTATTATTTTGAGAGGGGGGAGTCAAAAAAGTCCCATTAGCTGTCACGACCTAGGTGTGTGAAATTTGTTCTCCGCATTTGGCCCATCCTATGGGGCATCGGTGAGCTGCAGACACATGCCATGCGCAGGGAGGCGCTGGGTCACATTTTTGGAGTCTTTGGAATGACTCGACCTGGAATTTAACCCATGGCCATTCAGTCTAAGAATGGATCCTATACCACAAGGCCACTGAGCTGGCTCGAAACCAAAAGCATCCTCTTAAAAGCAGGAAAGTACAACTTTTTTCACCATTCTTCTATTTATTTGACAGAAAACTGCAACAAAAAAAAGAGGATTAATTTTTTATAGGGAAATTACCATCTCAAATATGATTATGGAATAATTTAATAGATTATCTGTAATTTACTTTGCTTTCATTGAAGGTTTTTTTTTGTTTTGTTTTTTACATTTGGGTCAAATGTTGGATTTTGACCAGACTGTTTCAAATCCATTTTCTGTTGCACATTTGCTGCACTGCTTTGGTTTGCTTTATGACCCTAATCTGATAGGGTTATAGCTGTTGGACAGATGGCCTTACATGCCTCCTTGAACACCCCACTGACTTCAACCTATTTGCTCAATTGGCTGTAAAACAAGTCCATATCATTACTGAGTTATCTTATTCGAGAATGATTATAAATTATTTCTGCTGCAATGCTATGATCGACTTTCTCCAAACATGGCACAGGCCACAAAGGCCAAGCAACTTTTGGTCTCATCTTTCAGTGGAAAGTGTTAGTTGTGAGTTGATAAGCAGCATTTTGAAACTCCCACTTGTGCTTACATCTTCTTTTTAAAAATACGTTTTCTTTTTGTCTGGCAACCCTTTAGAAACCTAGCTTGTTTTTTTTTTTTTTATCATTTCAGCTTTTTAACAGTGAACATGATGCATAAACCTGTGGACTCTGAGATGTAACACTTTTGTTTTTTTTATTTTGTGATTCTTTAGGCATTGCATTTTCTGACCTTGTGCTTAACTCGCTAAGATTTATTTTTTTCTTGGAAAGGCTTGCAACATCTTGAATGCGCTCCACCTTGGGAAAAACAGTGAAATATTGATATTCAAAATCAGAAATTCTGCTGTAATCCATATTAACTCACTGCAACCATCTAAAAGGATTTTGTACAGTAGCTGCTAATTCTTGCATTCTTGCAAACACTTTTTCGAAAAAACAATCCTGGATGTCGCAATTTTACCAGGCTACATTGTGAGTACAACCTGAGGGACTGAAGCAGGATTGAGAAAGCAGTAGGCAATCAAGCAGTTTAAGAAAAGTCGAATTGCAACAATTGCCTCATTTCTCTTAAAATAGCCAGAGAACTCAAAAGGCCGGTCTATTGTACTCTAAGCCGTCTCTGTGGGCCGTTGCTTTTATCCTGCTCTTGCTGCACTGCTCTAGGCATGTAGTCGTCAAAGAATTACATGGGCTTAAAGCAAAAGGGATTTACGTGGAATAGCACACAGTGAGAAGAAAGAACTCAGAGCTAAAGGTGTCCTCCTGAAAGAGTGAGGAATAGCCACAATGACAAGACTCTCCTAAATAAAGAGAGAACGTTTCCTGTTAGTGGATCTCAAAAGGGGTGGGTCAGTGGATCAGTAGAGTGTGAAAGGTGCATTAATCCATTTATCAGATCATCCTAATATGCTGCAGATTAGCTTGCACATATGCACAAATATAGAACTACTGGGATTTGTAGTCCAGATATCAACATTTCTCACATGAATTACTCCACTAAAAAGCAGGCCCCTTAAAGAATAGGTCATAACTTTCTACTCCAATGGTAGAATAAGCAAAACAAAAAAAAAAGAAAAAGAAAAAAATCTGCCAATGGGGTATAAGAAAAATTGTCTCACCAAGAATTCTAATATTAAGAAGAAAATTCTGGTCACTATAATATGTTTTCTCAAGACTATTTTGGTATTGAAAACCTTTATCGATGATAATATTTTCATGCAAGGCAGCAATTAAGACATTTTTTCTTGAAACAAGGGTCATTTTACTTTCTTAAGATTTAGTTTTTGTAGTGGTTTGATACGAATGCAGATCCTGTCTGAATAGGAGGATTTTGTTTTGAATAAAAGTATAGCATTGTCATTACTTAATGTCAACTTTCTTGATAGCATTGTTTTTCTTGCAGGACAGGAAATTAAAGTAATGTCAAGTTTTTTTTTTACCTTCTTACAATTTAGTTTTTGCAGTGTCAAATTGGAGTTTATTAATAAAACAGATCTTCTTAATAAAAGCATGTCAGAAAAGGAGGATTTTATTTTGAAATACAGTATAGCATATTTTACTTAAATGTCAAAAGCAAAATTTTTGTTTTTGTTTTTCTGCTTATTGTAAAACTTGAAAGCTACTCATTGATTTTCTGAGATTAAACTTTTTAAATTTGTCAATTAAAAATAAATTCTAAAAGATTATAAGTAATGTGTCAGCAACTATTTGATCATAATCTTCTTAAATATTTGATAAGATCTTAAAATAAACAATTTAGTAAACATGAGGATGTGCTGTGTCACATTTTGAGATGGCACATGGGAAATCGTAATTACATACATGCAAAAAGAGACCCTTTGACCTTGCACTTTGTGACCCCCCATTACTGTATGTTGAAATAAAATGAAATCCACACCCTTGGTCATACATGAAAGTCCAATATTATCAAAGCTCTACCTGCTAGTTGCCTAAATCAAAGTCTGACTGAAGTACATTTTTTCCTCCCTGCAGAACCTGCGAGGCATCCATTTGCCATTTACCCTATGTGGTGTGCCACTCCTAAGCAGGTGTCTTGCGTGATGTGAGGCCGGAGCAGAACTGGCCCCTCTCCTTTACGCACAGGGCTTTGGCCAGCTCAATTAGCGTGACACACTTTCCACGCTCGGCCACAGCGGATTATGTCCTCTGACTTTAGCGGTGCACTCTCCAGAAGCCACTGCGCTCTGCAGGAAGCAGCTTTGTCCGTCCAGGTGACCAACAGGGGGGACATGACCGTAGACGGGGACATGGAGGGGTTCGTCTCCCAGAAGGAGATAGTGTATAATAACCTGCTGCCGTACGCAGACAAGCTGGACCGAGAGGCCACGGAGCTTTTGTCAGAGATCAAAACGAATCTTTGCAGGGCAGTTCTCCTCAGGGAACTGTGGCCTGGGGTCACTTTCTGGTCCAGGAAACTCTTCTCGTAAGTCCAGAACCAAATTTTACATAAATAAACAAATTACTCAAATTTCAAAATGTATACACATTTATATGATAAATAAATGATGTTAAGGTCTCTTATGTTAGATCCAGATTCACCAAAGATAACCAGAGCCAGTTAAAGAGGCTGATTCCTCCCTCAGATTTCTGAAGCTGTATGGCCGGAGGTTCAGTAAGGAAGACCACATCCTCTTCATCAAGCTCCTCTACGAGTTGGTCACCCTCCCAAACCTGGAGCCAAACATGATGCAGTGCTATGCCCGGCTGCTCATTCAGCTCCTCAAGTGGGTAGAAAGCCTTTACGCTTGAAAGTAATGGCTGTGTAGCTGCTTTTCCCAAAGGTGATCCTCCCAGTGGCTTCCAACAGGAAGAAGGATGTATTTTTTTGCTGACCTGGAAATGTGCTAACAGGAAAGAGCTCTCTTTCACAGTACAATGGCCACACACCTAATAATCCATAATCTGACGAGATCATTTGACCCACTGAAGCTAAAATCCCCCGGATATGCCTTCTAGATTGTATAATAAGATCAGACAGCAGCCCTGTTTGTAAATATCACTGCGCTGATAGAGGGTTTACTGGTTGCCGTCACATGATGAATTTAAAGTGGATTGCTTACTTACCTCTCCACCTTTTGGACGGCAGCCATTTGTAGATTTGAGTGACCTGAAGAAGAGAAAAGACAAAGGCAGTGAATTAGAGTTCAAGTCTAAACTAAGTGTAGTTTTGAGTCCATCAAGCATAGATGTTGATTGAAAAGATCATTGGGTTGAAAAGATAAAGATTTATAGATAAAGAAATATAATGACTACTTTTCTTAGAATTCGTTGCAGTGATGCCCAGCGTTTTTTATCTGTTTACAAAGCGTCCCCAGTGGTCTTTTGATCCGAATAGAATAGATTAGAATCTCTTTATTTCTACAGCACTTTTCACAGAAAGAATCACAAAGTGCTTCTTCAAAGCATATCTAATTTCATTTGGATATTTTTATATATTTTTTTATTATCAAAATTAAGAACAAATGATTTTTTTTATAATTAACTTGCAAGATTTTAAGAAAAATATATTAAAATGTAACACAGACCCTATACACAATACTCTACCACTTTTAGCAAAATTGCAATTCAATTAAAAGAATTTCAAGCACTTAGAATAAAATTGTCATTTTAAGTAATATAATAGAACACACTTCAAAATAAAATTTGGAGCTTGTATTTTATAATGGAAATGTTATATAAAAAAAAAATTCTTTCAATGCTGCTATATCTCATATCTAGCCTAACTGCTGTCAAAATTCAAGCCGCATCAATTCTTTTTAGTTGATGTTATCAAGGGGGTCAAACATAAAAAAATGTTTTACGTTTTTTTCGTTGCTTTATATAAAACATGGTACCTCACTAAGTTTCATCAATGCAATTAGTGTAATGCACTTTTCAAATGTTTTGAATTTCTTGATTACAAGGACATTCTTCAATTAAAAACACATTAAAGAAAAAAAAGGGTGTCAGACAATGTTTTAGGACTATTTGTATTTTTCTTCTATTTAGGTTGTTTCCTATTTTTTTTCCTGCTAGCAACCAGTGGGTGGCAAAACACACTGCTGAGATGATTAATGACTATTATTTTCATTTTTTTAGTAAAAACATGTTAAACTCCTTAAGTTTATATATATATATATATATATATATATATATTTTTATTTTTTTATTTTCTAAAATCTGGTTGTCAGATGAATATTTAGCTGCTAAGGTGTTTTAAAGTTAGAGATTCAGACAACAAAAAATGGAAATAACTGAAATAAATAAGTGAAAAATCTT
This sequence comes from Adrianichthys oophorus, assembly GCA_036245035.1. Taxonomy (NCBI): domain Eukaryota; kingdom Metazoa; phylum Chordata; class Actinopteri; order Beloniformes; family Adrianichthyidae; genus Adrianichthys; species Adrianichthys oophorus. The sequence goes on along the minus strand of BSAI01000012.1, from coordinate 11,224,479 downwards.
TGTGTTCAAACAGGCGGTGAATCAGAATTACTCAAAAAAACAAAAACAAATGAGGAATGTGACAGCACGTAATTTACTTTTAAAACCCTGATCAGACTAGAAACTGCGTACCATTGTCTCACAGGTCAGATCTGTCACTCCTCCACTGACGCTCAGATATTCTCCAAGACCATTCCATTCATCACTTCCCATTTGTGTTTAGTTGTTCCCCTGATTTTCACATCCATCACATAGCAACATCTTTATGTGAATGCCATTTGTTTGAGGGTTTTCCATGAGATGAAAAGAGAAAGATCTGGGCTAACGGTATATTGAGTGCCGGATCACACAGCTAAAAGCTGAATTTGATACGTAACATTAAGCTTTAGGTCTCAATAGGCTTTTCTTGCCATCCCTCGCATTTCACAGCCATTTCCCCCTATTGTTTCTTCCCCTCTTCATTTTTCAAACCTCCCAAATGAGAGCCTGTTCCATCACTGTTAGACGGATAAAGCAAGGAGGTGACATGAGGAATGTGGTGATGTGGAAATTTTTTTTATTTTCCCAAGTGAAAACATTTTGAACCCTTTCAGCGAGTTCAATCCGGCAGAGGCTGCGACTTTACAGGGACGCTATAGTAATCGAGTACAGATAAAGAATTCTTCAGAGAATACATTTTTAAAAAACTGTCCATTGAGCTCATGCAGCACCTGCCAGTGGTTTGATGTGAAATCTAAAAGCTGGACGGGACATTCAGAAGTGAAAGCTAATGTCACGGCAGCAAGAAGCCATGTTGACGTTCAGATGTTAAACATCTTTCTTAATCTCAGTGGAACCACATGCATGTGGGCTGCAATGTGAATATTTAAAATAACCGAGCATGCTCCAGTAAATTGCTAATCTTGCAGCTGTCAGTCTTGTTACGCTTTATTAACTATAAAGAATCAGTGGGTTGTGTTTGCAGACATGTCTTTAAGTCATTATGTGGAGAGTTGCATGTGAGACTGACTCTTTTTCCCATGATCACACAATCAGCCACGTCTTGTTGCACCATTGCCCCCTGCCTTATTTCTTCTCCACATCTCTGAATATTCATGAACCCACCTAACATGCTCAGAAAGTCTAACTGCTTAAAACTTTTTTTTTCCAAACAGGAAAAAAGAATTGCTATCAAGGGACGACCTGCAGTTGCCATGGCGACCACTCTATGATTTGTACGAAAGGGTAATCTACTCCAAAACTGAGCATCTGGGACTCATCTGGTTCCCCAAGTATGTAGTTTTACCCTTACATGTCACTGCTGTGTGATGAAGCAATGTATCATGGGCACTTTCCATCAGTCATTGTTGAAAATCTATTTTTATCTCAGAGGTTCTGCTTTTCCAAACTTTCTAGAGAGGAGGATTGAGCTTTAAAAAGTATGCAAAAATTTTCTTTTGCCAGGAGTTTTTTTTTTTTTTTTTTATAGGAAGACAGATGCTACTATGATGTGGAACAAATCTCCTTGGTCGGTCTGCAGATGTGTTTGGTGTTTTTTAGACTTTGTCTGCAAAAGTGTTAAATGCAAAATCAAAAATGTGTCACAGTAGTTGTGCATTAACCTTTGTGGTAAACTTGTGCTACAACAGTTAGTAATCCACAAAAACCAGTGTATAAAATTACAAATGTTAACTTTAAATGGGAATTTCATGTCAAACCACCCGAAAGGTTCCCATTTTATTTATCATAATTTTGATTTTTTTTTTTCTAAATTCCTACATTTATTTATTTATTTATTTGTTTGTTTGTTTGTTTATTTTTAAAGGGTACACAAAATGCAAAACTAACATCAAGAAAACTAATCAAAATGATTCCAGTGAGGCCAAATTGTAGTGACCTTTTTTTAAGTATGTCGAAAGGATACAATTACAATAGTAACATGAAAATAAAATGCATTATGCTAGTTGTAAAACAAGTATTTACAAAACAATTTTCTAAAATTATGTTTACATACTATATGAAGTAAAAAAAATCATTTTAAATTCTGTCTATGGTAATCAATAAAAATGTGTGCTTTAGTGGAAGTTATTCAGATCATTATTATCTTTTAATTAACTTTTACAGATACCAAATTGACAAAAGTATAAACACAAAAACAAAAATCCTAATCAGATTTTTTTTATGATTTCCATTATTTAGCTGATAATAACCTCAGGTGTGTGCAAAAGATTTATTTTATTGTCAATGCATATGTTCATCATTCAGTCAAATAATGCAATAAATTTGCCATTTATTAAAATAAAGTTTTTCTCTGCATTACCAGACTTACATTATTAGTATGTTCCTTTTTCAGTTTGAGTTCATGAAGAACCACATATTACTTTTCATTTAATTGAATGTATTGGAGTTTGCATGCTTTAATTTTATGTGGGTGGACTTTCTCCACACTATGGGTTCATCCCACAGTCCAAAAAAACATACTTCTTAGGTAGTTGGTGAATTCAAATTGGAGAAACTTGCTTCTGGTATTCTTATGACCCCAAATGGCATTTCAATAAGGAAAGATATTAGGTATGCGAGTAAAGATTTATTTGTGTTACAGAAAAATGTGCATAAAATAAATCCATAATTTTTGTCGGTTAGACTCTGGGCCGATGACGTTTTATTTGCTTGGGATGAACTCAGTGTACAGATATGTAAACCCCAGAGCCTGGTGGTTTAAAGGCCAAACCATTCCAAAGCATTGTTCCAAGTGGAGGACGGGGTGGAGGGGACGGCGAACTGTCTAGAATGCAGAGAGAGACAACCATTTATGTAATTAAAGGTAAAATTATGATTGTGATTTGCTCAGATTGAAAGGCGGGCTGTTTACCCATTGGTTTAAAGAAATGGCCTAATTGATAACAGTGTGTGAAGTGATGCAACAATCCAGCATACCTGTAAGTGATCTTTATTGAAATCGTGCCAAAGCGTCTCTAAACGTGTTCAGTAAAGTGATGGATGAATGTGTTGCCATGGATACACTTAGTGTTTGGATCACCTGGTGCTATTCTACCACACACTTTCAAGGTTCACACATTTCCACCAATGTGCAAGTCACCTGTCTTGTTTTTCAAGTATTAAAACTACGGGAAAATCAGATGGTGGATTTTTTTTTGACTGGTGCTTTTGTTGTTTTTTTTCATTGCCAGAAAAAGGGCTCATCGGTTCCTCAAACACCTTCACGAAAAAGTCACTGCTTTAGTTCTTGTATTAAGTTCATAATTTGTTCTTGTGGTCTCAGGTGTTAAAGGGTCAAATGTTTTTACTGCAGTCACAATAAATGGCGACAAACATGGGATCTATTGACACATTCCCGCTAGGATGACAGGATTTTTTTCTCGAGTGCATTGTTTTTCAGCTTTTTTTCATTGTGTTCAACTTTGAAACAGTTGGTCAGTTATAATGAGACATCTACTTGAAAACTTTTTCCTTATCTTTTATTTAAACAACACGTATGTTTCTTTCTTCTTTTCTACAGTTCAGTGGACCACATTTTGAAGGCTTTGATCAAAAGCTGCAGACTGTAAGTTCCGTCCGCTGTGATCGTTTAAGCTGCTCGTGTTTCTCTCTGATCTTTGCTGGAGCTCTGTGCTGTAGATCGATCTGTGTTCTCTGTCTACATCTGTTTGCGCTCACTGTCTGTGTTTTTGTGCTTCTGCGTGCATTGGTTGCATTCGTTGCCAGGTATTTCTCTGCGTCCTCTACAAAGGAGATGCTTGATGACTGGCGCCCCCTACTGTGTGTATTTGACGTAGTTATGCAGAAGGCCATCAGCAACATGGAGCTGTTCCTGCCCACCATCATGCCGCCTGAGGAACACAGCCAGGGTTTCCAGTAAGTGGGGCCAGCTGGAGCGGCTCTGTTTAGAAACAGTATTGTGTGCCAGGTGCTGCATGTCTACATCCAAAGGGAACACACAGGGTTTAGAAAGTTTACACAAAGCATTACCTATGGAAACCAAACAAGCTTCAGTGTCAAATAATTTATTTTATTCGACTTTTACTGATGCTTGGAATTGACAGGTGCTCAGTCTCTACTGCCTTCTTCATTGGACCCAAGGGTTTTTTTTGTTTTTGATTTACTTTTGGAATCAATCAGAGCTTCTGGGAAGTTTCTACTTTGTATTACGTCAACCTTTTTAATTGATATGTTACTATCTAACTTGGGGAAGAATGTGAGTTCATGTTTTTCTCTGGGATTGGAGATGAATTAGGGAGACTTTACTGTAGCTTCAGATGTTTGTGTGTCATTGATGTTAATCCAAGAGTTTTGTTTGTGTGTCTGTTGTGTTCTTTCAGGTTATGGTTTAATGAGCTGATGAATCTTTGGATGGCCGTGCAGAATCAGCCGAGCTGGGAAGGGGTGAGACACAAATGATGTAATCTCGCCGTTTTTCAAGTCCGCTCAAATCTTGTAATCCAAACAGTTAGTTGGCTTAATTTGTAAATTCTTACTGTCATTGCAAATCTACATTCAATTAAAATTTGATGAACATTTCACATCTGAAGTTTACTTTGGTAGAAATGGATTCAAATGTGTTGAGCAATTTTCTTAAAAAAAAGTAGTAGTTTGGAGTGACGCTCTTTTTAAATATCCCTGTCATGATGACTGAAATGTTGTTGCTGTTGCTGTTACTGTTGCTGGTTTCCACTCAGCATGAAGATAAGATTTTCCACTTGCGCTTTGCTCTGCTTTTATTCAGCCTTCAGGCCCAAGCCGTTCTGGCTGAACAACCCCCAAACATCTCTGTTTTGGTTTTTTTGTATCTGTTCTTGGAATATCAGACTTTACTTCTGGGAATGTTCCGTTGACTCACAATGATTGCTTGCTTGATTTTATCTCGCAGCACCTTGTGAACCTGTTTGCTCGCCTGGCCAATGATAACATCGGCTATGTGGACTGGACTCCTTATATTCCCACAGTGAGTCATTAGCAGAATTATATGCATGTCCATGTGTGCTTGTTAGTCTGTTTGACTGGGGAAAATCAAGTCATGTATGCAAAATGAAATCACTGTTTGTGTGTAGATCTTTACCAGGATTCTGCGCAGTTTGAACCTTCCAGTTGGGGTCAGTCAGATTGTGGCTCCGCGATATCTTACCAACTCATATGACATTGGGTATTTGGTTTTATGGATAACAGCTCTTCTGGTACATAATTTTTAGATTTTTTTTTATTAGGTTGGTTAAAAACTGTATTTTGGTAACTGTATCCTAACTTATATCTTGTAGGGTGGAGAAGGTAACCCAGCACAGAAAGAACTGACCTGTCTGTTTAACAGCATTGCTTCCTTTTACCATCCATCCAATCATGGCCGCTGGCAGGTAGCTCCTTTCCACACTCAGAAACTCGTGTGATTTACTCCCCGTTCCATGTATCTAACATCTAAGCAAACAGTGATCTTTCTGAATATTCTTCTTGGTAACGCCAATAATATGAATGTCTGCTGGCAGTCTCGACTCATGCGGCTGCTGCAGCGTCTCCCGGTGAGTGTTGTGCGCCGCATGCACAGGGAACGTCATGCCACACCAAGCTGGATCACAGTGGTGCCCGAAAGTCACAGGTTAAGTGATGCAGACCTGCAGGAGTTCACCCGCAGCCTCACTGGAGCTGCCCTTCTGGCCATGTTTAGGTACTGCACCTAAAGAGGTGTTTATTTAAAGACCCACTCTGATGAAAATGTTGTTTTTTTGTGTGTTTTTAGCATGTTGTTGTAGGACTTTTCTCATGATAGAGGACATATATATAAAAAAGCAAAGCTTAAAATGCAGTTTTGAGTATTTTTTTATTTTCAAACTGTTGGAGCAGATGAAAGAATGCAGATTGAAAAAGACCAGATATGTGACGTGGAAAATATGCTAGGTGGGCCACAAGCTCCCTGCTCCATTCCATTCTGATGCATCCACTTGAAGACGCGTACGTCTTTGTTTTCCTCGTCCGAGCTGGAATCTGGCCCAAAACTGTACAGCTAGTTAGATCCAATATTGCTTGCCATCTTTGTTGCACCTCTAATGTTAGACTGGGGTGTGAAGGGCTGTAAGCTTATTGCCCGGCTTACTTCGCGCCAACAGTCCTGTCAATTACTGAGAGGCGAATTTCTGTTGAAAAACCGCCGCTCTGCAGAAACTAAGTTCTAGAAAATGATACAGGTTTTTTTTTTTTATTTAGGCTAAAAAGGGCATAATCATAATTAAAAAACTAATGGGTACACTTTTACAATAGATTAAAAGATGATCAGAGTAGGACTTTTTTTTTTTTAGCAGGTACACCTTTACTTAAGCAAATTATTTTTTTAGGGAGTGAAACATGAAATTCACATTCTGTGAGTTTTCTGGGATGTCTTTTTATGAGCAAGAAAAACAAGAAATTAGTCAGTAAGCAAACCTTGTTTCATGCTTTTCGGAAAGCTATTTTGCAAAAGCAGGCTGTGCAATGACATTTAAAAAACAACAAACACAGTACAAGCCAAACTTATGTGGGAAGGCTGATAGAACTTAAGTCTATCCAGGAAGATTCATATAAAAAGGGTTGTCACTGTGGGTGAAAGTGGCTACAAGCTGTTACTTTGTCTGGGCCAGTTTGTAGTTGTGTTCACCAACATTTAATGATCAGAATATTTGCAGGGTTTTTTTTCCACCAGGAATGGTTTATGTAATATACTTATATAGCGCTTTTTAACCTTTTTTGAAGGCCTAAAGCAATACAGTCACAGTCCCATTCACACACTGGCGCCAACCTTCCACCAAAGGCAATGTGGTGTTCAGTGTCTTGCCCAAGTACACTTCGACCCATGGGCTGACAGGGCTGGAATCGGACCTTTGATTTTCTAAATTAGAAGCCGACTGCCCTACCGCTGCTCCACAGCCGCCCCATGACTTAAGTTAAACATTTTCGAGCAGACCAAGAATAGACCTATGTAGGCAAACTTGTTGCTTTAAACAGAAATCAAGCAGATTTTGTATGTCTAACTGCTTTTGTCCCTGCTCATCATATCTATGTTCCATGGCTTGTAAACATGTAAACAGCCGCTGAGCACGCATCTAGTTATTTAAGCGCTGAGCCTCGTTAATGAGTCGCTGGATGCGCTCGGCCTCAGCCGCAGTGAGCATAATCTGCACAAAGACAGGTCATCTCTGATTATCTGGCTGTTGTTGTCCGTGCTGTTCTCTACTTTACATCCGCTTTATGTACGTGTGCTCTCTCCTTGTTATTTGCAGTAAAACTGGAAGCACAGATGCAGCTTATGCCTTTCAAAACCTCGCCCTCCTCAAACCAGAACTGGTCATACCCCCTGTACTCGAAAAGTAAGATTTGTAAATGCCTCAAACATGCATTCATATTGACAGTTTGCTACTGCTTTTCTTTTATTGCAATGACTTAAAGTGAACTATTTCAACAAAATTGTCTTTATGCAACCTGCCACTGAATCATCTCCCATCTTCTTTTGTTTTGTCGTCACAACATGCTTTCAACAGGACCTATGCTGCAATGGAGACACTAACAGAGCCGCACACCCTCACTGCAACACTCAGCTGCATGATTGGCATGGCACGGAGCCTTGTTTCCCCTAACAACCATTACCCAGAGGGCCGTGCACACGTGCTCCCACTGCTTATGGGCTCTCTCCCAGGGATTGACCCCAATGATTTCAGCAAGTGCATGGTAAATAATGAATGAGTTGATTAGTAATTAAAAAGAATTTTAGACAACTAGACACTGCACATCTTGTTTCGTTGTCTTTTTGAATTCCTCCCTCTCCTGCTTTTTGAGGTTTATCCCATTAATTATTCTTGAAAGTTAAGTGAGTAACTGAGTTTGAAGAACCTACAATTAATTTGGCTTCATTGCTTGCTTTAAGCAATCAAGCAAGTCAGTTTTCTCTTTTACTGGGCCCATCGTGTTCATGCCTAATTAAACTTTACATCACAATAAATGAAGGCATCTGAAGAATCTTATCTGCCAAGTAGTTTAGCAAAAACCATGATCACATCGGGCGACATAAAAGGATCCGTTTTGCCTCCATCCAGATTACGTTCCAGTTCATCACCACCTTCACAACTCTGGTGCCTTTGGTGGATTGTTCATCTTCTCCTTCTCAACGCTCCGATCTCACAGAGGTAAAAGGAGATCACACAAACTGTAAACTAATTGTCTGTTGTTGCCACACTGACCTGTAAGGGACTTGTAAATACAGGGGAACTTAGTGGTTAAAAAATGGGTATCTCCATCAAGGTGAATTTACGTTTACCCCTTCCTCAGCAACATGCAATCAAGTGGCCACCTCCAATAAAAAGTCTATAGATACGCAAGTTTCTAAGACCATTTTTGGGTTCCACGAACAGAAAGCGTGGGTATTGAACGCGTGTTGCAAGTTAAACTGGGTCGAACTTTGACCAATCAGGGACATGGATTTCCCAGTGATGTATAGATGGCATCCATTTAATTCCACGGTAGTGCCAACAGTTTGAAATTGGTGGAGGAGAAATTATTATTGCAGTTTGTGTTTGGCCGGAATTATTTGACACAAAGTCTTTCATATATTGAAATAGAGCTGTGAAAGAAAAAGTCTGGAGCAAGATTTAAAACATTTGCACCGCTTAAACATTTCACACCAAGCCTCTTCCAATTGTGGGTGGTGGACATGCGCTAGTAAACAGAAGAAAAAGAAGAAGTCCCTCCCTGCTTGTTCAGCGTAAACACTATGGGCTAAACATGCATCAGAATACCTGCTGTGTATGTAGATTCCCAATCGACTGTAATCATTTTTATGTGCAGTCCCATCAGTTTTTATAAATTAATATACATTAAAAAAAAATTCTTAAGACCACCATGTTGACAAGTCTGTCATGGAAATGAAACTGTGGTGTGGTTTGGAAAATATTTGGAGGCATAGCTTGTCAGAGCAGCATCATAGAGCCAGACTTAGACTTTTACTATTTACTATTTAGTATTTACTATTACTATTACTATTTACCTCAGCGATGAACTAAGAAAAAGGTTAGTATCAAGGGAACCTTATGATGCTACTGTCCAAATGTTTAGGACATTTGGCATCAATTCATCATTGCAATTTCATGTTATGAAAGCCTCCAGCAGTAGGACATTTTCTCTGTCAAATCTATTCAAACTATATTTAGGTAGTACTTTTCTATTCCGGTTGATTACTCAAAGGACTTTAGCCACCAGCCACATTAACCCATTCACACACAGATTCACACTTGCTCATCAGACACACTCTGGTGAATGCATCGTGGAGATTGTGTGTTTACCCCGATGAAAAATCTAGAATGTCAAGGTTAGGATTCTGCAGATGACTTCTCCACCTAATATACTTAAGCTTCCACTCTGAAAAAGAAAAATAGAACAAAAAAAAACATTACCATCTATACACTTGGTGCAGATGTTTTTCACAGGACTGTGTCACCTCTTCTGTCTATGGGTTTCCCTTTAGTATCAACACATGTGTACAACGTCCTGTATGTGCCACCTACAAAGATAATTATCTGAATGCTAAGAAGCACGCTGCTCTACTTTAAGTTTGTTGGGGGTTTTTTGCGCGTTTGAGAGCTTATACTTTTAACATGCTATACTTGCAGCTAAAAAGATCATTACGCTTCTTAAATCCAGCACTGCTTTACGCGTGAAGAAGTTTTAATAAAGTTTTGAACTTACCAACTTCAGTATATGAAGCTTTCCTTTTAAAACACTTTAGAGCACTCTATAAATACATTTGCAGGGCTCTTAAAGGGACATAGAAGTAAAAAAAAAAAAAAAAGTAGAACTGGGTTCTGGGGCACACAAGAAACCAGAAATTAGTAGTTTTTTTTTTTTTTTTTTTTACTTTTTTGTCCCTTCAGGGGCTCTGTATAAATTATACCTTTCTACATTTTTTTTTAACTTCATTTACTATTTTTTAACTTCTCTTGTCCAACAGCTGAGCAAAACAGATATGAACTGAAGGCCTCTTGTGTTGGGCAGATTTTACTGTTATAATTGGGGGTTTGAATCTTCTCACACACAAGGTGTATTTTTGTATAAACCCCTTTTGTATTTGAGACTAAACTTTATTTATATTGATTTTGTTTCCTGCTTGATCATTTTTTTATTTACCTATAATAGTAAATTTTCAAAACAATACTTAAATTTAGCATTGATCCATGCTCTTTTTACCAGGAACTTTTGCAATTGTATTATTGTTTATCAATATCCAAGTTTAACTTTAATCTTTTTAGCTAATTTTGACTCTTATTTTTTTAACTGTAGTTTTTTTTTTCCAAATAAAAGCAGGTCTTTACAACAATTTGCCTAATTTACCCTTTTACCTTTTACTCCTATTTTAACATCTGTGACTTTTGTAAAAAATCTTTAGGGTTTAATTGAGGAAATTTCTTCTATTGTCAGTATTTTTGCATTTTTCCAGGGCGTGCAGTTTGTCTTAGTTTTATTTTCCTCTGTAATCTAATAAAAAAATGTGTTCTCAACTATTGTGTGTTCTAAATTATGCAAATGTTTGTAGTGTTTAAGCTGATTATTTATTTATGTATTTATTTATTTGTATCTGGAATGGAATGGAATCCAACAGCTTCCAATCAGATCACAGCTTTTTCACAATCCCAGTAAATAAAAAGGACCTTAAAAATATTAGTGATAAGATGCTTTCCATTTTTCTGATAAATAAAAATAATGAAACATTTCATGTTTTTTTTTACAAGTCCACTAATGTCAAATTTTTCACTTATTTTGCATTGGAAATAGGATTCCTATGTCTATGACTGGAGAAATAGCAGCAAAGGATGTTCAAACATCCAACTGTTGTTAGTTTAAGTAATTTATGCATCAGGGCAAAAATTTGGTATATAAATTCAACATTGATTTTTTGTTTTCCAATCTGAACCTCCTTGTCACTTTGAGGTTTCTTGAAGCAGACAGCTATTTTTTTTATTTGCCCTCCCTAAAGCTTTTGTGCTCAGGTGACCATTTCATCCATATTTAAAAGGAACTCATTGTGTTCCTCTCAGGCCAGCAGGGAGATTTAAACCCTCCTTCCTTTGGTCAGGATATGGGCATTCTTCCAGATTGCTGTGTCTGATAAACCCCTAACACATTACATCCACAGGGCTTGTTTAAAGCAGACTTTCAAACCCTGAGGGGATTTTTTGTCCTGGAAAACCTTAAAACTGTAGAACAAAACCTTTTTTTTCTTCAGCCGCCAAAGAAATTAGGAACATGAAATAAACAATTGAAGGGTCAGCTGCCTTTAAACTTACCATCGGAATTCTTGCATCTTAAAATGTCTGTGTTTCACCAAAATGCAACACTGAGTTAGGTCCAGCCTGGTTGGTACTACCTCCCATTGTTTAGAAGCAGTGAGTTTGCCATGGACTTCTCTGAACTTGTCATATTTAAAGAAACTCTCCTGCAGACAAATCAGATGCCACCCTTTCTCCCAAAAGAACCAAAAGTTTACAGATTTGAGAATTGGACTTAGAAAAAACAAGAGCTTTTTCCTTCAGCTCAGCTCCATCACTTTAAAATCACACACTTTCAAAGGATTCTTCCCTCTTTTAGTCACTCCTTTAAAAAAAAAAAGAAAAACCTCTAAGGCATTATTCACTTATATCATCTGTGTCTTTCCTCCAGATTGAAAAAGATCTGTGTTTTGCCTCTGCTGGGTTTGAAGACTTTGTTCTGCAGTTCTTGGACAGGTACAGATAAATTAGCAAGTCAGATTGTAACAGGTGAAGCTTTGTTGTCAGCGCCTGAATACAAGATTGTCTAAAAAACGTACTCTCTGCCTTTCAAGTAATGCTGCTTCTTAGCTTTGCCAATCATAGTGCTGTCGACCATTTTATTGCTGACAAGTGACGTTAGCATTTGTGAGTTTTGTGTGTTTGTGTTTGCCCTTGTGCAGGTGTTTTGCTCTGATAGACAGCAGTACGCTGGAACAGACGAGAGATGAGACTGAGACAGATACTCAGACTCATCTGGAGAGTCTTGTGGAGCTGGGACTGTCCTCGACTGTGAGCACAATCCTAACACAGTGCTCCACAGAAATATACAAGGTAACACATGAGCACCCTCGCACGGTGGCTTGTCTTAGGGGCTCCTTTAGTGATAATCAAAGTGAAAAATCAGTTGCGACAAAGAGCCTCCTGGTGTGCCGCCTCATGTTGTCAGTGTCTGGGCAAAAAAAAGAGCACTTCAAGACATGGAAAGGATGACATCAAACTGTCAAGTAGATGTGTAATCTGTGGTGCTTGCCTTACTGAATGAATGATGGAACACGTGGCGCTGCAGAAGGATGCCAGAGTTGGTGTCGTTCAAGAGATGCTAAAGATAGTGCCTCTGATATTTCCAGATGTAGAATGTTCAGGAAGTTGCCTATAGGCAACTTTTAAGATATGACTCAGATGCAGTTTTGATTCAAAAGTATGTCAAGCTTTACGGATAAGCTGAGTATGGGATAGATGCTTTTGGTATCTGTATACCAGAAGCACGTTCACGTTCCAACATCCTGCACAAATGCAACCATAAAAGCCTGACTATGCTCGACAAGATATTCAAATATCAAGGTGTACGAGATCTATTTATTGATTTATTTTTATTGCAGTGAACGTGCAGAAGTCATTTCTAGGAAGGTTTTTCCTTAAAGTTGATTCATCATGATGACACTCAATGAATTTCTGGTGCAGAAATGGCAATACACCACTCTCAATTTTCTGAGGGTTTATAAATGTTATAATTAACATTTCTTCTGTCATCAAGAAAAGTTGAACAAAAAGAGAAATTTAGACCAAAAAGATATTCATTTTTTTAATCGGTTTTCTGCATACAAAGAAAAAGAGTATGGATAAATCCTTATTGCCTATCTCCAGATTTACATTAAAACACCCACTCCAATGAAAATCATGTCTTTGGTGTTTTTAACATTTTCTTGGATCCTTTTTCATATGATGGAGGACATGTATAAAATCATTTAAGATTAAAACTGTGTTTCTGAGTATTTCTTTATTCAAATTGTGATGGATCAGGAGCAGATAAAACCCCATCATTTGAAGAAGCTCCCAGTTGTGACGCAACCGAAATGGGTGGGCCAAAGTCTCCCTGTTCCGCTCCTTTCTGATGCATCCACTTGCACACAAATAGATATATATACACGTCTTCAATTTTCTTGTCTGAGATGACATTTGGCTCAAAATTGTACGGCTGGATAGCATCAATATTACTCACTCTTTTTGTTGCACCGCTAATGTAGCTTGGGGTTGTGAGGGGCTGTAAGCTAGTGGGAGAGAGTTTAAACAAAGGGATCATGGGATATTAGCAGAAGGTTACTTCCACGACAACAGTTCCACGCACAACTCAGAGGCGAATTTCTGATGAACTTCTGCCACTCTGCAGAAACTATGTCTTAAAAAAATCATGAGTTTTTTTTTCCCTTTTGGCTAAAAATGACATAATTAAAAGACTACAGGCAACGATTTTACAATTGAAAGAAATATAGTTGGAGTGAGATTTTAAAAACATTAGAAACGTCTAGAAGTACACTTGTTAAGATTTTTCCATTTAATGCTTATTTATGAGTTTGGGATTGCAGAAAGGGACAAGTCTTAGCTCTGATTAGTTAAAAAGCATACGTAGCTGTATTTAGCCCCATCAATAAAGATAAGCTTTTTTAAAGCTTAAAAAAAAGTTCTCTCACATGCCTGAAGGGAATCATCTTTCTTTTTATTGCCTCAGGTTGCTCTTCAGAAGCTGTATAACTTTGCCACGTCCAGCATTTTTGAGACGTGTGTTTCAGGTCGGATGGTGGCTGACATGTGCAGAGCTGCAGCAAAGGTATGCTTGTCTCCATGAGATGATCATTGTTAACTCAGATTTTAAAAAGTGGACTGTTTATTGTTTTTAAATACAGATACATGCAGAGAAGGTCTTGTTATTTTTCTTCTCACTTGCTTTTTTCCTGCATGCTTTTGTTGACGGTGAATGCCTTTTAATGTGTGTTTGCATGCGTCTTGCACTTATGTCTGCAGTGTCATCCTGCTGAGTCTCTTCGCCTCTTCGTCCCTCACTGCTGCAGCGTCATCTCTCACTTTACTGACAGTCAGTACCACACTGTGCACGTAGTGCAATTCATTATATAGAGAAACTCCTACCCTAACCCTCACAAACAAACAGAGTTTTTAATGTGCTGATAAGTTATAACTATTTATAATAAAATTTTAGAGCACAGTTTAAAACAAAAAGTGACTTTACAGCCTGCAAGAAACAGATGTGTGTTGATATTAAAGTAGTTTTATGCTGCAGAACAGCTTTGGCACAAGTTACTGGACTGGAATTCTCGTCAGATGTTCCTCAATCTCCACTCTGGTCCATCATGCAGATGTTTGATCAGGATAAGAGATACAGGAAGCAGTTTTGAAAAAACATTTTTAAAATAATAACCACATAAATATCAGAAACCCCAGTAGAAAACTCCAAACCTATGAGAAAATGCACAATTCATTTCATTTTTATGCTTTATTCATTTATTTGCAAAAAAATAGCTTGATCTAAATTGAGTAAAAACATTCAGCATTGATATGATTTAGAGTTTGTTGATTTATAACCATTCACCGCATTTACTGAATTTTTTCCCACCTATTAATTGCTGATTACTCCGCAAAGGCGCATTTCTTAACTTTTCTGCTTGATCTTTATTACCAAGTCTTTTTTTTTCGTTATTTTAGGTTTATCAGCACATTAATCACAAAGCTGTATTGCTTGATTGCCCCATATTTTCAGCTTTACATCAAAAAAATATTTGTTTTATTTTTTTTTTATTTCTGCGATGATTTAGGTTTTTCCCTTTTTTTGGTTGTCACTTGCAGAGTTTTGAAAATGAAAAGAAAAAAGGTCCAACTTGGACAATTTGCAGGCACCAGCACTGCTGTGTCAGCTAAACGGATATGCAGTTTTATTTGAGAGTTTTATTGGTTCTTTATCCTCTTCCCCGGAGGTCTCTTTACCGTCACAAAGTCGGATTCTGTTGTAAAAAAGTAACTGACACTTTTTGCAAGACTGCCAACTGTAGCGCAGCGGCTCAAGAGACTTGCAGCGTTTTCATGGCTGAAATGGACAGAGCTTTTGCTGAGCCTGCAATTTAATCGTTTACATTTTTTTAACAGCTATTGAGTATACTGTCTCATTGTTATAGAGTGGATTTACTCTGTTATTTCTGTAATATGTACTGTGAGTGAACATGAAAGCAACATAATATAAATTATATCTTATATGAAAATTATATTTTTAAATGAAGTTATATTTTTATAATATATAATAATATAAATAATATTGTTTGTCTTTTTCAAACACTTCCTGGCTTTTCCAATTAATGAAGCTCAGCTTTGATTAGTTTGTTCAAATGTTTGGAGTTTTTTTTACTTGCAAAATCTTGATAGCTACTAAAATAGTATTTCTGTAAGGTCTGGATGTCTTTGCTCAGTGTTTGTTATAGAAAGTAATAAACCAGGGTTGTGTGCAGCACATTTTAGATTCTATTGGAATACAGCATAACAGTGTAATTACATGCAAAATTGAAACAGTTAATTTCTGCTTTACAAGAAAAGAAGTTTACTAAAATTGTGATTTTTTTTTTTTAATTCAAAAACAGCATACATATTAAATGATTTTTGTTATCATAGATGAAGAACTCCAAAATGAAGAGGAGCTGGACAAAGAGCTGCTGTGGAATCTACAGCTCCTATCAGAGGTGAGAGGAGAAAGGGTTAAACGCAGTGGCGGAGCTAGAATCGTCAAAAACGATACTAATATTGACTCAAAAATTGGGTTGGACCACCGCCATGGCCTCCTTTATCTCTGCGCCTGGTTAAACGTCTTAGAAATATCAATCCTAAGAACACGTTTGTCTTAATACTAGAATTGTCAATCTGTTCATACTTAGATGATTCATAATTTCCTTTTTTACCTGACAATTGCTGACAAAAAATAGTGTATCTTTACCTGGTTACCAATTTAATTGTAAAAACCTGCTTTTAAATCCGTATAGTAAGACAAAAAGGAGAAAAACCATGTTGCTCCTTACCAATAACAGTTAAAGTCAACTTACTCACTGAAATGTACAGCATTTATAATCACTTTGAATGAAATAAAGTTGCATCTAAATTACACATTAGAATTTAAATAAAATTCAAATTTGATCTTAAACAATCACAAGCAAGTACCATCCCTGGATGATTCATTGACACCCCCCCTCCGGGGTGTATGGGTTTAAATGACCTGTCCTTATGTGCCATTCTTAGTGCACTTTTCAGTTATAAAACCATAGTAAATTAGGCCTCTTATAAGTTTATGGTTTCATTTGTTTCAAAACTACAGTCACATTCATCTGCTGTATGATGACTGAACACTTCTAATGCTCACAGTGAGTCTGGATTATATTAAGAAAAGAGTAAAGAACAGCAAAGCTGCAGGTGAACAGACGTGAGCATGGAGACATGAACCTGAACTTTCAGGGGCCCATGGCCTGACTAACAATTTCATTGTTTACTGTTTAATATTCAGTTTTAATAAAGGTGTTCATGAGCCTCATTAACTATAAAAATCCTGCTAAATAGAGGATATGTGCTGATGGAACATGTTTTCTTTTTTTCCCCCACGTTTTGTTGTTTTTATTTTATGCACAAACATAAAAAAGCCAAGTCATGGGCTGAGTCAACACAGCCTAAATGTAATAAAGTTGACTGCTCCAAGACTTACATCACTTACAGTACTTAAATTTGTACAGATTAAAAAAATCTGACTGAAAAAATGTATATATGTTTACCACTACTTGTCTCTGTGTACATATTTCTAGATACATTTAAAAAAGGATTTAAAAAAAAAATCAAAAGACATTTTTTTTTCGCGGTGTGCATCCTTGTGGTCATAAATATCAGTGTTGCCAATAACCTAAACATATTGACACTCTTTCAGTTTTGTTTTATTACCCTTGGGAGTTTAAAGCGAGTCAGAGTGAGCCAGACGCTGTGATTTATTGGACGTCTTTGGTATTTAAGGTGCAACTCTCCACTGAATTTCATATGAGTGTGTCTGTGTTCTCATGTGTGTGCATTTGTGCTACTTTTAAGGTAACCCGTGTGGATGGCGAACAGTTGTTGAAATACCAAGGGGACCTGGAGCAGATCCTGTGCGTGTGTGTGCGCCTGCGCTGCAAGCGCGCGTACACACTTGCCTGCAGTCTGCTGGAATACACACTCCGATCGCTGTCCCTCATTTATCCCACCGAGTACCGCAGCACCTCTGGAGGCTTTAATACCGACCTCCCTATTCGGGTAAAACACACACCTTAAAACTGCTGCAGCAGCACAAAGAGAACAAAACAAAGGCCACATTAATTAATCTTGCAAGCTGACAGTTAAATTAAATCTAGCTGCTGGTGTGTAAGCTCACAGTTTAGGTGAAAACAGTTTGTATACTGGCTGCCATCACTTCTATTACAGTATTTAGACAATCAATAAATACACTTTTTAGCTCCAAAAGCAACCTCACTTTAGAATTGCACAATGAGATGTTTACGGTGGATTTGTATTGACTTTGACCATTGAAGAGATGCAGGAGTCAAGTGATAACACTTGTCAAGGTGGCTCAAAACTTTTAGCAGTTTTTGGGCTAAGTTTTCTATTTCAATCTCTTGTTTCTGTAACGTATTCTTTGCAAAAATGGATTTGGAAACATTCTTTTTTTTCGTCTTCTGATAATAACAGCAATTATAGATTGTAGACATATATTGTAGAGAGAATTTTTGTGTGAATTATTAAGTATGTCAGACTAATAACAATTAAATGCTTCTTATTGTTAACTCCAATCATCTTTAGAATAATGGTAAAAGTGTTGCCAGTGGAATTTTATTCATGATTATGTTGTTTTTAGCCAAAACCAAAGAATCTTCTTCGTTTTCTAGGAAATAGTTTCTGCTGAGCGGCAGGAGTTCATTAGAAATTTGCCTCTGAGTTGTAGGCGGGAACTATAACCCATAACTGAGGTATCTTTTTACACACTTTCATGTGTTAGCCCCTCACACCCCCAATCTAACAGTACCGCTACAACAAAAATGGCAAACAATATTCGAACTATCCAGCCGTACAGTTTTGAGCCAGATACCAGCTCAGACGAGACAAACAAAGACGTACGTGAATCTATTTGTTTGCAAGTGGATGCATCAGAAGTGAGCTTGTGGCCCACGCAGCATATGTTCTACATAAATAGGAGCTCTTTTTTAAACTGCATTTTTGTCTGCTCCTGATTCACAATTATTTGTTTAAAGAAAT
Source organism: Adrianichthys oophorus (assembly GCA_036245035.1). Classification (NCBI taxonomy): domain Eukaryota; kingdom Metazoa; phylum Chordata; class Actinopteri; order Beloniformes; family Adrianichthyidae; genus Adrianichthys; species Adrianichthys oophorus. Next base: position 11,206,153 of record BSAI01000012.1, on the reverse strand, counting down.
ACTCAAAAATACAGTTTTAATCTTAGTTTTCTTTTAAACATGTCCTCCATCATGGAAAAAGTGTCACAAAACCATGTCAAAAATACCAAAAATGTGATTTTCATCACAGTGCATCTGAAAGGGTTAAAAGGTTCCCTAAAAGAGATTATGAAGAAGGTCTACGTATATCTTTGTTATTGTTGTTGTCATGGGAATACTCTAGCTTTTTTTCAAACATAAAATAGTATTTTTTTCATACAAATATACATTTTTTTGTAGCTGAAGCAGAAGCGTAAAAGAATTCTGTTTTTTGTTTAGCTTTCTTGCCGTCAGTTTTCTTATTGAAATTCTAAAGCTCCGTCTCAAAACTGTAAATGTCAACTTTTCTCTAACAGTAGTTCATGGTCACAGAATTGGTCTTTTTCTTCAGAGCTAATAGAAATTATTTCTGTCACATATCATAAGTGTTTTTGTCTGCAAGTTTTGTAAGTTAAGCTTTTGGAGCTGGTTTCTAACTCTTTACAAGTGGTTCAATTATTTAGATAAACATTTCTGTGGTTTTGACCGGCTGTGCAGTTTGGCCTGTGTCTTGTTCCAGTGGAAAAAGTGGCAGCAGCTCTCTAAAAGTTCTGTCTTGTTTTTTAGGACTGGGGCAGAGATGGAGATGTGGCAAACTTGGGTGTGTGCTGGCACGTGCCCAGCCAAGACGAGGGGAACTTTGTCTTCCAGTTGTTGTCTCGACTTTTGGGGCCTGAACTGGAGCGAATCAGATGCCATGTCTCTGGAGATCAGCCGATGTCCAGGTTTTCTCTCCTCTACCACAATTTTACCTTCTACTTTTGCAATTAGGAATGCAAGAAAGCAAAATGCAAACCTAATGTCAGATTCTGAAGTGGTTTGAACATTTGTTTCAACTAAAGTGTTGACATATTGCACCAAAGTACAGTCACACACTACTTTAAAGCCCCACTCCGATAATTTCATTGTCATTATTCTGTTTTTCTCCACAATTAATAAAAAACACGTGTCTTTTTCTTGAGAAATAGCTTCTACAGAACAGCATGAGTTCGCTAGAAATTTGCCTCTGAATTGTGGGAGCAACCCCGCCCCATTTTACCATCATCCATCTAGTTGCATGCTCTCCTGCTAGCTTACAGCCCCTCCCAAACTAGCATTACTGGTGCAGCAAAAATGGCGAGCAATGTTGGAGGAAAATGAACACGTACATGGATCTAGCCGTCTACAAGTGGATCAGGATGGAGCATAGCAGGTCGCTTGTGGCCTGCTTGTAGCACCCACGGCACAGCTACAAGCTTTTTCTGTTTGCATTTTTTTATCTGCTCCTGATTCACAACAGTTTGAATGAATAAATACCCAGAAATGCAATTTTAAGCCCAGTTTTCTTACTAAATGTCCTCAGCCATTTAAAAAAATGCCACAATAACATTTAAAAAACACCAAAAACACAATTTTCATTGGAATGGGTCTTTAAAAGAAGTGTAATGTAGTCTCTCTTTCACAGGGAGGAGTTGTTGCAGAGTCTCGCTATTGTGCAGCACTGCCTTCTGGGAGCTGGAATCATGCTGCCCCCTTTGGATGGACCAGATGTACCTGACCTGTAAGACTGCAACCATGCGTGCAAATATTAGTGCTCCTTTTATAGCGTCATTCATTTTACTTGTTTTAGGGTGCCATCCATGGTCAATCTGGGGGAGATCAAGCTGCATGTAGGCGTCGAGTACAGTAAGCCAAGAGGCCCTCTTTCACATGCACACAGCTCAGTTAGCAATACGGCAACTCTTTCTGGATTCTGTGTCCAAAAGGGATGTCTGTGTGTCTCCTCCTTGCCAGATGATACACAGGAGAACTACAGAGAGTCCATCTGCCAAACCATGAGACTGCTGCTTCGTGAGTGAAGACTTCCTAAACACTTCTTCAATCCTCACTGGAGTTTTGACCACACAACAGTAAAATCAAATTTTCTCAATCCAGATCACATCTTGGAGCACTCAGAAGATGACACAAAGTCCCTCTTTGTCATCATTAAGGTGTCTAGCCCTTATAGTGTCTCTGTCAGTGGATAAAATGTTTTTTTTTTTCTGGTCCATAAAGTGTCACAGTGCCCTCTGTTTGTCTAACTGCAGATCATCAGTGACCTCATGTTTTTCCATGGCACTCACAAAAAAGAATTCGACTCACGTTGGAAAAGCTTCACTCTCGTCAAGAAGTCCATGGAAAACAGGGTCAGTTGAAGGCTTGCTGTGGAGAGATTTCTGTCATTTTCAATCCATCCTATGACTGCCTGTGTTTTATTTTAATTCGCTGTCTCTCCTGCAGCTTCATGGGAAAAAGCAGCACATCAGAGCGCTGCTTATTGATCGGGTTTTACTCCAGCATGAGGTTTGTGTGACAGGGCATAAACGCTACGCAGGGTCACAGGCTGAAGCATGCATGACTTAGAGGGGATTTAGTCCGTTTTATGTACTCAGTGTTTTGTTTTTCTGTGCAGATGAGAAAGCTGGTGGTTGAAGGTAGTGAATATAAAATGGTTCATCAGGAGCTACTGTGTGATCTGCTGCTGCTGTCCACCAGCACATACAGCCAGGTATAAAACTAACAACTGAAATGAGACCATCAGCACGGTCCAGATTCACAATGTGTCCACAATGGTCTTTGCTCTGAGCAGAGTAGAACCTGGTTGTGATTTGATGTGTCTTTCGGTGTGCATTTGTACGCTTGCAGGTGCGGAGCAGGGCCCAGAATGTGCTGATGACTGCAATAGGAACCTTTAGCTTCTCCTACAGGGACATGATGCCGCGCATCATCCAGCTGCTGTCACCACAACACACTACAGGCACACAGCAGCAGTTCAAGGTACCAGGAAGACATTTGCATTAGGAGTGTGCATGGTGGTGTAGTGGTTAGCACACTTGGCTCACAGTGAGAAGGCCTTGGTTCAAATCCTGGCTGAGTCCTTTCTGTGTGGAGTTTGCATGTTTTCCCATGCATGCATGGGTTTTCTTCGATTGTCCATCTCTGTGTGGCCCTGCACTGGGATAGGCTCCAGCAACTCCTTGACCCCATAAGGGGTAAAGCAAGTTTGAAAAATGGATAGATGAAAACACTGTATCTTCATTGGGGCTTTCTTTTGTTACAATTGAATATCACTTCTGTAATAAATTTACTAATGCACTATGCTAATGCAGATAGTTGGTCATAACTAAAGGAATGTACATGCATTTCATGGTCTTGCTATAAATTATCTCATTATATATTATACATATATATATTTTCAACATTTAGAAATTTGAAAGAATCTTTCTGTAAAATTAAATGTTTTTTTGATTGTTGTCATGCAGACTACAAGTTTCAGGCTAATTTAAACTTTACTGTGTGACAAAACACCACAAGAAAAATTTTCTTAGCCTGTGACAAGCCTAAAGCTTTTTAGACTAATGGAAAAATGTTCAGAGAATTAATACAGTTAATGGGAAACATAAGTTCCAGCCTTCCATAGCAGTGAGTATTGGATTAACGTGATTTACTCAGCAGGAACAGCACAGTTTACGTCTGTGGCTTTTTAATTGAAAGTAGGTGCAAATGAAAAATGGTGGAAGATTTGACAGGGCCGCCTTAACAAAAACACATTCCTGGAAAGGATATTTCCAGACCCAATATGATGTGTTTCCTTTAACAGTTTCTGCAGTGTCAATTAAATTTGACAAAGTACCACAATCTTTTAAAAAAATCTTTATTTTGTTGGCCAAAACTTTTCATTTTCTCCTAACATGTATGTCTTTTCCAGGGTGCTCTCTACTGCCTTCTGGGTGCACACTGTGGCTTCTCTGTGGCCAGTGTGAGAGACTGGGACTGCGTGGGGGAGGTGTGGCCCGCTCTGGTTCGCTGTGGTTTGTCGCCCTCCATGACCCTGGAGAAGCCGTCCATTGGGTGCTTGCTGGACGACATCACAGACAGGATTCATCGCCAGCACGACACCATCGGGATCTACTTCACTGTAAGCAGCACGCTCAGCAGCAGACCACACTGTGACCTCCCACGAGATGTTTATGAACCATATGTGTCCTCTTTGGCTGTTTCCACGCTTCTAGGTATCTGAGAGTTGTGTCCAGATAGCCAACCAAATTGCACACCTTAAAAGCCCCATGCCTTGTTCAGAGATACCCTCCAAAGAGGAGGTGAAGGAGGGGATTCAACGCCAGCGAATCAGAAATGTGGTTGCTGCACGGTAGGACAATGAATTCCAATTGATGTTCATTCTTTTTCCTTCTGAAGTTACCTCAGAGTCAGAGGATGACCCCAAAGCACCATTGTTTGAAGTAAGTCTCACCACCGGCATACTTTTGTTCTCTTCAAACAGAAAGTATGAGAAGTTGGTCAATGACCTCTTGGACTGCCTTGAAGACAGAGACTTGTGAGTGGCTTTCCCACCCGTGAACTTTGATTCAGAACCATTGGTGTATGAGAACTGGACCGAGTCAGTGTGACATCACCAATAGAAAATGGCTCACTTCCAGCTCCAATCAAATGACATCAATTCAGTCACCATGTTGGAACCAGACATTAGTAAGCAATGATTGGTCGGAGTCAGTCTGAGTCAACGTCTCCATGGCAACAACTCTTGCGAATCAGGAGTGAGCTTGAGGGAAGTTCACACCCCTACCGCTTGACACCAGGCTCTGGAGAATTTTTCATTTAAATGTTCAACGCGAAACCATATACTTTCATTGAGGCATCTGATTGGTCAGTTTATAAGTTGAAAACTGTTTTTTTCTCAAAAGAAGTCTATGGGATTTTAGCAAGTACTTCCTGTTCAGTACGCGAGGGAGGAGAGGTCGCTCAATCCAGTTTTCATTTACAGTCAATGGTCAGAACACACCATGAAAGTTATTTATTCTTAAATGTAAAAAAAGCTAGTGTGCTCATATTGCACCATACTGAGGGATATAGGTCTAATAATAAAAAAAGGTAGAAAAAAGAGAAAGAACCAAATGATTATTGCAACATTTCTTTGTATTTCTGTTTCAATTTCAGGCCCTGGAAGTTTGAGCACATGGCTACAGATTTGTTGGCTCTCTTGCTGAGGGATGATCACCCACTTCCCCCAGATGCTGTCCTCTACTTCACACAGAGCCTTGTACATGATTCCATCAGCATACGCAAGGTCTGCATTGCTATGTGTTTGTATAGATTTTCTTTTTTTTTATTTTTTTATTTTTTTTTATTTGGACTAAAATCCAAACACTTTATGGTAGGATCTGTTTCCCCCTTGGGTTATAAAAATGGAAATGCTGTGAATCAAAACCTTTTTTTTCCCTCCTGCAGTTTTTCAGATGTAAGATTGAGCTTCCAGCACACAATTGCCCTGTGGTTTCTCATGCAAGAGCAGCTTATAAGCATAGATATTGAAAAACTGCGCTCACACACAGGTCGAGACAGTGATTGAAGTGGTCTAGAAACAGCTGCTGTGTCCCACTTTCATAGAAAGTATAAACTGTAACGCATGTACTATATTAATCGTGTTTTTATGTTAAGTTTCCCAAAAAGTAAACTTACTTGTGGTATTGGTATTCTTCTTTTTTGATATAAACTTCTCAAACAATCATTTAAGTTAAGATTGCCTAAAAAAAAACAATAAAAGAACAATAAATGTAGTAATATGTTTGTGTCATAATGGCAGCTCCTAACAGCTGCTGATCAATACTACCAGTTCATAAAGGTCTAACATTGGTGTTTCATCTGAAGCACAGCAGATGCTCAAACAGAGCTGAAAACAAGAAACAAACTTTGCCGTTTTGCACTTACATGCAAACAGGAACCCACATCCCGCTTTGTATTGTAGCTTATTAAACAAACAACCACATGGAAACTCAATGCAGGAAACGTGCAACTTTTTAAGAATAGATTTCACACTTCCTCGTTAAAAGAACAAATTATTTCTCTCCGTGTCACAGCACTCCCCCTGCCTTCTGTCTATACAGCAATGCATCATTTTAGTTCTTTGCTTTTTAGGCCCCCTTAAAGGCCACGTCTTCCCTAATTTAGATATAAGTTTGTTAAAATCAGGCAGGTGCATTTATTATGTTCACTAAGCAGGACATATTATTGTGTTTTCTTAGACAAATGAAACAAATAATAAAAGCAAACTCTAAATTAAGTTGTATAAATAGCTCTAGAGGCTTATCTTACTGAACAGAAAAGAACTTACTTTAGTTTGGACTTAAGGCTGTTTCCTGTTGCACACAGAAAAAAGAGATAAACACGCTAAAAGAAAAGGAAACCCCCTGAAAGCGTATTATCCCCTCCATAATACAGTTTTACTAGACCTTAAGGTTCTATTTATAAGTCAATAAAAGCCTCTCTGAAAAATGTGGGACATTTTTTGATGACAAACATGAGGCACGCTGAATTACTGCTTAAAAACAAGTTTTTTTCTTTTTTTTTTTTGCTGTTAGGTTGCTATTTCAGCAATGGCTGGTATCTTGAAACAGCTGAAACGACCAAGAAACAAAGTGGCTGTGAAGCCGTCAGATTTAAGTGAGTTAATAAACAAAGAATCCCACTTATTTGCATGACGTGCAATGCATTCTTGCAGTTGTTCAGTTGTTTTAAATGATTCATTGCGTAGTTTTAAGTAATCATTTAGTAAATTGCTTCTTAGAAAGTTGTATACATCTTCATTTGGTGCTTGTTAAAGGATAGATTTCTTTCAATTTTAGGTTTTTATTCTACAACTCTCAGAAAATGCTAATTTGTGTGTGATTGGACTATTTTGATGCAGTTGCATTTTTTGCATAGGTGGCATCCAGGATCCAGAGGGAGTGTGTGCAGGTGATCGTGAGTCGAATTGCTGGCTGCAGTATGACAGCAACAACCTGCCCCTGAGTCAGGGGCAGTGGGACTCACTGCAGTATGTGGAGAAAACTCACTGGGGCTACTACTCCTGGCCGAGGTAAAGTCAGGATTACTGAGCTTTTAAACCAGCAACTGGACGGATGAGTAACTGTTTGGTTGGAATGAACTAAATAGCTGATTGACTGAACTGCCTGGTTGATTTGGAGCTTGTCTTTGTGGCTTTGTGGCCACGTTTGTGTCGGACTAACTGCTGGATGACTGATCGGGGGGGGCTGGGTAACTAACGGAGGGAGTTGCACTGACTTCCCGTCATGGCAAAGCCCAGATAAGTCTGAATGAACGACTTACTGCCTGCCCTAAATAGCAAAATTGATGTATAGGCTGGCTGTCGTGGAATGTGGGCGGCTTGCTGACTAACTGACTTTATAATCATCAATTTATCCTTTGTGCTTATTTGAAGACAGTATGTGTCTATCCAGATTTCTTCTTTGTGTTGTTATCTATAAATCACAGCTGCCTGCTTTTGTCTCCTGTTTCTTTCAGAGAAATGATGATCTATGCAGCTTCAGAAAAGCCACAAGATGACCTGCCATACGAGGAAATGAGTGAGGTGCGTTCTCAGCCTGCACCACCCACAATATTTTCGCTGTGAAGCCTCTCCAACATTTTAAAAAAGCTTTTTTCTTGGTTTCTCAGGGTGAAAAGATCATATATGAATATTTCTCAGACCCTGAGTTTATTTACCAGTTGGTAGAGTTTCTGTCTTTGGAGGAACGGAAAGGAAAAGACAGCTTCAACCCTCGACGCTTTTGTCTCTTCAAGGTGCAGTTTAAATTCTCGTGCTGTGACTATATTAAAAGCCTTTCTTTTGAAAAAGAAGTGGCACAGCACACTGCTTCTCACCAAGGCTGAACTCAAAAAAGCTGCAATTTCTATCATCATCTCCTGTGATTTATTGGTCTCTGTCAGAAAGCGGTTCACTTGCATCAACCAAATGGCTGTAATCTGTCTTTTTCAGAGGAAAAAAATATATCTTTTTTTACTTCTTTGCTGAACGAACCACTATGTTCATGCACGCCTGATTTGCAGGGACTGTTTCGTAACTATGGCGATGTATTCCTGCCATTATTGTGGCCTCACCTGGAGCGGCTTGCCAGTGACCCCCACGAGAGCTCACAGCGCTGTGTGTGTGAGATTACTGCAGGTCTAATCAGAGGTAGCAAGCACTGGAGCTTCAGCAAGGTGCTGGAAAAACACACACATCACAAAGAAAAAAACACACTGTACAGGTTTTTTGATAAGAAAAGTCAATAACAATAAAAAACTTTCATTACTGCTTCTGTTTGTGTGTATGTGTGTGCGCTTAGCTGGACAGGTTATGGCGACTTTTGTGCCCTTTGATCCGGACGGCGTTAGCCAACATCACCGTGGAAACCTTCACAGACTGGGGCACATGCATCGCCACAGCTTGCGTGAGTTTATGCAGTCAGATTCACCATACAAATTTAAAATGAATGTTTCTGATGTTTACTGTGTTCTTCTGGCATTTTTCTGATAGAGGACACGTATGAAGAAGATTCAGCTAAAAATTAAATTTCTGAGTATTTTTTTAATTCAAATTGTTGTAAATTTTGGAGCAGACAAAAATGCAGTTTTAAAAAAAAGAGTGTATTTGTGATGTAAAAATACTCTGGGTGGGCCACAAGCTCCCTGCTCTGAGCTGTAAGCAACTGGGAGGGGAAGGGGGACAGGGTTGCTCCACGCCAACGGTCCCACCCACAACATAGAGGGGAATATTTATTGAACTATATGGTTGCTTTGCAGAAACTATGTACTAGAAAACTACACAGATTTGAGGATTTTGACTAAAAAAAGACATAATCACGACTAAAACACCACTGAGAATGCCTTTAAAATAGCTCAAAAGATGATCAAAGCGGGTCTATACATTTTATTACCAGCCATAAAAAAAGGGAGATGGGCAAAACATTGCCTCAGTCAGCAGGTAAAAGACAGACTTGTAACAGTTTACAATAAGTAATGCATTATGACATTTTTATTACAATTTCCTATGAATTTATATTGGATGAATGTTGTAAAAATAACTAATTGTCAGCTAAAGTTTGCTTGACCTTCACATATGCTGCATGCCACTAGCAGGAAGCTTCAAAACATCCAATTCTCCCTCTTATCACCGCTTCCCTTCAAACTCGTCCCACTTCAGTGGCACTTAAACTGTGTTAAAGAACCATCTGACACCCTTTTGAAATAGGTTTGAAACACATTCAATGCCGACTGTTTAGAAGGACATCTTGCTATTTAAATATCTAAAAAAAAATTCACTATTTCAGTGACTTGAAATAGAAAATTGACTCCCCAACATTTTAAGAGACCTTTAGCCAGAGTCCAATGCAATATAACCAACAGGGGGAAACGTCAGAGATAATTTTGTGTAAAAGTAGCAAGTTTTAAGCAATTGTGATTTTAGTTCAAGTAAGTAGGGCAGATGATCACAACTGTATACTTGGTTAGTCAAGAAAAGAGATTTATCAGCCTCTAAAATGTGTTTTTCTGTCTGTCAGATTTAGGTTAAAATAAATTTTATTTCAAAAAGAGCTCAAACATTCAGGCAATTATCAAACTCCTACTCGTCCATGTGAGCTACTTCTGCTAAAAATTACTTGCTGCCGCTTTTGGATGTTGACCCTTAGGAAGGCAGAGACCCCAGGAAACTCCACTGGCTGTTTGAGTTGCTGATGGAGAGTCCTCTCAGCGGAGAGAGTGGCTCATTCAGGGATGCCAGGTGTGAAAAACTGATGTGGAATGCTTGTAATGACATGAGCTGAAATATTTTGCTGCAGTGAAGCACATCCAGCTGTATCTGTCCATCTTCTGTGTATTTGCAGCTTGCTGTATGTGCTTCAGGGAGGCCTGGCCCAGCAGCAGTGGAGGGTTTCTGAACTGTTACACAGGCTGCTGGCTTATCTGGAGCCTAAACTTACTCAGGTTTATAAGAACGTCAGAGAGCGCATTGGCAGGTAAAGCAACAACAAAAAGCATCCAACTTCTTTAAACTTGATTTTGAGAGCTCTACGCCTCTTCTTGTTGCTTCTATTTTTCGTTTTACTCTTCTCCCTTTGTCTTGCTTTCCTCCACCACTTACCCCCTCTCTCCAGTGTCCTGACCTATATCTTCATGATAGACGTGGCCCTGCCACATACCAGGCCCACGTCTTCTCCCCACATGGCAGAATTTGTCACTCGGGTCCTAGAGAGACTCAAGCCGCTCACATCAGAGCCAGAGATCCACAACCATGTCCACGAGGAGAACACCCAGGAGACTGATGAGCGCACCCAGGCTGTCAAACTGCTCAAGACAGGTCAGAATGCAGATGCTGGACTGTTTACTGTGTGGAGCCTCAGATGAATAAAGCTTTGGAAATACATGACTCCTCCATACCTTTGATGAAACAGAATGACTCAAGTTATATGTTCAGCTTTTACTTTTACTTAAGAAAAAGGATTGGGATGCAGACTTTAAGAAAATTGATGGCATGCAGTTCTAAGGATCCCTAAAAGAATTTATGAAAAGAGTTCAAATCACATCTTGGCAGCATTAGAGTATTTTAAGAGCTGCCTCTTATCATTAAACTGTGCTCATTCGTGGTTCACTGCAGGGTTACCTGTTTCTTTGTTGGGGTCTTTCTGGACATTTGCAGCTTTGGTGACCTTTTCTCTCCCGACTGACATTTCTGCGTTGGTGCAAGACAACCTCTTGATGAGGCTGTGTTGAAGCTCCACTCATCCTTTAGCACACAGCTTTGAGTCCTTCTTGTACAGATTTGCATATGGAGTATTCAACAGCTTTCAAGGTTATTGTTGGCACCTATAATCTCTTCTATGTGCATGTGAGAGACAGTTATAGTAAATATAGTCAGAATGAATCGGTAGGTAGAGACATGTGGATAAAATTGTTGGTAAGCCTCTGAAAGAAAGAAAAACAACCACTGAGGTCACTAAAATGACTTAAATGTGAAAAGTAAAAAGGAAAATTCTTCATTTCAAAAAAAGCCTGTAAAATAAAGCGATGATGCCTCAAAGGAGGACACTTCAGAGATGTTCAATGATTTGTTGATTAGGAATGGTTCCTGGTAGAGGGTGTTCTCATTGGTTCTCACTGGTCTACGTCACACAGTGAGGACCCACTGAAGACCCGGTATGGGAAGTGCTACGACTAAAAGCGGTGGTTTTTGGAGGATTACTTAAAAATGCGTGAATGGATCAAAATACAGCTTTGGGGTTCTTTATTGTGAGGATTGTTTGTGTTTTTAAAACCTGCTTATAAAGTAGTAAAGTAAAAACACCTTATAGAATATATTGTTGAATTAACTTTATTTTAAGAGTGCATTTTGAGGACGAAGGCTGCATACAAAAATGTGCGAGGTGATTTCCATGCGAGAAAGTGAAAATCTGGTTAATTCATTTCGAAGAAAGCAAAATCAGAGTTCTCCTATAACCAGAATTCCTCTGGAGAAAAGTGTACTAAGGTTGATCTTCAAAACGTCTATTTTACTGATTATGTTTTTTTACGATTTGTACTACTTGAATGAAATGATCTTTTCCACACATATAACCTTTTTGCCAGAGTCTTTTTTAAATTCATACAGCTGTTGTTATTGGGTTTTCTGCAGTCTTTATCATACAGAAGCCTAAATTAGAATTCGTCTTTTGCTTGTAGAGCTGTGCAGTCATGTTCCAGCGAAAGCTCCTGTCATTTGGCAGTAACCCAAGCTTATCTTTGTGTGTGCATGCACACAACCTTTCCTGTGCGTTTGCAGTGTTAAAGTGGCTGATGGCGAGCGCTGGGCGAACTTTTACCACCCCTGTTCAGCAGCAGCTGCAGCTCCTGCCTCTGCTTTTCAAGGTAAGAGCACACAAGCCCACAGTTCCCACCACAGCATTATTACCCACTCAATCTTACTTGGCCATTAAACTCAATTTCTCTCTTCATTTACCCAAAATGGTGCGTTGCTGTGTGTCTTCCTGCCTCTCTGTCTCACTCTGTGTTTGTCTCTCCCTGCAGATTGCCCCAGTGGAGATTGATGAGAGCTATGATGAGATGAAGCAGGATGCTCGCACGTGTCTTTCTCTCATGTCCCAGGGCTTGCTGTATCCTGAGCACATCCCTCTGGTTCTGTCAGCATTGGAGGAGGTGTGTCCACTTAAAAATAAGAACAAACTGTCCTCATGCTTTAAAGACCCACTCAGATTATCTTTTGATCTATTTTAAAAGTGGTCCTTTAATTATAATTATGCCATTTTTAGCCTAAATTAAAAAAAAAAACTGTGCCGTTTTCTAGAACAAAATTTCTGAGGAGCGGCAGAAGTTCATTGGAAATTTGCCTCTGAGTTGTAGGCAGAAATGTTGACAAGGAGTAAGCCTGCCCCAATACCCATCATCCATCTGTTTACACCATTGTAATAGCACAATGGATGAATCAATGAGTAACATCATCCATAGAAAATGCCTTACCTTCAGCTGTCGCAAAATGAGGCCAAATCCGTCACTATTGCTTCCTTATACGTGCACCACCATTTTGAAACCAGTTGACAGTGATTGGTCTGAATTGGTCTGAGTCAAGTGTTTAGGGGAACTACAGTCGCCAATCATGAGTGAGCTGCTGAAAGTCCACATCCCTTCCATTGAAAGTGGGAGAAGCTGTCAATCAAACATTTGAGGTAGGGCCAGTGGAAACCACATGCTTTTACTGAGGGCATCTGATTGGTCAGTTTATAACTTGAATAACTTGCAATAAAGAAAAAAATACATTTAAAAAAATAGGATTAGAAAAATGTTAAGAAAAGTGTATCAGAGTGTATCATCAAATGTATAATTGATATTTATATATGTCCTCCATTATGAGAAAAATGCCACAAGAACATGTTAAATACACCAAAAACACAAATTTCCTTGGAGTGGTTCTTTAAACCATATTGTATTTTGATTTGGTTAGATTTAATATTGCTTAAATATCACGTCCTTCTAAATTATCCAATAAATTTGAGAAATTGGGAGAAAAAATCAAATTCAGACCTTGTGAAGAATCATCACAAAGGAATTTATATTAGGAGATTGGGATTTTGTTTACTTTCGCAGCAGTGAGCAGAGGATGCCACATTCCTCTGGGACTCAATGATGTCATCTTCCCAGAAAAAAAGAAAGCCTGGAAAGCAACCAGACGCACCAGATTTGCTAAAAGCCTTTATGCGTCTGAGTGCAGCTGCTCCTAAGCTCTTCACACAGCAGTCATGCTGCATCGGCCCAAAAATGTCCACACTAATTCACTGCTGTCGCAACAGATAGCGGAGCCGTGTTCCCAACAGTCTCCTAGGTTGGACATTTTGGTCAAAAAAAAAAAAAAAAAAGAACTTAAAATCTGCGTCTTTTTCATCTTCCCTTTTTCCATCTCTAGATGACCGGTAGCAGATCATGGCACGCTCGCTTCTCGGTGCTGACCTTCCTCCAGATCATGGTTTTTTACAACCTATTCACTGTGCTCAGTTTGCCCACCGAGGTTCTGCGCATCCAAAAACTGGTAATGCAGCTGCTGCTCGACGAACAGCTTGAGGTATTCACATAAGAACACCTATTCAAATGAATAATTGCCAGCTTTCGCATCCTTTTTTTCCCCTTTTACAGTTAACCCTAAAAAATAGCTCTCTGCATCATGTCATGCTGTGATCAAACAGCTGTAGCCCTGCACTTTATAAAGGCCGTTTAAAATCCAACCAAATTTAACTTCTATTGCTCCTCCTTTAAATTACTGACACTTTTTTTTTACGTTTTGGTAAAGTGATATCTCATTTTTCCTTCTTTTAAACTGCCTCCATAAGGATGTACAGAAAAGGAAAAGCCATTATATCTTTTTTCATTTCATCTGCATTAGATATTTGCTGTGTCTTTGCGGAACTTTATATTTTAGCACATCAACTATCACTCCCAGGATATTCATAATTTACATAAAGGGATGTAAGAGGCGACTAATGTTCAGCTAACATCTTTTCTCCTCATCCTCTGTCAGGCATCCTCTCCTTTCACGGGTTTTAATAAATTAAACCAACCTTCCCCTCACTCAGTTAGTTACAAGCTTCTTCTGACTTTACCAGGTCTAATTTTACACTCCTGCTCTCCTCTTCTCTTTTCTCTTTCGTGTTCTCCCTGAAGGTTAGGGACATGGCGTGCACCACCCTCAGCGGTTTACTGCAGTGCCAGTTCATCCCTCTGGACTCCAGCCTGCAGACTCAGCTCCAGACGCTGAGTCAGACCTGCCTCCCCAAGGCCAGAGGGGAGCTGGCCTCCACAGGTACATGCTTCAACTCACGTCACATCCACACAATGAGGCAATCACAGCAATACTTGCCCTATTACCCTTTCTTATCCCAGGGGAATTGCAAGCTTAGACATTTTCAAGCCCATTTTCTCTCTCCCATTTGTGTGTCTGTGCGTTTCCATGCAGACTTAGTGCGGCGCCATGCTGGAGTGCTCGGCCTGAGTGCGTGCATTCTGTCGAGCCCCTATGAAGTCCCGCAGTGGATGCCTCAGATACTGATGGACCTGAGCGACCATCTCAACGACCCGCAACCTATAGAGGTGCGCCGTTATGCTCAGACAGGAAGCACCGAAAGCTGTGATATAAAACAATACAATTTCATTGTCCAATTGAGGAGAAAATTGGTCTTTTGTTTTATCTTAAGCATGAAGACGACACACAGTGTTGCTCCTAGAGCAGACTTTAACTTCCACATTTTATAATTTGAAAATATCCTGATGCAAAATGAAGGAAATGGAAAAATAAAAAGTTGGGAAGATGGATTACGGAATCATATAAAAATCTTAACATTTTTTACTAATAATTCCACATTTTTAGCATTTAGAGTTTAGATTAAGGATATGTAATTAAAAAATCCTGTTGGGGGGAGGCTGTTACCAAGAACTGTGGTAAGTTTTGATCTGTTTTCACAACTGAGCATTAAAGAAGAGCATGAACTGCTCCAAACATCTTCTTTAATGCAGCTCTGCTCTCTGCTCCACACTCTGATAATAAGTTAAGGACAGCTCTATGAGTTCAGCTGAGAAAAGGTTGTTTATCGTTAATCCAATGAGTGATTGTTTTGTGAAGGTTGAGCACGAAAGTTAATTACAAGTTATACAACTTTTAAACTAAATATTTTGATAAATTTCTAACTTACTCGCATACTGTAGGTGAAGTGATCTACCACTGAATATACAATGGCCACTTTATCAGGTACACCTTGCCAGTATCGGGTTGAACCCCTTTTTGCCTTCAGAATTCTTTGTGGCATACATTCGACAAAGTTCTAGAAACATTCCTCATTTTGACATGACAGCATCACACAGTTGTTGCAGATTTGCTGGCTGCACATCCATGATGCCAACCTCCTGTTCCACCACATTCCAAAGGTGAATTATTGGGTTGAAATCTGGTGACTGTGGAGGTTATTTGAGTTCAGCGAACTGTGACATGTTCAAGAAACTAGTCTGAGATGATTCGAGTGTTATGACATGGCGCCTTATCCTGCTGGAAGTAGCCATCAGAAGATGGTAAACTGTGGTCATAAAGGATGATCAGCAACAATACTCAGGTAGGCTGTGGTGTTGGAACCATGCTCAATTGGTACTAAAGGACCCAAAGTCTGCCAAGAAAATATCCCCCACACCATTACACTACCACCACCAGCCTGAACCGTTGATACAAAGCAGAACAGCCCCATGCTTTTATGTTGTTGACGCCAAATTCTACTATCCAAATGTTGCAGCAGAAATGGAGACTCATCAGACCAGGCAACGTTTTTCTGATCCTGTGTGAATTGTAGCCTCAGTTTCCTGTTCTTAGCTGACAATGGCACCCGGTGGGATCTTCTGCTGCTGAAGCCCATCTGCCTCAAGGTTGGATGTGTTGTGCGTTCAGAGATGCTCTTCTGCAGACCTCGGTTGTAACCAGTGGTTATTTGAGTTACTGCTGCCTTTCTATCAGCTGGAACCAGTCGGATCATTCTCCTCTGACCTCTGGCATCAACAAGACATTTGTGCGCACGGAACTGGATATTTTCTTTTTTTGACCATTCTCTGTAAACCCTAGAAATGGTTGTGAATGAAAATTAGATCAGCAGTTTCTGAAATACTCAGACCAGCCTGTCTGGCACCAACAACCGTGCAACATTCAAAGTCAGTTAAATCCCTCTTCATTCCCACTCTGATCATCTTGACCATGTCTACATGCCTAAATGCATTGAGTTGCTGCCATGTGACTGGCTGATTGGAAATGTGTCAATCAGCAGTTGGACAGGTGTGCCTAACAAAGTAGCCAATAAGTGTAGAGTTTATTAAGTTTCCTTCAACTATACACTTTTCCAAATTATGACAGCATGTATATAATGTATGTGGATATTTTTAAATCACCAAAATTGTTGTTTTTTTAATGCATATTAGAACTAGCATTTGTGTGGTGTCCCAGTTATGTGAAGTCCAGATGCAAAGAAGTGTATTTTGATGGCAACATGTTTATGGCGCTTTTGTAACTCATGGATGTTTGGCAATCTTCCTTTAAGATGACGGTGAAGAAGACCCTGTCGGAGTTCAGGCGAACTCACTATGACAACTGGCAGGAACATCGGCAATGCTTCACTGACGACCAGCTGCTCGTGCTCACAAACCTGCTGGTGTCTCCCTGTTACTATGCCTAAAGGGCCACCCACCTCGCCCTTTGCTGGCTGCCCGCAAGTTTCCATACACATGAAAAAAAAACTTCCCTCAAAGCTGGGAACTCAAAAAATTTGGTACCTGTAATTCTGGGGCTTCATGAGCCACTATTGGCCTTTAAATGCTAAACAATTTTGAGGAAATCAATTTCAAATTGTGGTCACCAAGCTGCAGAGCATCCTCAAAAGCATAAAAATCCTTTAAGTTATTCAGAACTTTCTACTTTTTAATAATTATATTGCATTATGTCAAAATAAAAACTAAAAATCAAGTCATTACATATCCAACAGCTAGAGTATAAATAAAAAATATTATATTACATAAAAGTAAATTATTTTATCTAATATTATTATTTATAAAACACAATTGTCTAAGTATATATAACTGAAGTTGATAAACTTAAGAAATACTGCAATAATCAAACACATTCTTACCACACAGAGAAAACGTGCACTAGCTAAAACTATTTTCTTAAACTCCTGCGTTATTTCTACACAGCATTCTACCACAAAGGCTTCTTTGGATAGGGTTTTAGTAAGTGCCAAAACATTGTAAAGTTGTTCCCACTACAGCCGATAAATACCTATTAAGAGTTTCCATTGTGTTTGTTTTAAAGGAAAAATAAAATCAGATAAAGTTGTGGCTTTTGTTTTCACTCTGACTGCAGTTTTCTTCTGATGGTTGTGGGAATTGAGTGCCATCCCTTTGACGACTCAGGATGCTAATAGCAAAAACATGCTGGAGATCTTGGTAATGACAAGTTTTTATTTCTTAACTACAATATGTATACATTTCGGGGGTCTTTTTCAAGTGGATGCTGATATATTTGATTTATCATTCTATCTGTATGGTGGATTTGGTTGATGATTGTCCAATGCAGGGATACAGTTTGCCCCAGTAGTCCATGGAGTTCAGTGACAACATCATTGCACTATTATAGCAATCTTGAGATGTCACAATTTATTCAAATTGCAAATTGTTGTTGCTCTTCAAAGTAACAATCTATAACAAAGCTAAAGACAGCGTTTAGTCGCACAAATTACAGGTACAACAGTTGAGAACATTCTGCAGGTCTTTTATTATGACTTAGACAACATTATGTGTTGCCTGGACAAAAAGTCATTATTTGGATTTAACAATGCCTACAAATGGGTGATGAAGAAAAAATCTGCTTAATAAACTTACAGCAGTGACATTAAAGAGATAAATAAGTTTCTGTAGCAGAAAAAGCCTTGAAAAACCTCTTGCCCATCTCAAATCCTGCAAAAAAAAATAAATCGCAAAGTTTTCCTTTTAGGAAATAATTTCACTAAATTTTACTCTTTACATTGCTACATTTTATTGTAATTTGTTTGTCCCAGGGCTACGCTGTTGTGAGGTTGTAGGCCTGCATGGTTGTTGCCTCTGTTCTTCATGTTCCCTGCTTTTACCTGGAGACCACTGTGGAAAAGGTCCAGCCCTGACCTTTGTGACCCGGATTAGGAAGAAGCAGGAATGGAGACTTGATGTGTGGATTGATTATTCTGTACGTTTAACAATCTTTCTCTCACCAACGATTCAAGAGAAAACAGATGTGCATCTGAATCTTCAGGCAGGATGGACCTAACAGCGTCAGCTAGCTTAAACAGATACTCTGTATTTTTTCCGCTGGGGCCAGTAGAGTTAATAATCTGATTGGCTATGTCCTCCATAGAGGCGGGGCCAAGGTAGTTGGGATTACCCTGAGAGCCAATATAAAGCAGCGTCTCACATGGTGAAGAAGTGGGTAAAAGACGGGGATAGAATGGGACAGCGATGACTTGATAACCACCCTTTTCTCTGTGGTCGAGGTAGTCTTTCACTTCCTGCTCTCGTCCTTCTGGCAGCTTGTAGGCAACACCCCAAACACAACCCTGAAAATGACGTATAGAAGCAGAAACTGTTGACAACAAGAGGAGGCAACATGCTGAACTATACAAAAAAACATTTTTAAAAGATTCTGTAATGGTTAAATAAGAATACTGAAAAGTTTTCACATAATTAAATATAAATGACTTTAATGCAATTTCTAAAATATTGATACAGTTTGACATTTAAGTAAATTTGGAAAACTCACAACTTTCGTTAATGGAATTCATTATTATTGCAAAATAAAACTGTAATATTATGACATGTCATTGAAAAAGTATGACTGTCTAGTAAAGATTTAATTAAGGCTTTTTTTTTTTACAAAAATTAACCAAAAAGGAAAACATACAATCATGTGTTGTTTATTTTGAGCACACATTGTTATTAACTTTATTAATACAAATGTACATATTTTGGTAATTGATTTTAATTTAAACTTTTTGTGTCTTTCAGCCTGAAAATAATCTAAACTTGTTAACATGAATAATGCTTAAACACAGGAGATTTGACAAAAATATCTCCTGTCTTTTAAGTGGTTTAATCAGGCTTCTTCAGCATATATTTGATGCACTTTCATTTTTGGAAAGTGAAACAAAAAGGCATAAGAACAGACATTTATTCCAGTGTTTCCTCAAATTAGGTTGTTTCAGAAATCCAAAAACCAAACTTGAAGCTGTTTTTATTTTAAAAAATGTTGAAACTGTTCCTATATTGCAAAAAACTAAATAAATAATAAAGTTTGCAGAAAACTTAGGCATAATGTTACTACAATTTACCTTCTCCAAAATTAATTTTGCCCAGTTTTTTAAAGTATTAGCTGTACCTTTAGAAAATATGCCATACAAAAATACAATCCTAGTTGTAGTACAAAGCACAATAAGACAGTTTACATATTGGACTTGAAAAAAGCGTCTCACGGATATAGTTCGAATAAAGCCTATTAAAAATGATTCAGAAGTTACATAAATCCTAATCTATAAGTACTAATATATATTGTGATTACTATGCGATACAAATCTCAGCTGCTTTCTGTCCTGTAATAAAATTATGACACCAGATAGAAATAAAGTAGCAAGAGAGGAAGGCACACCTTATCAAAGAAAACATGATTGCTTTAGGACAACGTCAATGATTGGACAGACTGAATACACAATAATCTGTACTTGGATTTAGCAAATTGTGATTATGCGAAATGAGTTACTTATTGTGGTGTTTATAAACAATATTTCTCTTTAACTCTTATAGCATTTTATTGCTGTTTTGTTAATTTCTCAAATCAATATTTTTGTTTAATTATGTTTTTTGTCAGGATTTTAAATGATTCTTTAAACAGGAGCTGTGTTGGTATACTGTGCAGGCTAGCAGGGCAAGATTTTCTAGAATTTTTTTTAGACAGACTAGAGGACAAAAGAACAACAATGAGATGACAACTTTTGAGCCACTTTGCAAGTAAAGACATGGCTCTGACTTACTTCAGGATCTTCTACCAGAGTAACAACACGGCCAGGCTGTAAAGAACAAAAGAGATTACTTGATAAGGTTGCAAAACACCTCATTGAAAGATACTTTTGAAGACATCTAAAGAATAGAAAAAAAACAACATCTTGTTCACAAAAGCATGTTTTCAATGTTATTGATATGTTTTGATGCTGCCTAATAGTTTTGATCAATTCCGTATAGAAAACTTTGGCTGAAAAAGCAACCACAACCCTTCAATAGCTGGTTTACAAAGCTACATGCTATTCTTTGTCGCACATGAGAGAAGGACTCAAGATCCTAACTGGATTTAAATTAGGACCGTCAACCCTAGCGCGTTAATGCACGTGATTAATTTTTCTAAAAAGAATGTGTTATTAATTAATGCAGATTATTTACAAGTCAGAAGCGACGGTCTTCATGGTCACTTACAAATAAATTAATATTCAATCAATTTTTAGTACTTCATTCTTGTTATTTTTGGGGTTTAGATCGCCTTTCTTTTTTTCACCAAAAGCAGACTATTTCATATATGGTGCGGTCCGTTGTCATGGTAGCAAGAAATTGCGTCCTGGGCCAGAAGACCACGACTGCAGTGGCAGAGGAAAGCGATGCATATGCTAGATGCATATGCTAATTGTCACGATAGGTTCAGGAAAGCATGAGTTCAGAGAGAATGTTCACCTCTTACCACTTTTGTCCAGAAGATCAAGCAAAAAGTTTGTTTTAAATTAGTCTGTGCAGTTATATAGAACATTTGGGCTAAGTGATCAGAAGTACTTTTTAAGGGGTGCATCAACCCCCAGAATAGAGTATTTACCAGGACCATTTAAAGTGCCAAAAACACAATATTTGTTTCTTAAGGCTGTATATCAGTCTCTTTGCTTTCTTGGAGTAATACTGCAGACATAAAAGTCTTTACAGTTCTGCTTATCTTACTGTTGATGTGTTTTGGGCACACAAATCTAAGTTAACACTCAGAAAGCAAAAAAATAAAGGAAAAATGTTCTCCCTGGCCTTTTTTGTTGTTGTTCAAAAGCTGCATATTGTCATATAAAATGTATCTAGTAAAATACTGTGATTAATCGTGGTTTATCACAATCCAAAAATGTGTTTAATCTGATTATTTTTTAATCGACTGACAGCACTAATTTAAACCAATAAAATGCTCAGTATTTTTAATTAGTTCTTCAAGAAATGAAATATTTGAATGAATGTGATGAAGTTTTCATCGTTACTGTCCTCAGGTTTATAATCAATAAGAATAACAGAATTTGATATTTTTATTTTTTGAAAATTGTGTAGTCTCCAATTTTGGACAATTGTTCCACCTTTATTTATCTTTAAACATGGCAGCTGTTCTATGGTCAAGAGGTTACATTTTGGGGAAAGCTTTCTCCATTTGCTACCATTACCAGTACAAACCCCTATTATAACATTCAAGTATGACCTGTATATTGCTACGTGGCTAGTAGATGTAGATATTTAAAAAAATTCAAGCACACTTGTTTTAGTAAATGCTGTATAACCGCGTCAAAAGCAAGTTAAACGTTCTTACCTTACCAGGAACTCCCCTGTGGTCGGTACTGCCCTGCCAAAAACGCCGGCTGAACCCTTTAATGCAGCCAACTCTCTTCTCTTCATAAGGAAAGTCAACTTTCCAAATGAGGGAGCCGTAGCCGAAAACCCACATAGTGCCGTTAAGCTAGCGTTACCTTAACAGCAACAAGGACGGTCAGAGCTGGACGGGAGGGAGTAGGTTTGTTCAAAAGAGCTACAGGTTAAAGCGGAAAGTGTGTCTATATCGTGCCAGACATGTTCACCAATCAGCGCACAGGTAATATTTAACTACCGGCATAATACTTGCTACGGCCGGCTGCCTAACCCAAAAAGAAATTGTCAAGTCATTTTGATTACGTAACTAGAACCATTTCCTTTCTCAGCTTTTCAGCACAAACTTCAATAGTCAATAATTTTTACTATTATTGCAGGAATACAACATTAGTATAGCCATTTATTATTTATTTACTAATTAAACACACATATGGTTGCATATTGCATCAATAGGAACTGCCATGTTGGGACGCTTATTTTCCTTTTGGAAGTTAGACTTTTATTTTGAAGGGAAGTCACCTGGCCGGATATCTAAGTTTTTCAACTCAATCTTTTAGGTGGAAAAGGTACAGGTAAGAGAAGCAAGCGAGATGGCACGAGTTCTATATAAAATAATCTAAAATAAAATAATAATAAAAAATAAATGACACTTCAGTTTATATCATAAAACGATTATGATGAATTTGAGGCAAAAGATGAACATTGCTCCCTTAAGTAAATTGATCTTTTTTTAAAATAATTAAACATTTACTAATAAATAGTCGTCATTTAAAATACAAGCTTTCCCAGACCTCATGTATTTTTGTTGCTAATAAACAAATGATTCTACATCATTTACAAACTTACAAATTACATTAATAAGAGATACAAGAGAACAAATAATACATTACTTTATCTTGCTGTTTTAGAAGAAGTTTGACTAATGAAACTATATTTAACAAGCTTAGTAGAAGTAATTATCTTTATTTGAACTCATTAATTTATCCCAAATACAAAATATTCTTATTTTCCTTAGCTAATGCGCAACTTTTAATTTCCCTTTAATAAATATTCATTTGTGTCAATTACATTTGTGAACTGAGTGAGCACACATATTTTTATCCTGACAGCAGGGGGTGCTGACTTTCTATTTCCATAATACCTAATTTTTTGTTTTTCCATAACAAATTCTCGTTATGTATGCAAGCGTGTGAGTTTTTCAGAAACAAATGAAGTGGATGGCAGCCGTCTGGTGTGATGTCAGTTGCACGAACAGCTGTCATGCTCATTCTTGTCTTTCTGAGAAATGTTAGTCATCAAACCTTTGATGCAATGTGCCAGACTCTGTGGCTTGACTCTCCAGCTGGGCTGAAAAAGGTTGCAAGGGAACGATCTGGCACATTGAAAGCCTTTCTTAGAACTAAGCTAAACCAGGAGAAGACTAAAGCTCAGTTTTCCTGCAGAAATAAAAGCACAAAGGGGAGAGATTGATGCCTTTCATGAACCCCAAAAATACATTTTGCAGTTCCAAGATTGTAATTGTGTTCTTAATATAAATCAACTAATCTTTTTTTTACAGATTTTTCATTTAGAATGGTGCAGCTCAAAGAGTTTGAAAATAACCCATTCCAAAATAAAAGCACTTACTTGCGGAATTTGAAAACGCAAAAATCTGCATTTATTGTTTTTATCACCTTTATTTTTCCACATTTCCCTCTAAACACAAAATTCTTTACTTTTCAATGAAAATCATGGATGATATTGTGCCTCTGTCTCTTTGGATCACTGAATTAAATCTCAGAGACTTATGATCATTAGTTTTCCAGGTGAGCTCAGTTAAAGGAAAAACTACTAAAGTAGGATGTTCCATATTACTAAACAGACCAACATTTTCAAACAATATGGGACAGAAAAAGGATCTTGCTGCTAAAAAGCAGGAAATAGTAAATGCCTTGGACAATGCAGGAAAACCTTGGATATTTCACAAACATTGTTCTAGTAATAGATTTGTGGCTGATTCAGAGCACACTCAGGTTTGTACAAATAAAGGCCAAATGAGCAAGGTTTCTACCAGACAAATACATCAGAATAAGAGAGCAGCTGCTAAAATACCATTACAAAGCCACAAGCACATATTTGACAACTGCTGGTGTCTCTGAAGTCCCCCAAACATCAAGGTGTAGGATCCTCCAGAGCACGGGTGCTCACTTTATTTGGCATGCGAGCTACTTTTGAGATGAGAAGCTCTGAAAGATCTACCTATATATAGATATATATGTGCATTAAAAAATCTATTAAAATGTTTTTTTTTCATTCTTATTTTTAAGTGCTTAAACATAGACTTATTATGAAAGGCACATTTTAAAGTGCTTTAGATAATCATTTTAAATTATATAAACTATTAAGAAAAAGAATGGATACTAAACTATTAAAAATGTAAAAACAGTCAACAGGCTTTCTTTGTCTCAACTCTGAGCTTTTCGACCTAACAAAACAGACCTAACAAAAATAGGCCAGAGAACAAATGTTTTCCTTTATTTTTTTTGTCTGAAATGTTTACATTTGTATTGTTAACTTAGAAGTTTATTTTGTGTGCCCAAAACACATCAACAGTAAGATAAGCATAACTGCAAAAGCTTTCATGTCTGCCGTATTACTCCAAGAAAACAACGATGCTGATATACAGCCATAAGAAACTAACATGTGCTTCAATAGTCATGGTGAACACTCTATTCTGATTGGCTGCTGGGTGTTGATGCATGCCTAAAAAATAAGTTCTGGTCACTGTGTTCTTTATGTGCAGCTTACTTTCAAACAAACTTTTCCTTCATGACTTCTATGCATCCTCTGAAAGCTCAAAACAAGTAGATGACATGGTTTTTCTAAGTTTCCATTTTAAAAATTGGTGATGACTTGTCAAGATTGTTTGTTGCTAATGACTGCTGGGATTGGTTTAATCAGACTCCATCACTACAAGTAGTTGAAAATGCATGAATATATATTTGCTTTTTACCTAATAATGCTGTTTTTGTTTTAAGTTCTTCAATTTAACATTTTTCATCATCTATTTGAGTAGCTTAAAGTAGTATCAACAATTCATACACAACTTAACCCTTTAATAACCAAACGAAGACAAAATCAACAAAAAAAGTTGCTCTGCTGCTTTTTTATTTTGGGGAGTAACACACACAATCAGTGTTTTTAATAATGTACTTTCTATATGCGCTCTGCCGTTTGGTTGAGCAGGCGGTGAAAGGGTTAAGATGAATGACTGATGTTAATTCGTTTGTGGGTATTTTTGCGAGGGTATTACTTTGAAGAATGCAATGATACACTTTTCTGCAATTTGGCAAGAGGAACTGGCCGCAGACAACAACATGGCGTCAACATGGTGCCAGAGCATCATTAGGGTAGGATGGGGTAGTCTAAAAATATGAATCTATTAGAAGTCCACTCACAAAGAATGCTTAAAAATCTGATAAATAAAAATGTGACAAATGTCCGTGTAAGTCCCATCCCAGTGGGAGTTCCTCAGTTTTGCTGAAGAAGTAGCTGTACTCTCTTCTCCTTTTTTTTGCCCTGCTCTGGTAGTTTTTTTTCTTGTCGAGAACATGAAATCCATGAGTCTTTGTGTTCTATCTATCCTATCTTTTGTTCTTTCCGTGATGTGCCAAGACCCTCCTCTTCCTAACACAGTTAGACAATGTTTCCAACATCCTGAACTTTTCCTAGTTTTTGTTTCATCAAAAAGAGGAAGACAAAAAATCTATGACATGTTCTTTCTCATTACCACTGCTCTTACTATGGCTCGTCACCTCCTCTCGCTCTCCCCCGCCCTCTTTTTTCTCTGATTAGGCTCTTAAAAGAGTTTTCTGCAGCCACTGCGACCTTTTCTTCTCTGTGTCTCCCTTCAGGATGTTCCTTTCTGCTGACTAACCTACGGTATTTAGTTGTTCTCTTTACAGCAACCGAGGTTTTCAAAACCCATTCAAAGGTCTCCAGCACACCGACTTACTCGAGCAACAGTGGTCTCACACAAAAAAAAGCTCTTGAACTTCTGACTCCATCTCAGCAGCCACAGCAAAGAATTGGCCGACCGAGTTGTAAAAGTCTGCTGTAAGAGCAGAGAGGAGCTGAGAGCATAATTTCTGGCTGTGAGGCTGCAGACTGTTTGATCATGAACTGCTCATACGGCTCCTGAGATTGCTCTCATATGCGGGCTTGCTGAATGCAGCCATATCCCCTGCATTAAGGGGGTTAGACTTGTTTGTGACTGAGAATAGCAAGGGTGCTGATATGAATGACAACAAGATTTTAGAAAAAAACTAGTTTCTTATGTATGTAATTAGACTTTCTTTGCACTTAAAAAAAAATACAAAAAACAGGCCAACTTCTGCACCAACAGTCCCGCCCACAACTCAGAGGCGAATTTCTAATGAGCTTCTACCGTGCTGCAGAAAATATGTCTTAAGAAAATGACAGGTTGTTTTTTTTCAGCTAAAAACTGCATAATTTTGATTAAAGGACCACTGGGAACGATTTTACAATATAAAAAAAGACTGTTGGAGTGGGACTTGAATGTTTTTTTCCGTTTTTGTTTTTATTTTAATGAGAATTTTACAAATAAATGCTGTAGTTTTATTGTTTGCCTTATCATAAACAAAAAGGCATCAAAAACATCAGATCAAAAAACACCTTTGTCATTTCACAAACCAACGTGTTTACAAAATTTGACAGTTGTGCCAAGAAGCTATCTAAAGGCGAGTGCTGATGCCGGCTGATCATGCAGGAAGAATAACTGAAGTACATTCTACAGTGTTAGTTTTTCTGCAACATTTTGAAAGAAGTCTGAAGATCAGTGATATAAGCAATTTTATCACTAGATACACTTGTGTGGAGCACATCCAGGACTTTGTTTTTTGACATTGTGACCAACTAGTTTCCGACACCAGCTTGGTTTGAATTTACTATGAGTTTATTATGAGTTTCAGTACTTTCTCACCCACCCATACACATATGTATGGGTGGGTGAGGCATGAAGAATAAAAATTATCTTGAAATATTTTGGGACCTTAATTTAAAGGCAAATATGTTGCATTCAGGTGAAAAAATAGCCAAGTATGATGTACATTTCTCAGTGTCTTCCAGTAAGACTGGCATAACTTTACATCATTTAGATTTCTGAGTTGTAAGTCTTGGAGGAAGAAGGGAAGGGTCAGCAATGATGCCAGATGACAGATCGGTCTGTTTGTGTGAGTGACAACCGACATGGCAAAGCGTGGCGCTCAAGTGTCTTCACTCAGCTCAATCTGCATCGCAAGCATGTTGTGTGGAAGACGAGCAATAGTGGCACATCCAGGGCATCAGTTTTCTGAGATACAGAGCTGCCTATTTGAAGATTGAAAGTGGTACAGCATTGACTCAAAGCTGCTCTTTGGACAGCAAAACAACCTTTTTACCATAACATTTCAAACAGTACTCCTCTTTCATGAGTCCTTGATGTGACCAAACTCTCATTCATCTTGATTATTTTATCAGATATGCATCTAAAAATACATGTAAATCTCAAAAATGTGTGGATTTGATGACAGTTACGTCTTTAATCCAAGTAGACATGTGCAAGAAGGCCATCATTTTAGGCTTTTACTATTACTATTACTATTACTTTTTAAAAAAGGTTTTTCAGATTTTAGGTTTTTGAATACAAAAATACAATTAATTACAATTAAGTAACACAATTAACCATAAGTTTTGATTTATTGAGCAAACATGTTCAAGATTTGGGGCGGCACAATGGTGCAGTGGTTAGCACTTTCACGTCACAGTGAGAAGGCCCTGGTTCAAATCCCACCTGCAACATTTCTATGTGGAGTTTTCATGTTTTCCAAATACATGTGTGGGAGTCCAAAGACATGCTGCATAAGTTAATTGGTTGCTCTAAATTTTGTGGCCCTGCAACAAACTGGCAACGTGTCTAAATTCAACAGTAGTTAGGATAGGCTCCAGTGACCCTAGCACTTTTCCCAGAAATAAACACAAAGTGTTAAAGAACTCAGGCTAAACAAGTTAAAAACAGGATAAAATATGTACTGAAAAAAATATTTTAAAATTAAAATAAATAAAAGCGTGCCAACATAAACATTCAAATTAAATTAAAAGCCTGCTGAAATGAAATGGTCTTCATACCCAACAGGCAATCAGAACTGAGTATTCACCCGGACCAAAACTTCTCAAGAAAGTTTTTCAACAGTAAAACAGTCTTAGTTTAAGAAAAAGAAAATGTTCTGGTGACTAGAATTTTTTTCTTAAAACAAGAATTCTTGATAACACAATTTTTCTTTACCCATTGGCCGATTATTTTGCTAATTTAAAGAAAAAAATTCAAGTTTTAAGAATGTTTTACTTACTATTGTGAGGCCTGTGTTTGTAGTGTAGGTTAAAACTTTTGGGGGGAAAATGTATAATGTACATCAATGCTAAAAAAAGAGTGTTCTATGAAAAACATGTAGAAGATAGCAATACATAAATATATGTGTTGTTCATACATACATATTTTGAGTTTTTTTTTTATTGGGCAATTTTTCCTTTTTCCCTCAGTAAATGTCATGGTTGCCACTTGAATAAGTCCTTTCACATAAAATCATATTGGATTGATGCCGAGCAAATATCCCATAATGACCATGGCACTTTGTAGAAACTAAGGTTATTTGTTGAAGTATTTTAGGATTATTAGACAAAAAAGAGAAAGAGAGGTGCTGTTGGCATTTGAAGAAAGGTCATGGACATGCTAAATTGAATTTAGCTTCCTTGTGAAAACTCATTTATGTACTGAATCGTTTTCCTGACCATGTGAGTGATAATGAAGTAGGCATCATCAGTGCCAACTATTCAGGAAAAGCTTAAGTCTTTAGTGTGCTGACGTAAGTTTTTGATTGGAGAGAAGAAAAAAACAGGAAGAGCTTGAGTTTGAGACTTAAGCGCAATGATGAATCAGAGCTGGAGGACAGTTGGCATGGAATCATGGCCAGGCTGGGGTTACTGCAATATCAGAGCACATCGAATGACTGTGTCAGTCTTGTTAAAGAGCCAAAGAGAGATGGGGAGGAGATTTAGTCATGAAATATTTTGAGCGAACGTAGAGACGTTGCCCATTCTGGAGAAAGTGGGAGTCAAAGTCAAAGGAGAGTATCGCTTTTACAGAGAAGGCTGAAGATGATGTCGAGGGAGAAGATGAGTGGAGTCAGAGTTGCGTCATAGTGGAACCAACTAGATAATTGCTGGAGAGGAGCCAGTGAGAAGCAGAGTTTAAACTGAAAAACAGAGAGGAAAAAAGTGGAGGCATAAACAAAACTGGAGAATATTCTTTCTTTAGGTCTAATTTTAAATCTGATTTACTTGTTGGTTTTGAAGGGCAATGTAAAGCCGACAGAGAGAATGTGCATTCAGTGGATTTGTTGAGCTTGGCGGGTGAGGAAAATGCAGCTAAAAACCATGTAGTTTACGAAAGCCATGGTGTTATTCATGCTAAAGTTGACAATTTAAGGTCTGGTATTATTCATTTTTAAAACTTTTACATCTAATTATCCAAATACTTTTGAATAATTAGCAAATTAGTCATTTTAGCACATTTCTTCAGATTTCTGCCCCTTTTTGATTGCTTTTAACACATTTTTTTTCAAATTAACTTTCCACATATGAATCCTGACTTTAACTTTTAAAGATCCACTTCTTTACCTTGAATGCCATACTTACTGTCAATCTTAGTGCATTTATACTCTTAGTTCTCATCTTGATGCAGTTTGAGTGTTTTTTTTTTTTGTCACAATAAAACCTAAAAGATTTGCAATGAATTTTCTTCAGATGTTTTTTTTCTGGTCTTGTGGTTGGTTGATGAATATTCTCTAAGTTCCAAGAGAATTACACTTTAGCTGAATGGCTTAAAAAGCTATTTAATTTGGATAAGAAGCTCTTTCTTTGCAGTGAATAATAAAAAAAGACCCTGAAGTAAATTTTAACAGCAGCAAACTTTTGATAACATTTTTCTTCGTTGATAAAAAAATGTGTAACAAACAATAAGCAGTGGGAAAAAAATGTATTGTAAGAGTTAAAAGCTTAATTCCAAAAAAATGTTTTCAATTGGACATGAAAATTGTGTTATTTTTTACCAAAATGTTTCATTTTTAAAAGTGTTCTATGCTATTAGGAATGTGTTTAGCTGTCAGAAAAAGCATTTTCCCAACTCAGGCATTTTAACATTTTTTATTGTATTTATTTCTGGTTGTGGTTTAAGTAAATTTTCAACACTGTTACATTCACTATAGACTTTCCATAAATATTATAATAAAAAATGTTTAGTACAAATTCTAGATTTTTAAATTATTCATATGTCCTCTGTTCTAATTAAATCATTTCAAACTAAAAAAATCAGTTAATATTTTTTTGTCTAAAATCGTAAAATGTAACTAGCAGGTGAAATCAACTTTGGGCATTTCCATGAAAAAAGTTACTTATTGGAATGTTTGCAATCCAAAATACAAACTTTAAGATAGTCGTCATATTTTTAGACAAAAGTCAAACAATTCAAAACGGCAAATACAATAACAAACATTGTTCTAGGTCTTTCTTTTTAGAAAAGGCTCCAACAGGTATAGGGTTCACTTTTCTTGCACTTGGGGTTTCACAAGTTAACTTTTAAAGGCAACAATAAAACACATATTCACAAATGATATATGATGCCTGTACTTATGAGTTTATTTTGTTGCATGAACGCAAATTTGAGTCTGATTTTTAGAACTGAAACCTAAATAATTATCAACAAAAATAAATGTTAATATACTAAAGTGAAATAATTTCTAATGAAAAAGTTATCTGACTGATGTTGATTTCAATGAACACAACCATTTATATAAATATAAATCTTGTTTCTTTTTTATCAGTGATTCAATATTTGCAGAAAGAGTTAGAAAATACACAGATTTCCTTCATTGAGCTCCAGCCGTTTCTGATCAGCATCACTTCTAAGAACTCTCAGGACACGGTTTCCCACAATGCATTGTTTTGTAGTTGAATTTCTTCACATGCATTCCCCTTAATGTTTGGTTTTGACACTGAAATTTTTATTTTCTGTTCAAAACTGAATTTCTGCATGTTACAACACTGGCAGTTGAACTGCTTCCTTGTTGTGCACGGGCAGCTGACGTCTCAAACAAAGATATCCCATGGACTAAGAGTAACAACCTGTTGATTTCTCATAGTCCCAGGGAGAGCAGGTATTTACATTGGCATTTTGATCATAGCATCTTCAATATCTTGACTTGACAGAACAGCCTTACTTTTGTTTCTGTTTTACCCAATACTTCAAATCATTGCTCTGCATCTGGGATGTCAAGGCCCTTTACCACCATCAGATCAGCTGCTTTTTTTAGAAGTTGTCTCGCTGCTTGCATTGGGTACATGGTCTGTCACTTAAAAAGTGTAGGACAAACATGTTTAATGTTGGGCTTGGAGGTAATCCAGAACGAGATTTAAATGTTGCTGTAATGCTGGAGGGCCTTTATGTCCGCTGGAGGAGATGGTGCTAAAACACTAAGGCTCTGGGTGTCCACATGTGAATTCTCAACCCATATCTATGAATATTTTGTAACATATCCATAAGGAACCTTTTCTTAATTTTAATTTTCTTCCTCATTAGTGTTTGTTTGTGGTCATTCTACTCACATCATCCCTGACATAGAATGCCCTGGTTTTTTCAAAGGTTCTGAAAAACTGCTGGTTCTCTGTCTTTCAAAAATGAGACTGTCATGATTTTTAATTTTCTTGTTTCAGAATCCAAATTTTTGTAACCTGAATTTTTCAAAATAATTGTCCCTGTTGTGACTTTGGCAATCAGCTGCTTTCCTTTGCCTTTGGTGGCTTTTTTTGTTTTTATTTCTAACATTTTGAATGAATGATCCATGGTCAAGTAAGGTTTTTTGTTTGGGGATTGATGACACAATTTGAAGTTATTCTTTTTATTTTTGAACATGGTGAATCAGAAAACATTAAACATCTTTCTTTATTTTATTTTTTGTTAGATTTTCTTTCTATTTCAAGTTTTTCCTGTAGTTCAGCTATTTGCCTCTTGAGTTTGTGTTTTGTTCTTCTGTCCTTCCTCTGAGCAGATAGACGCTTCCTACAAAAAACAAAAAAACATCGATTTGTATGAGGAAAGTCATGCCTGTATTCCTGCACCCTGTTTTTGTAAGAAATGTGAGAGAGAAAATACATCAAAGGACATTTCATAATGCTGCTTACTGCCCAAACCTTGCATACTGTTGTTGTGATGGCATCTTCTGCTGATCTCCCTGATCTTGACTCTGAGAACTCATCAACTCTTTGAGCATTTCATTCCTTTCCTTGCTTCTAAAGTAAGCCTTTGTCCTCTTTTTCTTTTCCTCTGCTGCTCTCTTTGACTTAATTGCCTTATTGGTTTTTTTTCCCCTTCTTCTATATTCTTCTTCCATCTTTGCTGCTCACTCTGAAGATATTTCTCCCTTCTTGACGGATCCGCATCCCTGCTTTCCCTGAACCTCCTTTGCCTTTCTGCTGCTGTCGCTGGCGCCATTGCATTCAAATCTTGAACATGTAACAGAAATCATATTCAGCATGCATGCAGTATGAACATTTTGTTTATATTATATAATTATTATTAAAATAATTGTATACCAGTATTTCTAACAACACAAAAATTAAAATCTGTGTGTGAAAGGGTTGAGAGTTTTGCTCAAAATGATTGCTGTTTCATATGCTAAGTGATAAAGGTGCATTCACACCAAACTCGATTTGCACGACGGAGGCGGAGAGTTTTAATGTTATGTCAATGATATAGACGTGATCTAAGGTCCTGCACCGCGATTTGAGCAGCCGGTGCGGCAAGAAGGTCTGGCAACAGAGAGATTTGAGCGGCAAGGCACAAATTGAGCAGCAGGCATGGCAAGCTAGAATTAAATAAAATCAAAACTTTGGGGAGGTTGCCGCGTCGCATCAACCAATCAGGGACTCAACTCTGGGCACGTGATGGTTTCCAATATGATGGATCGGTTTTTCTGAACTTCCATTCATTTTCTCAACCTGATGAATCCCTTTTGTGGCAGCAGGGTTTCCTGAACCCGTCCCGGCTACTGTTGGTCGACAGTCTGTGGCAGGGCCCATGACTTTTTAAAATAAAGTTGGTTGGTATTTGCGAAGTAAACTTTCATTTAGGTCGTGAGTGACGTAACAAAATTGGCGGTGAATAATGAACAAAACATTCCTATTTCTAATTGAAATACATAATTTCATTTTTAAAGTATTAAAATGTGCATTTCAGTGTATTTATTAAGCTGTTTAAATATATAGCTTAATGGCCTATTATATTACATACAACTTGAGGAACGAGAGGGACACAAATTGTGCCATTTTCGTGGAATGACTACTGTAGAATTTTGTTGTGAAAGAGAAATGGACTCAGTGAATACATGCATAATAATGATTATGAAATATGATTTGTAATCAAATGTAAGCACACTTCTTCACTATCCCACTAAGAACCTGCTGCAGCCCGACCAATAATAATGTGATCCTCACCAGCTTAACAGTTTTTGTTAATAGTGTGAATGTTGCCAAACCTTATCTTTTCTTTATGCTTCTCTCCCATGAAAGTTGTCATTTTTCTTTTCTGTTCTCTGTCAAACCATTATCTCTTCTGCAGCTCCTGAATTTACTTTTTAAACAAAAACATTTTGCAGATGCTATTTACTCCTTGATCTTTTGTCTTTGAAAAGAAAACCCACCGACTAAAACCAGCAATTCTGACAAGTATGTACATATTTGTCCTTAAAGAGAGATTGGAAAAACATCTAGTCATTAACCCAATTTATTTCAGCTTTTAAGTCTGAGAGTAATCATTGTATAAAGCTTAAGAAGGATTATTCTAAAAGAATTGTTGAAAGCATTTATACAAACATGGTTAAAATGAAGAAAAGTCTGCATATCTTATGTTTCCCTGTGGAGATAAATGACCTTCTTTTCTTAGCGAAACAACAAAAGCTTCTGCCTAAAACACTGTTTTGTTCTCCATTATTACTGCTACAAGCAAAATCCAAACTTCGCTGTGACCCTAAACCAACTCATGTATTTTCCCAGAAACTCAATATGCTCCTCTAACTTTATTGATCGACCTGTCCTGTATACTAGGTTATTTTGCATATAAGATTAGAGGTTTTGAGGTTCCCCACCGCCCAATCTCTGTCCCCAGCTCTGCACAAGTGATGATAAAAGTGTTGGCTTTACTTTGGTGCACCTAAAAGGCTCATTTTTTATTTCTTCAACAAGCAACCCAACCAGTTGCATTGGAAATCCAAAGTCTGTGACCATAAAAATGTCCCTCTGTGCTCCTGTGTTGTTAACAAGCAAGATCCACAACTCTTCGGCCTCATAAAGCGTGGCGTGTCAGGTAATAAACAATCCAGCTGGTTGTTGAGGCTTCAGCAACGCTTTTCTGGATGTGAAAATACTTTTTTTTTCTCTTTTCTTTTCATTTCTTCACCCACTTCAGCTTAACATAACATTCACCTGAGCACAGGCGTCAGCTCACCTTTGCACCTTCGAATAGTGTGCGTGTCAGAAGGTAGTGCTTTGCATGTGTTGGTTGGTATGCACAAGTGTGTGTCTGAACTGGATGTGGACAAGTTTGCGAACACTCTTGGAGCCGGCAGGTATGTTTGTAACAGCTGAGTGTGTGGACAGGCCCTGCTCATTTTAGACCAACACTTACTATTTTAATGGGTATAGGCTCCAACATTTTGTTGCCTGTAGATTCGCAACTCTACTTTCCCTTTCCATTAGTCATCCTCTAAAATCTATTATCCACCCCCCCCCCTTTTCTTTTTCCGTCCGGTCCAACAAAAAGAACACAAACAAAATTAATATTAATAAAGTTTCGTTTAAATTACAAAAGGGGCTTATACCAACATATGTTCCCAATGATTTATAACCCCCGATTGTAAGAGTAAAATCTGTCTAATGCAAGAGGCTCTCAGCTCATATCTGTCTACTCAGCTGTTGGACAGGACAAGTTAAAAAAAAAAAAAGACTGGAATTGTGTTGAAAAAACTATAAGAATCAAGAGCATGATGCACACTGTGCTGAATGGAGAGTACAGATGAGGGTGAAATCCTTCTGGAACTGAAGTCTCGTTCAGGTTCAGTGTCTCCACCTGATTGGTGAAGACAGGGGAGCTGGAGGGGTGGCAACAGGGGGTTCCGTTGAGTTCTGATGTGTCAGAGACATGACTGAAAATGCTCCAAGTTAAATGATCAAGGTACAAAATGACTGCTGTGCAAGACCAAACAAAAACATGTTTTTTGTATTTTAGCACCAGAAGTGTTAACACCCCCCCGAAGCCGCTTGATGATGTTTAACTTAACAGCTGTTCAGCATTTGTTGATATTTCAGTGTCAATCATTTCACAGTGATTTACAGAATAATTTCCTTTTGTTTTATTTTATTGAGCCACATAGTAATTAGTGCTAAAGCAGTGTCACAATTGGAATGGAGCCAAGTGGTGGCTTGTGGTGATGAGACAGTCATTGATGTGTGATGGGTGGGATTGAAAATTTAGCCAGGACCACCAGGGAGGGTAATTGTTTTCCAGAGATGGCAAGGGTTACACAGGGAAGGCTAAAGGATGAAATAGGGAATGGTAATGGAAACGGCAAAGGGAGGGTAAGATTGAAGAAGCAGCACAGAGCGCTATTCTCTCCACTTTTTCCTCCTCTGTCATTAGCGTCACTCTGTCCTCCTCTCCTCCTGTTACGTTTCGTTATCAGATAAGCAAACGCCTTCATTTTAGAGAAGCCGCCAGATGTCTCCAATGACTGTGTGTGCTTGTGCCACTGTGTATACGTGTGTGTGTGTACTTTAAAGTCAGTTATGGGAGCTTGTCATCATGCTCCCCTAGATCAATGGAGCACAGTTGCCTAGCAACCTGCTGAACAGAAGAAGGAGGCAAGAGAAAGAGAGAGGGAGGGAGCAGCATAAGATTAGAAACGAGAGAAGACTGGAGAGGGAAGGAAAGAGTGAAGACAAGTGGGTGAGCTCAGCACTAAAGAATGCTGTGGTTGGATGACAAGAAAGAGGACCTAAAGTAAGACAGTAGAGCTTAGCGTGTCAAATCTGTCTTTGTGTGTACAGTAAGAGTAGGAGGAGGTGGGAGGGTGGGTATAATAGGTGGCATGAATGCCTGAATCCTGCACATGTGCACAATTGTGAGTGAGCACGCACAACAGTAGTTTGTGACTGATGGCACGATGTTGATACTATCGTGCAGAAATAGAACATCAAAGTGCTGCCATGGTGACGCCAGCAGCAGAGTTTTCTCTCATTTAGTGTCTGATTTAATTATCTTTATCTTAAAAGGGAACAAAGTGGTTAAATGCAGTGCGTTGGGAAGGAGCAGGGGTAGAGATAAACAGTGTGGGGGTGGACCGGGGGGGGGGGGGGGGGGGGGAGGGGGGGAATCTGGAGAGGAAAAAAAAAATGAGGAGAGGGTGAGAAGCAAGGACGAAGCAAATGAAAGAGAGGAGGGTAGAAGAGAGACTGATAATCAGGTGCTGGTTGGCCTCATGAGAGATGCACACATACAAAAATTTCTTTGATATTTGCATGCGTATGTTTTTTCTTTGCATAGTGACAGGAGGGATGAGGAGGAGAAAAAGGTGTGGAGAGAAGACAGGAATGCCATTTAGAATGAAAGAGGCATAACTGTACATCCTGGAGGTATCCTCTGTGACTGAGTAAGAAAAACATGTGGCAACAGAGAGGCTGTTAAACTTTATGAGGGCTTGAAAATGGACAATTAGCATCTCAACGAGTTCACTGTCACCTGGAACGTTCTCCCTTGTTGTCATAGTAACCCCTCCTCTCTCAGCTCATGCTTCCTAATTCATGTTGCCCCTCTCCCCAATAGCCCAAGCATTCACTCTAGCGCCCTGATGCTGCTGGGCAACCAAAAAATGCTAATTGTCAATTTTCGGAAAATGATCGATACAAACTCAATGTTCATCTGTTTTTCATGAATGGAAATCTTGATACTGCAGTAACGTTGGATGAAAAGAAACATCTATTTTTACTGTCTTGTCGATTTGGGGAAACCAAAAATGAAACATTTTTCAGGTGGATTTGAAAAGTGACGACATTAAATGCATCGTGATTTTGTGGAACATTTACAAAAATGTTGCTACATAAATGGTGTTTGCTTATATTGCGCTTTACTACCTTCTTAGAATGCCCAAAGCGCTTTATATTCACAGTCCCATTCACCAATGCACACACAGTTTCAAAGATGTTTTCTTCTCTGTGGGTTCTCTGTGGCAACAACTTAAAATCCCACTTTAATGAAAATTGTGTTTTTGGTGTTCGATTTTCACACAAACTACTGCCACTCTACAGAAACTATGTCCAAGAAAACGACACAGGATCTTTGAGTTTGGCTAAAAATAGCAGAATCATATTTAAAAGACTACTGGGAATAATTTTAAAAAAGATCAAAAGATGATTAGAGTGGGACTTGCATTTAGGAGAATGCTTGTCGTTTTTTGAAAATCTTTTTACAGTTGAAATGGAAACTGTGCTCAAAAGGGAGATCAGTCTTTTGAGTGAGAAGTGACTGTTTTACCA
The DNA here is from genome assembly GCA_036245035.1 of Adrianichthys oophorus. Lineage (NCBI taxonomy): Eukaryota > Metazoa > Chordata > Actinopteri > Beloniformes > Adrianichthyidae > Adrianichthys > Adrianichthys oophorus. The sequence continues at coordinate 11,168,869 of BSAI01000012.1, read as the reverse complement.
TCAGCTTTGGCTTTTAATATCTGGTCCAACTTTATGCCCATTTTCAGAAAGTCCAGGGTTCAGTATAGTCATGCCTGCAGCAGCAAAGCCAGCTAAAAAAAAAGGTTTCCAATTGACTTAGTATAAACCAGTGAATCAAATGACCAGAACTGTCTGTCATCCATCTCTTTTACAGTTATTTGATTTACAGCTAAACATCAAGACATATTAACAAGTTCTTCACATATACTAAGTTGTCAGGGTGCCGCGATCTTATCTTGGTGACAGAAAACACCAAACATTTATGTTCCAGAACCAGTTCAAACTACCATGAAAAACCCACACTCTTGCATGGATTTAGAGATCTGCAACTGCAGATTGATCCTAAATCCCATCCTCTAGACACAGACGCCAAAGTAAACATAGGTTAGTCAAGGTATAGATGTGGAAATGTAGATTCCATTTTAGCCTCCAGAATTAATAACCCAATTTTTCAGCTTACTGGGCAATGTAATCATAAGTGATAGGTTGCCCAACTTAACGTTCCTGTTCATTATTTAAGTGCATGTGATTCAGAAGAAAAAAAACAGCAAAAGTAATAGAAAAGCTTTGTTGTCATAGAACATTAGCCTAAAGGTTTTGAGATTGTGCTGTTACAGAAAATGCATTTTGCCTTCATTAGACAATAACACAAACCCACAAGAAAAAAACATACCTCTTGACTTTCACCTTTTTTGCGTATTATCTGATGACATTTCCTTTTTGTGATTTTTTTTTAAACTAAGAGAATTAACATCTATTATTTTCTTGTGAATGACTATCTCAAAGAAAGCCATCAAACTACGTTGTAGCACCACCGTGTTTCTAATAAAAATCAGCTTTTGATTTATTCATGACATGTGAGTGCATGTTCTGCAGGTTTATCAACTTTGTGTGAGGTGCATGTAGCCTCAGGTAACAGGGCGCTGCAGTGTTCTCGGCGTATGCTCCGCAGATAATTTGACATTCTGAACACCAAAAGCTAAGAGGCCACGGGTCCAGCTAAAAGGTGACAATGTGCTGCTTGTTACTGTTTCCCCTGTTCATTATCCAGAATGCTCCTCTGCTTCGAACTGATGGGACCTCTGACCCCTTACTGTAGAGCATGGATTGCCTCAGGCTAAGAAGGACTGTCGCTATGACAACCCCACTCTTAGGTCAGAATTATGATCATTTTGATGCTCACAGGCACACAGCGCTTTGCACATCACTAGTGTAGTAAGAGATTTAATCAATATAGATCCTATTTCATGCTTTTTAGTTACTCGTAAAGTCCACCATTACTTCCTCCTCCTCTCGTTCAGCCTGTTGTGTTCACGCTCACACATGGACGCATTCAGACAGGCTTTGTTTTGTCCTTGTCGGTCACTCTCCATCTGCTGGTCAGATGATCAATGCCGAAGCCTGCTGAGAGTCCTAATGACACACAGATCCATACCCAGATGGACTGCACGTTTGCTCTCGTGCTTGAGCGTCGATGTGCGAGTGTGGGCACCCGCTTAGGCCCGCTGTAGAAGCTAATGCTATTTGTGTTTAGAAATTGCAATCCTTTGATGAGGACAGCTCACCAGTATTGTTATAAATGAGAGGAAGATTGCTGGGAGGTGACATTGCCCACCTCACACGCACACACACAAATGCACACACATGGCTGTTTGCACTATTGGCAAGTGGAATTAGTAAATGTATGAGCTACACAGAAACTCATTACAACAAGATTAGAGACAAACCTCCCATTTAATCTCATTTAGAAAAGGGTTGGTGCCTGTCAAACACTCTCCTATATACACACACTATCGCACTCATGCACACGCACAGTTGCATATTGATATATATGCAAAGACTAGCCGTTCTGAGTGACACCAAACACCTCTGACTGACTCATATAATGATTCTCCTTTTTATTTTCTCTCCAATAAGGGAGCAGATGCTGCAGATGGCACCAAGAATCCTCCACTTAAATATGATCCTCCACCCTCTATGTCACATCAACATTACAAAATATTATGTCTTGGCAGTTTGTCCCCATTCACAGCTCTACCTGAGTAAACCTTACAATCTCAAGCCCAACTCCAAACACTGTAGAATAAGATAGCATAAATATGAGCACAAAATATGGGTGCACAAACACACAGCGACTGGATGCTGACGGATGAGTTTTTATTTTTGGCTGTATATTCTCTCTGCTGGCAGTACAACACATATTACCAGTGCACAAGCACTCCTGCGAACCCACACACACACAGTATGGAAAGAAAATATGTGTACTCTCCCAGACGCACACACACACACATTGACTGACCTTCTCTCTGCTGAGTAGGCAAAGAGTCAGGGGTCGCTGCTTGCTGTCAGCTTGTCAGAGAAAGCAGAAGAAAGAAGAGTGAAGTGAGAAAAGGTTGAGGAAGACAGATTCTGGCTGAAGGAATGTATAGAGTCAAGCTCGTCTACTTCATTATTTAGTAAAGACTAATGCAATCAGTGGCAGCTCATATCTGTCTCGGTTGATGCTAGCTGATGGAGTCGCAGTTGTTTAAAATGCTGGTGGTGGAAGACAGCTTCATACAGGGCGGAGATGCATCGTATCACACCTTGATCACTCTTAGCAGTCAGGGCAAACAAGCACCATGTTTTTCTGCTTCATGGATGACCATCTTTCTTTCAAATTTTTACTAAAGTGTGTCTTTTGATGATACAAAAGTCACAGAGAGTTCACTGCTCTCACTTCAGAAATTATTAATCACAACCTTTGCAGGGGATTTATTAGAAAAAAAACTATACAGAAAACTTAAAGACACCTCAGTGAAAACTGTGTTCTTGGTGTTTTTAAAACATGCTCTCGTGGCTTTTTTCTCATGATGGGGGATTCATATAAAGAAAATAAAGCTTAAAATTTTATTTCTGAGTATTTCTTTATTCAAATTGTTGTGAATCTGGAGCAAACCAAAAATGAAAATGCTTGAAACAGTGACTTAGGAGCTACAGTCACACAAGCTCCCTCTCCGCTCCACCCCACTCTGATGCATCCACATATAGACGACTAGATCCATCCTTGTTTTCTTCTGTCTCAAAACGGTACGGCTGGATAGCTCCAATACTGCTCACCATTTTTGTTACACAGGTAATATTAGGTTGGTATTGTAGGGTGCTGTACGTTAGCAGGAGAGAGTGTAAACAGATGGATAATGGGAAATGGGGGAAGGCTCATTTCACAGCAATAGTTCCACCCACAACTCAGAGGTAAATTTCTAATGAATTACTGCCGCTGTGCAGAAACTAGATCCTAACTATATGTGCTAAAAACGGCATAATCATAATTAAAAGATCATGTGTGTGGAGTGGGACTTTAAGGAGCAAAAACATTTGCCTTGTACCACACTTGAATAATAGTAAACAAAAAAAAAATGTTTTAAACACTACATTTTTTTAAACCTCCAAATATTGAAGAACATTTAAGAATTCATCAAAAATATAGCTGCTGATGATATCCTGGATTTGTGTTTTTCAATATCATTGTCATTTCAATTTCATGGTTATCGATATTTCTAGAATACTTGTATTGCCGTGCTCTTGTCTCCACTGTATAATCTGTCTTTTTTTTTGTCATATCTGGTATTTTTTTGCAGAAGGGTGGCCCAAAATACATGAATGCAGAGTTTGCAAAACTTCAAGTGTTACTTGAAAATATGAAGATCAAGAGTGATTCCAATTTTCTAAACTCACATAAACAGACATAGTGGTGTTTTTGGACCAAAGAAGTTTCACGGCTCAACAATACAATTACATTTAGTGCCCTGACATTACTTTCTAGTCCCACTGTAAGAAAACAAGCAGTCCTTCATTATTCTATTTATTTATACTGACTCTTGATCTTGGATTAGTCCAGTTTTTAGAATTTCCTTATTTCATTTTTTCAACACATCAAAAATAAAGGGTTTCTTTTTTTAAAGTGAAACAGATAAAATAGTTCATGCATTTCTTTCACGAAAGACTGTAGTTTCAAAATGTTCTGACAAACAAACCTCCAGCAGATCCAAAAAGCTGCAGCCAGAGTTCTGATGAAAATTGGTGGAAAATGGACACACTGCAATTGACCTCAAATATCAGTTTCAACAGAACACTTTGGAGCACCAACACCATCTCTATCATTCAGGCCAGACTTAAAACCTCCCCTTTAGATAAGGATAATAGTTTTACGTTGGCAAGAGTGACCCAAAGTCATGCTCTTATTTATGTTGCCATAAACTGCTGGGGGTCTTTTATGGATGGACTGGGCATTTTCTTAGCATTCCTTCGTGTTTGCCTTGTTTTTCTTGTTTGTTGAGTTTCTCATTTAACAAGAATTTGTCTTATTTAACGTTGCTAACTAGTATCTCAACTGTCCAACAGACGTTTTGAACTGTTTTCCTTCCTGTCGCCTTAAAGCCGAAACCATTGGTCTTTTTATTTCTAAGGGTGGCCCTTTGTAACCTTTTTAGAATCTGATTAAACCAGCTAAACCAGATGTTTCTTATTTTTGCGTGCAGTTTTGAGTTGTGAACTGCAGTTTTTTAAAAATGTTTTCAATAAAATAATATGTTGGATTGGATATGTTTAGATATCATGCATTGGTTAACAAATCTGACTGATGTGGTGGTATAATTTCCTGCTTTTTATCTTGTTTTGGTGGCATTTTAATGTCTGCCTAGGTACTTTAGTTTAAAAATGTTTTTATAAAAGTAAAAAAAAGAAATGTATATAATTGGACAATGCAATGGAACATTTGAGGCTTTTTTGTTAATTTTTCTGTTGTAGGACTTTGCGTAGTTTTGTCAGAAATATTTGACACGAGTTGAATATTTTCTTCCATCAAAGAGACATGAAAAAAAAGCTGGAGGGACATAGGCAGGATGAACATCATTTTCCATCATATATGAAGAATTTGACAAAAACAATTTTTTTTTTAAGTAAAAGCTGCAATAAACAGTTGCATTTAAATTCCATATACCTTGTACAGTTCACTGCTCTGAAAGTCAGCAGTATTGTTTTATAAAGGGTTTGTGAAATGTTACTGTTTCTTTATGCAATTTAGTCTTAAAGGTCATTGCTTGAGTGTTTTTTTCTTTTCTTTTAAGTTCCTCGTGCAGGTATTTAGCTCTGGGAAAGATGGAGGCAAAGCAAGATCTATGGTAGAGAATATGAGAAGAATGTGGTAATATGGTGGTCAACCCAGTGGAAAAGGTGCTGATGCTGGGATAGTTTCCATAGAAACATCTCCTCCACCCAGTCTTCTCTTCCCTTCTAACATGCATGTAACACACACTGAGACACCAGCACGACTGTGTGCTGAGAGCTCCTATCTGTCTCCCAGCAAATGTTTCTGTGGCCAGCCCTTTCTGGTTTAATATCTGTTGCTCAAATCAATTGGAGTCTTCATGTTCCAGCTGTGCGGTTGTACTGATATGCTGTGGTCCAACCATATGAGCTGTCTTACTAACAGACGTCTGACTGAATATCAGCTTGTGTTAGGTAGCATCGTGTAGTTTTTACATTTCAGCTTCCTCTAAAAGAAGACACAGCTGAGGATGACAACTGTCAAACAAAGACGATGGATGTCTGCTGTTTCACATCTCAGATAGACTTTATTCACTGTTGTTCAGAGGGCATATTATTGATTGATGTGAGAGTTACTGCTTCAAACATGAATTTCAACACTCAGATTCCCATTTTCAGAGCTCCCCAGGACTAGGCGTTGCCATGTAAATGCAGTTTAGTAGAAAGTGGGAGGAGTCATGCTCTGGTGTGCCTGAGACAAAAGTGTACAGATTGTGGAAAAAGGGTAGCAGCTGGCACAGGGTGGTCCATGGAGAGCACTGTGAGCTGGGGTGGACACAGCTGCAGTCAAGGGTTTTATTTTTTAGGGGTGGAGGGTGCACGAGTGGCTAAAAGTAAGAGCATGTCAAAAGTACGTGGTGATCAGTTCTTATGATTTTAACCCCTTCATTCCACATGTGGCTAATTTGCAACATTTAATCCAGGACTCAACTTAATTTGGCATCACCTTAAGCAGATTTCTTTTTAAAAAATTAAAAACAAATATCGGGCTGCATAGTGGTGCAGTAGTCAGTGAGAAGGTCCTGGTTCAAATGTGTGGGTTTTCTCCAGGCTCTCCGGCTTCCTCCACAAACCAAAAACATGTCTCATAGGTTCATTAGTCTCTCTAAATTGCCACTAGGTGTGCATGTGTGTGGTTGTGTGGCCCTGTGACAGACTGACAATCTGTTAAGTGTGTACCCTGCCTTTGCCCTACAGTAATTGGGATAAAGAATAAAGCATCGAATAAAACTAACTTTTGTTCTAACTGTAAAAGAGAAGCCATACCAAAATTGTACCTCCAATCACCACTGAGACCTGCAGTTGTGATGTGGTTAACACCAAAACCCAATAGCAAAAATGTCCTGAATTGAATCCTTTCTGATGACTTTCTGAATGAAAACACAGAAAATGGAAAGCTTTAGAGGGAGAAAGTATTTGTGTGATCTACAAACCTAAAACCTGCCTGTTGTCCTATGACAGCTGCAGCAAATTGCATACTGATGTTGATATACTAAGAGTATATCACCATACTGAAAACCAGAATAAGTTTCATTTGAGGGATAAGCATCTGTAAATTGACCTTTTTTCTTTCTTAGTCTCCTTTCTCTGGCCATGTCCAATAATCAATGTCTTTTTCGTTAACTACTCCCTTGGACTTTGGTTTAAGGAACCCTTTATTTCAGAGACCAGAAGAATATAAAGCAAGTGTCCATTGATCATGTTCTTTTTGTCTTCCAGTTCTTACTTAGTAGGTTTTTTTTCTATTTGACAGACAAAGTGGGTTATAGATGTGAGAAATGTATGCGCTCCAATAGTGTCTGTTTAAAAAAAAAACTACTCACTGAGCTGTTCATCCTTGAACCTGGTAATTACATATTGCTGAAGAATAACTTTGAGGAGCGGAACTTTACACAGATGTATTGAAAACTGATAGTGTCTATTGCAAACATGAAGGCTCTTTGTAAATGAAATAAATTTTTAATTTATAATTTGTTCAATAAAAAAACAGCACATGATGCAATGAATCATGGATTAAAGTTCTAAATTAACAAATCAGAATCTTCAAGTCAAAGAGACGAAGAAATGGAGTGTCATCATTGCTGATCCTCTGTCTTGTGCTTTGGTTTTCAGGCCTTCCTGGACCATGAAAGACTCAGGAGGACTGCTTTCTCCCTTATTCAGCAAAAGCTCTCATTGAACATTATTTTCTCCAGCATTGTAGAACCAAAATACCCATTTTGTCAGGCATATGGATTCTGAGGACAGAAATGTGCATTTCAGGCTAGATTTGTGTGTATTTTTTTTATTTTTTCTGCATTTTGAAGTCATCAGTAAGCATCTAACCTCTGTGTTGCTTTCAGCATCTTACTTCTCATGTGACGAATAACACAGGATAATAAGACCATCAAAGATCAAACTACATCGTCTTCAAAGGTTTGTAAAATAATTGGAGCCTTCATCCCTATTTTTTTTAAAACCGGCAGATGAAATCAAACCCCTAACAGCCATAGTAATCATCATACTAAAAGCGATAATGTTTTTTTCTTTAATATTTTGTTATTTAGCTCCAAGTCATGCTTCTATTTAACTAATCACTGAACAACTGCTGTCCACGGTTTTTGGAACTGATTTGGACCACGTGTGACTCATATCTGGAGAGGACAACAATTATATTTGTGACGACACAAAGTGTGGAAGTTATAAATAATTGGACGTGAAAAGGAAATTTCATGCTTTCTTTTTTATCATCAGTGAGAACACAAATGTATTCAATGTGATTCTAAATACTTTTTTCTTTATTTACTTAAAAATCAAACTTTTTACAAAGTATTTTCAACAGTTTAGTGTTTTAGCATTTTGGACACCTACCTGTTTTCTATTGTGATTTTTCTTTGAAAAAGTTCTTGTGGTTAACATATGTTTTGGAATGATTGAAATGTATTTTCTTTGTTTTTTATTTGGTTCCGTAAAATAGCTTTTGGTCACTATTCTTTTAAAAGGCTGTTTGCATTTTAGGCAAAAACCGTTTTTATAAGACCGGGGTTCTGCAACCTGTAGCAATGTCACATGCAGCTTTTTTATCCCCACATTGTGACTCTTTGGCTATCAATGGTAACAATGTATATAGAAAATTAGTTTGAAGTTTTGGTTAACTTGTTTTAGTTAAGTTGTTATTCATGTTTAGTTTTCTAACATGTCAGAGAACTGATCAGAATGACGTTAAAGATTTACTCTCATGTCTGAGTGGTTTGCTTTAAGAATAAGCTTAAAAACACATATTCTTCTGTTGAACAACAATGTCTATTGCTGTTCAGAGGCGAAGTCCTTTAACAATAAATTGTGTTTAATTATATAACTCTCCTGCGACAGACTGGCGACCAGTCCAGGGGTGTACCCTGCCTTCGCCCATGAGTAGCCGGGTTAGGCGCCGGCAGCCCCGTGTCCCCGAAAGGGATAAAGCGGATTGGAAAATGAATGAATGAATATATAACTCTCTAAAAAAAAAAAAAGGAAAGGATTCTACACCAGTGTTATTATGCTGATATTTTATGGTAAAAGGAGTAATAGGATAAAAGTTCGCCAAAGGCACAAAGACAGAAAATGGTGTGTTTTACTTGACTTTTTTTTTGCATTATTTATCAAGTAAATAAGCTGCAGCAGAAAGATCGTATTTGACACAAGTTGTGTTTTGTTTTGAAAGGAATTTGATGCGATGCAAAAGTATACCATATTTATAAAAATGTATGACTATACTGAATATATTTTTTTTCACTATAATACAATTATTTAAAATATTTAAAAGTTAATTTTATAAAAGAATGTCTTAATAACCACAAAACAAAGTTTAGTGAAGTGGCTGAAGAAACTTAAAGATTAAATTGCATTTCTGAGAGTTTCTTTCATCAAGTCATTGTGAATCAGGAGCAGATGAAAAAATGCCATTGGAAGAAGCCTGTCTGTGGAGCTACAGTTTGCAGGCCACAAGCACCCTGTGCAGCACCATTCTGATGCATCCACTCGTAGATGACTTGATCCTTATTTGTGTTCTTTTTCCTCGTTTGAGCTGGCATCTGGATCAAAACTGTAGAGCTGGATAGATATTGTTTGCCATTTTTGTTGCGTCGGTGTTAGATTGAGGTGGTGAGGGGCTGTAAGCTAACCGGAGAGTGTAAATAATGGGATGATGGGAAGTGAGGAGTAGGCTTACTCCCGCCCACAACAAGAGGCCAATTTCTTATGAACTACTACCGCTCTGCAGAAACTATGAACTAGAAAGTGACCCAGGTTTTTGACTTTGCTTAAAATTCAGAATTATCACAATAGATAGACCACTAGGAAATAGCGGTTCAGAAATAGACAAAAGATGATTGGATGAGGACTCCTGAACTAGATATTTTTTACACTACTTTATTACTTAGAACATTTTTTGTTTATTTTGTTGAAGATTTGTGCCAGTTTACACCTGAGAATAATATTTAGCCTGGAAATCTCGAATCGCTGCATTCCGTACAAACGCTCCGGCAGTGCGGGACAAAGAAGGTCTGAGCTCATCTTTCTGATCTTCTCCGGTTCTCCTGTCTCATGTCTGCCTGGGGGAGATGATGTTTGTTTCGTGTTCGCCGTGAGTGAGCGCTGTCCAAGGTGCTGCAGCGGCGCGCTGCCCCGCCCGCGGCCCTTCTTCCTAAACGCGCATTCAAATTCACACTTTCTCTCTCTCTCTGTCTCTCTCTCTCTCTCTCTCTCTCTGTGGCGCAACCACGTGACTCTGGCTGGTCTGCCGCGAGAGCATCACACTGCACCTTTTCCTCTTCAGGAAAAGAGAGAGAGGACAGAGAGACACTGAGATAGACAGAGGGAGTTAGGGGCAGGAGGAGAAGGCATCGGAGCTACAGAGGGAGCCAGCATCAGGGTCGTCTCCAGGCGAGGCTGTAAGAATCTCCGTCCGGTGGTGGACCTGGTTTGCGCGCAGCCCCTCCCTCCTCCCACTCCAAATTCCCGTCAAATGGGAAGGGAAATCAATGCGCTTGTTGCCGCGGACCCCAAAGAGTGTGCACGAGGTGAGTCTTTTTTATTCATAAATCACCAATCTCCTTTCTTTACAGGTTTTTAAATGCCAATATAAAGAATTGCCAATGTACATAAAAAGTAGGGGCCAAGCTGTTTTTGAGGTGATGAGTCGGAACCTCTGGTACAGCCTAGCAGTGGGTGGTAGGGAGAAAAAAATGGAGGAGGTATGGCCGCAAATCGACAATCGATAATTCAACCGCATTCATTCACCCTCTCCATCAATAACTGGGATGTCGCCGCCTTTCAGAGACCTAAAGGAGAAAGCCAAGAGGTCTAAGAGTAGATCTTCTTTCGCTGTGGATGTTTGTGTGAATATGTTTTTTTTTTTATTTAAGAGTATGTGTATCAGTTAATTCAAAAAAGCGAAACGGTTTGAGTCATCCGCCGCAGAGCGCACGGAGCTGCTCCCGTTCTTTGTGGTGGAGCCAACAAAACCCGGGCGACCCTATTAACTCTATGAGAGAAATTCAACAAAAACGCAGCAGTGGCTGAATTGTGACATTAAATGCAGTGGTGAGTCTAGGATCGTTTAAGAAATGACTTTATCCAGTTAAGGCAAGTCTGAAAAATCTCCTGCGGCATTAATGATGGGCTGTTTGTGTGGCCTGTAATCGTGTGTGTCTGACTTAACTTCTTAGTAGGGGTTTATTTTAACAACATTCGATTCATTGTCGATATTGCTTCATTTTGAACGATTCGATTCGATTCGATTCGATTCATTGACCTAAAATCGAGGACATCTTCAGCCAAAAAGTCAGTATGACTCAGAGATAAATACCTGGTACTGAACAGTGCAAGTGAAGTTTTCCAGATTCCTTGTTTCTTGTGAGATAATCAAGTGTAAATTAAATGTGTACAAGCAAACAAGTAAGAAAAGAATTTACGGCAAATCCGTTCACATTTTATTTTCATAAAGTTGTTGTTTTTTACATCCAAATAATACAAAGGGAACATTATTAGAACATTCTACCACACTGTATGGTCACATGTTTTTACAAAATTCAGTGTTTTCACACATTGAACTGTAATGATGACTTAATCATTTTTTCGCTGCCAGCACTTGTGTGCTGTGATGGCACTCGGTCAATTTTACCATGCCTCAATCCAAATGGTATTTTCCAATAGCAATAGAATGCATTTTATTCCATTCTGAATATTTTCTAATGGTATAGGACTATTCAATTAACCGCTTGCTTCAGACAGAATGATCTGGTTGGATTGTAAGAATAGAAATCGATGAATCAATTAAGTCGGTTAATCATTTCACATTGTCATTACTGGTGTGTGGGCTGTCAGGATGTTAAAATACACCCTGACACTGACATGTAAAAGCACATGGTTATCCTAAAGTTCTGATTAATGTGTAATTGGATGTCTCAGTTTGAACAGTGTTTGTGCTACAGTTTGTGCATGCTTATTTTCATGAGATGTCTTTGTGCGTCTGAACCTCTCTTGATTGTGCCATTTCTATTCTCTCTGCAGGTCACTAAAGAGAACGATGATGTGGCTGTGAGACATACACACATCTCACACAAGCACCCATACACAAATAGATAATTGCCCACATACACTTTTGGTCTTGCCCTACTAAATCACAGAGAAAGAGGGAGAGAGTAGTGCTATGACGGTGTCATTTCTCTCCATTACACGTTTGTGAGCCCCCCACACACATATATACTCACACTCTCCGTGGGGAGTTGCTTGCATGGGGAATAAAGCCCTATCTAGGGCACAAAGATGGAGTTCACATCGTATTCGTCCCAAATTTAACTCGCAGGCATAAACAAACATACTCACACCTGGAGTCTCATGTCTGAAGGGAGGAATGAAAGACTGATTGGAGAGGAGGCGTTGAACATCCCACAGACCAGACAAACGCTGGGAAAAGGCAAAAGAAGATGTGCTAAGAGGACACAGGGTGTTGCTGTCTAACCCACTCCCTCTGGACTCCCCACCCTGAAAAGGCAACGTGAAGACCAAAGGTATAGAGGAGACACCTAGACAGTACTTTATGAAGTGCCCTCCAGTTTGCACCATGAGCTGTTGGTTAGAGGAAACCCCCCAGCACTAGCGTCAGTCTTCCCCCGTGTGTGAGTGCGAGAGTGAGTGTGTGTATGAGTGTAATGGCAGTTTGCGTTTGGGCGGCAGCCCCCCTGCTCTTCCTGGGGCTGTGCCTGTGCAGTGTAGGGGGCCAGGCCCAAGGGGAGATCCTGGAGTTTGGGGGTGTGTCCAACCAGTGGGGGCGGTTTCCTGTGTGGAACGCCTGCTGCGAGAGTGTGCTGAGTTTCAGCCTGCGGACTCACAGCCAGGAGGGCCTGCTGCTCTATCTGGATGATGAGGGTTTCTGTGACTTCCTGGAGCTGCTGCTTCTCCACGGCCACCTTCGCCTGCGCTTCTCAATTTTCTGTGCCGAGCCAGCCGAGCTGCAGTCAGGCGTGGCGGTGAGCGATGGACGATGGCATGCGGTGCGTGTCAAGCGAGACTGGAGGAACACCTCATTGGAGGTGGATGGACGACTGGAGGGATGGGCGGAGGTGAAGAGTAAGAGAAGAGACATGACAGTGTTCAGTCACACATACATGGGCGGGGTGTCACCAGACCTACACTCCTCGCCCTTGCGCCTCACCTCACCCACAGTGCGGGAACACCCCGCTTTCCGTGGGTGGATCACAGCAGTGAGCATCAACGGTTCACTAGTGACACTGGACAGCTCAGAGGGCGTCTCAGTAGCAGCTGGCTGTGGACCTGACCACCAGTGCCAGAACGGAGGGGTGTGCAGTGTCATCAATGACCAGGCTGTCTGCGACTGCTCCGACACCGGCTACCAAGGCAATGACTGCAGCGAAGGTAAGGCTCAGATCATGCTGACCCATCATAAACATCTCATCCTTCACATGCACACACACACACACATTTGTGTCTCCTAACTCCATTTTGCTCAGCCTTTACCTCAAATTCTCAACACCAGATACTTTAATGGACAAACACATTTTTCATTCACGCCTTCACACATACATTGAGTTGGTGTGTATGGCTCAGCAGACTTCCCAAACACTGCAGGACATGAAACTGATCATGTCTGATATTGATTTCTAGCCTCCGAATGGCTACTAGGTTACTGTGCTCATTCAGAACCCAAAAATAAGCATCCTCCTTGGAAGTGTAGTGACTGTAGCAGAAGCTGAGACCTTGACAGCCGCTGTTCAGAGCCCCTCTCTGGATGGGAAGCTTCAGATCCTGCCAATTTAAAAATAATAGTGACATTTTGTAAAGACTTGACTGATTCATCAAGCTCTAAAAGATTCTGTTTTTGTGTTAAGCAAACAATAGTCAAATACAGTTAGATGTGGACTTGTGTCCTATTGGTAAGGGATTGATATGGAGGTTTCTTTTACATTATTTGACATGTTTTTTGTGTTAATGAATATGCACTTATCGGAGGGAGTTTTCAACCACTGTATTCTGCAAAGCTGTGGTCAGTTGTTTCTGGTCATTTTAAAAGCTTCATAGCTTGTGAGTGTGTGTTTGTTGCCTTAGCTTTTCTGTATCATATAAAGTATACTGTCTTATCAGTCATTAATTTTTTACATTTTAAATAGGTTTTATTGCGTTACTGAAAAAAAAAATCATGATGAAACTCCTGAAGGGTACCCATTTTTTTACCAGGCAAACAAGCCCTTGGTCAGTACAAGTGCCAATACACAGGGCAGTGTAATGATGGTCATTACAAAAGCAAAACAGCTGCTTAATGAACGTTGCAGCTTTGCAATGGCCAAGGCTGCAAATGCTGTAATTTCCTCCTGCTAAGTCATGCGTGTGTGCGCCGTGAGATTTGCTCGAGTTCATTCTGAGCCAATCGGCGCTGTTAATCACTAGCTCTCCAAACTGCTGGACGACAAGCTCACCTTCAAGATTAGGCTCAGCAACCGATGATTTTTTGGTGCCTTGAATGCATCCCCCAAAAAATTACAAGAGTGGCCTTACTGCACCGACATCCTGACCTTCCGCTCGACTCAGCACCAATGTCCATATAACACATCTCTTTAGACCCCCACTGAATTGCACCGTACCAATCAGTGGACAGTGGGATGGCTTAGGTTACCATGGTAACTTAACAGGAGTGCCAGGAATTTTTTTCCTCAGTCTTTGTCTCCCCTTCATATCAAGCATTTTTTTTGTCACCCAGGGTTTATTTTCAGCTCTTAAAGGCATGAAGTCTATGATAATTATCTATTACAATACTATAGTAGTGTGTTTGTGTGGCTAGTAGATGCAAGACACATTGATCAGTTGGGAAGAGTACTAAGGAGTTGGGAGGTACTCGCAGATGCATTTAGGTACAAAAAAAATCAATCTATTTCAAAAGGGTTAATAATTGAAGCTGCAGCAATTTGTTAATAAGCTGCTCAACCAAGAATTAAACAGAAATGTGCTTTATTATCATAAATGAGGTAATAGTGAAGAAATTGATGACAGACTGTTAAGTGTTAAACTCACTGTCACGATTGTTTGCAGTTGACTTCTAGCTTCTGCGCGTTTAGGAGGTGACAGGTGAAGCTGTCAGAGGAGTCACATTGTCGCGCTGTGAATTACAGTTCTGATGAACTAGGCCAGACTGATCCAGACTGCTGGTTTTCTCCAAAGTGGGAAGCGCAGAAATAGGGTTAAACGCACAACGCAAATATGCATGCGCACGGAGGAATAAATCAATGATTTGTTCAGGCTCTGCTGTGATCAGGCACATATTCACTCAGTCATCTAACAGCAGCGTTGCTCTGCAGACCAAATGTGAGCTGCAAATATTCTGCATACTGGCTCACACCAGATGCAAGGCCTACTTTGCACTGGTACTTGTCACTCAACATGAACTAACTTTTTTCTAAGAAGCGGAAGTTTTCTATTCATAGAGATGTGCTGATGGGAAACGCATCTGCAGAAGTTATTTTATGCTCACTACAGTAGTAGCTGGTAATATTCACACGACTCTTGCAGGGTCCGCTAGGCAATGTGCACAGATGGAGCAGCATGACATGTTATCAGAAATTAAATAAAATATTTTTTTTCTCTAAGTTACAGACTTTTAATGATGAAATATTTTGTTGGTTGTGAGGGAAAGCAGCAAAGATGGCTTATTTTTTGAGAACTTGTTGACATTTTTAAAATTGTTATTAGTTGTGTCATCTTGTAGAGATTCTTTTCTTTTTTTTTTTTTGGTTGAAAATGCTAAGTAGGAATAGCTTACTTTCCTCTTTGAAAAAACAATTCAATTTAATTTACTTGCAGGAAAGGAGAATCTCAGTAACTTACTTGAAGGAAACAAAAATCAGAGTGCTTTTCGATCTCTGCACAAATCCCTTTGGCGTAGAGTCATGACATTTCTTTAGTTGGATCTCTCCGAATCATGTTCCTCGTTATTTAGTTCACACAGACACACCTATACAAAGGTCCATGAACTGAAATATGAGTAGATAATGCCTTTTTATGGGTGGTTTCAAATTGTTTGGAGTGCTTAGTTGTGGTCTTGAAAGGTTGTTTCTTTTCCTGCCTTCATATACTGCTGTGTATTCTGATCTGCCATCAGTGACACATTTTTTCACCACATAATCCACAGACTGAGCTATAATTCTCATCACCACCAGAAACAATCACCAATTTAGAGTCGGCCAAAAGAAGCCTAAATTTGTTCATAATGAAAAAGTGGAATTAAAGTGACTAGAAGGGAGAAAAGTGCATAAAGGTCTAGCTTAATGACCTTCATATGAAAACATTTTGCCAAAAAAGCATTGAAGTTAAGTAAAAGAAAAAGTGGCTTCCTAAAGTTCAAAGTGGAAATATCTCCATTAGCAAATATTTAAGCCTAATGCCTTAATCACAACTGCCCTTTTGGGTGGATACAAACTGTCTGTGGGTGAAAAATGGGCAATTCTGTACAGGGCGTCCAGATGGCCCACAGGAAATTTTTAAGATCGTTGACCACCCGTAGAGCAAAAAAGGTTCGTGCTTTGGGCGACAGGCTGTAGCAAACACTTATTTAACACACAAGGCTTAGTAAGGGTGACGCAGGTGAGATGCAGGCACAGATTTTACATTTTAGCATTTGACTTCCTGTCACTAATAAAAAACATATCTAGGATGTGCTGTGTCATAAGGTCATGAACTGGTCAGAATTCATTTAACCTCAGCTAGCTGATAGGCTCAAGCAGGAAATAAGTCAGAGCAGGAAAATGGGAAAGTGCAAATTCATGGAGAAATAGCTAAAAAATAGGGATTAATCGTGGTAGTTAAAACCGGTTAGTGAACAATCCAAAAACCCGCACCACCCATACAGGTCAACCCTTGCACAGGTGTATGTGACTAAGGCATAAGCCTAGTAAAAAGGAACAAAACATTTCCCTTTTTTGGTGTACCTAAAATGAGTCTAAAAAAATGTATGTGATAAAGATTTACAATTTGACTCTGTAACAAAGGAACTTTGGCAACATGTTTAACGCCAAAGAAAGAGACATTTAGATGTAATGGTGCCACTTAATGCATATGACTAAAAAAGCGGAAACAGCAAGCTCCTACATTAAGGAAGAAAGTGTAGGCAATGTAGATTGTTATGTTTAGGGATTCCTTATGATCTAGTTTTTGTGGTCTTGTTTGTGTTGACCTTAGACCAGCTTAGAAACCATCTGAGAACAACAAATATTGTCTCCCAAGAAAACTGCAAGAAATGTGTTCACAGACTTCCAGAATAATTTATTCATGACTTTTTTGTTGCAAAAAGTGGGTAATTAAAAATAGCCAGAAATAAGATGACATAAGAGGACACAATTAAGGCAGGTCTGTGAATAAATGTAACCATCTGAGGCATTTTGGCTTGCAGCGAGGGGAGAATCAACCTGGCTCGTTAGGCCTGGCTGGCTTGCATTGTCCTTGAGGGCAAATTGCTGTTAGCATGCTAATGGCTCCTCCTGTTTCTGCCATGCTACATGCACAAGGGCAAGAGGCAAGGGAACACACCGATTTGAGCACACATCGACATA